>CP125841.1:26434337-27645092 GCA_030408175.1 Trifolium repens | reverse complement strand
AACATTGGCGCCCACCGTGGGGCCCGGTAAAATTTTCCAACGACCGAGCTCCGCCTTCAATCAACTCACTATCTTGTTGCAACGTGGTTTTATTCAAACGAAGGGCATAATTAGATGAGAAAGACCTGGGCGAGTTTCAGTATAGACCTGACCCTCAGGCAAACTTATGTTATAAGGAAAGATCCGTTAGAGACTTTCCTTGACGTCATAATAAGGGTAGCCGAGCAGAGCTATGCCTTCAAGACCTGGGCGAGTTTCAGTATAGACCTGACCCTCAGGCAAACTTACGTTATAAGGAAAGATCCGTTAGAGACTTTCCTTGACGTCATAATAAGGGTAGCCGAGCAGAGCTATGCCTTCAAGACTTGGGCGAGTTTCAGTATAGACCTGACCCTCAGGCAAACTTATGTTATAAGGAAAGATCCGTTAGAGACTTTCCTTGACGTCATAATAAGGGTAGCCGAGCAGAGTTATGCCTTCAAGACCTGGGCGAGTTTCAGTATAGACCTGACCCTCAGGCAAACTTACGTTATAAGGAAAGATCCGTTAAGACTTTCCTTTACGTCATAATAAGGGTAGCTGAGCAGAGCTATGCCTTCGAGACCTGAGCGAGTTTCAGTATAGACCTGACCCTCAGGCAAACTTACGTTATAAGGAAAGATCCGTTAGAGACTTTCCTTGACGTCATAATAAGGGTAGCCGAGCAGAGCTATGCCTTCAAGACTTGGGCGAGTTTCAGCATAGACCTGACCCTATGGCAAACTTATGTGGTAGGAAAACATTCGTTAGAGACTTTCCTTGACATCATAATAGGGGCAGCCGAGAAGAGCTACGTCTTCAAGACCAGAGCGAGTACTGGTATAGACTCAATCTTTGGCAAACTCATGTTATAAGAAAAGATACGTTAGAGATTTTCCTTGATGTCATAATAAAAGTAGCCAAGCAGAGTGTCGATTTGTTCAAGTTCAAGGGATGAATGTCATTATTTCAATATCCCAAGCTCACATTCATTAAATGTTTGTCAAGTTAACAACAAAGAGGCATACCGACCTGATGAAGAGCAAACATATACGCCTTAATAAATTTTACATATGGTGGACTGTGAAATAGTATAGGTCGACCTTATGAAGAACAAACGTCTACGCCTTAAAAGGTTTGACGCTTGGTGGACTGTGGACTGAATATACGTCGACCTGAGGAAGAACAAACGTCTACGCCTTAACAGACTTGACGCTTGGTGGACTGTGGACTGGTATGGAGGACCATACCATGTGAACTCTATTATACTTTGATCATTCATGTAATCGTATGCCCAACTCAGCTCAAGCAAGAGCCACTCCCTCTACAAGCTCAGTTAAGCCTAACCTTAAGCATGTCCAGCTCAGCTCGACCACAGGCTTATTCTTTAGCTGGTCCAGCTGAGCTCGACCACAAGCTCTTCCTTCAATATGTTAAGCTTAGCTCGGTAATGAGCTTTCCCTTCAGCTTAGACAGCTCAACTCGGCCTTGAGCTCCTCCTCCGGCAGGTTCAGCTTGGCTCGACCATGAGCTCCTCCTTCGGCATGTTAAGCTCAGCTCGGCCTTGAGCTCCTCTTCCAGCACGTCCAGCTTAGCTCGACCATGAGCTCCTCCTTTGGCATGCTAAGCTCAGCTTGTTCAGCTCAACTCGGCCTTGAGCTCCTCCTCCAGCATGTCCAGCTTAGCTCGACCACGAGCTCCTCCTTCGGCATGCTAAGCTCATCTCGGCCTTGAGTTCCTCCTCTAGCATGTCCAGCTTAGCTCGGCCATGAGCTCCCCCTTTAGTTTGTCCAGCTCAGCTCGACCATGAGCTTACCCTTTAGCTTGTCCAGCTCAGCTCGACCATGAGATCCACCTTCAGCATGCTCTGCTCAGCCCATCCTTCAGCATGCTAAGCTCAGCTCAGTCATAAGCTTCCCCTTCAACTTGGTCAGCTCAGCTCTACCATGAACTCATCATTCAACATGTCTAGCTCAACTCAACCATAAGATGAATCTTCAACATGTGTAGCTCAGTTGGATCATCCAGGTCATGTTAAGCTCAACCTTCATCTCGACAGGCTCAGCGTGGTCATGCAGGTCATGTTGAGCTCCACCCTTAGTCTTCCACAGATCATGTACGAACATAGTGACTTGAGTTAGGCGAGCTCTAGCTCCAGATGATCTGCACGGATGAGTGACGTAGGTCACATGTGCTTTAGCTCCACGTGTCATGTACGGACGAGCTGCCAATGAATATCAGAGTTATAGCTTATTGGGCCTAGACATCCAAATCTTGTGAAAGGCCCATTAAGCCAATGAATTGTGGACTATAAAAGGAGGCATCATATGGTAAACAATGTATTTCAAGCTAAGTCATTTTACGAAGTGCTCTAGAAAACCATAGAGCAGCTCACCTGTTGTAACTAATTTGTGTTTACATACGTGAACAATCTTATAAACATCTATGTGTTCAATGTTAGTCACCTCTTTCATATTGGGTAAGATTAATATTGACACCATTGTTTTATTTTAACCATTTTTTTAGAGAAGTTACTTTTTTTTATCAATTTGTTCTTAACAAGGAAAAATATTAATATGTACCTTAAGAGAATATATATATACACTCTTGAAACTTATGTAATTAATTTATTTGAAATTAAATTTTTTATATTATTTAATGCAAATTTCTTTTATTAGAATATTCTAACATATGTCTAGAAGTCCTAGCTCAACTGGCAAATGCCAAAATTGTTAGGCCGGACGTCGTGACCCAGGTTCGAACCCGGGACCTCACAGTTGTGTGTGAGTTTAATTTCAGTGAATTACCACTTTATCTAAGACAAAAAAAAAATATTCTAACATATATCTTTAGAACACATATGTTAACTAGATTTATCCAATGGTAATTTTTCTAAAACGACAAAAATTAGTAATTAATTGTTAGTATTTTTCACTTTGGCTAAGACTTAGTGTATGTTTGGTTTCACTTATGGAGCAGCCATAATTGATTCTGGACGTGTAGAATTGATTCTGACTTGTTTGGTTTCTCAAAAGTAGAATTGATTCTGCCTCCAGAATTGATTCTACTTGAAGCTAGAAATCGTAGCTTCTGATTCTAGAATTGATTTTTACACTCAAAATTTTTGTTCAACTCACTTTTACATGAATATATCCAATCAGAATCAATTTTACAGAATCAATTCTGTCAAAATCAATTATCGTCACCGTTGAACGAAACATACACTTAAACTTTGTATCATTAATTTCTTTAATCTTTAGTTCAAATGGGTTGAGCTGCTCACATTCCTTTCATGTGTAGTATTATTATTTATCATAAATAAATAAAAAATATTGAATTGAGATATATATAATAGTATTAATTAGATTTTTCTTTACACATATAATAATATTAATTAGATTAAATTAGATATATAATTAGGAAAAATTACGTGCTTGTGTGACTTGGTGTTATTGTATGACGTGGGAGTCATTACTTACTTAGTTAGGACTCAACGGTCAACAACTCCCGATGATGACTGCGTGGTTGGTGGGTCTCTGACTGACCCATCATGCAAGCAATCTAGCTGCGGTGCCACTACCTACACACCACCATTTACTTAATGCTATCTTTCTCTATTTCATATTGCAAAACAAGTGTGAATTGGCATTGTTTTGTAAGACTATACATCAAAAATGAAATAATAAACACATGTGAGTTGTATTAAGAATTAAAATTAATTAATTTAACTTGCTAGTAGTAGTTAGTAGTGCTATTGCTGCACGGATATATTTTAATTGAATTTTAAAATATTTAGGAATATATGAATATGAAATGGAGGGGAGATTTGGGCTGTGTGTGGTGTGGTGTGGCCCTTCAATAAAGTATACAAGTTTTTGAGATCTCATAATTCATTCATTCATGGAACGTGGTGTCCCATTTTAGGCCAGTTAAAGTGTCGGTTCACATGACTATATGGTGATGCTTGTCGGTGATCTATTGAGTAAATAAAGGTTACTAATAAAAAATAAATTCATAAAAGGCTGTAAAGGCTATGAAATTGATGTTAGTTGAATGTTGGGAAGAATTTTGTACAAACAGATCATGAACAAATATTAGAGGCCTGGATCTTTGTTAAAGGGGGTAAGAGGAAAGGTTCAACTATTCTGGATTGCATGTAGTATGAAGTGGTTTGACAGATAGTTCAAATTTATTTATTTTTAAAAAAAACAACTATATTTAATTCAAAATTAGTAGAGTATATTAATGGAAATTATCATATATTCAAGTATGTTAAAAATTAAAATGATATATCTACGAACAAAATTACAACATTTGAGTTAATGATATAAAATGGTTTAAAGTCTACAAATGTGACAAAATCTACCATTAATATGATAAAATTCAAATGTTTCAAATAATTATGTATTCTGCAACGTTGACGAGCATAAAGTTATTGAACTTGCATTAGATTTAAAACAATCAAATTTGCATTTGAACAAAACAAACAACGTACTAAGGCAAAAAATAAAATTGCATAATGCTACTGGTAGCGAAATTTTGTATTGCGAAAACATCACGATGCTAATAAAAAATGTGGGTAACAAAAAGAAATAAAAAACTATCATGAAAAGTGACTTCGGATCAAAATAGACTCTAAATCACCTATCTCTAGTGGATGAACAAGAAAGAAAGAAAGAAAAAAAAAGCAAATAGAAATTGGAATTTTTGTTTTAAAGGAGTGGCTAGACACTTCAGAATTAAAATAGATTTATGATCTTATATATTATTTAAATTATTTTAAATTTAAACAATTCAATTTTAATCCAATGATTAAATGTCAACCAACAACGTACAATCCATATCCGTTCAATAACACCAATAAAAATCATATGAATAAAAATAACATACACCTCAATAACAAAAAAACATAAATAAATAAATAAATAAAACTTTTTAAGCAAATCCTTCAAACTATCTTTTTCTATAAGATCTAACATTTTGTCTGCTGTGCCAATAATTAAATTGTTTGTTTTTCTTAGTAAATTATTAAATTTTATTTCAAGGATATATCTTTGGCGAGCAGATTTGCTGCTGTAAAATATGGTACAGTTTTCACACAATTTAATAAATCATCCGACCTATCATATATAGATAAGATTGTTTTAAACGATATTATAATTTTATTAACTAGAGCCGTCTGATCAACAACTAACAGCCGAAATTAAAAATTGTGTGAAAACTGCAGCAAATCGTAGTCCATATCTCTACGGTGATTTATTTTTTATTTTTTTTGGTAGAGTCTCTGCAGTGATTTCTATCAAGAGAAAATTGTCATAGTGATGAGCATCTCCAATGGACATGTAATTTTATTTTATTTTTGACAAAATAAACGATATTCATTCATTCAAATAAAAAGAGTATATCGGTGTAATACAAATTCATAATCGCTAAACACAACAAAGATAAATCTGCGAACAAACTCACAGTATCCATGTTAATAGCATAAAATGACAAATTACATATGCCTACAAATATGACTATATTGAAGTGTCCGGAATATCCATGCCTCCGAATCTGTAGCGTTGATGACACCAAAGTCGACATTGATCGAATCTGCACTAGATTGGATCTACTCCTTTAACCTGAAACAAATAAACACCGTACAAAGACGGGAAAACAAACACACCGCACAAAGACAGGACAACCAAATACACCGTACAAAGACAGAAAATCAAAACAAACAAATATGTGAAAATCACACTTATTTATTATAACGAGAAAAAAAACAAATTGGAGGGATGATTTTAGGCCAAAACTGACCTAAAATCACCCCTCTTCAATGGACTAAGAAGAAGAAAAAAAGTATTGACGGCTAGGGTTGGAAGAGAAGAAGGAAAAGGAGATGTTAGCTCTGACTTCTTTCCCCAATGGACATGTAATTACAAACCAGTTTAATTTGTGTATTTATTATATATAAAAAAACAAACTTTGTGTTTTTGAGTTGATTTGGTAAGTCTATAATTGTTACATAAAAAGTATGATTTGATTCTTAATTTACTGCATTTGGTTATGCCACGACACAATTTCTTTTCCCACAAAATAATCTAAGTTATGACATTGCTAATCATTGCCACTATAATTTTTTTTATTATATATTCAAAATAATTACACATAAATAAAAAAAAAAACTGATAGCAAACGTACAACTCTTGTTAACTTTTTATAGATGGCAAAATCAATTCTCTTAAAGAATATTTTCATAGACATTGTTATGTATAACACTTCAAACTCTTTTCAAAAGATCTACAACATCAGTGTTAGGAAGCCAAAAATATCAAACACAAATATTTATAAAAACATGTTGATTGAATGAACAAGTTTTCTCGTGTTTGACCACTTTGATTGAAGTAGCTTTGAGGGTTGTTCGTCCCTCAGTAAAATCTTCAATCTCACAAGCGGAGAAACTTCAGTCTAATCGACGCATGCATGTTTCGCGCCTACCCAATCACAAATCAGAACATCTGCAGTTCTAAAGGTTGATCTCCCTTCACGTGGATTAGTCTATAAGTTCACATACACCTCTTTCTTTACATATACACATGTGCGCTTAAAAATGTCACAGAGGACATCCCTAACAAAGTCATGCTTGTACTTGAAGTCTGAAAGCTTCCTACAATAAATTACATGCTCCCCAATTGTATTCAGGTGATGACATATGTTGTCCTAACCCATCAATGTGAATAGCTAAGAAAAAAAAAATTAAGCATGAAAACTTGCAAACACCCAAAAATTACTTTTTGTTTGGTGGTCATGTCAAAGTTAACTTCCATATCCTAAACAACTATACTAAAAAAGACCCAATATTGATACTATATTAATTGATTTTATAAAAAAATTCAAATTAAAAGTAGTTTATTTTTAAATATATTCGTTTTAAAGTAAATTGAATATTGAATATTCGAAGTTAAAATAAATTGCAGAAGTAAAAAAATTCTATGTGCCAACAAAAAAAAAATCAAATTAAAATAAATCCTCAAAGCAAAATTAATTTTATTCGGTAACATTTAAATATTTAGTTAAAAAATATTCAAACATATTAAAATCAATTTTATATTTTAAAATCAATTTATTTTTTTGGTTAAATAGTCTAATGACTAGAAATTTCACCCTTAAAGTGGATAAATAGGGTGACCAGAATTCGAATTCCGATCCCCTGCATATATAATGCATATCATACCAATTGAGCTAAGCTCACAGGACTTCTAAAATCAATTTTAATTTCTCAAGAACAACGAATTGGAGAAGTTAAAATTGTTTGTGATACTTGCTCACCCACCCACCTTCTATGTTGTGAAAAATCAATGATTGGTCATAAAAGTTAACAATGCTGTCAAATTGTCAATGCATTGGAGCACTACTTTTTGGTTGTGCAAAGACAGGAGATGAGGTATAGGTGGTATAAGCATAAACATGGATATTACGGATTTGGATATTTTCCAATTTTTCTTCTTATGTTGATTATGTGGTAGTAATCTTAACTATTGATTCACTTTTCTTCTCTCTTTTTTTTAAATCTTTTTTTGTTTTTTTATGATTTACTAACCATTGGATGAAGAATTAAAGAGATAACATAAAAAGAAAAATTGGAGAGGATCCAAATCCAAATATTACAATGTTAACTAAATAAATATAAAAATATTTGTCAATTGTTGAATTTAATCTTTGATTTCAAAACTCAACATTCACGACTATGATGCCCAAATAAATATTTTTATATATTATAGAAGACCAGTTACTTCAATATATAGAAAATTATATGAGTAAAACAAAACCTAGTTAGTATAGTAGCAAGTAAATGTGTGCTCATGAAGGAAGGCAGCCCTGATACTCGGCAGTGGGGTTGGTGGTAATAGAATGACCATACCACCCTCACCAACCAACCTACTACCCATTTGTAAATTTATATGCCACCAACTTATTAAAGGGAAAAAGAAGTAACTTAACCACAGTTTCTGTTGCACGTCAAAGTTTTTCCAAATCCATCAAAGGTTTATAGCCACTTGCTCTAACATGGAAAATGACATAAACCACATTTTGGATCAACGTCACTTACAGATCTACCTACATCGCTCACAATGAACCTAAAATCATGACTTTTTTAGTACAACATTTTAATTTTAATTTATTATTTTGTACATTTTTTATTTTAATTTTAACACAAGCTATTTACACAAAAATTAACAAGGGTAAAATAAAGGTTACTACACCAAAGTAAAATTGAGTCCAACAAATGAACTATACTGCCACAAACTTAGCAAATGTTTGAATCTTATCATCTTACCTCTCACTTCACGTATATTAACCTAAACGTTACTTTAAATTTTAACAACAACCGTTATATGCGACATACTCAACGCCGACTATATAAGAGTTAATGAGTTGGAGGTTCATGATTCAAGTTCTGACAAAAAAAAAAATTAACATAACATTGTAAATATATTAACAACATATAATTTGCTATTAAAAAAAAAAGTTAAAATTAGTCGGGTAAGATCAGGATTTTAATTAATCATAACCAGACAAACAAATGTGATTTACCTAACCATAATTCTAACCCAATAAAAGAAAAAAGATAAAAAAGGATAGAATTGTACATTCAAGACTAGAACTAGAATCACCAGCTAAGAAATGTTTTAAAAGCAACACACAGCACACAAACTGAGATGTACAAACACAACCAGTGAGTGACACCACACACAACACACACATTATTCCTATTTCTCTGTGACTGTGATTCACTGCTAGTAGTAGCAAAATGGATCCAGTTAGCGAATGGGGAAACACGCCGTTAGTAACCGTCGACCCAGAAATCCACGACCTAATAGAAAAAGAGAAACGCCGTCAATGCCGTGGAATCGAACTCATAGCCTCAGAAAATTTCACCTCCTTCGCAGTCATCGAAGCCCTAGGAAGTGCCCTCACCAACAAATACTCCGAAGGTCTTCCCGGTAACCGTTACTACGGCGGTAACGAATTCATCGATCAGATCGAAAACCTCTGCCGTTCACGTGCTCTAACCGCTTTCCATCTTGACGCCGCAACTTGGGGAGTTAATGTTCAGCCTTACTCCGGTTCTCCGGCTAACTTCGCCGCTTACACGGCGGTTCTTCAGCCTCATGATCGGATTATGGGACTGGATCTACCTTCTGGTGGACATTTGACTCATGGTTACTATACTTCCGGTGGGAAGAAAATTTCTGCTACTTCGATTTACTTTGAGAGTTTGCCTTATAAAGTGAATCAGAGTACTGGATTTATTGATTATGATAGGTTGGAAGAGAAAGCTTTGGATTTTAGACCTAAATTGATTATTTGTGGTGGAAGTGCTTATCCTAGGGATTGGGATTATGCTAGATTTAGACAAGTTGCTGATAAGTGTGGTGCACTTTTGCTTTGTGATATGGCTCATATTAGTGGCCTTGTTGCTGCTCAGGTATGAATGAATTATATTTCTTATAGATCTATCTATCATCTAACAAATTTTCATTTTTTGTTCATGCTTGATGAAGATAGTGTTAGTATATTCTTGATTGTTAATTTGTTATTGTTATTTTTTTTTTATTATTACTAAGCTATGAAGCACCAACACTGACACCGAACATGACACGAACACTGACACGTCGACGCCTAATCTGAGGAGTGTCTGGACATCATGATTACTAACTAGATCTGTTTTTCTTTTGTGGATTGGTTAAGTAAATATTAATGAATATGAACATTGATAATTTGATAGAAAAACTGGACACTGTTTAGGAAGTGAGAATAACATATAATACATCCAACATAAGTGGTGATCTGAATGAAAGGGAGAGGAGAAAAACTATATAATAATATAGTAATATAGTTTTGGTGTCAAGATTTGTGTTAAAATATGATTTCTTTTTTATTTTTGTTAAATTATTAGTGCTCTTAAAATACTATGACCAATAATAATGTTTATATTTTATGTTTGATTTTAGTACAACATTTGAAAATTTGCTTTTGGTATTTGTTATAGTACCTGTAATATTTGTTGTAGACTATTATATTTTTGTTGTTGAAATATGATAAATATAAAGACTAAGACTAATAATAAGGATTAAAAGTAGTTTCTCTAATGTTTTAAGTGCTAAAATCAACCTTAATTCTTGTATACGTGTTAAAGTAAAAACTGATAAATTTGTCGGTTGAAAATGATATTTAAACTTAATAACATAAACACTGGTAGCTCAGTGATTGAGATTTTGATATTGATTATGCTTATAGACAAGCAAGAATTTGTCAGGAATCTAAATTTATTAGTGCTTGTTTCTTGTGAATTTTAGTGTTTTATATGATGAGATTGAGTTACTTGTGGATGCAGGAAGCTAACAATCCCTTCGAGTACTGTGACATTGTCACAACAACAACCCATAAGAGTTTAAGGGGTCCCAGAGCTGGTATGATCTTCTACCGGAAGGGACCTAAGCCACCAAAGAAGGGTCAGCCTGAGAATGCAGTTTATGATTTTGAAGACAAAATCAACTTTGCTGTTTTCCCCTCTCTTCAGGGTGGTCCTCACAACCACCAGATTGGTGCCCTTGCTGTTGCTTTGAAACAGGCCGCGACGCCTGCATTCAAGGCATATGCCAAACAAGTTAAGGCCAATGCAGTTGCACTCGGAAATTACTTGATGAGCAAGGGATACAGTCTTGTCACCGGAGGAACTGAAAACCATCTTGTTTTGTGGGATCTCCGCCCTCTTGGTTTGACCGGTAAGCTAATAATAATTTGGAAAAATAGTAGTAAGCTCATTTGGTCTCGATAGTTTAAAGTTGGACCACCAATTTGTTGATGCAATTTCCATACCCTTGCAGGAAATAAGGTGGAAAAACTTTGTGATCTCTGTAACATTACTGTGAACAAGAATGCTGTTTTTGGTGATAGCAGTGCCTTGGCCCCTGGTGGAGTAAGAATTGGTAAGAACTCCTGTATATACGAACTTGTGTTTAATTAAAATTTAGTGGCTGCCATAGATCTGCCATGGCCAGCTAGCCGGAGCTCTGGTTAAGAATTTGGAAACATGACACATCATTTGTTTGGTCACAAGAAAGCCAAAATTGGAAATCCTTGTTTATGCAAAGTATTGATGTGTTATATGCATGTTATATAATTTATTTACAACCGAACTTCATCATTTTGCACGAGTAATTGACAGGAGCTTTTGTTAACAGGTGCCCCAGCTATGACTTCTAGGGGATTGGTTGAAAAGGACTTTGAGCAGATTGGAGAGTTCCTTCACCGTGCAGTAACTCTTACACTAGACATTCAAAAGGAATATGGCAAACTTTTGAAGGACTTCAACAAGGGATTGGTGAACAACAAAGCTCTTGAAGAGCTCAAAGTTGATGTTGAGAAGTTTTCAGCCTCATTCGATATGCCTGGTTTCCTAGTATCTGAGTTGAAGTACAAGGATTAGGCACAACTCTTTCAAAATGAATGTCCTAAATCCTGGGAAAGTCATGATAAATGCTCTCATTTTGGACATCACATAGGCTAAATTTGATTGTGTTTGGTTCAATTTATCAGTTCGTGTGTTTGTTGTCATGTGTCTGTATCCCTGATATCATATTTTCTCAAGAAAAATGCTATTTCTTACAAATGTATTTTTTTAATGAAACCTAATAATGTATTCTATTTACCTATTATTCCACCTACCTTGTTACACCCACTTAAAAGGAAAATAGAGTAAAATAAAATTTTTGCAAAAAGAAAGTCTGTTCAGTATAATAGTAATTCAAATGGAACAAGTATTCAAATGTATTGTATGACTTTATGATCGTTGAGCTGTACCTAAAATTGGACTAATCAAATTAGGTAAACCGGTAAAACTATCAACCCCACAATCCAAACCAATTAACTTGATTCAATTTTTTCATCCATGTTTGAATTATTAAATCATGAAATTCCGGCACGCTGGTAACAGATGTGGTATATGATGTTCCAACATCGTGCCAACGTAAAATATAATGGACAATATCAACAATAAACAGCAGGAAGGTAAACAACACAGAGTATTTGTTAACTCATGACTCTGAAGGATACCAATCCAGGAAGGAATCCACTATGATAGTATCAATTCGAAGCTAAACTCCCCCGTTTACAATTTCTCACTTAATCACTACCCGTGCTAATTCTACCTAGGAACTCCTAGATATGACAACCTCTGGTCACTTCCTACCACAACAGTACAGACAACACTATTGATTATATTAACCCGACTCAATTGGTGGAGACACACTCCTACAAACTCAACCACACGTACCTAAAGGCTTAGAGTGATACACAAGTAACAATCATACTCCATGCTTAAAAGCTTTGGAGAAAATATAGAGTTACAACTCAAAACACAGTCCTACAAATAAAGACACGAAACCCTAAAAGTCTACATTTTGATATATTGATTTCGGTGAAGAAACTAGGTTTAACTCCTTTCTTTAAATAGCCACGAGTTAGCATGGACTTCCTGAGCAAATCGGGCTTCAAACACAGCTGGTATGTTGTAAGATCCAGCACAAATATTTTAGAACCAAATATATTGTTTTCATAAATGTTTCCAAATATATTTGAACCAAATATAATATTTCCTTAAATATATCACATTTTAAGGAAATAAATATCACATTAAAACGCCTTTCTGCATATCCTAAAAACGTGCGTGTCTTGGCACAGAAGCAAGCACAAAAATATTCTTCAACCAAATCTTCAAAGATCTTGCGCGTAAATAAAACAGAAAATAGCACGTATTCATGATGTCCTGATGTTGTAACATTTGATTCAACATCTTGGACAAAGGCTTATTTTACCAAAATAAAGCCAACAATTAAAAACCCTAACAATCTCCCCCTTTGACAAATTTTGGCTAAAATAATTCTTGACTAAGTCATATAAACTGGATAGATGTATTAGCAACATCAGAGGCATGCAGCAGCGGTTTCAGCCTCACATAACACTTCATCGGAGAGAAATAATTTTATCCAATTTTACTCCCCCTAAATATATCAACCCATACATATCAGAATGATCACAAGGAAACATGATACTTCTTACTCCCCCTGAATATATGCATGTCAGAGCACCATATCATGGCTAAGATCACACTACCGCTCCCCCTCAACAGCAGATCTTCAAAAAGAAACATATTACTCATTACCTCCTTCCTTGTCTATAGAGCCAGAAAGTATCTTCCCTGGAGCTCATCTAGAAACAAAACAGGATGTCTGCTCTAATACCAATTGAAATTCCGGCACGCTGGTAACAGATGTGGTATATGATGTTCCAACATCGTGCCAACGTAAAACATAATGGACAATATCAACAATAAACAGCAGGAAGGTAAACAACACAGAGTATTTGTTAACCCAGTTCAGCGCAAACAACAACCTACTCTGGGGATACCAATCCAGGAAGTAATCCACTATGATAGTATCAATTCGAAGCTAAACTCCCCCGTTTACAACTTCTCACTTAATCACTATCCGTGCTAATTCTACCTAGGAACTCCTAGATATGACAACATCTGGTCACTTCATACCACAACAGTACAGATAGCACTATTGATTATATTAACCCGACTCAATTGGTGGAGACACACTCCTAGAAACTCAACCACTCGTACCTAAAGGCTTAGAGTGATACACAAGTAACAATCATACTCCATGCTTAAAAGCTTTGGAGAAAATATAGAGTTACAACTCAAAACACAGTCCTACAAAAGCATCAAGGTGATACTAGAGAGGCTCACAAATAAAACACAAGGCGTACAAAGACACGAAACTCTAAAAGTCTACATTTTGATATATTGGTTTCGGTGAAGAAACTAGATTTAACTCCTTTCTTTAAATAGCCACGAGTTAGCATGGGCTTCCTGAGCAAATCGGGCTTCAAACACAACTGGTATGTTGTAAGATCCAGCACAGATATTTTAGAACCAAATATATTGTTTTCATAAATGTTTCCAAATATATTTGAACCAAATATAATCTTTCCTTAAATATATCACATCTTAAGCAAATAAATATCACATTAAAACGTTTTTCTACATATCCTAAAAACGTGCTTGTCTTGGCACAGAAGCAAGCACAAAAATATTCTTCAACCAAATCTTCAAAGATCTTGCGCGTAAATATAACAGAAAATAGCACGTATTAAGGATGTCATGATGTTGTAACATTTGATTCAACATCTTGGACATAGGCCAACAATTAAAAATCCAAACAAATCACAATAATCAAATCAATGAAACTAAAACCTAACTTCTATTGATTTTGATATTGACTTCACTCCATTTTAAATCAATCACCCAGTCCTAGACCAAAAAAATGAAAATCAATCACCAAATCTTCATGAATTTAACTCAATTAATAATGATATGCCATTTTATATGCAACTAATACAAGAATGAGATTCAAACCCCATAAACACCACTTATTCACTAATGCAGAATTCTATCCATTAAACTACATACAAGAAAAGGAAGAAAAAAAAAAATCCACCCATAAGCATATCCAAACTATTATATATTTATTATTTTTCATTTCACTATTACTGTAGTAGTTTTGTAATAATAGTAATACATTTTTTAATGATTTTTTTAATGATCAATATATAGAATAAAAAATCTATAGCATTTAAAACAAAAACTAAATTTAGGTACAACACCATATATACATATATACTAGTGGTACTGTTCCCAATCAGAGGATAACGGTGTATTTTTTTTTTACTTCAAAATAAAAAAAAAAAACTCTCCGCAGTTACCCTCAAATTCGTAATAAATAAATCTGGCACCCCAAACAGCCTTCCGGTCATCTCTATAATGAAGCAATCAGACAGATTATCAGAAATGTGTGAAAAAGAAGAAAAAAAAAGTAAAAAACAAAAAATCTGTTTCTTTTCACTAAACAAAAAAAAAGTGATATCAAAGAAAACTACAAGAGAAGGAAATTAGGAATCAATGAGACC
The DNA here is from genome assembly GCA_030408175.1 of Trifolium repens. NCBI lineage: Eukaryota > Viridiplantae > Streptophyta > Magnoliopsida > Fabales > Fabaceae > Trifolium > Trifolium repens. The sequence continues at coordinate 27,630,050 of CP125841.1, read as the reverse complement.
CAATAAAGCAATTATATAAAAACACATCAGATCCAAGGGTGAAGAGATAGACATTTCAACTTAACTATGGGGTTAACAAACTTGGTATTCTCAATTCTCATGGTTCTGATGATATGAAAATAAAGTGGCCAGTAAAATTTCAAATCTCTCTTCCACATACTCTCCTGTTGGTTTTTACATGCATATCTAATTTTAAAACTTCAATTGGCCACAGGATGAAAAGCCAAAACATAAACAAGCTTACAGTCGGAAATTAGCGTACAAATGGTAATCTACAAGCTGGTTTTACAGATCTGTCAATCCTCCAACAAGTCACTTCAAAAGGGTAACTAAATAAAATCCATCCTTCAGTCAAATATCTCCTGTGATTCGATTATGCTGTGCTGACTGAAAATGCGAGATATACAAGTATTAAAATGTGTTTCGGAAGTGACATGAAAACAAATAAAACATTAGGATTGCTGTCCTTACTGATCATCTTTTGCAACTCGATAATATCTCTCTGCATGCTGGCGCTGACCAATCAGTTGAGCAAAACGCTCATCATGAGTAATTACAATCAGCTGAAAATTTTCCTGGCCTTTCCTGTCCTCCATGATCCTGCATATCAAGGAAGATAGCACGATCAGCAAAAAGAAACCAAGTTAATGTTAGCTATTTACTCAAATCTAGACAATTCCATTCAAACCTTAGGATAGCAGCAGCTAGACTTTCAGCATTTGGTCCGTCCAAATTTGTTGTTGGTTCATCCAATGCAAGAATTCCACAATTGAGGCAAAACGTTTCAGCTAAAGCCAACCGTATGATAAGAGACGCCAGTACCTGGAATCTCATAAATAAGTCAAGCTTATTTAAGTTTTATTTTTTTCAACAAAAAAAAAAGACAACTTACTCTTTGATTGAAAAAATAAATTCTCAATATTGTAACTCTTAGTGATAACATAACATACCTTCTGACCTGCACTACATCTTCCTCTCATTTCTAATTCAGCATCACCAGTCTGCATGAGAACCTGTATGGTATATGTTAGAAATAATATAAAACCATTGATATAGCTAATCCTAACAGCTTAAGCTTTTGGGATAATCGGTTATTTGACATGGTATCAGAGCCTCTATGACTAAGTGGTCTAGAGTTCGATCCCCGCTCCCCACACTTTCTAATTAAAAAGTGGAATTTAAGCATATGGTAGGTGGACCTATGTATTATCTACGCTTCAAGCCCAAATGGGCTCTTGCGTGAGGGGGCGTGTTAGAAATAATATAAAACCATTGATATAGCTAATCCTAACAGCTTAAGCTTTTGGGATAATCGGTTATTTGACAGTATACAATACACAATATTTCAAAATCTGTATTCGGAAATTAGAAATCTTTTGAAGTAACCAGTGTTTCAATATAAAGATGACAAACCTTATAACTGTAGGAACGGGTACCACCACCTTCAGAATCAGAATGAATACTAATGCAGTCAATATCCTGTCCTCTATAAGTCTGTTGCCACAACTCCCTTATGATTTTGTTGATTTCTTCCATTTTCATTGTGTGGAAACGCATCAGTGCTCTGAAAGATGAATGACAACGAACATAAATAAATGTAGATTTTCACTAATAATTTATCATAAAGTATCTAATTTTATTAAGTACTAATTCTTGAACACAACAAATGGTCAGTCTAATACACTTTAATAACTTTTAAGCCTGCGTAGGGAAATTTGGAGGGAGGGGAGGAGGTCAAAATAGAGAAATCTCTCACCTTATTTGAGAGAGTGCTTTGGTAAAGAATGATTATGATTAATATATTTTTAATCTTGAGAGTATTATAAAAGGATGGAAAATATTTTAAGAATTTTTACAAGCCCTCCAAAATCCTCCTTCAATACAATTTTTAATTTCCCTTATCTTGAGGGAATTTTATATTATGAAGGAAAAAACATACCCCATTCAAGTTGGGGGATTATCCTTCATTCACTTTCTCTTTGATCCTTCATTTTTCCCCAAGTCCCCCCCCTCCTAAAGTCCCAGATAGAGCCTAAATGTATGCAACATTGGTAATAGGCTAGGCTCACAATAAGAACTAAATACTACAAAGTGAACAAAATTATACTTTTGATTCTCCTAGATTTACCACAGTTTGATGTGATCCCTTAGCTTCAATTGCAAGACTAATGGTAAAACATTATCATCAAAATTAAAGCCAAATAACTAATGCGGTCAAATTCTAACATTAGTGCTCAAGGGACCAAAAGTTTAAATCAGTGCTCTTTTTCAAAATCGGAAAGAATGATGCATAGACACTTAAATTCACAGCCCATTAAATATACATCCAAGCATGCAAATGGAAAATAAACGTAGTAATGTAATATATAAATGTAGTCAATATCAATCCAGCACAACCCAACAGCTTATACCGAAGTTTCAAAGTGGCCCATTCACCTCTCATTGCAAATTGAAGGGGATATATGTCTCAGCATTTGAAGCACATGAAACAAACCACCATGAGAGAATTACCTTAGGTGCCCAAAAGAGGCGACCTTAATAAATTGATTATACATTGCAAAACCATGACTTATGACTAGCACGTGTCAAAGAATACAAACTGGACGGATGTGATGATAAACATTACTGAAACTCACTTGTCAAGCGCATTGTAGTATCTGTCCAGGTCCTTGTTTGCCATCTCAGTTGTCTGTAAAGAAAAGTGAGTTGTTACAAATTTACAATTTAATAGGCATTGAGCATTAAATACTATCCAAAACATGCACAAGCACTATCACATGACATTACACCTTAAGCTGGATAAGCTGGTCAAAGTATCGCTTATCTATGTCTTTGTATTGGGCCTGCTTAAGATCAATCTTATTTTTGGAAATATTGCTCTGGTAAACATCCATTGTTCCTTTGCACCTGTTTGACTGTCACGAAGGTAGTGGTATACCAAAGAAAAAAAGGGGAAATGAGTGTATTTAATTCTGTACTAGAAGTAAAAGTAAATAACTATTGAAAATGTGAACATACAAATGGTAAAATGTCCATCAATCATGGTTGTTGGCTGAACTATATAAAGACCGCAAGCATAGAAGTATGACTCAGGAATAAGAAAATACCTCCTCAAGAAGCCTCTCCCTCTCCTTGAATAATTTCTGGAGTTCCTTTTCAATTGTGTCAAATACACCAACCTTCGACATACTCTCTTCAAGTATTTCAATTTCACTTAATAGCTTATCAACTTTAGCCTTTGTTTTTCTGTAATTTAAGTTGTCGTCAAGTCTTCTTCTAATCGGATCAGCATTTCTCATTAATTCTTTCTTTTTCTCCAGTTCTTCTATAATGTTCTGCATCCTGGTTTCACAACTTTGCAGTTGAGATTCTGATAGAGATTTCTTTTCCTGCAGCTCCTTCAATCTGTCTGTTTTCATTAATTCAGAGTACCTGAACAAACAAAACTTGTGTTAAGAAAAATAGAACTCGTAAAAAAGAACAATTTTTGACTGGTGATAAGCTTACTCTTTGATCTTATAAGTCATTCCAAAAAGTGCTTCGGCTGCTTGCTGATAAATTCTCTTTTTTTCAGCCAGATTCTCATACTCGCCGTCAAGTCTAACTTTTAGTTCATTATAATCAGCATGTAATTTATCTTTGCGCTTGGATAAAGGTCCAACAGCTTCAAGCAGACTCTGCAAATACCAAGATTTTGGATGGAATTATATACAGAAAAAAACTCCAGCATTTTAAAAAATACAGCAAAAAATGAATCAACTAATCAATTTTAGAATTTTGGTTGAGGCAATGTTTTTGAAAAACAGGTTTCTGATTTTATTTTTTTCCTCTAGAGAGTGTTATTGAGGTAGAGAATTTAAAAAAGATGTAATTTCTGTAGAAGAAAGCTATTTCGTTATTGTAAATAAACAAACTATTGAATTCCACGATGAACTAAATATGTAAGTTTCAAAGAAATAAATAATAACAGGCATTTGTTTGTTAATTTTGAGAGAATTAATCACTTTATTGTTCTTTTGAATATGTGGGAAAGGGGTGGAGGGGAGGGGGCTTCTAATATCAAGTACCCATTAATGTCTTAGATAATTAGACAACCTTCTCATCAAGATCAACTTGGGTCATTTCTTCAGTTAAGTGTTCTAAATCTTCTTCTAATCTTTTAACTTCTTGCAATTTGATAGCTGCATTATTTTTATCATTCCTTGCATTGTTCAACCGTGTCGTCAATATTGTTATATCCTTCTGCCTATCGTTGTGCTTTTCCATCATATTCTTCATCTCGGTATGCAAATTGTCCCTTGTAACCAAGATATCATGAGAAAAATATTAAGAGTAATCAACATCAAACCAAGTAAGATGTAGATGCACATACGGAATGGTAGATGATGTTAAGTTGATGAAAATCAATTCTCTAATTGGATCTAGATTATAAACTGATGCGTTAGTAAATAGTAGAAATTAACTGAATCTATTTACTTTGTTCCCTGCAATGCAGTTAGCTCGGATTGAATTTCTTCTAGAGTCCTTACACCTGGTCCTCCACAATCAAGCTTACTTTCTAAATCCTCAACATCCGATTGCAAAGTTTGAATTTCTTGGAAAAGTCTATCAGCATTTTCAACAGGCTGCACCACTGTGTCAACCAAATCCTTCTCAGTCTTCACTTGAGCTAAACTACCTAAAACCTGAAACAAAATTACAGCAGTTATGTAGGCTAAGGCAAGTTAACAACAAGGACAAAAATATGACTCATAAGAATTAATAATCACAATCCAGAAACCATTCATTTAAAAAAGAAAGTGACAAACACGAAGAGATAGATTACTTAAAATAATTTCACGGAAATATTTAAAGGAAAATATAATGATTACATCATCAAGTTCCTGGGATTTGTGATCCAGGTCCTCCTTCGCTTGCTGGAGTTCCTTTTCAGCATTAGGGATTGTCTCCTTGCCAAGTTTAACATATTCTTCATACCACATACGAAGCTTGTCCAACTGCTGATAATCAGAGTCTGCACTGGAGGACTCCACCGCGAGCGCTTTCATATGTTCAGCTGAACTAGCAGCCTTCACTCTTTGCTGTGATTAAAAGAAAAAAAATCTAATTCAAAACCATATAAAGTTCTTGGTCACTATATTATAATAGGACATAAAATGTACCGACCTTCTTGACAAAACTGTCTTCTTCTTCTGCCGAGAAAGAACGCTCACAGCAAGGGCAAAAATGATGAGCTCTGGCAACCCTTTCAAAAGGATCAAACATTTGTCGCATACCATCGGCAATGTTATATTTGCTGTGGGCAATCAAAGGAAGATGTATTAGTACATTTGAGACAAGAACATCGGGAACAACACAGACAGCAATCTGATATGGCCACAAAGATGACTTCATAGATGTGGTCTAGCATAAGTTGACCTTTTTTGTACATCTCTCTTCTCCTTGGCAGACTCTAAAACTTTGAGATAAGAATCAATTCCAAAAAATTGCGGATCCAAAGACTGAAGCTTGGATTCAATAAATCTCTTTCTTGCTGCAAAAAAAAATTATTTGTACAAATTATGTGATTCTAGATGGTTGGAGAAAGCACGGTAGAATACTAGACAAAGGAAAAGCGCAATAAACAAAAACAAGTACCACTTGGGCATCATCGGCCATACCAAGACACATAAAATATGCTAAACAATATCTAGTTAATTATCCATAGTAACTTTCACTAATAGCGCTGAAACTCAATCACAAGAGGGATAGGGACTGACGATCCATTCCCTTCCTTGATAGATAGTATTGTCCTTTATGTCCCCGAGTGTTCCTTTAATTTACTTTCGATTACTCGTTGAACACGGTCTAATGATTGTTTCACCTTTACAATAGACATTGTTAAGAATTAATTGAGTTTTCTCGGTTGAATCATATTCAACTAAATCTTTATTTTGAGCCACACGATGTTCATTGATTCTATTCCTCCAGTTTTGTGCTAGTAATCTCGACCATGTGCTCCGAGGTATATTATATTGATAATGAATCTTTAACCAATTTGTCCATTGATTCATTAAAGAATTGGGACGGTTCTTATCTCTTAATTTGGAATTAATTCCTTCTATTCTCAAAAAATAATCCTTTATTTCATTTGTAAGAAAAACAGATCTTCCATCAGATTCAAAAATCGATCTTAACTTATATCCATTACGAATTTGGATTTGTGATAATTTAAAAAGTACATATGCTTGTGACAAAGAAGATACATCACAAGAAGAGTTCAAGACGGACAATTGGTGACGGATGTGAATATGATGGCCTATACCATCTATCATTCTCGGTCGGGCTATTATGGTCTTTCCAAATTCCAGAAGTGTCGAGCTTATCCAAATTATCTGATTTGCCATGCGAGTCATATCATCTAGGGAAACACACTCGTAGTTTGTTCCTCGATCTAGTCAGTAAATGAGCTTTGTCCCCGTTGGCTTTACTTCACTCTGATGTTTGAGTTCCTCGTCGCACTACTTCTACTCTTTGGTATAAATTATGTTACTTTTATTGATAACTTTTCACATTGTACGTGGTTTTTTCTTTATGAAAAAGGAGTCTGAATTGTTCGTTCTCCATCATTGAGCCCTTTTATCAGAAAATCAAAACTCAATTTGTTGTTACCATACGCTCACTATGTCGTGATAATGCTTGAAAATATTTATCCCAACAAGTTAAAAAAAATTATGGATTCCCAACACGGTTGTGACAATTGCACTTTTAACTGTACAACGTGCAATTTTGCGATTTTGCTTTCCCTTTCTGATTTAGAGTCTATGTAGAACCTGATTATGGTGGAATCAGATGGGATAACAACTTTTAATTGTTGAATCGTATAATCTGCAATTTGTTTTTCGTTTGTGATTCTGGGTCGAATCTTGTTTGTCCTGCGATGCACGAATATGAGTTAAAATATGGGTTAAAAGTGGTGAATTGGGAGACTCCTTTTTTGTCAAAGGCTGATGCTTTTGCTTCTTGGTATCTACTTTGTTAAGAGTGTCACATTAGTTGCGAGATGACCTAAATAGATGTTAATAAGTGAGGATTATTCTCACCTTACAAGCTGGTTTTGAAGGGTTGAGTTAGGCTCAACTCCCAATTCTAAGATGGGGGATTTAATTTTCATACCCCCCCGTTACACTCACACACACCCTGACATTCCCAATTTACCCCTCTCTCTACTTAGAAAGTGAGTGTGTAAATAGCAAAAAATGGGGCAAAAAGAGTTCGCTTTCTACATAGCAAACTGCAAACTGAGTTCGCATTCTAGAATACGAACCTTATAAACCGCTCTAGCGGCAAATTAAAATATGATATGATATAAGATAGTGACAACATTTTTATAAGGTTCACTTGTAAAAGTGTAAACTGAGTTCGCACTCTAAATAGCGAACTGTGTTTCCTTTCGCTCTCTAGTCTCTAAGTAGCGAACTTTGTTTCAGTTCGCACTCCAAGTAAGAGTGGCAATATTTTATACTCAAACAGAACGTCTGAGCCCCCATGAATGAAAAAAAGAGTTCGCTTTCTAGATAGCAAACTCAGTTCGCATCCTAGAATGCGAACTCTTTTTTTCATGATTTTTTTCATTCAAGGGGGGGCGCAGACGTTGAGTTTAAATAAAAATATTGTCATTCGCTACTTGGAGTGCGAACAACGCTCGCTTTCTAGGTAGCGAGAAGGTTATTATGGCAATTTCAGGGGGTGCGTGAGTAAATACAGGGGGCGCAAAAAGTAATACTCCTAAGATGGTATCAGAGCCTTCTCCACGATCCGTTGGGCCACCTGCTATCAAGTTTTTTATCGGGCCACCTGCTATCAACTTTTTTATTGGGCCACCCACCATTTATATCCACGCACCAAGCACGATAGTATTGGGCGCGAGGGTGTGTGTTAAGAGTCCCACATCAATTGCGAGATGGACTGAATATATGTTCATAAGTGAGGATAATCTTCACCTTACAAGCCGGTTTTGTAGGAATACTATTCAGTGGACTACCTAGGACATACTGGTGAGGGATTTGTTGCTGCCTCCCCTCTGTCCCTAGTTTATGAAGCAAGCCTAAGAATGCTCTTGGAAATAGAACTGAGGCACCTTGGAAGTTTGGAGTTTCAATCAATGAAAATTCTTTAAAACTGAAGTATAAACCAACACCAATGAAGATGGTTGCGTAGAACTTACTAGAAAAAAGGAAAAGTAGTTAAGTGGAAGGAGTTGACATCGCTAAAAATATTTTAAAGGGATTTAGCTCACAAAACACCATCAATAACATGTTTGAGAAGGATTTGAAAAAGGATGCATGAAGAGATACTATGAATGGTGATGTTATGTCATGGCTAATGCAAAATTGGCCATAACGAAGCAATTTAGAAGATCGCCCGAGGAAGAAATTAATCACTTGGCTCAAGAACGAGACACTATCTACTTCATCATATTGGTTCTAACTTGGTGAAGGGTGAAGGCTGGCTCAGCATCAGATGAGAGGCCAAGCAAACAAACACAGGAGGGATGTCTCCTATGCTGTTGGGGACTCGGTGTATCTTAAGTTGCAGCCATATAGGCTGAAATATTTGGCCAAGAAAAGTAACAAAAAAATTGAATTATCGTTTCTATGGACCTTACCAAATCATTAAGGTCGTAAGTCATGTGGTTTATCGACTTGACCTTCCTTCTGGAAGTAAAATCCATCCAGCCTTCTCATGTTTCTCTACTGAAGAAAGCCGTCACACACTAGTTGCCAATTCTAAACCATTGCCCAACATGCTGTCAGAAGACTTGAAATTACAAGTGGAGCCCAAAGAAGTCAAAGCAGTCTGCATTAATTCCGTTGGGAATGTTGACTTGTTGATTCAATGGAAAGATTTACGATACTTTGAAGCTACTTGGGAGTTTGTTTATGCCATTAGACAACAGTTACAACTATTTCACCTTGAGGGCAAGGTAAAACTTTTGGGGGGAGTATTGTTAATAGACATCATATTAATCATGTATACGTTAGGTGTATACATTAAGGGCATGCCCAAGTAATTAGGCCCAAGTTAATGTAATTGAGTGTTTAAATAGAATACAGATGGGAAGACACATTCCCATTGGGTAGTTTTATGTTGGTTTGGTTGGGAGAGACTGGGATCTCTAGTTCCTAGAGGTTATGTTATTTTCGGGCAGTTAGTTTCTGCACTAGCAGAAGTTTGTATATTCAATAATCTTGTAACTAACTCTGCAGGAGGTTGTTCCTAAGAATTTAAGATAATAATACAAGTACCACTTTAATATATATATATATATATATATACACACCATTCCCCATATATTCGAATACACCATACCTGTCATAGATCAATCAATTTAATTTGTATTTATTGTCTTGATCTTGAGGCTATATAAAACTGACTCTGTTATGTTATTGAGATACATGATTTTCAACATATGTTTATCTTTTAACTCTCAACACAATGTAATGCTTATTTCTACTCTCTTGTGCACTATTGCCATAATATTGTTAAACAGAACCATGTGGCCTTTCCAAATTATACAGAGATTGGCATTCTTTGCTCAATAGCACACTGTATAAACTATACAGAGATTCGAACCAAAAACTTCTACTTTTATAATGGTTTTCAAGATAAAGAATGCAAGGAAGATGATTTATATGCAAATTCTTAAAATGACAGATAAAACTAACATTCCATATCCTTGCGGTGTTTAGAAAGACTATTTTCTACTTCTTGTATTTTCATCTGCAAAACATTTACTTCCTTGTCAACTTCCCGATAGTTAGCATTAAGCTCATCATATTCAGCTACAACAGTCCTGCATTATAAATAGCATTAATACAACGGAATTTGCGAACACTTAACACAAATAAAGGTTTTTCACTAAACTGAAATATGATAGATAGCCAAAGGTATAGTCATGCAAAAGCAAAAATCTCAAACAGAAAAAACACCCAAGGCATTGAGAACAATATTTTTTGCAAATGTCATGACTGTGGCTTCTTAGATGCCTGATGTAAAAAAGCACATAATTCATTTTAATACTGAAATCTAGTGATCTCCTCATAAAAGTATGATATACTTGGCTCATATCCACCCTGATATTGCCTTTTCGGTCAGTGTTGTCAGCCGGTTTATACTCTCCTTATGAAGAGCATTTTGAGGTTATCTACAAAATGTCAAGATACTTGAAGGCTACTCCGGGAAAAAGCCTATTCTTTGAAAAACCAATGATAAAAATGTGTTTGTCTTTATTGATGCAGATTGGGCAGGTTCTGTTACCGATAGGAAGTCTACTTTAGGTCATAGTACCCATGTGTGGGGAAACTTGGTGACTTGGAGAAGCAAAAAACAAGAGGTAGTTTCCAGGAGTAGTGTTGAAGCTCAGTTTAGAGCAATGGCCCAAGGAATTTGTGAAGGTCTACGGATTCTTAGAGTTCTAAAGGAGCTAAAGATGATAGTGGAGCTCCCATTGAAATTGTATTGTGATAGCAAGGCCACAATAAGCATAGCTTGCAGTCTTGTCCAGCGTGCAGGATATTATTGAAATTGTTAGTCTCTTTATGGAAAGTAAAGGGTCCTGTTAACATGTGCCCTTAGTTGTTAAGGAATCAGAAAATAGAAGTTTTCATGTTGAAAAAGACAGATTTTAACTTTTCAAGAAATTGACACAGTTTCCAATACAAAATTTCTATATTCAGTTCATTAACAAGTGCCCTATATGCTAGCATTTGCTAGGAAAAATATGATTCTGGAATTCTCTGCTTGCCATTTGTGCCCTCAAATAAATAGACAGCTAATATTTTAACCAAGAGTTTAGCAAGATCAACCTAAGAGCCTCTGATAAGCAAGTTAGGCATGATAGATTAACATGTGCCCTTGGTTGTTAAGGAATCAGAAAATAGAAGTTTTCATGTTGAAAAAGACAAATTTTAACTTTAAAAGAAATTGACAAAGTTTCCAATACAAAATTTCTATATTCAGTTCATTAACAAGTGCCCTATAGATACATGTTAGCATTTGCTAGGAAAAATATGATTCTGGAATTCTCTGCTTGCCATTTGTGCCCTCAAATAAATAGACAGCTAAAATTTAGTTTAGCAAGATCAACCTAAGAGCCTCTGATAAGCAAGTTAGGCATGATAGATATGCACGCACCAACTTGGGGGGGGGGGGTGGGTGGGTCAATGATTAATAGAATACCTTACCATTTATTATTGATATTAGTTTATTTTATTATATCACTCTTTGAATTGATATGTACCTTCTCATATAAAAAGAGCACTCTTTTAACTTAAAGAATACATTTCCTCTAATATTTAGTATAAGATCATACAAGTTGAGGGTTTTTTTACAGCTTCTGGTTCTCTGCAACAGGATTCATTAAGGAAATCATTTTTTCTAATTTGTAGAGGGAATGCAGAGCTCCTTTGAACCAATTTAGTTTTATTTCTGCTTTTCATTTTAAAGTGGGAAGATTGGTAATCGTCAACTTTTTCCCTCTTCTCTACTTTCACCAAATACTAGCATCAGAAGACAATGAATAAACAACCACTACACCAGTCTGTCTAGTTAAATTTAAAATAACTTGGAAAAGGAATAGTATAATTACGCAAACAGTGCATGCATGCATGCATACAACTGGATAAACCAGATCAATAAGTTAAACTGCCAGAAAGAAAGAGAAATTCCAGCACATTTCATGTGATCCAATTGGAAGTAGAAAAGAATAGGTAAATAAACAGTAAAAGTGAAATTTCTTAAAGATAAAACTACAAGTTAGACATACACAATCAAAGAGAAGGTTTTCCAACCTTGATGATTGTGTGATTTCCTTCTTCAAGTCCTTATCACTAGGAATTCTCCCTTTTAGCACCCTTCTTATTTTATCTTTTTGGTCATCAATTCTGTAAAGTGTTCAAAAGATATAATTCTGAAAAAATAAGTTAATAAGAGAGAGAGAGAAAATAAAATTGATCTACATCTTTTTATGCTTCTTCTTCCTCGTCTCCAATTCTCCCTTCAAATAAGATAGTCTCTCTCTTTCCGTTGAATCACTAGCCATGGTAACCAACTCTCGATTGACAGCTTTAATCTTTTGCTCCACAATATGGACATTAATTTCATTTTGACTTTTTTTTTGTTCAAATTCGCTTTCCTCGTGCTGCTTGATCATCCTCTCCAGCCGAATTTGCTGCAAACATTACTTGAAGTTATGTTAACAGATTTGCCAGATGTCTAAAATTGAGATTGTAAACTACCAAACAACAGAGTAACTTGGACTCACCAAGTCTCTTTCTCTCTCGTCTAACTGAGAAAAATTTATATTAGATAATTGAAGTTCAAATGAATCAAGCTTATTTTTCATATCTTCCTTGCGCTTTATAATATCAACCTGTATGCACAACAAACTATAAACATGGTAAAACTAACATAGGCCTTCGATAAGAAATGGGCTGATTCAAACACTAAACCTTGATCTCTCTCTTAGTTTGTATTTTAGCCTCAGTATTTTGACAACTTTCATTTGCAGTCAAGTAGCAATCCCATGCCATTTGGAGTTCAGTGTTATTTGCTTTCTGTAGAAAAGATGCCAAAAAATATGCCAAAAAAAGTCAGTCGTCCCCTGGTTCAGTAATCTGATGGATATTATAGAGATCTAATAACATTACTAACATATTCAAGAAGAATAATGTTGTTTTCTTCCTTCAGAAATGATGAAAACAATTTGAACATTGTAATAGAGAGAGAGAGAGAGAGAGAGAGAGAATGAGCGAAAACTAATTTGGAATTTTGTGAATTCCTTTTGAATATTTTTTCTAATGATGAATTTTAAAGATTTACAAGATTTAGAGTGCTTATCCAACACTCGGCTGGGGCTAAACCTGCACCAGACACTAACAAGTTTTGGCTGCAAGTTTGGAAGTTATAACTGCCAGAGCTAACGTGGCACACTCTAACTAGCAGATCAAGACACTAATACAAGCTGCTTATCATTTGTAGCAGAAACCCGTGAGATAACAACTCATATATATACTCACAAACATATGGTCTATTTAGAAAACTAGAATCTTTAAACAAGAAAATAAATTCAGCTTCAGAATATAACAAAAGGACAGGAGCACGGAGTATGATATCCTTCTAAAGAAAACACTGAATCAAAGATACATGAATTGAGCAAAGAATGCCAATCTCTGTACATCTAGCAAAGAAACCCTATCCTATTTGAGTACCATGAAGAAGATTCCCAAATCCCAAAATTTGAATAATAGGAAGACATCATCCTTGAAAATCTGCTATTTCCCAATATCTGTCCAATCAAAGGCGCCTAAAAGTGAATATGTAACCAAAAGGGAGAACAGAAGGGTCACCTTTTTATCGTCAAGATCCTTCTCAAGATCCCCCAACCTTGATTTTACACGATTGGTGAGGTTCAAAGCATCCTCAGCACTGAAGGGTGGCTTCGGAAGAGAACCTAAGTTGTAACTGGCAAAAATATTTTGGATGCAAGTATCTCGTTCCTTCTTGAAAGACATGTGAGCCTGCAGTTTGAATCAGAGACAAAATTACAACAACATTCCACACAAGATGTCAGTAGTATTGGCATTGTATAAACTCATTTACTTCTGCTTCAGCTTGTAGCCTGCTGATCTCCCATATGGACTCATCGACTGTCTCCTTAAGGCGTTTACTTTTTGTGTTAATGTCCACCATCTCTCTTTCCAATTTGCCTTTATGCTGGTTAGCAATTGCAATCTTTTCATCAAAGTTGGTCTTCATTTCCATCAACTCTTCATCCGGTTCTAATAAATATACGAAGCAGAAGAAAACATGAGAAGCTTACAATATATTATGATGTAATACATATAGATAAACTAGGAATTTAAAACTGGCTCACTGATGTAATGCATATATCATAGTCATCACTTACACACCTTCATACTCCTCATCAAGAGCGGCATGTTTATCCTGTTGTTCCTTAAATAGAGTGCTTCGTTCTGTAGTTTTAGCATTTATTTGCTCCTTTAGGTTCCGTAAGTGTTTCAATGTTTTTTCCGCATGAACAATTTTAGTGTCCAAATCTTTAATGCTTCCACCCAACTGCTGTATCTGATCTTTTAGAGATTCTGTTTTCTCTTGATCATGTGTGATGCTTTCCCGAAGCTGTAAGAAGATAAAATTAGGTAATTACATTATCTTTTCCATCTATTTTGGGACATTGTGGTGAATGGAAAACTTCTCCTATTTAGGGGGAGTAAAATCTATTTAGTGTTGTATATATTAATTTCATTACATATTTAGTATATCAAATTTTTCTCAAACTCAAGCAAATATAAAAGGTTTGTAGGAAAGATGAATTATCCAACTGTAACCAGACTAGACGTCTCTTTTGTTGTACTGTGGCAAACCAATTCCTTAATTCTCCCTATATTTGACCATTGGAATCTTGTTGTCCTAATCTTGAGGTTTATTGAAGGAGACACAAGAAAGGGGTTAGTGTACAAGAACAGAGGAAACAAAGAGTTTATTGCCTATATTGATGCATATTGGATTGAGGAAACAAGGAGTTTATTGCCTATAATAGTCCTCTACATATTTTGTGTTTATTTGAATAGTTGTTGCACAATTAATTTCTGGAGTATCGTTATTTATGTAGTTTCAATCGGAAGAGTGTTTTTCTTCATGTTTATAGCCCATCTCGAGGCATAGCAGAACTATTTTTCTATTTTACCCCACTTCGTCCCCCAAAAAAACACGACACAGTGGCACAGAAGGGCACACTAAGGCAGGAAAAAAAAGTATAAATACTTTCAAACACTTCGTGTGATTACATTTACTTTTGATTTAGAAAAAAGGCAAGGTATCCATCAGGATAATTCAAATTTTATCAGTAGAGTTCTTATATTTAAGAAAAGAAAGTGACCGTATAAGCTGCATCTTTCAACGTTTGAAGATTTTCCAGTTTCAGCTTGTAAGTCTTTATCTCTTGAGCTTGATCCTTGTGAAGTTTCTTTATAACCTCCAGTGCCTTTGTGTATCTGCTCAGTACAAGAGAGCGCAGTGACTACCAACTCTAAGTCAAAATCAACAGCACTTTCAGCATAATCCATCCAGTATGATAAATTGAAAATAATTGAAAGGCGAAAGCAGCAACTGAAGATAGTCATGTTCTGAGTGCTACAAACACAAGGAGCACCTAACTACTCATCAAATATCCTACTCTTTGAATTGCATCCGTCATAACAAGCCAAAGTAAATCCCCATTATTTTGTGATCTATGTCAACTTACTATGACTCCAGCTAGCTCTTTTGAGTAGAGCTTCAGAGCTCTATGGTGTTGACAGACTATTACTTATTATACCGAGCAACTTCACAACCCATTGCAAATTTGTGACAAAGCTTATCTGATATACTACGAGTGTGAAATTGATGAAAAAAATTGGTCAATTGAATGGGAAAATGAAAGCCAAATAATAATTTTTATCATAAAAGAAAAGACAAATGAAATAATATGATGCCATCACAACAAAGTCAAAACTCAAAAGTGTGACAACACTATATGTTTGAATTGTGATAGGTGAAGTGGAATTGCACAAGAAACAAGAGTAATGAAAGCGGGATAAATATAAATAAATAAATGGTACCGAGTTGCCGAAAAGATATCGTCAAACTTCTTTTTCAATGTGGAAGGATCCTGAAGCGGCCAATTAGCTTCATCTTGATGAACAAATATAACATTTTCCAAAATGGCCTTTGAAACACCCATCAGCGCAGGAATCTCTCTATCCATGTCAGCACATCTATAGCTAAGGCAAACTTTCTAACATAGCATAGCAAACAATTCAAGTTAATTCGATAATTTTTTAAACTATACACACCAAAAACAAACCAAATTCAGCAATTAGACTATATACTATGAGAAAATAGGATACGCACAACTTTACACTATTATCCAGTATCAACCATGTATTCCGCCAAGGAATCCTTGATTTCTTTTGGATGTCAGTGTAAAATTAATTTACAATACAAAGCATATCCGTTAAACTAATACTATATAGCATTTTAAAAATATAACGAAATGAAAAGAAAAAAAAAATGCAGTGTTAGTGTTTACATTTTTGCAATTATTTAAGTTGGAATAGTTATACCTCGCCGGAATGAGGATTAATAGTTTGAAGCACACTTTCAATTGCTTTGTATTCCATCTTAGATGCTTTTTGCGTGAGTTGAAACGACCTTATGCAAACCACGTCTCTACCAGCGGCGGTTTTAAACCGGAGCTTAATCTGTCCCTTGGTTTCCGTTTCACCGGAAACCTTACCAATCAAAAACAAATTCCAAACGGTTAAGCGACGATACAGTTTCATACAAACAAAAAAAAAAATCAGCGAAGAGAGAGTAAGAAATAAATAACCTTAGGATCATGAATGAAGCTGTGACCAGACCTAGCATTTGGTGGCAATTCACCGGTGCATGAAAGCTTCAAGCATTCTATAATAGTCTGCATTGAAATTCGAAAGTGCATGTGTTAGAATAATAATCGATTGGTTTTGAAATGAAATGTGAAATAATGAAACGTACGGTTTTTCCGGCACCGTTGGGACCGACGATTAGGGTTAACGGTTTGAAGAAGGTGATGACGTTCTTGTTTTCAGGGTCGAAACTACGGATGCCTTTGATCAGCATCTTGTCAACGGTACTCATCGTTGCTTCGTTTTCTCTTTTCAGATACTATTCATTCATTTGTTGTATTCTTTCACAGTGCTTCTTCTTCAACTCGTGCTCAGTACTCTACTCGTGTGCTTGTATATGCTGCTACCCGCTCTAATTCATAATTAAATAATTTCCGGATGGGCCTTATACATGTAAGAGGCCTAATAATATAAGTGCATATTTTCCCCGTGTATTCTATTCTAGATTTCCATTTTTGCTTTTGAATAAATATTTCGGAACACATTTTTTGAAATTTTTTTGGCTTGGAAAAAACTTTGGAATGTGTTTTCCGAATTTTTCTGAGTTTAAACTAGAAAAACTTCCCAAGACTTCGGAAAATGTGTTTGAAAGTTTTTATACAAAGGCAAAAATGGAAAAATAGGGGGTAGAAAAGAAACATGGGGGTGAGAAGAGAAAAATTGATAAGTGCATCTACTTTCTCCTCTTTTTTGGATTTGGATCATCCCCAATTTTTTCTCTCATGTTGGTCACATGGTAGTAATCTTAATGAAAATTGCTATTTAGGCCCCCCATCATTACTCTCAGGCCCCCCACCATGACAAAAATACCCTTACGAAGGGTTTTGTAAGCTAGGATACGAAATAACCCAATTTTGTATTCTAGAATACGAAACAATGTTAAACACCCAATTTTGTATTCTAGAATACGAAATAACCTTGTTTTGCGTAATAAAACACAAATTCGTATCCTAGGGTACGAAATGTGTTTTTTTTTAAAAAAAAATTAAGGTTTCAGCCCGTAGAATACGAAATACACATTTTTATGAAAACGCTCTCACATGCATTATGCATTTGTTTATGTATTATGTTTGTGATGATTTTGATTGTATTATTTGATATATGAAGGTGTTTAGATGGCCGAACCTTCGGTTGAATTGAAACAAAAAATTGATGAAGCCGACATTTCTAAAGATGTGAATGTTGCACCTGACATTACTCAAGCTATTGATGTTGCACCCATAATTGCTCAATCTAATGTTGTTGGACCTGGTATTGATCAACCCAATGTTTCCGTTAACACCGCCAAATATTTTTTTAACGCCGAAAAGTATAAGGTTCGAAATGACTTGATTGATTAGTGTAAACGTGAGGCTGCAAAAGCCGGGTTTACTATTGTGATTGAGAAATCTGATAACGGTGCTGATCGAAGGAAAAGTATTTCGTATTGGGTTGCGAAAGACGCGGTTTGTACAAAGAATCGAAAAGAAAGTTAAAGAAAGAAGACACGGCAACAAGGAAATGTCAGTATCCGTTCAGAAACTAGAATACGAAAGACATTAATTTCATACCGTAGAATACGAATGGTAACTATTTCAGATCATAGAATATGAAATATGCGTTTTCATATCGTAGAATACAAAATCATGGTTTTTTGGTTTCATATCCTACGATATGAAATTTTTTTGATTTCGTATCCTAGAACCCAAAGTGTCCTCAGCCTAAAAGTGGGGGTATTTTGGAATTTTTGGGGGGTCTGGGAGTATCAAGGGGGGCCTAAAAAGCAAATTTAAATCTTAATTATTTATTAATTTTTCTCCTCTCTCTTCTTAAAGAAGATTTTTCTTCTAGTCTACGTGACCAAAAAAAAAAAAAGATATTTCTTCCCACCCCATGTTTCTTTTTCACTCCCCATATTTTTATTATTTGTGCCCTTAAACTAAAAAGTCGATAAATACGAACCGAATTTTTTAAAAAAATACGGGAAACGTTCACCGAAAATGACTTATATAGAAACAAAAACGCAACTCCCTCATTTATGCATGTGAACCCATATTTCGGTAAATACAAACTGAAGTTAAAACTTCGGAAAACGTTTTCCACTCACTTGGTTTTTGGGAAACATTTGCCGAAATTTGCTTATATAGAAACATAAATATAACTCCTCATCTCAGTTACATTTTTTGCGTTTTTGAGAAACATGAACCCAACTTCATCAAAGTTCGGCAATTCTTGCGTTTTTGAGACCTAATTCCACAAAGTTCGTCAATTCCTACTTCAAGTAAGTTAATTTCAAATTCTGATAATTTTTTAATCTCATGCAACTGCGTTTTTTGCTACTGCATTTTTTGACATTAACCACCAACAAATCAACCACATGTAGAAGAAGTACAAGAAAAAGAAGGCTACAGAGGAGGACAAAAGGATTTGTCCATATTATCGTTTTACAATAAACATAGGATAATTTTGATATGAAATGCAGAACATAAGGATGAAGAGGTATAAAACTACACATCATAATTTATGAAGTTGTTTCTTTTGTAATAGCCATTGTCCCTATTTTTTTTATCAAAATGATTAACACATTTCAATTTGTATTTTACAGGTTTTAAAGAATACTATATGTTGCATAGCCAACGGGGAGAAGGTCATAAATATCCTAAAATTGGATCAAAATGTAGAGCAATTTTGGGATACTTTCCCTGGATAGGAATATGCCTACTTGCAACAAATTCCCTGGATGGTTCTACAGAGTGCACATCTCATTATGCGTCCTATGCAGGCTCAACAACAACCACTTAGGCCACCTATGCTATAGGTGTTGATAGAGGAGCAAACTAAAAATGATTTGGCGGATACTTGGGAGATATGTCAGGATGTAAAAAGAGAGATAAGGAGGTCCCTTGATGATGGTGAGGCACCAGAAGGAACTCCTAATTATGCTACTATGCACTGGCTTCTAGGCTTTGGTGAGCCAGTGTTCTTGTATAAAGTCAGGCGTCGACTCCCAGGATGTAGAGTACGATTTAGAGCGACGTAGTAGACTCCCGCCGACTTTTATGGAATAAATTAATATATTAATTAAAGAAATCCAATATTCTATTTATACATGTAGGGATGAATTGCTAAGTCAAAAAGGAGTAAGTAAATGTAATATTTCGAGTCAAAGAAAAAAAAAAGAAAAGTAAATGTTAAGATATAAATATATAAGCGAAAGTCAATAAAATAGAAACGAAAGTCATAGGCAACGTAAATATATTAAAGACAGACAACATAACATGAAAGAAAGTCATCTTAAAACCCTGAATAATTTTTTATTTTGAAAAAGTAAAATCAAAATATTAATAAAATAATAATTGTAGGTCAATCCCCATCAGTATTAAAAGGTGTTGGGAAGGTTAGAAAAATCAAATAAAAGCAAGAAAAACAATTGAATGATGAGTTCAAAAGAAGAGATGATATCTGGCCATGATGTTGAGAGAAGCCAAGAGCTTCGTTTATTCATGTCACCAACACTACAACTCTTAACACCAGACACAAATATCACCACAAATAACAACAACAAAGCACCATCCTCCCTTGTCGGTCGCCGCCCTCGAGGGCGTCCACCTAGCTTTAAGAATAAGTCATTGGGTCCTATCGTAGAAATACATGCCAACTGCAATTCACTCAATTTTCATGTGCTTGATATCACTCATGGTGCCGACGTGTTAACAAGTCTCTTTGAGTATGCTCGTCGTGGAGGGAAGGACATCTGCATCCTCAATGGAAATGGAATGGCGGCACACGCCATACTTCGTCAACCCACTGGGAGGATTGTCAGCCTTCTGGGAAGATTCAAAATTGTTTTAATATCTGGCACAATTCTCCCATCACCAACAAGTGTTGGAGAATTGACAGTTTTCTTATTAGACAATATTGGACAAGGATTTGGGGGGAGTGTGATGCCCCCTCTTACGGCTTTGAGAACAGTGACATTGATGGCCACCTCCTTTGCAGACGCTACATTTGAGAAGCTGCCTTCATCGGAATGAAATCTATATATCAATAAATAATTTTGTGGAATTGTGTTGTTTGATTTTGAAATGTTTAGAATTTTTTTTTATTTATTTAAATGAATAATTTTGTGGGTGGATTGAAATTTAAATATCAATGTATGTCTTGTTTTGTGCTTACTTTTTTTTTCCTTTTTTTCATTCAAGTATCTCATTAGTATGAGAGATTTGACAAAGAGGAAGGAAATAAATCCAGCAATGAATTTATTGGGGAGAAATACAGTCGATGATGGTGAAAGATTGGGTGGACACCGATGTGATTGAGATCGAGACAAGTTCACTTTTCACATCTACTAAATGCCACCGTTGGAGCTTACATACATGGACTGAAAATTGAATACAAGCACCCGTTGTGGACTTGAAAGTTGTATAATAATATTGAGGATATTATTAACATTGATCTAATTAACACATCTTAATTAAAATGGGTACATTTGCCGTTTACTTTTCTTTATTCTCTTATAATCCTAGTCGTCACAACTTTTCTCTTCTTCTTGATCTATTGGAGAGGGGTGATTTAGGGTAAATTTAGACCTAGAATCCCCTCTCCAAACCGCTTTTTCCTTCTATTTTAGTTAAATAAGTGTGGTTTTCACATATATTTAGTGTTTCTTTCGTACAAATGAATAAAAAACATCCGGTCAAATCTCATCCTAAGATACAAATAGATAAATTTTTCATTTTGGAGTATACTTTCATACATGGTTGAATTTGGTAAAGAAACCTCATTGTAGGGTTTATGAAACAAGTGAGGGAAACTGTGTTCATAATAATAACCGAACTATTTTCGTTAAAGTGTAGTATTTTTTGTCATATATTTATAGGATAATATTTACTTTTGTTCCTTGTGTTTTTTTTTTTTTTTAAGTATAATTTTGATCATTATATTGGCAATGTTATACAAACCTTTGAAACTCATTGCACATGTGTAAAACCTAATTTAAACCCAAATAAAAATATTCAATTTAATCAGCATATCAAATATATTAGAACATGTAAATCTATACTAATATATAAAGGGGATACAAATTTTTGGGATGGCTTTTTCAATATTCCTATTTTACCCTTAAAAAAAACTAAAAAAAAAAACTAAGCACAACTTCCACATAAAAGTAGGTTTTCAGTTTTCGTATAGTAAAAAAAAATTTTTTTTTTTCTTCTTAATAAGTAGCCACAACAAAAAAGGAGGTTAAGTAGTTATCAATTAACTAAGTCCAATAAAAAAGGAGATTAAGTAGTTATTTATATTTTCACAATAAAGAATATCGATCACAACAAACAAACAAAAAAAAAATATCGATCACACAGTGCCCGTTTAGCGGCTAGTATATATAAAAAGAATATTCTTTTAGCGTAGACTTTTTGTTATATCTATTTTACCCTTTTAAAGTTGCCATTATTTTATTTAAAAAAATTGTTTTTTTGACGGTTTAAATTTCTTTCATAACTACTAGGTGCTATAGGTGCTATGAATAAGGAGGTTAAATAGTTAACAAAATATATAATTGCACGCTGTATAAAAGAGGAAAAGAAACAAGAATAAACAAAAAAAAATCGTATAAATAGAGGCACCGCACATGTCTACAACATAACCATTAGCAACATCCAAAAATTGTGGGCCCGTTTGGCCTAACTTATTTTTGAGCTTATGCAAACGGCTTATGCAATACAAATTAGGTTTTATGCTATTTTATAAGTTTAAACTAGTGAAAATTAAATTTTTATAAGCTATTTTATCATAAACTACCTTGAAAAACTTATAATAATACATAAAAATTGCATAAGCTGTTTGCATAAGCTCAAAAATAAGCTAAGCCAAACGGGCCATTAGTATACATCTTTTTATTATTTTAAAGAAACTAATATAACTTTTTTTATATTATATAAAAAAAATAAAAGTAACAAAAGTTTATATTTAGCTTTATTTTTCATTTTTCCTTAATATAAATAAAAGCCTCACAAATTGATTTATCATTTTCCCTCCGAATAATTGTTTTCGATGGATCGTTCAGGGGAGGAAGGAAAAGGGGAGGAGGAGATTGGTTTCCGGCGACTCGCCTCGTTCGTGTGCGAATTCGAACCTTTATCTCAGGAAGATCTTCAAGCCATTGACGCCACTCTTCAATCTTCTCTCCCCAAATCCACCACCACAGTCACCGCCACCACCACCGACAACAAACGTCCCTTCACCTCTCACTCTCCCATTCGCCACTGCCGCCGCCGCCGCTTGCCCACATCGCTCATCGCTCTTCAACTCCCACGTTCTCTCTCTTTCTCACCTTCTCCAGGTTCCACTTCCTCTCCTCTCTTCTCCCCCATTATATCTATGATGATGAAAATATCTTGATATTATGTTCATTACTTTACTTTTCATTGTTTTTCTTTTCTACTGTTTTTTTTGCATTCTGTTTGTGCATGTCTAAACAAGACTTGGGTCCAATTTAGTTTAGGTTAGGGTTTATAGGAACTTCTTAGCTAAAATAAAAATTGATTTTTAATTTTTTTTTAATGAATATGCATCTTCATTGTAAACTAATTTTACATTAACATCCGATTAAAATGACATTCATCCATGTCATATCATTAAAGTGGAGTGAAGTGGAAGTGGAGTGAAGTGGGGTGACGTGGCGGAATACAAAATTGCTATTGGATTTTTACACCATCTGTGCGTATCCTATTTTTTCAAATAAATATTAGATTTTTAACTGAAAAAAATGCCTTTTACAAGTTTACAATGTAAACTTGTAATGGAGAAGTTATATAAGAGGGCTTTTCAAATTTAAATGGGCTTTTGGCAGCAGTTTTTAAGTAAGGCGACAGTTATTTAATGAAATGATTATAAATAAGAGTGGAGGTGACATATATGGGTCTGTTTGGTAAAATTAAGCTATAAGCTAGCTGATAGCTGAAAAGCTAGCTTATAGCTGAAAAGTTAGTTGATTGAAATTAAAGTGTTTGGTAAAATTAGCTTTTAAAGTGGTTAATAAATATAAAATTACATAAAAGGACATGTAGTGGGTAGTTATTCTCTTTAGATAATTTTTTATTTTATAAAAAATAATAAAATTAAAGGTTAAAAGTGGAAATAACTATAAAAAGCTATAAGCTATAAGCTCAAACGCTACTTGAAATAACATCTCAAAAAAAGCTATAAGCTAATAAGAAAAGCTTTTTACCAAACACATCTATTTTTTTAAAACAAGCTTATAAGCTAATCCAATAAGCTATAAGCTAGCTTATTGGACTTACCAAACACACCCTATAGAGGGTATTGGCATTTTCATGTATTGGAAGATTGGGAGAGACTAGGTGGTTATTAGCAGTTACCATTCTATTCTCTTCTCTCTAATTGTGTTTCTATATTTCTGTTTAACTATTGAGTCTCTTAGAAGTTTGTAATCCGAGATTTAATAAATAGAGTATCTTCAGTATTCAGTTATTCATCTGTTTAGATCAGTTTCCATCAGAATCATTGCGGGATTATTTGAATTTTGTTTTCTTGTAAGTGTTTGTTGAAAGTGTTATTCAAAGTCTCAAACTGTCTTATAGTATTTACTGCTCTTTGTTAACTTATATCATGAAAATGCAGTGAGTTGTTACTGATTTACTGGCTTAATTGGAAACTGAAACTTATATTTGTTATTTCTTCTTATTTTTCTATCAAACTTTTGACATTTCTTTTTATTCTTGTAAGGCCATTCAAAGATGCGGTTACCTGTAATGAAGTTTTGCGGGCAAATTTTGTATAGTAGGACTTTCAATGATGTTGAGAAAGCTGTAACAAAGTTCGTAAAAAATATTGAAGAAAAGAAAAGAGAGATGATGCAAATTGCAATCGGATTCGATATTGAGTGGAAACCCACCTTCAGAAGAGGTTGGTT
The DNA here is from genome assembly GCA_030408175.1 of Trifolium repens. NCBI lineage: Eukaryota > Viridiplantae > Streptophyta > Magnoliopsida > Fabales > Fabaceae > Trifolium > Trifolium repens. Next base: position 27,605,645 of record CP125841.1, on the reverse strand, counting down.
CGGTTTTTCGTTCTTTTTTAATGGCTTATTATCGTATTTACCTAGTTGTATTCAGTCTATTACAGTTTCTGCCTTTAGGGAACAATATTGGCCATGTATCTGATATTAATATATTTCCATTGACTTAATATGCAAACAAGAGTGACCACAGACCAGTGAAACAACCAGGTAAATAGGAATTCCAGTAAAGAAGGTTCGATAATTTTATTGATAGAAGAACCTCAAGGAAGAAAACGTCCCTCCATGGCAATAGCACCTTCACAATTGCTTTCACAGTTTTCTTCTAGTCAATTGTTTGGCTCTTCACTCGTGATCGCATAGCTTATAGATTATCTATCCTATAATTGATTTTTTGCAATGTCGTCCATGTTCTTACCTTTTTAGAAGAAGAAAAGCGTTTTGTTCTTTTAGTGCCTGTAAAACCATAATCCTTTAATAGCATTGATTACCATAATCCTTTAAAATTACTGAATCAGTATATAATCCTTTAAAATTACTGAATCAGTATTTTATGAAACTTCTATAGGTGTTCCACCTGGGAAGGCAGCAGTGATGCAGATATGTTGTGACACTAATCATTGTCTTGTTCTTCATCTAATTCATTCTGGAATCCCTCAAAATCTACAGCTTTTACTTGAAGATCCCACAGTTTTGAAGGTTTTTATTTACATTAAGCTGGATTTTATTTTTCTTGTTTGTGTTCTTTTGTATCTGAACTAATCAATCGTCATAGTTTAAAAGTAATAAATTAAACGATGTTTGACGTTTACAAGGTTGGAGCTGGGATTGGCGGTGATGCTACTAAGGTTTCTAGAGATTATGACATATCCATTAAAGGTGTGGAAGATCTTTCTTTTCATGCTAATCAAAAGCTAGGCGGAGGTCTTCACAAGTGGGGTCTTGCATCTTTGACCGAAAAACTTTTATCAAAACAGGTATGCTTTGTGTTCAATTTTCTTAAAATTGACTTGACACTCGACGCGGCATTTCGATGTGTCCAGTATTATTCTAACACCTGATGGCGCAAATAAACTGTTTTACACCCTTCCCAAACTGGCTGGTTAACGAGAAAACTGTTGCCACTTTGATGTGCTAAAACCTGCCCACATATTCTTATGTTCTTATTTTTAGTAGGTTCCTTTGAAGTTTTCTTAGGCCTCAAACTAGAGATAAGGAAAGTGGTTTTCTTCTTCCCACTAACTATCTTTTAGGGAAGAATTTTATTTTTTTGTTATTTTGACAGGGCTTCTCCGTAGGTTTAGTTGTTAATTGGATTTGAATTCCTGACATTGCATATATAGGTTACACGAGATCACAGACCAATTCTACTGCTACCTACCTCTATTTGGTTTTTCAAAAATGTGCTAATGTTTTTGTAATGTTCCTGAATCATCATCTACGTAAAAATGCTGTAGTTATAATAATGACTATTTTTCACCATAAATATTTCCAAATACCGAGTAGTAGTGAAACAATAGTTTTATGATAAATTAGTATATGCATATGTTTTATTGCACATAGTCATAGTTGTTAGTTGATAGTTCAATTCTGAATAAACCAGAGGCTTGTCCCTTTCAATTTGGGCACTAGTTTGGTTTTCACAATGCAGATTAAGTTCTTCAATGGGGGAAAAGGTTTTGTCAGATAAACAGAATTTTTAGACATCATGGGAACTTTTAAACGACAAAAATGAATACCGCAACACAAGTTATATATATTTTCTCATTTACCATTTTCTTCTCAATTGATTATCTCTATTATTGCTTGATTATTTCCCTGCTTTAGTTACCCTTTTCAACTGATTTTTATTTTCTTTGCCTCTGGGGAGATGGAAAATGTGAAGGTGTTTCACTTTGAACCGCTTTCTCGAAAAAGGTTAAGAACTATATTGATGGAATATTTACCAAGCTTTTTATATTTGCAGCTTAAGAAACCCAGCAAAATAAGAATGGGGAATTGGGAGACTCCTTTTTTGTCAAAGGAACAACTAGAGTATGCTGCCACAGATGCTTTTGCTTCTTGGTTTCTCTATCAGGTACTATGGAATTCTTTGATGGTCAAGATAAGGGAGAGCAATCATCACTCATCAATCACCCTTCCTTACCTTCCACACTTGCACCCGACGCCCTCCACCATCGCCGTTACTAATCACCTTTCGCCATCGCCATTACCACCATCATCACTGCTTCCCTACGCCCTTCATCACTGCCATCCTCCATCTCTGTCATTGTCAATTGACAAAAGCATATGTTGTATCATAACATTTCAGTATTGGAATCACTCAAACACATGCTAGGATAACACAATACCATTCGGTGGACTACCTAAGGCAAATACAAAACACTTAATACTATAAGAACTTAGCATACTCATATCTCTTTTATTCTTATACAACTCTTTTATTCTACTTGTCTTTATTATATCATGATCGCTAAATGAATCCTATATAATAAATTCAATCAACCAATAAATGATTTCTAACCTCATCTTGTTTTCAAACTTTTCGGTAATATCGTTAATAGGTTATGGCTAGTGAGTGATACAACAATTCTTTTATGCTTTTGCAGACTATTAAAGATCTCCCAGATGTGCAGGATGTTACCGATAAAGGTAGTGAAGTTGATGGTGTGCCGCAATAATGACCATATCTCATGTCTGTGCAACATAATCCATTCCATTTCTTGTAAATTACATTTAGTTATTTATTATTTGCCCTAAATTGAATGTCTGTTGTAATTTTATGAGAATGTCCCAAAAAATCAAGTGTACAGGATTCAGTCCCTGTTATGACTGGTATTTTTAATTTAATTGATAGTGGATATTTCATTCACTAAGAAAAAGGAAATCAAACAAAATGAATGTTTTCTTAAGAAATACTACTTAATGTTCATTTCATTCATTGTTATATTCTGAGCTCAAAATATTCAACTCTTCTGATAAAAATATTCAATTGCTTGTAAAAGTTTATTTGGAATCAGAGTAGTATTTGCTTATACTATGAACCATAGCAGACAATTTTTTCTGTTTCATAGAGATTTTTCCTTTTGCCACTCTATGGATTACTCGCGCGCCTTACGAAATGACCAAAATACCCTTCCGTGGCTTAAGTCACGGATGGTGGAAAAATGAGTAATTTTGAAAAATAACGTCCACTACTTAAGCCACGGATGTTATAATTAGTAGGGTGTTTTGGGGGTGTCCGTAGCACAAGTCACAGACAGGGGTATTTTGGTCATTTCGTAAGACGCGCCCCAGAAATCATAGGGTGGCAAAAGTAATAGTCTTCATAGATTAATCTAGTCCACTGAAGCAATGAATGGACTCTACATAAAATGCTTTCTCCTTGGCCTAATATTTCATTTAAGAGCTGTCTTGAAGTTTGTTGACATTATCCCTCCTTTGTTGCTGCCACCATTGTCAAATGACAAGCAGCCATTTTCCCTCCTTTAACAATATGCAGTGACAACGCTAGGTGGACAAGATGCTTTCGTGCGAAGGCATATCTAATGCATGCAGGTAACAACATACAATGGGTCTAGCGCTCTTCATGATGCAAAATTCACAATCTATAACAGAGGTAAATCGTTAAAATAGGGTGGGTCAGAGGGTATTGGTGGCAACGGGTGGATTATGGATGAAGAAAGGCGGGAAAAGACATGATGTAGAAGATCTATGATGTTGTGAGGTTTGAATTAATCAAATGGTTAGAAAGTGTAATGTTTATTGAACCATCTACAATGCAGTTAAAAAGTGAACTGTCTAAAATTGCAGTCCATTTAGGCCTAGTTATTTTGTATCAAAGATATCACTTGCTTTCTCAATCAAAACCTGAACAATGACAATTCATCACATTTTCGTTTTGGAATGCTATCTTTACCTAGCAGATCATCAATCTCGTGGGAAATTAAACATTAATAAAAGGAACCTAAATTATTTTAGATGAATTTAACTTGTGCACTTCTTTGAACTTTGCAATGAAATACTAAGATCCATTGTTAAGTAGTAACCATTAATTCAAATGCAATTGAGTCAGACAAATGATACGTACATATGAAGCTAGGAACGAGACACATAATATGTATATTATATATAGGTCACAACTGGTTGTTCCAATAGCAAATTAAACCCAGTATCATAAAGGGATGTACATTATTACAATCCAAAGGTTTTTTGGGATTCCAAATGACATTTTCTCCCAATGCTGCATATCATGCATAAACCCTCCCTGTTAAACAGACAAGAAAATGTGAAGATTATTAGCAAAAACTCAATTCTAAACAAGAAGGGAGAGGTACACATATCCCGTCCATATAAGGCTTACAAGGAGGCAGGGAAAGCGAATATGAAACAAAGGTGTATATAAGGCTTACAACGAAGGGGAAGGAAATATGAAACAAAGGCGTCTCGCAGAATTACATTAAAAGGAGAAAAAAAGGTGTTAATACATAATTACATTACATACACAGAATCAATTGCATATATCCATCCAAAATCCTTTTCCAATAATGAACCAATCTAAAGGGAAAAAGCTACACCAGTTGATTACTTATTCAAACAATTGGATGAAAAAGATTAACAATGCCAACTTTTAATCATAACCATCTAAGTTTTTAAAAAAAAAATCATAATCAGACAGTTTTCTATTAGACTATTCCTATGATGGAAACAAAGGTGAGACATTTTCACTTTTTTTTGTCAAGTAGCCTAGTGGCTAGAAATTCCACCTTTAAGGTAGATAAGGTGGATAAGTGGGATAACCGGGATTCGAACCCTGGCCCCTGCATATATAATGCAATTGTCCTACCAATTGAGCCAAGCTCACGGGACATACATTTTCACTTTTTACCATTCATTTAGACAGTTCATCAATCTAATCTATGTTTGGGAGATATAAGCATGGCTTGGCGGCAGGAGTGAATGAGTTAGGGATTGAAGTGATAAAGAGGTCGGCACCCTCAACAAAATTAACAATACTACTTACTAACATTTTCTATTTCAAAAACAAAATCTGATACTCGAGTGCAAAAGTTTCCTAAATCAAGTAGCAACACATATAACAGTGCAAAAGTTTCCCAAATCATAAATCCACAATCAAATTCAGGACTAAACCTATAGTTATATCAAGATGGTATGAACTTTTCCCTCTTTCAACACAATCCCACCACAACTAGAAGCCACTATCACACAAATTGAGAACATCCATAATTTTATACCATGTAAATTTACATAAACCCTAAATTTTAGTCTCGCAATTCAAACACAGAAAAAAAAAATATAGATTATTTTTTTCTTTTCAATAAATCTTCAAACCATGAACACATCACAAATTTCAAATAACACAACTTCCATAAACTAGTAAGATAATTCCAATTATTAGCACAAAAACAACATGATCAACGATTCTTAAAAACAAGAAAAGAAAAAAGAACACTATATTGAAAAATAAAGAGGAAAAGTTTACATTAGGGTTTAGTTGTAGTAGAGTTCAAGACCCATGCCATCATGAATCTCGTAATCCCTCAGAGTGATGTGATCCTTGTAGATGGTGTACCACTTCTGAATACGGATCTTGTCAGCCCTTGTTCCCGTCTGAGCAGCAACCAGCTTCTTCAAATCACCAATCGTGTCATCATCGTTGCACTTCACGCGAACCTTCTTCCCCAATCGATCGTTGAGCACCACCTCTATCATCTTCGTATAAACCCTAATTCCCAATTCTATAACAAAATATTCCGTCTTCGATTTTTGGCACCAAAGGCGCTTTAAATAGTTTTTAATTCACCGCTTTTGGCTTGGCGTACAAAATAAGCTTTTAAAATTAAAAGGGTAAATAAGTTGATAACCCAGTAATATGGGCGAATTTTATTTTTTCCTTGTAATTGTTTTTGTTTTGATTTGCCCCTTGAAAAGTAAATTTCTTTTATTTCCCTCTTGGATGCAAATAATTTGCACTTTTTAAATCAATTTGAACAAAATAACCAATTTAAAAAGTGCACCCAAGGGACGAGTCCAAAAAATTCAACATTGCAAGGGGCGAGTCAAAAGAAAAAAAATTACAGGGTGAAAAATAAAACTCGCCCACATCACAGGGGGTATCAACCTATTTACCCAAATTAAAAATGCTCTTATGATAAATACTACTACTAGTATTTAAAAATAAAAATTGTCAAAAATAAAAATAAAAAAATCTGTAAAGAAAAAGTATTTAAAAATAAAATAAGAATTCTTTATCAAAATAATTAATATTTTTTCATATAATTCTAAAAAAAAAAAGTTAAAAAGGAATTAAATTTTGGACAAAACTTACTTAGATGATCACCTTAAAACAATGCATGTAAGTTTTTGCCCTTAAATTTTTAAAGTCAATAGTTATAATTATAAAATGAATTTTTTAATAATATAGATATATAATTTTTTTAAGCAAATAGGGTGCAAATAGGAGAAAATCTGCAACACCCAGATAGATTAATGTAAAAGAAAATACAAAATACTGGGGGACAACCAAAACCCAGTCATACCACATTTTAGCCCAAATGGGTATACAAACAAATCAAACATCAAAAGTGGTTTAAAAAACACAGAAGCAAGAGCGCACACAACATATAGGAACTATCCAGCGAACCCACGAACGGACGCGAAACCAAATAGCAAAAAAAAAAAGTTGTGCGAGCCTTACAACTCATAACGGCGTATGAGTCAGCCGCCAAGATGAACTGGATCACGAACCAACAACTCCCTATGATAAAACGCAGCAAACAACAAAGACTCTTTTGAGTCAAACCATCCAAACAGAGCAGCAGATCCAGCACAAGGCAAAGCTTGACAAGCCGAGAACAAACGAACCTAAACTACATAAAGCGATGCAACAGGGTGAAGATCCAGCAACACAATGGTGATCCGAACCAAACAAACCTGCAAACTGGATCAGTTGAGAAGATGGATACAGAGCCACCGGAACAAAAACTAGATCCAGAACAACCAACAGCCACTGTCGATGACACAAGAGAACCAACCTGTTGAGTTGAACACCCACCACCACCGCGAAGCCTGAAAACAAAGAGAAACACGGCGGAACTGAGTAGCAAACGCATAGATGAACCATACCCAGCACCGACGGCGCGAGTTTTAGACAACCCCTATGGGCCTCAAACCCAACGGGGTGAAGGGTGGCGCCGCAGAGAAGCTACGAGAGCACCACCAAAGTAGCAGAGGCTACATCTTGCAAGCGGGAGGTTGGACTTTAGGGAGAATGTGGTTGTTTGGTGTAGAGAGAAGGCAAAGAAAATTATTCATCAACATAAAACTTATTCTAATTAATAAAATTTCTTATTATTGATAATTTTCATGACAAACATCTTATTTCATTTCATCATAATAATCTTGATATCACATGATAGAGCATAATAAAAAATTTGATAGTTCACACGCATGACACATTGGTGTTTGGAAAATATGAAAGTGTTATTGTCAATGTTCACTTCAGGTATGAGAAATTAGGTGTTTTCTTAAATGAGTATGATATTTTGGGCACATAGAATGTTTTTGCTTGAAGAGGCCTTAATCTAATTATGCTAAAGGAGAAAAGGGATGATGCAATTTCCTTCATCCCAGTAATGGTGCTATAGGTGGTGGAGTCATCGTCAACAAGTGGCTTCATGATGGTCGGAAAGTGAGTCGCAGAGGAAGCAATATTAATGGTCCAACATGCGCTCTTTGAAGCTTAAAGTGACTCGTGACTCCCGTCACAATGGATTCCTCTTTCATAGGTTTGGAGTTAGCTTACAAGAGCAAACTTGTGGTGTTGATGTAGGTTAAGAGAAATGGTTTCCTTTCGAAATTAATCACGTAAAAATAGCTATAGTATGTTTCTAAATTGGATTAAAGGTGATGGGCGTGTGTTACTAAATTGTGTCCCTATAAGTTTTTATTTTATTTCCTTGGGAATAGTGTATAGTGTAATAATTTTGGGGTAGAATTGAAAAATGATATATTAAAAAGTGAGAATTACATTTATTTTAAAATAAAATTTTATTCATAAAGTGACACTTATTTTGGAACCGTGGGAATAACCATTTTTCTAGACCGCAAAAGCGACTAATATAAATGAAAAAAGGAAATTAAAGACAAAATAAATGTAAAAAAGATAACTTTTTATATTTTTAAAATCTTAAACGCATAAGTTTAAAAATAAGCTCCAAAGTACTCTATCCGTCCCAAAATATAATAAAAAATAGGTCAAAGAAACTTGATGTATTTGGTTAAAAATTTAGATCAAATACATTCACTTTTGTTAACCAACTTTTGCTTACATTTTAGGAAGTGAGTCCCATTTAATATTTTCTATATTGTAATGTGACTTAGTGATTAAGGAGTTCCCACCCATTTTCATATTTATCCTCACATTAAATTTTTGATGTAAGAAAAAAAAAACAAGTGTCTCCATTGGATTTGTGCCACTTACTTACTCGCTGACAGTGAGTCACAAGGTTCCGTCCGTATTCTCTTCATCGTGTGGGTCGATTGATTGATTACGTGAAGACAGAAAATAAAAGTGTTGGTTAGTCTTCATTTCAGTAGCGAAGAAGAAGAAGATGGCGACGCCGGGAAGCTCCGATTACTTGGAATTGTATCCTGAAAGAAAAATATCGTATTTCAAGAATCCCTACATTCTCGGAGTCACCGCTGCTGCTGGCATTGGTGGACTCCTCTTTGGTTACGATACTGGTAACTACCTACCTACCTAATCTAATCAATTCTCTTTGAGAGTTCTAAACTCAAGTTCAATTTTAGTCACAATGTTAACACAAATAATAAGCTGTTGTGTGCAGGTGTTATATCAGGGGCTCTACTTTATATTAAAGATGATTTTGATGATGTCCGCAAAAGTAGCTTCCTTCAGGTACTGCAAGCCTTTCCGCCTTGTGCACCAATTTTATTTTATAGGGGGAGGGAGGGGATACACTTATTGTGCATCACTTTTAAAATGATCCACGGATACAACATAATTTTAACCCATTTGATAGGAATTTATGTGTGCTGCTCAATGAATTCAATTGTTAAAATTATGAGTGCATCGGTGTATCACTTATGTTTCATATGAAACAGTTCGGTTCAGTTCAATTCAGTTTAATGGTTTGGTTTTTTGAGTGCAAATTTAGTTATGGTTTGGTTTAAAACCATAAAACCGAACCACTTTAACAGTTCGGTTCAGTTTTAAAGACAAACAGTTCAGTTCAGTTCGGTTATTTTAAATTTTGAAAACAGTTTGGTTCAGTTTTCCTCCAAAACCAAACCATGCCCATCCCTATCTGTGGGGATTGGGGGTGTAGGAGTTGGATTTTATCTCCATCGTGAGCAAGAAACATAAGTATCTAACTGGCTAGATGAAACTTGTGTTGTCTCAATGTTGAGATATATCAAGTGTGAGTTACTGAGTTAAGTCCCACATTGATTGGAAGAGTTGAGGTTGAGCACTTTCTAAGTGAGAGGACCCATAAACCTAATGCATTAAGGATAGTGTGGTGTCAAAGTCACCTGTGTGGTTGCTCAATGCCCAATGTGCCGATCCAACCAAGTGAGGTTCCCCATCACGGCCCAACAACTTGCTGCTTGTAAATCTCATTTAGCATACAGATCGTTTTACATCTTTATGTTTGCAGGAAACAATTGTAAGCATGGCGTTGGTTGGTGCAATTATTGGAGCAGCAACAGGTGGCTGGATAAATGATGTTTTTGGACGTAAGAAGGCCACACTTAGTGCAGATGTTGTCTTTACTCTTGGATCAATTGTTATGGCTGCCGCACCAGATGCATATGTTCTCATACTTGGCCGTCTTCTCGTTGGCATTGGTGTGGGTGTAGCTTCTGTCACTGCTCCTGTATATATTGCAGAATCATCACCATCAGAAATAAGGGGTTCGCTAGTTAGCACAAATGTGCTTATGATAACTGGTGGACAGTTTCTTTCTTACCTCGTAAATCTTGCCTTCACCGAGGTTAGACCTGTCTTTCTTTGCTCTCTAAATCTCCTAATCGTGCTGACACTACTTGATAGTCAACTCTAGTAAATGAAGGTTTTTCTGGAAGAAACCTAGTTTAATAGTATGCAGGAATGTGTCTGAGTTATGTTTCTTTTGATTCTCGTTTATAAGTTTAAAGAGGGAGTAAAGAATAAAGATCTCTATGTAGACTTTTCAAAAGTTCAGAAAATATTGGCAGAAAAGGCTAAAGAGATATAAAAAGCAGATATAATAGAGCATAAATCACAGATTTTGAGGTTATCTTTATGATTACTGTTTTGTGAGGTTTAAAGTGATAGCATATATTGTCAGCAGGTTTCAAAATGTCATAAATGATAAACTTTTGGATTAGTATTCCTCTTGAAACAAAATCTGATGTTTTGATTAATTTCATACTCTTCCCAAACTTTGCTTATTTCATATTTGTTGGCACATAAGAATTCCCTTTTTGCAGCTTGAAGGGGCAGCATCCCCATCAACATATATATTGGGGCAGCATCACTGAAGGAATTCTTCTGTTCTTTCCTGCCTAATTTAATCATTTATGGTTATTTGATTTTTAATTACATGCTTCTATCACTCTTTTCCATATAAAGAAAAGCTGTGTAATACCATCGCAGTCCCCTCTACAGTCTAAAACTTCTATTCACTCAGTCCCCTAATACTATTGCCCGTGTTCATTCACACGAAAGTAAGATAACCCAAATTATCCTTTGCAATTCTGACTCACAATTGTTTCCTGTAGTATTCTCTACAATGGAATATTAAAAAAGTTTTCCTTTGCATTTTTTTGTCTTCCTTTGGTTTGGAAAAGGAAAATCATGACAAAATGTCCAGAGGTTTGTGAATTCTCCTTTTCTTAATGAATTAGTGTAATGGATGTTAGTTTTATCTCTTCTAATCTACTGTCAATTGTAAGTTAGCTCTTACGGTGTCACGAATAACTAGTAAGCTATAAATTAAATGGCATGTTGGGTGTGGGAAACCTTGCAAACAGCTGGTAAGATCTAAATTTGATACTTTAATCTGGTTGCGTTGGGAATATAGAAAACAACAACCTCTACTTTTAGAGATTAATTTTATATAAATATTTTTTTTACTATTTGTCATCGATGTGCTGCCACATAGTGTACATCATTAAAGGATGCGGCAATGTATCACAGCGTAAGACATTTTTACAGTCATAATGTATTCAAATTGAATTGCTCAGTTCTATATTTCTAAAAAATTGCAAGGGCTTTAATATTATTGTCCAAGCAACTGTTAGTGTAATGAAAGGTTAAATAGTTTTTATTTCTTGAAATTTTATTCGGCTTAGTGTTATGGTTGTTACCTGTTAAGATATTTTTATTAATTATTTGAGAAATCCCCTAATGAAAATTTAATAAAACAGGTTCCTGGGACATGGCGATGGATGCTGGGAGTTGCTGGTTTACCAGCTGTTATTCAGTTTTGTGTCATGCTTTTCCTGCCCGAGTCTCCAAGGTGGCTTTTCTTGAAGGTGAAAAGCTTCCATTTCTTTTTATGGATTATGCTGGGATTATGTATTGGGCTAAAAGCTATCTTACACCTGTATCTTTTATTTACAGAATAGGAAAGACGAAGCTATTTCCGTGCTTTCTAATATATATACTTATGAACGCCTAGAAGATGAAGTCAATTACCTCACAGCTGTTTCTGAGCAAGAAACACAGAAACGGAAGAACATTAGATACATGGATGTTTTCCGATCAGTGGAAATCAGAAATGCTTTTTTTGTTGGGGCTGGACTTCAGGTTATTAAGACAAGACTAAATTTTACTGTTTCTAAATTCTACTTTCTCGTGCTGATACCCCTTTATTTTAGAAGATTAATAGGTCTATTTTAATAAATAACGTGTTTGTGATTTTTGGGCTATATTTTTTGGTTCTACTTTAACAAACGAAAAAATAATCACCTCTGTTTATAACAACAAACTGGCAGGGAAATCATAGTGACTTCTATTTCTGATTCTGATGGGTAGGATTGTGATTGTAAAGAATTGTTATTGTTAAAACACTATCCCGTCTTCTTTTTAAAAGAACCAAGTTACATTCAGCTGCAAACAGTTTTCTATTTTCTCAAAATTCAAATGAGATATTTCTGTAGATATTGAATCCACGTGGTTGCTTTCGTTTTATGCTGTGTAACTTCTCTCATCTTTTCATTATTATGCAGGCTTTTCAGCAGTTCACCGGTATCAGCATTGTCATGTACTACAGCCCCACAATCATTCAAATGGCTGGGTTTAATTCCAATCAGTTAGCTCTTCTCCTATCTCTCATTGTTGCTGGTATGAATGCTGCTGGAACAATTCTTGGCATCTATCTAATTGACCATGCAGGGCGAAGGAAGTTGGCACTCTCAAGCTTGTCAGGTGCAACTGTAGCTCTGGCAATCCTTTCTGCAGGATCTTACCTTCAATCATCTGACTCCACAAATATAATCTATGGGTGGATAGCAATTATTGGGTTAGCCATGTATATTCTTTTTTTCGCTCCAGGAATGGGACCAGTGCCATGGACTGTGAACTCCGAAATCTACCCTGAAGAGTTTCGTGGTGTATGCGGCGGCATGTCAGCCACTGTTAACTGGATTTGCAGTGTGATAATGTCTGAAAGCTTTCTTTCAATTTCCGATTCCGTGGGCCTTGGTGGTAGTTTCGTGATTCTTGGTGTTATATGTGTGGTTGCATTTTTCTTTGTGCTCTTGTTTGTGCCAGAGACAAAAGGATTGACATTTGAAGAAGTAGCCCTTATATGGAAGAAAAGTGCCCGGGGTAAAGATTATGACACACAAACCCTTCTCGAGAGAGGAAGCCAGTTCTAAGCGTCTCGTCTCATTTGTGAGCTGAGCTGCAATCTTATTGGACGGGAGCTAGGAAACCAGTCATAGTCATTTGAGTTGTTAGCTGCCACATTATGGGATGGCGGTCGTAGCTTTAGTGTGATCATATGCTGTAGATTTGTATCATTAGAAAGACATCATTTGGTATGATTGATATGTGGAAATTTTGCAAACTTATCTTCAATATAAGTGTTAACCGGAGTTGTGGTTAATGGTTAAATCCAACTTGATTAACCATGTATCATGACTTTGGTTGATATTTTATAATTGAAAAGATGTTTGCTACTTCCTAAATTGGGAATCTGCCAAGAGTAATGAACTCATTAAGAGATGGAATGTGTTCTTGGCAAAAGGAAAATCAAACAGACTTTGTGACTCTTGGTCTGTTTTTGTTGTTTTTGTGATTCCTGGTCTGTTAATTATGAGTACCATGTGTGATTTGCTACATTATGATGTATGTATTATATATGATATGATGTTTGTATGCTTGCATGCATGTGCTGATTGAACACTAGGGTAGTGACATTTTTAGGATACAGTTAGTACAGTATCTCTCCATGATCCCCACAGGGCCATGGTAAATGATAACCTTGCTGTCTCTTCAAAGACGTGCCACTTCTGGAGTTTGAAGGCTTAGGTCCCAATTAGAATATTCTTCACAACCAGCCAACTTAAGTCTGCCCCCAACACAAAGGACAATAGGTAAATAAGTGCCACAAATTCTCTAGACCACTATTTCACAAAGTGTAGATGTTTGAGCACCGCACACCTTGCTTTGTTTTCTACAAGCATACCATAAGATCTTTAATCTTGGGGTTGCCTCCATTATTTTAATAATAGAGACCAAAGATTAATTTTCAACTAATAAAAAAAAATTAATTTAATTATTTTATTCATCTTTAAAAAAAAAACCACTAAAGATGAAGTGTGCATATAACTATTTTTGTAAGACTTTATTTATCTTTTGATCTAACTTTAAATTACAAAATTATTTTCCTAAAATTTGGACCATCCCGGGATGGTTAAGCCAAAAATAGCATTCCAAGTAATGTTACTTGAATTTGAGCCGCGGCAAGAAGAGTTGGCGGCCGAACAAAGAGAGTGCGGTTTATACATTTCCTAATTGACTTTGCATTCTCATCATTCTTCATTCAGTTGGAGTTTGCTACATTCTGCAGTTTCACTTACCTGCATTCATCTTTGAAGTCTTGAGGATCTCTTGGTGAAATTAACAAAGAGGGAAGGGAACACATAGCTCTTGAAAAGGCCATTCCATAGTGAAAATGGTGATCAGATTCTTTCACCTTTCTTTTGGTGAAGAGATGAGGGAGACATTGAAAAGTTAACTCAATGCACCGACGAGGACCAACATATTGTTAGCTCCATTGGTATGTACTTGGCTTATAATGTTTTTATTTATATTTGTATGTTAAACAAAACAATGCTAATATCATCATGCGTAATATACATGTTTATGAGAGTATTAGTAGTAAATATTTTATTTGTTAAAATTCTCCTAAAAATAAAACTTGGTGTATTTCTTAGAAGTAAGAAACTATGTCACCAATTGTTTAATAGTTTTTTAGTATCAAAATTGTGATGAAAGTACGAGAGTAAAGGTGAATAAAATTTGAAAATTTCAAGATTGAGAGCGAATTTGATATTTCCATTGCTAAAATTTTACATCGAGAAATGTATTTATGGTGATATGTTAGAGGTAGTCTAATTGTGTTGTATTTATAGATGTCTTTAGATGAAGCAGAGCAAAGAGAGAGATTTCAGTTTGACGGAAATCCGGAGTGAAAAAAGTAAGGTGGACTTTTCTATTTATAGAGATTGCGCAGTAAGTAAAAAAATTAATACATCAGCTAAGTTAGACCAACGGTCACCCTTGGGGCACACTCCAATTGGTTACCCTCCATTAATATAGACACTACTAAGGTGTACCGTCCCCCCAATGTGGGACTTATTGAACTTTTTCAAATTAACTCTTCACACTAGTAATCAAGTTCCCTCCAAAACTAATGAATTTTTTGCACGTGTTTGTAGAGAGAAGTCACCCCCTCTCTCTCTAAACATATCGTGTGTCCTGAAACCACCCAAACTTAGGGTTCCCTTAGTTTGTGGCGGCAACCTCCACCAGTCAGCTGGCTCCTCCACGCTAGTTTCTCTAGTTTCTCACCAGGGCCGGCCCAAGCCCAGTGCAGACTGGTCTGCATAACTGGGCCTCCAAATTGGAGGGGCCTCATATTTTTTTTTATGCTGCAGTATAGAAAATTGCTATTTACACACATGATTCCGTGAGAAAATAAATAGGCTCACAAAGAAGTAAGAGGCCTGATTCCGTGGCCGTGAGAAGCAAAGGAAAGGAAAAGTGGAAAAAAGGCCCAAACCAAAGGAAAAGTGGAAAACAATCATATAAGAAAAAAAACGTGTTGCAGTAACCAATAGAATAATAGGAAAAGCTTCCACGCACATTAACAGTGGAACTGCAATTAGGGAACTGCAATTAGGATTTCAAAAAGCTTCCACTCCACCACATACAATAAATCAATGACGTAAAAACTTGTTCTAAATTTCATGTTAGTTTACAATTAGTTTTTCTTATATTTTATGTGTTAATTTATTCTTTTTTATTAATTTGTAATTTTATTTGAGAATTGCTAATTATCTCTTAACTTTATGTTAGTTATAATGATGACTTATATATTTTAATTATTGATGTTATTTACAATTTAAATGATTATTTTTTAATTATTTTTTTTTAATATTTTTTACTATGGACCCACTTTTAATATTTAAGCCGGGCCTCTGAATAGTCAGGACCGGCCCAGTTTCTCACTCACACACTTTTGTAGTGTGTCTTGTCTGTTCCTTTGAGTCACCCTCATTTTCTTATTTCTCTCTTTGGCTTTCTGTGGGTTTTTCCCTTTTGTTACCCTTTTGCTTCAAAATGGAGAGATGGAGAGAAACAGAGTTAACAAAGGAGGAGGAAGAAGGGGTTGAAGCGGATGGAATCGAAGTTTACGAAGAAGAGACTTTCAGGCGATCCCTTGTTGGGAAGGTGTGGACTTTAAACTCCTTCAATGTTAGAATTTTCAAGCAAGTCATTGTCCAAGCTTGGAGACTCAAGAACCCAGTTGAGGTACAAGAACTCAACAAAAATCTCTTCTTATTTCGGTTCTCGTCAAAGAGGGATGCTGATGGGGTTATAAAAAATGGCCCCTGGAGTTTTGATAGAAATCTGGTGGTTCTCAAACGTGTATCAGGGGAAGAGCAACCTTCAGATATAGAAATGCACTCTAGTGAGTTCTGGGCTAGAGTGTATGACCTCCCACTAAAACTCAGATCAGATGCTATGGCTAAACTTCTTGGAAATGTCATTGGGAATTTTGTTGATGTGGATGCAAAGGATGTGAACAGATTGGGGAAGTTTCTTCGTGTCAAAGTGACTATTGACTTACGCCAGCCTTTGAAATGGGGAACGATTGTTAAGTACCAGGGTAAAAGCCTTAGGGTTTACTTCAAGTATGAGCGACTACCAACCTTCTGTTATGCTTGTGGAAAAATCGGCCACCAAATTAAAGATTGTGATACGGTGGAAGGTGAAGACGATGCTGACTTTGAAGATATTGAAGAAAAGGATCTTCCTTTTGGGCCGTGGCTTAGAGCATCACCCTTACCCAAACTTTCTGGTGAAGTGAAGAAAGAACAGTCTTCAAGCTCTTGTAGTAAAAGTTTGTTTGCTGAAGGTAGCAGTAGCAAAGGTTTGACTCCGGAAAGCAAAGGTAAGGAAATTGAAGTGGTTCAGCCAGGGACTGAGTTAGGAGATCAAGGCGCCCCTGTAGAAGAGAAAGACAAGGCAGACAGATCTCATAGTGAAATTGAAAGTGTGGCTGAGTCCTTGGGCAATGTTGCAATCAATGCTCCACCTTTAACCAATCTTGATATGGGATCTCACACAAAAAAGAAATCAAATGCAAAAATTTCCACAAAACCCCCAAAGAAGTGGTCCAGAAACAAAGGAGGGAGATCTTTGAAGGCCCAAGAGAGTCTTGTAGCAGAGTTGGGGAAACGACAACTTGTAGAAGTGGAAATCTCAGAGGGAGACCCAATGGATTTATGTCAAGGAGAGAAGAGAAGAAGGAACAAAGGGGAAGGTTCTAATTTTGCTACTCTTATGCCAGGGCGAGTGTTGGAAGACCAACACCGCCCACAACAATGAAAACTTTAAGTTGGAATTGCAGGGGGTTGGGGAACCCTCGGGCAATTCGAGCCTTGTTAAGGCTCCTCCGACTTGAAAATCCCCACCTAGTTTTTTTAATGGAGACTAGGTTATCAGAACATGAAATGGAAAAAGTTAGAATTAAATGTGGTTTTGCTTGTGGTATTATGGTTGGATGTAAGGGTTCGGGAAAGGAGCGATCAGGTGGGCTGGCATTGATGTGGAATGATCAAATAAACATATCCATAATCTCTTTCTCTTTAAACCACATTCATGGTAGAGTGGAGGATGAGAATGGTGGTGACCCGTGGTTTGCAACTGGTATTTATGGTTTTCCGGAGGAAAGTAAAAAGAACCACACTTGGTCTCTAATCAAGGACCTTGCAGCCACAACTTCTGAGATGTGGTTGTGTTTTGGTGATCTAAATGATATTTTAATTGGGTCTGAAAAACAGGGAGGCAACTTAAGAAGCTATGATCAACTGAGTTTGGGCAGGGAGACAGTAGAGATTTGTGGTCTTTCTGACTTGGGATTTATCGGTTATCCGTTTACTTGGTCAAATGGAAGAGAAGGGGCGGAAAATATTCAGAGCAGACTTGATCGGGCAATGGCCACAGAAAGCTTCTCAAATAAGTTCTCTCCTATAAGAGTTATGCATTTACCAAGGTATAGGTCAGATCACTCAGCTATTTCAATTTCTTTGGAAGATATGTCTTTTGAAAATCACAAAAAGAGGGTACATGTGTTCCGTTTTGAGGAGTGTTGGACTAAAGATGAAAGATGTGAAGAATTAGTGCAAGATGTGTGGAGAAGGAGCAGAGATGGTTTCATTTCAAAAATAGAAGGAATCCAAATTCTTGATAGTGAATTCAAAGAATACCGATCAAATGAGTTAAGGAAAGAGATTGTCAAAACTGAATTACTCCTTAAAAATGAGGCCTTGTGGTCTGCATCAGCTGATCAAATCAAACATCACAAGGAAGTTGAAAAATTACATGCTGAGTTGCTTCAAAAAGAGGAGACAGTTTGGAGGCAAAGGAGTAGAGCAATTTGGTTAAAGGACGGAGACCAAAACACAAGATTCTTTCATGGTAAGTCCAGCCAACGAAAGAAAGTTAATCACATAAAGAAGTTGAAAGATGATGATGGTGTTTGGTGGTATGGGCAAGAAAATATTGAGAAAACTCTCCTCCATTACTTCTCTGACATATTAACATCTTCTCACCCAATTGATGTTGACAATACCTGTGAGGCCATCCAGAAGCGTTTATCCGCAGAGCAGCATGACTGGTGCAACCAACCTTTTTTAGTTGATGAAGTGAAAGAGGCTATTGAGCAGATGCACCCTCTTAAAGCCCCAGGACCTGATGGTTTGCCGGCTCTTTTTTTTCAAAAATATTGGCACATAGTTGGAGAGGATGTCAAGAAGCTTGCTTTAGGTATTCTAAATGATGGTAAATCCCCAGAGAGCATAAACAAGACCTACATTACGCTCATTCCAAAATGCAAAAACCCCAATTCACCGAAGCAGTTCAGACCTATAAGCTTATGCAATGTGACCATGAAGATTGTGACTAAAGCAATAGCTAATAGAATCAAGAGCATACTTCCAGATATTGTTGATGAAGAACAAAGTGCATTTGCAAAAGGGAGAATGATCACCGACAATGCTCTTATAGCAATGGAATGTTTCCATTGGCTAAAAAAGAAGACGAAAGGCAAGAAAGGAATGATGGCCATGAAGCTTGATATGGCTAAGGCTTACGACAGAATGGAGTGGCCTTTTATAAGGGCGGTGCTGCAAACTACAGGTTTCCCCACAAGAATTGTTCAGCTAATTATGGAGTGCATTTCAACTGTTTCCTACCAAGTCCTGATTAATGGTCAACCGAGTAGTAGCCTCCTTCCCGAGCGAGGAATTCGACAAGGTGATCCTATTTCTCCTTATGTTTTTATTTTATGTGCTAATGTTCTCTCCGGTTTGTTGCACATGGAATCAAAAAAGAAAAGTATCCATGGCATTAAGGTGGCCAGATCTGCTCCTCCAATTTCGCACCTTCTTTTTGCAGATGACAGCCTCCTCTTTGCGAGGGCTAGTGTTACGGAAGCTGAAACTATCATGCAGGTCCTGCAAAACTACCAACAAGCTTCGGGGCAACTTGTGAGCCTTGATAAGTCTGAAGTGTCTTTTAGCCGAAATGTGCTCAACGTTGAGAAAGAAATGATCTGTAACAAGATAGAAGTAAAGGCTGTGACATTTCATACAAGGTACCTTGGTCTACCGGTTATGTTTGGTCGGTCAAAGAAGGAG
Organism: Trifolium repens; assembly: GCA_030408175.1. Lineage (NCBI taxonomy): Eukaryota > Viridiplantae > Streptophyta > Magnoliopsida > Fabales > Fabaceae > Trifolium > Trifolium repens. The sequence continues at coordinate 27,586,223 of CP125841.1, read as the reverse complement.
GTTTTTTCTTTTGTGCAAGATCGGATATGGAAGAAACTTAAAGGGTGGAAGGAGAAATGCTTATCTCGAGCAGGTAAGGAGACTTTGATCAAATCTGTTGCTCAAGCCATCCCAAATTATATTATGAGTTGTTATAAAATTCCTGAAGGTTGCTGCAATATCATAGAATCTATGCTCTCAAAATTCTGGTGGGGAACAAGCGATCTTAACAGGAAAATTCATTGGTTGAGTTGGGATCGTTTAGGTAGATCAAAGAGCAAGGGTGGCCTCGGTTTTAGGGGTTTTAGTGATTTCAACAAAGCCCTTTTGGGTAAGCAATGCTGGAGGATGATTACAAATGAGACTTCTTTATTGGCTAAAATTTTTAAAAGCAGGTATTTCCCTCGATCAACCTTCATGGAGGCCTCTGCTGGTTTTCAACCAAGTTATGCGTGGCGTAGCTTGATAAGTGCCAAAGAAGTGATTAATCTAGGAAGGAGATGGATAGTTGGAGATGGCAAAAAGATTAGAATTTGGAAGGACCCGTGGCTCCCTGATCAAACAAGTTTTAAGGTTTGTAGTCGACCGGGGACTTTTGAACCGGACACTTTGGTGAGTGATCTGATTGATTGTGATACTAAGCAATGGAAGAGGGATTTGGTGAAGAGCAGTTTTAGTGCCTATGAAGCCCAACAAATTCTGAGCTTACCGATATCTTTGAGGCTGCCAGCAGATAAGGAAACTTGGCACTGGGAACGGAATGGGTCTTATTCGGTCCGATCAGCTTATCACAGATTGAAAGATGATCATGATAGAAACAGTCCGGAATCCTCAACATCAAATCATGCAGATCTTTGGAAGTCCATCTGGAAAATTCATTCTCCACAACGTGTTCGTAATTTCATATGGAGAATGGCAAGATACATCCTTCCAACGAGAGAAAGGTTGGAAAGGAAAGGTGTGAAACTGAATCCTCTTTGCCCATTATGTTACTTAGAGAAAGAGAGCCATGAACATCTCTTTATGCATTGTCAAGTAACAAAAATGTTGTGGTTTGCTTCCCCTCTAGGAATTCATGTTCCTCATCAATTGAGCCTTGACAAGTGGTTACAACAATGGCTAACAAATCCCAACTATGATGCTGTCCAATTATTTAGCCTTACTCTATGGAAAATCTGGAAAGGGAGAAATGAAGTGGTGTTCAACAAAGGTACTTTCTGCCCCATGGATATTGTTAAGTCAGTTTCTGATTTTGCAGTTGAGTTTAATGATGCAAATAGGAAATCATCGGGCTGCTGCCCTGTGATCATTCCAGCACCAGTTCAAGCGGAATCGTGGGAACCTCCATCTCGGAATGTGACCAAAATTAATGTTGATGCCGGTTGTTTCAAGGACGGTTTTACATGTTGGGGACTGGTTGGTAGGAATAATGAAGGCAGGCCACTGTTTGCAGCCACAAAAAGAGAAAACATAAAACTTCCTGTTGTAGCAGCTGAAGCTACAGGCCTTAGATGGTGCATTCAATGGATCAAGGAACATCATATGAGTAATGTGGTGATTGAAATGGATTCTGAAATTGTGGTACAATGTCTATTAGGAAAGTCATATTTTGATACTATCGATCTAATCATAGCTGACTGTTTAGAATTGTTATTTACTTTGGTTAATGTTAGTGTCATTGCTGTCAAAAGATGCAAAAACATGGCTGCTCATGGCCTTGTTGGAGTAGCTAGAAATGTTGGTTCTAAGTCTTGGTGGGGAAATGTCCCTGCACCAATTTCATCTATCATTTGTAATGAACTCTCTTCTATAAATTGAATGAGTTTGTTTACTGTCAAAAAAAAAAAAAGTTCCCTCCAAAACTCAAATTTGTTCCAACAAATTGAACTAACACAAATTCACCTAGTAGCTAATAGTAACTTAAAGACTCACCTCTATTGATTAGTGAAATTAAGGAGTGCCAACATAGTTTATCGATGTCTCTACACTTCCATTGGAAGTATCTTTCGTACAGAAATAAATCTATTTTTGGAAATACACATCCGAACGGCACAAAAACAATGTTTCTTCGGATGTGTACGTCTAAAGTTATTTTGTGGGTGGAAAAAGTCCCTCCTTATGCAATTGGGTCCGAGCCCGTTGCAAAGAACTTAAAACATGTGATGCACAGATGATTACAATGATACTAATACACACCCCCTCTTCAAGCTGAGGGTGGAGAAGGAAATCTGAATCTGTCACTTGATCTTCAGATAGAATGTGGGCCACCAAGAGTGTAATTGTCAGAATATTTTCTCGGACACAAAAAATGTCCAACCCCATGTGTGTAATAGTACAATTGATGTAGAATTGACTGTTCTAAAGTTATCACAGTACACAATTGGTGTTAATGAAGGGGCCTGCAGTTATGTAAGTATAATAGTACTGATGTTGGCAAGGCTGTCCTATTTCTGCCTCAATGGTGGATCTAGCAATAGCATTGTTTGTTTCATGTCTCCCCTATGACATTAAATTGGGACTCAAGTACCTAATATTTAGGCTTTGCATTATCTACCAATAGGAATATTTTTTGCCTCAATGGTGAAATGTCTTTTCACTATTAGAAACTCGCACACACAACTATGATGATCAGGTGAAGATGTCCAGCCTAACAATATCGGCATTTTCCAGTTGGACTAGGCCTTAAATGTGTTTCAAAATGAAGTGTGTCATTTTATATGCTTGAATAATCCAATCATGAAAAACTTGAAGATCCTGATGTTCCTCCTCACTTATCGATTATTAGGAGAGATGAATTTGTTCTCATTGTTGAGAGTTTTCTATTATTCCAAAGGAGCAAAAAACAATTGGTGTGAAATAGTTAATAGATATATAAAGTTAATTAGTAGTATGTCATTAAAGACTATACTCAATAATATGGAGTCAATTATGATGAAGTATTTCGTCCCCTTAGTAGTGATGGTCACGTAATCGAAATTTAAGTAAAGTTGATCAATGATTGTTTTAGCCATGCTTTGAACTTGGTTTGTCCCGAACAATTCGTCATTAACCACTCGAGTTCAACCACTTGTTAAAACTTGTTGGTGTTTATGATGCCAAGTTACTTGTATAATGTTTTTATTTAACCTGGTGCATGATGAATAACTTGTTTATACAAATTGGTTGCTGATATGGAAGCACATTGTTAGAAGATTTATATTCATCTAATCTTGATTTTAATCAGTACTGTTAGCTATGGATTTAATAAGTGTATTTATTTATTGAAAGAGTGGACAGATTTTTATATGTTACTATGAAATTAATGTATGTTAAAATAACAGTGCCAATTATCATGCATAGATACACAGAAACTTGTTTATAAGAGTATTAGCAGTAAATCTTTTATTTGTTAATATACTCCTATAAAACTTGGTGTAATTTTTTACATGTATGTCAACAATTCTTTAATTAATACTTGTTAGTATCAAAATTGTAATGAAAGAAAGAGAGTAAAAGTGAGGAAAATCTGAAAATTTTGAGTTTCTGTGAGTGAATTCGATATTTGCATTACCAAAATTTTACACCGAGAAAACTATCTACGGCCTAGATCTAGATCTGCTAGAGGTAGTCTAGCAGAACGACTTAGTGCATTGTTGTTAAATAGCGGCTATCACACTATAACAAAACGAAATTTGAACAGACCACTTTTATCTAGCGTTAAAATATTTAGTATAAACATTGTCAAATAGTAGCGCTATAACATTATTGTAGCAGAATTTGATCAAACCACTATTTACTACGATCTGCAATTGACAACACTGCTTAATAGTAAGTGAGTGTCCCATTGCCGAATAACTCAGCATGGGTGCACAGATGGCTTGGGCTGCATTAGCAGATATACATGTAATTGGGCCCAATACTATGCAGAGGAAATGAAGATACAAACATGTGATGCATAATTATCAGTTATAATAGTACACAATTGGTGGTAGTGAAAGGGGCCTGCAGAGGACCTATGCAGTGTTTGTATTGAATGAAGATTTGCATTGAATGAAGGAACTCAGACAATTTAATAGAAAAATATTCTGTTTTTCCAAAGGGACAAACAACAATTTGGTGTGAAATAGATATATAGATATCTTAAATGAAATGTCCAAGAAGTAAGCACGACGTATTAGCAAAAGAAATGCATGTATTTGATCGAATTACACATGCTAAAATTTAAGGTCGGGGGAGTATAGACTATACTCAAAACAAAAAGAGACATTCCCTCCGGCGGCATCAAGTATTTATGGAGTTTACTATGATCAAGTATTTCCTCCCTTGAGTGGCGATATGGTCTTGTAATCGAAATTTTTACTAAAAGATCAAAATTTGAAATTTCACCAAAGTCATCAAGGAGAATCAAGTTTCAAAAGGAATGTTAGAAATTAGATCAACTAATTAACCAAACTTGATTCATCTCTTCAAGAGTTCATAATTGCAATGTATATAAATAATTCTTAAATTTAAAACTTCACAAAACTAAATGACATAAATTCATTCATGTGTTTGTGTTACACTTATGATCAGAAAAAGCCACAATTATGAGAGCAGTATAAAAGTTTTATAGGTCTCCTTTACTGTAAAGTAATTGTACGGAGCTGCATTAGTTGCAATTTTCTGCCATATCTAAGATTAAGACCCAATTGCATCTTAGAGTGCAACATATGAAGCACGGACACTGCACGACATGAACACACAAATATGTTGGCATCAATAATAATTTGAAAAAGAATGACATAATTCAATGTAATCATAAATGTCAGTATCAGACACCGACATATGTCCGACACTGGAACACGCTTAATCTGACGAGTGTCTCTATGTTACCACTATTTAAAACTACATATATAAATAGTTATGTATAGAGCTAGTATCATATTTGCAGATTTTATGTGCCCTCAATTCTGTATTATTTTTTTCCTAAATAACTCTGACACTGCAATAGGAAACTGCATGGTTAATTGTTATTCTATCTATCCTTACTTCCCATTCCCAATGTGATAGTTAAACTTAAAAGGCATAAATAATTGAATGTGCTAGTTGAGACCCTACTGTCTCTACCACCAAGAATCCTCATTGGTGAATGAAAGTCATTAAATTCAGTGTTCTAATCACAGTAAAAAGTGATGTTAACAGATCAGTCCCTTTTCAATTGAAAGAGACCTGTTATAATTAAGAAATAACACCTTAAAGTGTTTTACTATTAAACAAAAGTTAACAACCACTAGAATATATACTCCATTTACTTCAAGGTTACACAAAATATTTGTTAAACATTAAATAAGTGTTATATTATAGAAACTTTGTCGGTGTGTTTTCCTTCTTAACACTCCGCTCCGAAATTTTGCTGAAAGGTAAATAAAAATGCTTGGATTGGTATGGTGATGTTGGCTTGAAACTTTGGAATTTAGTTATTTCGAGGTGTCAGTTTTTTTCGATTTTTATTGGTGTCAATTTTGATGGACTAGTCTATATAGAATAAAAATTTATGCTTTAAATGGGACCCTACAAGTGGATGGTGAGATTGGTCCCCTCGAATTATTCGATCTTTGGACCGGATATCGAGTTTTAAAAAAATAAAAAACTCATGCCTAGCATTATGTCATTTCTCAAATTATTAGTGGTGTTTACTTGTCCGTGTCTATGTCCGTGCTTCATAGATATTGAATATTTCGATTGTAGAAATATGATAACAGGTGACCCAACCGATCCTGGAAGAGGTTGTGTGATACAAAATTTTAAGTTCAGGCCGTCTCAACCTTATAAAATATGCTTATAAGATTGAGATGAGCTTAAACCGGGTGTTATCATCACTTATAAATATATCTTGAAACAATCTCTCATCCAATGTGATCAGGCCCGACCCCTATAGGAGAACAGGATGAGTGACAATATCAGACCTCAAAATTCTGAGGGCCTCAAGCTCATTGTTAGATGATTTATAGTCAATTTTACTCGGTACATTTGTTATGGAATTATATTATATAAAATGTATGTAACATAAGATTAAATTGATTTTTCAATATTACAATGAAAATTTTAACCACAAGGTTTGGTCAATAATTTATATGTAAATTGAAAACAATAGTAATTGAAGGAATGAATGAAAATTGTGTTCTTCTGCCGACAGTGGAAAGATAGAGACAAAGTTGCTATCAAGAGTCATGTAGGAACATTTTAAGTAACTGCATCGAAAAAGACATCTTATTTCTTAAGACGGTGGCAAATGGAAAAATTCACACTCATATCATATATAGTATCATGCTACTACTTAATTAACTAGTACTACTAGTACGTGTTTTTCAATGTTATTGGCTAAAAAAGAACCATTTGTCAAAGAAGAATCTCCTCAATCATGCAAAGCAGATAAAATAATTATATTTTATCATCCCACCAATATAACAACACTTTATTTTTTGGATAAATTAAAAATATTCGGATAAGGTACATAAGTTAATTAATTTGTTACAAAATCTCTTGAAATTTTAGAGTCTATACAGTAAATCTATTGTTAGATCATAAATATTTATCTCACAAGAAATGAAATGTTGGACAAAATATAGTGTATAGAACATCTTATGGAGACCACATTTGATACTGAAGTATGGTTATATTAGAAATGCAAATCATATACTAACAAAGAAATTCGTTGCACACAAATTTTAGTTTAACTGATAAAAAATATTGAACTTGTTAGATCATGTGATTGAGGTTCGAACTCCAATTTCTCCACTTATGTGTGAATTTTTATGTTTATTGGTATTCATACATCTATCTAAAACAAAAAAATTGGTTAACGCTATAAGATACTTATGTCTTTTAAGCAAATGATTAAAAGTTCAAATTTTGATAAAAAATATTGATCGAGAGGGAAAAATCACTTTATATATCCTATAAATTTTCTGATGAAGATTAAGGTGGTAGTAAAAAAATAAATGCAAATCATATGGAATTCTATTATACGATACATAAGTCACATAAGTCATAACTATAACTCTTTGAGGAAGCATGTCGTTTTCTGTCTCGTCACAAATTGTTAATAGAGTCAGATTTTGGGTTCCACCAAGCATTAATCATATTCTTCAATCATGACTTTTTCACTAAAGTATTTCCATTCTCACTTAATTTGTAAAGAAAGTAAATAACTCATCTCCTATTTGTATTAATTAGTACTATATATTTAATTAATTACTCTTCAAGTGTACTTAAAAATACTTGCAATTAACGTATTCTATTTCGTCCATATCCAGTTGCATGTTGCATTTTATATATGAAGTTGTTGTATCATGAAAAATAATTAATTTCTTGCATGGTGTTTGCATTCACATTATAATTAATAATAATGAATATGAGCTTGTCTTCTTAATTATTGATTGATAGAGAAGAGGAGGAAATGAGATACATAAAATTAAACTACAAAGAGATTCTAGTACAATATTTATAAAAGCCGGTTGGTTGGAAATCAACTTCATCCCTAAGCAAAGAGATGAATATAGTGCAATTTAAGCAAGAACAACTCTTTTTGTTTTTTTAAATTAATCTTAAGACATAAAAGCTTAGCTCATTAGTTTGCCAAAGTTTAGTCAATCACTGCATACTATAGCGTATCTATTTTTGGCTTAATTGCATATTTAGTCTTTATCTTTATTTTAAGTTTCAAGTTGATCCTCTATATTTTAAAAATTTTAATTTGGTCCCTTATGTTATTGATATCAACATAAATTCGTCCTTTTTATTAAATTTTGAATTAATTTTCTCTTCTAACTTTCTGTTAAATTTTGAGTTAATATCATCTAAAACTTCCACGTGACACCCTCCTAAGTTGTCCATGTATACAAATTTGTTAGCTACATGGACTATTTAAACTGAAACTTGACTAAAATGACTAACTTGGAAAACTTTTTAAACTTAAGGGACTAAATTGAAACCTAAAATAAACATAAGAAATCAAATATGTAATTAAGTTTTTCTTATATGTATTTTTAGATATTTTAAAAATATTTTGATGATAAATTATGTTAAATAGAACGTAGCATTGTCTCTTTAGAAAATTTGGGTAAGGGGTAAATTATTGTTATTTAAAGCCAGTGTTAATAGTCATTTTACAACTGCACGTGGATAATATTTGAATTTTATTTCTTATAATTATAAAGTTAAACTCTTATCATCGCTCATATATATATATATATCATGTGATCATGAATATGGACAAAATATACAATTATATTGTATATCACACACTAAAAAAGTTTAAGATTTTGTTGGAAGAATTAGATGGCAAAACTATGCACACTCATTATTAAAAATTTAGCGTACATATCACTTCAATGTTAGAAAATATCCATAGATTCATTAATATAGTTTATCAAAATATTAATGGTAACTAACGAGTAACCCACCATGTGGTGATGGAGAGACTATTTGATGTTGAGGGAATTAAAAAAAACATATTACACGAAAGTACAAAACACAACTAACCACAAAACTCTATTTCAAAGGTACCCCATGCCAATGGATTATGAACCTTCTCAGTGTTTCACTTTCATGGTAATTGAAATGGCAATGGCATTTTCTATGAATGGAAAGTGACAACGTGTACACATTGTGTTGCGTCCATAAATTTTGGAAGCCCCACATTTTTATAACTTGCTTCTTGGTTGTATGTACGTTTATAGATGATATTATTAAGCTCATCTAAATTGTAACTTTTGTTCAATGGTACGTTGACTCATTAATTAATATTAATATTTGTTTAATGTTTGATTTTAATTGATTTTTAGGCACAAAATTTTAACCTACTAAAATATTAAACTAATATGCAATTTGGTTTCGATTTAGAATATATTCGAAAACATATGATCTCGTCTTATTGGTGTGCAATTTCATTCATAACAATAATTAATCTAAGATACAAAGAATTTATCACCTTGCAATTTATAATGTGTAATATACTTCATTCGACAAAGAGTTTTTCACGGTAATACCATCAACAGACTCTTGTGAGAATTCACTCTAAAGCCCGATGTTATCTAATCAGCAATATTTTGTGCATTATGCTTGAAACATCTAGAAAGAATAAAAAATCATTAGGAACTCAGATAAATTTTGGAAGTGCTACATAGCTTCGATAAAAGGATGCTTATCAAAGAGAATCCTATATATATTCTATTGAGCCCCAAAAAGGGACTTCATTAAGGTACAAGAAAGACATACAATCCGAGTATTTATTAGGCTAACTTCACAACATATAACTTATGCAGTTGTATTCATAATCCAATGAGTCCACACAAAAGTGCGTCAAGTAATAAAATAAATTAACTTCTAGTTAATCCTAAGACCATATAAGTCTCTAATATTTAAGATGAATGATTCGACCGCCAACACGGAAAGACCCATGTACCCACTACTTAGTGTAGCAAGCAGCAAGCATGATGTTTTGTCAATCAAAAGAGTCCGAAATCAAGAGATAATATGAATATTGAGATAGACCCGACAAAGTGACACCTCATATCAACCTCCGATGAATCAAATCTTATTAAAGCAACCTATAACCAATTGAATGCCAGATTGAGGGATGGTCAATCAACGAGGTTGAACCCCACGAGCACACGAATTACCTAAAACACCAGCGACTACTACTGTCGAGATGGAGTACCTACACACCAAGCCCTTTCGAGCAAATTAGGAAGAATTGGGTCTTGATGAGTGTAGCTCGTGGGTAGCTTTCCAACAAACAACACATAGAGATATGAATCGATAAAAATGACAGCGGTGACGGAGGCGACATTGAACAAAATATATTGTGAAAACCACTTTCTTACAAAATACCCTCACGGGATAGACAATATACTTATTGATGCAATTTGTGATCATTTGACATGTTGTTCCTGAGACTTGCAGACCGTGATGCAAACTTGATTTTGAACCAAAAGCAGCACGACAACCACAATCAACAATATCTAGAACTTGCAAATCTGTGGCGGAGGATCAATTGATAACGGTCTGACAAGTGAACCAGTCAGTCGTCGAGTAATGATATTTATAATAAAGATTCGTCTCCACATGGATTGTGTCAAAATAACTAGTTTCGTTCAGGAACTTATGATAATTTGCATTCACTTATAGTTTTAATAAACAATTAACAGAAAATAAAGATAGTTGGATACAATTAGGTTTAGAGATCAAGAAGTGAAATATTGGTTAGATGTTTCTAGATTTGTCCTCTTATGTCTATTTGGAAATTGGCGTTATATTCTACCGACAATCATAGTCTTATTTCCCTAGCAGATTAACAGTTATGGTGTACTGTGCCTAGCATCCAGTGACAACTCTATTGCAAATGTATAAATTAAACCTATCTGATTGAAGACTTGTTGTCACGTGTCAATACCTCTACAAGTGATTTCTAACACTAGTTTACTCTATATCACACAAAAATTAAGTGAGCGGGTTAATCTATTAGCCTCTAACTCGGTAGTTCTTGTCTATCCGTAAACATTAGCCTTATTTACTTTAGGGTCGAGTATTAAGTCTCTTTTAACAGATCATTCCTAATACTTAGAATTCAATTCATAAATACATCTACTTATAAATTGTGTAAAAGCATGCAAGTAAATAGAGAAAATAAGGTGGTTGTAAATTATATAAACTTGCTCGAACCAATTTCATGTTTCAAATATACATAAGAGTTTTCAACTAGATAACCTAACCAAAGGACTTAGCTACTCATAACATAACTACTTAAACAAAAAGCTTAAAGAATTACATTATGGGAACCTTACCCTTAAATTGGAGGGTACCCCTTTGGTGGGAGTACTCCTTTCCCCTTGATAGCTCTTAGCCTTTTTGCTTCGTTGGTGTTCTCTCTCTTGCTTGTTGCTCTCTGCATTTTGAATTGTGTGTTGAATGAGGTGAAAAATGACTATTTATAGGAGAATTGGATTTGGGCTTCACGCACCATCGTGGCACGATAGGATTGCATCGTGCTATGATGCCTAACAAAGTTTCATCGTGGTACGATGAGTTCTGATTTGTTTCCAAAATTTTACAGATTTTCTTCTAATTAATCCATTAGCATCGTGGTACAATGTGATCTGCTTGGAATCTTCATTTTTCGCCTTTTTTTGTATTTTTTCTTCCTTTTTCTTCAACCGGTGTCTAGCTTGTGTCCTTTTGGTTTTCTTGTACTTTTCGCATAGTTTTGGTCTTGCAACTTATTAAAACTACTAAAAATTACATAAAATAAACCTAAATACATACTAAAAATGTAATATATTTTCTTGTCATCAACAACCCTACCCATTTGTTGGGAGTGTTCCGATTCTAGGTATCTTTCAACCACTGGTGACAGAGCATCTGGCGGTTCACGATGGCAATCACCACCCGCACGGATCACATAATGTGTGTTCTGTTTCTTTGTGTGTTGTAACACTTTCAACCACCGTTGACAGTGTTCTGGTGATAACATGGTGGTGTCGCGATGCCAAGGGTTTGATCGCACCACCTGACAGAGATAGCTACATCTTAATTGACGGATCAGAACATGAAGGAAAAAGGGAAGGCAGCGGATGTTTATGTCTAGGGAGAGGGTAGCGAAATTCACTACTATGATATTAATAATAGAGATAAATATGTAAAAGAAAAATGACAAAACTTATATACTTTGCTTTAAATTCAATTTTTACTGTTCTTCGCACAAAAATGTAGTTTAAAAATGAAATAAAACTATTTTTTAATAAAATTACTGCTTCCTTGTGTCTAGCACAGTAAAAACAGTGTCTATAATACTATAAATAAGTTTGGTCCAAAGGTAAATTACACTAAAGATCATTTATCTTATTTATTTGTAAAACCTTCGTCTTTTTTATTTTACTTTAATCCTGTTTGAATTATTTATCTAATATAATAAGTTAATCATTTCATTGACGCTAATATAATAATATTTTATTAATAAAAATTTCATAAATCATATATAAATATCTTCATGTAACCAAAAATAATTTTCACCACCTTCATCCTCATATTCACGCGCGTACTATGTACGGTCCTTGGAGCCGACCTGACATGGTGTATATTTACTTTTATCTTCTTATGAACTTAAAAATAAAATAAAAATTCTTTTAATACAATTCTAAGTTGCTTGAATATCTATACTTCCATCTTCTTTTAAACTAAAAAATTCAAAATATTAATCCTCAAATCTCAATAAATCTTAAATTTACTAAACTCGGAAAAATTTCCAGCTTTTTATTTTCAACAATGCTTCGGTTTTGCTCACGAAGGTCGTAGTTGCTAGGCTGAAAACGCAAGCTTGCTGAATTTGGAGTTCAAATCTAAAGATGCGGATCGAATGATTACATTCTTTCAGATCAATGTGTTAGGTTTGTCAATAGGTTTAATGTCTTAATGGCAAATTCAAATGCATTTGTAACTGTTATTTTGACAATAATAACTGCTATTAATTAGTATATTGTATAATAAGTGTAGATATGACAGTTAAGATTTATTGAGTTTAGAATCAGCCTCACAGGTTGGAAAGTTGTAATTGAATTGTATATATATAAATATGAGACTTCTCCATGAGGAGAACATACAGTTTTCAGATCTAAACTTCTTTGAGTTTGACATGGTATCAGAGCCTATCAGGTCTATCGTTGGGCTTCCTACATCGTTCACGCTTCAGGCCCATTGGGCCGGCCAGAAGCGTGAGAGGGTGTGTTAGCGGCCAACACTCGGTGAGATTTAGTCCCACATCGGATAGATAAGATTCTTAATAAGAGTTTATAAAGACGAGACACTCCCCACCTTACAAACCGATTTTGTAAGAATGAGTTAGGTCTCAATATTTGTAAAGTTGTAATTGAATTATATATATATATATATATATATATATATATATATACGAGACTTCTCCCTGAGGAGAACATACAGTTTTCAGATCTAAACTTCTTTGAGCTTGACAAGGCGCTATGTTATGGAATTTTAGAATTTTGAAAGGCATGATTTGTATTTAATTTTTTATGATTTGAAATTGAAAGTTGCACCTGAACAATCCCTCTCTCTTTACATTGAATTTGGGTATCTTTTTGGCTTGGTAAATTTTGGGTTTATTTGAAGATTTTAAATTTTGAGGGTGGGATTGTTTTAGCTTTAAAAAAAATGTGAATTTTTTTGTATTTTTAAAAATGATTTTTATGACAATTAAAATAAAAATAATAAAAGTTATTTCAAATTTATCTTTAAATAAATTAAAAGAGTGATTTTGACATCCAATAATTTACATATTTATGTTATCTCAATTTTTTAAAAAAGCTATCCCTAAAAAATGTTTTTTATGAAAAGGTATTTCAAATAGCTTCTTTTTTAGAGTTTTATGATACAAGAAAATTTCTAACAAAATGATAAAGTACTTAAAACGGTATTTTAAGAGAAATTATTTAAATCAATTTCTCATTTAAAGCTTTTATAAAAAAAAATTCTTTGTAAAAAAATTTTAACACAAAAACAATACATTTTAAAAAATAACTAAAACAAGCGCGCCCTAAGTTTTTTTTTTTGAAACAAACAAACTTAATGCATTTCATTAGCTATTGAATGTTCAATACATAAGGGAATAATCTCAAATCTATGGAAGCTAGCCCAAGAATTGGCCGCCCTAGCAAGAGCATGAGCAACCGAATTCGCTTGCCTCCTAATAAACTTAACCTCAAAGTTTAGAAAAGATGACATAAAATTAACAATATCATGAACAATTGAAAGAAATTCAGAATTGCCTCTACGCTTCATGTGAATAGCAAACAATTTAGAAAAAGAAGAAAGTGAAAATATTAAAACAATTTTTTTTTACTGTGAATATTCAAACAACTTGAAATTAAATTTGGGAGGGCATTTTTTCAAAAACATTTTAAGGAAGAAGATGGTGAAGATGATGAAGAAGAATTTTTTTTTTTTATAGTTAATATGAAGATGTTGATTTAATTTATGAACTGGCAAAATCATGTGCTATATAATATGGGTTGCGTAGCAAGCCACGCCTCAAAGTTCTTTTATTTTGGTCAAGTATAGCCACATATCAAATTTTTTTGTCAAATAGTCTAGTGGCTAGAAATTTCACCTTTAAAGTGGATAAGTGTGATGATCGGAATTCGAACCCCGCCCCCCCGCATATATAAATTTATACTTTCCAGGATAAATATTTTCCCTCATTTTTAATTTTAATTATGAAAAACAAATATATGTTCAATGTTTTTTTAATATTGATGTGTAAAAAAAGTTTGTTTCATTTTTTTAATAGTGAGAAATATTTGTTTTTAATATTTATGAATGACAAATATTTGTTCAGTGTTTTTGCATATCTGTGACAAATATTTATCTTGATAGTAAAAAACCAGTCATATATATTTATCTTATATTCTTTTATATATATTTTATCAGTGGAAAATATGTATCCCCTTTTTTTATTTTATGTTTATTAGTAAAAATATGCATCTCATATTTTCTAATTTTTATTTAGAAGATATATAAAAAATAATTATTAAATTTAGTTTATATAATAGTAAGAAATATGTGTCTAGTGTATCAATTTTACTCCAACTTTAGGGTTGGGAATAGGCCAGGCGGCCTCCATGGGCCTTCGGCATGGCATGTCTTAGGCATGGCATGACATGACATGTTTAGTAAAAATGGCAGGCTAAGGCTTTGAAAAAAGCCTATTTAGATAAATAGGTCAGGCTTAGGCTTTTAAAAAAGCCTATTAAGCCTATTAGGCCGGCCTATGTATATTTAATTTAATAAATATTTTTTATATAATATTTTTTTTAATGTTAGGCTAAAGATTTGATGTTAGGCTAAGGATTTTAGATGTGTTTTCCTTACACTTGAAGAGTCTGGATTTGAAGATCTAGTGTTTTGCTAACTTATGGTGTATATTTTGGTTGTTGCCGACTACACCGATTAACATTAGTGCTTAAGAAACAATTTGTATTATGGCATACTTAATAGACTTTGTCGTAATCGTATTTCTATTTTATTAGCTATTAACTATTGTGCTAACAGTTTTATAAGCTTTTTCTTAACATTGTAGAAATTATAAAAATTTAAATGTGAAATAGGCTTCAAGGCGTATTTAATTAGCCTATTTAAAAAGATTACATGGAGGCCTTTATGTAATGCAGGCTTTTAAACAGGCTACAAGGCCAGGCCAGGCTTTAACAAGGCCCAGGCCAGGCAAAAAAAATAGCATTTGATAGGCCGTAGGCCAGACTTAGGCTTGAAGAAAAATCATAGGTCAGGCTCAGGCCTGTCAAAGCATGGCATGGCCTATTCCCAACCCTAACTCCAACGGATTTTTTTAGTGACTTGGTTCCAGAAATAACTACGTGAAAAAATTGAAGTGTAAAAAACAAGAGTAATGATATAAGACATAATAATTCTACAAAACACTATTTATAAACAATGAAAGCAAAAATTTGTCCTTCCTATACCATTTTAATAACAAAATTATTCCTATGTAAGTATTGTGTAATAAAATCATATTTCTCAAAAAAACAATAGTTAGTTTTTTTACCCTGTGTTATTTTAATGACTTTTTTATTAGTGACAAATATGTGTTTCATAATATTTTCGTCAAAAAAAAAAGTGTCCGTATATAAGTTTTTAAAAAAACTTTAGATTAACATTTTATTTTTATTTTTTGTTTTGAAATGTGATTTTTCCTATCAAGTTTAGTGTCAATCATCAGTAAATCAACTAACAATTGATTGTAGGAAACTTTTTAAATAACCATAGTAGTAATATTTACGGTTGGATATTTGATACTTTATCTTTATCTGTTGCCCGCCCAAAGTTTTCCCCTGACTAGTGTTGTTACACATTATTTTACTATACTTAGGTTAATCCATTAAAATTAAGATACAAGATCCCAATTCATTCTCCTCCTCCTCCTCCTCCTAATAATCCATTAAATATTTACTTAAACGTACTAGTAAAGATTCCCACGGATGTAAAAATAATTAAAGTGAATATATATGTGTAAGTAAGGTTTTGTTTTGTCACATGATTTGTATTTTACTGAAGATCTTTATTAAAATAAAATAAATGCTTCTATTTTCTAAATTTAGCTCTTTGAATGTTTTTGTCATTGTTATAGGAAGTACTTTTGAGTCAACAAAAACGTCCATAATGTACTTCTTAACATTTTTCGACTTTCTTCCAACGCGTTATATATGCAATTGACTCTTAGCTGTAAAGGATGATAAGAATTACAATATTTCATTTATGCCTCAAAATTCAAATATGACCAAAAATATGTGTTTGTTTGATTATTTCTATCATCTTTCCTGTTTATATGAAGAATTTTTTGTGCAATTCTGATTACAAACACGCATTGGATAATTGATAAATATATTCAACCTAAAAATGTGTAATGTTGGGTTCCACCCAACTATGGGGTAAAGTACTATTATAATAAAGGTTTTTATAAGTAAATAGTCTATAGTTTTTCGGAGTTTTGTTTTTAATTTATAAAGATTTTTTTCGCATTTTTTGGTTCCTGAAAAAAAAATTATCACAATTTTTGATCTCTACTTTTAATCAAACTTTTGTATACTTTCACATTTTTAAATAATTTTTTTATATTCATGTTTATAATATTATAAGAACATCTCCTATAAAAATTTAGAATTTTTAACATAAAATGAATTATTTATTAATATTTATGTGCAAAAACCTATCAAAATCTTTAATTTATCTCTTATTAAAAAAATTTAAACTCTTGCAAGATAGATTCATATAATGTACTAAACAAGACTGCATAAAAAATTGTAAAATTTCGAATGATATCCACGAGTTGAATGAAAAGTATGGACCAAAAATCATGACAAAAAATAATTAAGGACCAAAAAGTGCGAAAAAAATCTTTAAGAACTAAAAACAAAATTCTGGAAAATTATAGGGACCATTTACTTATTTAACCCTACGATAAATAATGTTAAGGATCAAAAACTGAAAATTTGTAGTATTTATCAAAGAAAGAATAATTTGTAAATAATATTTACATAGCTGATATTTTGCGA
The DNA here is from genome assembly GCA_030408175.1 of Trifolium repens. Taxonomy (NCBI): domain Eukaryota; kingdom Viridiplantae; phylum Streptophyta; class Magnoliopsida; order Fabales; family Fabaceae; genus Trifolium; species Trifolium repens. The sequence goes on along the minus strand of CP125841.1, from coordinate 27,569,148 downwards.
ACACACTCTACGCATCGACTATTTTCATTTAACTCTAGTAATATATTTTTAACAACACTTAGCAAAGTATTATATTCTGTAATATATATATACTACGGATAAAGATGAAGGATCTTGCTAACATGTGCCCTAAGAGCACATGTTAAGAATGCAAAAATAGAAATATTATCTTAAATTTTGTGTAATTAATTTTTGATTTAGTTGAAAAAATGAATTAGATACATAAATTATGGTAAAATATTTCTTTTGTTTAATCATTATTATGTGCCCTTAACTTTTCCAAAGAGGAATTGACTTAATAGTGATAAAAATAGACTTATTTATTAAATAGTGGTCATGATTTCAATCCTCATGCATATGAAGAAGTACCTATAATATGGAAAAATTGTATAGTATAAAATTACATTAAAAAAAGTAACACATCATTAATGAATTTATAATTTTAATGAAATTCTGTATATATACGTTGAATCTATTTAAATACAAGTGGGGCTAGTATATAATGGATAATTTATTAGACATGGTTTATGACAACCTCATGCATCGAATCAGAATCCAATGCAATTCTTAGATATTGGAAGAGTAAATTCTGAGTAGAAGGATGAAAGAGATGTGTGGATACAAGTTACTATCATTTGGTTTTGTGATAAAATTAGTACAAACTTTGGTATAGCAATAAACAAACAAGTTGTGCAAAATTTGATTCTAGTCATGTTTCGAGTCAGTCCAAAAATGATGACTTAGACAGCGAACTTAGGTCATCCATATTTACAACACTTTGTCTTCTCGAAGGTGAGGTAGTTTTTTGCGAATACTAATGCCCAATCAATTCAATTCAATAATTTGATCGAGAATAAGATATTGGAATGGAAAATGTGTATTTTCCACTATATTTAGACATCGATAGTAATTAATAGTTAATATGGAGAATTATCCGTAGTGTAACATTTGTACGTTCTTAAAAGATATCATGTCGGTATCTCCACCCTTTGTCCTCTTTGACCGTTGAGATTATGCTCAGCGAGGAGCGGGCAATAGGGTTTTAAAAAATTGTTTTGGTGACTAGAATTCAAATCTTTTGATGAGTCTCATGGCGGATTGAGTTTGATTCAATACGGAATAACACTAATATAAGAACATAAATTAACCAAGACTCCTAATCAAGACTAATATATTTACTCACCAATTTTGCTATATCAAATCTAGCTTTGATCATAGATATATAATGCCTTTTTTTTTCTTTTACGAATTATAGCATAATGCATTAATCAATGTGATGACTTATAAAAATGTATAACAACATAAAAGATGCTAAAAATTTTGTATTACATTAAGATAATTATAATGAAAATGTGAAAAGGATCGAATTCATTAAGATTGCTTGTCGGTGGCCATTTGTCACATTCGGACAATTAAAAATGTAAACAGTTAATTATCTTTGGTCGACATGAGTTTGATGATTCTTGGCACATTGATTAGAATTTGAACCCATTGACTTATAAGTAAATCTCATCTTCAATTAATTCTCCATACATAGTTAAATCCACGTAGCATTTTTCTTCTATATTTGGGTTTGGTTATTGGCCAAACTAGCCAAACCCTCTTATAAAAATGCTCTTGTAACAAACAATTTAACAGTGCAAATATTGTTTAAATATTTAAAAAACATATACTATAGTCTTAAAAAAAGAAAGAGCAGAAGGAATTGAAGCAGGGTGTTTGTTATCCTGCACACAAGTTTAATGTATGAATGAATGCCATATCGACTTTGTGAAATTAATAATTAGTAGAATAGAGGGTTGACATATTGGCACGTGTAAAGCACATGGTGCAAGGGTAAGTATTTCTCCATTCATAACTGATTAGCTGGCATTGGCAAGGCCCACGCAGTAGTAGTTAGTACAAGATCCAATTTGATAATATTACGGTTCATAGTATACTATATCATGGAGCAATTTAACTCCAAGAGTTCGATAAGTCCTAAATTCAAAATGTTTCAAGTTTGAGTTTTGTTAGGATATTTGATAAGTTAGCAAAGACATGTGTTATCTTACCTAAGTATCAATTGGGTCTTCGCAATTCAATTTTCAAGTTTTAATTGTGCGTGCCATATTTATTTAAGGTGTGAAATTAAATTAATTGAATGATATATTATCGACAATTTGGATATTTGAATTTTTTTGTATTAACTTTCTTATTGTCAAGGGAAATTACTAAAAATTAGAAAAGTCTTATCAAAAATTATTTTCATTAGAAATCAAACTCAGATTCTCCTGAACAATCCATTCTAAAGAAAACTCATTAACCAATTGAGCCAATTTTGATTTATTAAATTTTAAAAGAATAGATTTACAATTTATTGATGAAACCTAAAAATATAAAAGTTGTACTAATAATTGAGGTTTTACCCAAATTAGTTATGTCTCATCATTAATTAATGAAAATGTCGCCTTATAAATTCTTTAGTTCATAATGTTTAGTTGGGTATCAATATTTCATATACAAAATGTATTTAAAAATAATATTTATTTTAATATAAATTGATATAATATTGAATTTTGTCTATAAAATATTATTAATCAACTAAACTTTAAGATACCGAAATATTCACTACTGTATCTATCCTAAATTATAAATAAAAGTCAACTTTTCAGATTTATTGAATAATTAATGTATCTGAACTATAATACAGACCAAATATATCAGTTTTTTAATAAATCTGAAAAGTAAAATTTTACTTATAATTAAGAATGGAGGGAATATAAAATAATGATCAAACTCACAGGGATTAAAATCCTATATGGATAATGCTAATGGAACATTGGATAAGAAAAAAAAAAGTGAATGCATTATGTTGGAAGCGGTGAAATCTAATTCTATTTTGCCAATTCATTGGTCAAGTAGTTAAAAATTATTTTTTTTCCAATTCAAAACTTATATTTTTAGCTTCTTGTTAGAATAACCTTGACTAAAATTATTATTATAGTCTATAAATTTTAGTTCAATTGATAATACTAAAATGTTCAGGTTATATGTCTCCATCTTAATTGAAATCTAAATTTTTTGATATGCGTAAATTTCAATAGTATTTATTACTTTGTTCATTAATCAAAAAAGTTAAAAATTAAGTGGTAGAAGTAGCTCAACTGATTTGAATTAAAAGTTAAATGAATTAGAGGTTTTGAGTTCAAATGGGAAGACCTAAGGTTTGTCATTTTACCACTAAATCAAATTTTTGGAGTTAACTTAACAATCAATACTAATTACTTCCTTCGTCCAAAAATAAATAATATGTTTGACTTTATTTACGTTGATCAATGTACTACTTTGATCCTAATATCTTAAATTATCTATTATTAAAAATTATAAAAACTGCATATTTTGAAAATACTTGCCGAGACAAATCAAAGAACATCTCATATGCTAATACTTACATGTATATATTAATAGAAAAATATAGTCAAAGTTGGTCAAATAAATAGTATACTAAGTCAAAATTATATCATTTAATTTGGAACTGAGAGAGTATTAACATTAACCCGTTTAAAAGAAATTTTGAAATCATATTTTAAGTTAAGAAAAATGCTAACTACTACTCCCAAGGCAGCAGTTGAGGAAACTATATATAAAAAAATTGTTTTGATATTTGTGCAATCAATATTTGCCCGATGCACTAATTAGGATGACCGTTAAGATAATTAGAAAGATAAGTGCATTTAGTCTACTAGCACTTTCCATGAGAGTGTGTGTGTGTGTGAAGGGTTAAGAAGAAAAAGAAAGTGGTCTCCAACCAACACCAACCCATCTCTATCTCTCTCTTTCCTCTCTCACTCTCTCTCCTTAGTCTTTTCCTTTATATTAATAATCCTCTCACATACCCTTGAAACTTCAGGGCTCAACCTCAAATCAGCTCTCACAAACACACAAACCCACACATTTTAGAGGTAACCCCTTTTTAGTTCCTGTGATCATAAACAAAACAAAACACAACACAATTTGTTCTCTCCAACACAACCAACAACTGACATCAACACCAATTTCTTAATCCCTAAATCCTAAACAATCAATCATAATCCATTTTGTGTTTCAGCTTTTTCTCTTCTCAAAATGGCTTCTCCACCAGACACAAGCAAAACCATAAAACTTGAACGTTACAACAGTTACATCAGAAAAGTTAACAGCACAAAACTTCTTAACGCTTCTTCAAAACTTCTCTTCCGTGCCACACTCTTAATCGCTCTCGTTCTCGTTTTCTTCTTCACTTTCAATTATCCACCACTCTCCGACACCACCAACCACCACTTCCACACTCATTCTCACTTCCTCACCTCCGCATTCGGCGGCGGCGGAGCATGGGAACGTCAAGTCCGTCACTCCGCTACACCTCGCCGTCCCAACGGTTTCACTGTACTTGTCACCGGCGCAGCCGGTTTCGTCGGTTCTCACTGTTCCCTCGCTCTTAAAAAACGCGGCGACGGCGTTTTAGGTCTCGATAATTTCAACAACTATTACGACCCGTCGTTGAAGCGTGCACGACAAGATCTACTAACTCAGCATCAAATCTTCATCGTCGAAGGTGACCTAAACGACGGCCCGTTGTTATCGAAACTCTTCGATGTAGTTCCGATCACTCACATCCTTCATCTCGCAGCACAAGCCGGAGTTCGTTACGCAATGCAAAATCCACAATCCTACATCAAATCAAACATTGCAGGTTTCGTGAACCTTCTAGAAGTTTCCAAAGCCGCGAATCCTCAACCGTCGATTGTTTGGGCTTCATCAAGTTCAGTTTACGGTCTCAACACAGAGAATCCATTCTCAGAACTTGACCGAACAGATCAACCGGCGAGTCTCTACGCCGCAACTAAAAAAGCCGGCGAAGAAATCGCGCATACTTACAATCACATCTACGGTCTCTCCCTCACCGGACTCCGATTCTTCACTGTCTACGGTCCTTGGGGAAGACCAGACATGGCGTATTTCTTCTTCACAAAAGATATCCTCCACGGAAAAACGATCGATGTATATCAAACACAAGACGGAAAGGAAGTGGCGCGTGATTTCACATACATCGACGATATCGTGAAAGGATGCGTCGGAGCTTTAGATACGGCGGAGAAAAGTACAGGAAGTGGAGGAAAGAAAAAAGGACCGGCGCAATTGAGAATTTACAATCTCGGAAACACGTCGCCGGTGCCGGTGGGGAAACTTGTAACGATTCTGGAAAATCTTCTTACGACGAAGGCGAAGAAACACGTCATCAAGATGCCGCGAAACGGTGACGTACCGTATACGCATGCGAATGTTACATTGGCTTATAGAGATTTCGGGTATAAACCTGTAACGGATCTTTCAACGGGTTTGAGAAAATTCGTGAAATGGTACGTTCGGTATTATGGAATTCAGCCAAGGTTAAAAAAGGAAAATCGTATAGATAATGAACAACCCGATGATTCCGCTTGATTGATGTTATGTTATTATTCTAGTTGCATCACATCACAATCATAATCACATGCCTTTCATTTTCAAAAAAAAAAAAAAAAAGCTTCTCTCATTTTTCTTGTTTTTTTGCTTTTGTGGAGTTATTAATTTTTGTTGAAATATTGTTAATTATTATTATTGTTGTGTCGGTGAAATGTAATGTAAGAAAAAAATATAGATATATATGAAGCTGGTATAGAAAGAAGAAGATATGATATAAATGTGAAAGAAACAGAAAGCAAAAGCAAGGAAAGGAGGAGGAAGTGTAGATCTGTGAGTTGGAGGAAGAAAGGGAGGTGGTGTAATAATTATGGGTGGGGTCTGCTACAAAGGTTGTGGATCTCATTCTTTTTTTATTCATGATCATATATATAAATTTTCAAGAAACAATGTTGTTATTATTATTCAACAAATATTATTTATACTTGCATGTCTCTTTTTCCATGTCTTTATTTGTTTATGGAGTATATATTTACATGATGTGCTATCACCTTTGATAACTAAATTTACTATATGAGCAGTGCTATTTGGTACGAGAGAATTTGATCAAGAAAAACAAGAATGCTTACATGTAGTGTTATAAGTGGTGGGTCAAAATGTAACTCCCCTTTTTGAGGAGATCATGTGTGAGTTGGTATTAAAATTACTCCCTTAATTTTGTCTTCTTGTATTTCTTATTTTTCACTTCTCGTACCAACAATCATTTTTCTATACAAGAAATATACAAAAAAATTTCTATCGGAAACAATATATATATATACACAAGAAATTTAAACACTAAAATGAGAAATGAAAGAAACACATGAAACAAATCATGGTACGAAGATTTGAAATTTTAGAGTGCGTTCCTTTCAATGTTTTATATTAAATTTTTATGGATTTGTCAATCTATAATAAATGAGAAGTAGTGTCAAATGAAGGATGTCAATTAGGTAGAGAAGTAGTTTTTTACGAGGATTGTCCTCCTTACATGAAAGATCTTGTTCAAGTTGATGTAATGGGGATCACGATCCCAAGAGTAATTTCCGTGTAATTCCTTTTGGGCGTAAGCCCTCTATTCTATAAAAAAAAAAACGAATGAGAAGCCTCTTCTAATTAAATGGTCTTCAGAGGACATGAATTTAGTGCAGTCACTGTGATACAGTCAACGTATCACAATTATCTGACTAAAATTAGACGATTTAGATTTAACTGCAGTTAAAATATAAAAGAATTTATTTTTAAATATAAATTGTTTCATCTCAACTAAACAATTTTAATTTCATTGATTGCATATGGGTGTTGATTGCACTGAATCCAAATTCATCATTACAAGCTTAAAAATATTTACAATAATAAATATATGCGAGAGATTAATAAAGTTCAACAATAAGATTCACTTATAAAAATGAGTGTTATTAATTTTTACTTGGGTCTCTTTGTTTATAAATAGACAATGAAAAAAAAGAAACCCAATTATTTACATGATATACTACAGGTTTTTTCCTGGGCTACTTTTGAAGCTAATTATTACGAGTACTCATTGAATTACTTTGGCTTTTTGGTTTGGAGATGCTTTCTTATCTTAGTCATCACTCTCTATTAAAAAAATACAATATACTACAAAAAAGGGACCATGTGAATGAAACTCAACAAATTAAATTAATTGGAGTTATGTTATAGAGTATGGCTAGCAATATCTGTACATCCTGACATGGACGGTTGGGTTATAGCAAAAATGACATTAGAAACTTATTGGGGCAAATATTAGTTACTTTGCTATCAACAAAAAAACGACATAAAGTGGTGGTTACTAAAATGATAACATGTCTAGTGTTAGATATGTTTGATTGGCCTCTACATTAATAATCCCATTATCAATGTGATAAAATTGATGCTAACTGATACTACACGTATACCACACAAGACAACACCTATTAGTGTGTGAGTGCCACTTCTTCATTCCATGTAACATTAAAAAAAGGAAAACGCGAACAGGGCACCGCATTAGTTAAGCAAATTATTATAAAAAATTTCTCTTGAAAATTATGCATTTAATGTTTTAAAAGTGTAAAAAGTTATCCTATCACTATTATTTTTACCTTTTATTTTCGTTTTTAGTATGCTTAACAAGTGCATCTGGTGTAATGTTTAGTATGACGCCTTAAAAAAATATCTTCTTTGCATATAGGTTTCCTTTTCAAAAGTTTGATGTTATCTCTTTCACCAAGAAACATTTCTAAAATCTTTGCTGACCAAAATGAATTTCGTGTTCCTAATTTGTTTTTACTATAAAAAGAAATTTCAATTAAATATAGGGTCAAAATTTAAATATATAAAATTACATTGATGCAAGATATAATTGTAATAAGGATACGTGGGCAAGAATTGCACATTAAGGAGTGAACAAGACATATATAGTAAAAGGAAGGTATAAAAAGAAGGCATTGAATATGTAATTGGTGATTAATCACTTCTCTCGTTCTATCTGATATTCTATTCATTAGGATTGCATATTATGATTTTTAATTTAGCTTTGATTTCGCCACAAAAAACGTCTCTGCGAGCGTTCATTGTCTCCCATCGATCTTCTTCGACAATCTTCATCAAATACACTTCCATGGTGAGAATGAAATCCCCAGTGTAATGATACTAACAATTGAGAGTGGCCTTTCAATGTGAAATTGATAGTTAAGAGAAATATAAAGTACATAACCGAGAAAGAAGAAGTGACTAATCACCAATTTCATAATCAATGTTTTATTTCTATGCTTTCCTTTCACTATATATATATGTCTTGATCAGTCCTTAATTATTGCCCTCATTTGATGACATGATTTTCTCTAATATATAGGATCATTACTCAGGGACACCTCGGTGCATACTTGGATGAGCGATGAGATTGAAAAATCACAGAGGCACCATGATACCTTTATGCAACAAAGTATAACTTTTGTCGATCACCGTAATTTTTCCAATTTCGTTGTTCATCCGAAATTCTATTTCATCTTTCCACTATAATTGCACCTAATAAATATAGAATAAAAGCATAAAGATTAAAGAGAAAATTAAATAAACTAATTCTGTTTTGGACTAGATCAAAACCCAATTCAACCTGCTTGGGTCAATGAACATGTTGTTCCAAATTATCTACTCTTGTTCAACGATCACAAAAGACAACTCTTTTATAATAGCCGACATCAGAATAATTGAGATTTTCATTGTCAACTATTGTATTTAGGTCATTATTCTGACAACCATGAATGTTGAAGCCATTACACTCGCTTTCACGTTGATGATGGTAGCTCCGCACTAAGAGCCTATATATATCATTTTTATGCAAAGAGCTTAGAGATCTAATCTCTTGATAACCTATCACTTCACGCTTGTACTAATTTGAACATCAGAATGTTATGTAGCTTCATCTCGCCCTTTCTTCACAAACAGCACAACAAACTTTTTTTTATAAGAAAAATTGAATTATAAGGAGTACAATGAGTATCCAACACTTACAATTCAAAGACAAACACTTTAGGTACTTTAAAAGCAAACTAGAGGATTTTTACACCAATCAGAAAACACTAAATCAACCGAACTCCTTAAACGGCCTATAAACCAAAACCACGAAATATACACTATTTGGTCCACTAAAAAAGAAACATTAACACCAATCGTTAGTTGGTTCAGTGGTGATTGGCGCTGAACTCGGTAGGAAGGACCGCAGTTCGATTCTCCGCAACTGCGATCGGGAGGGGGCCGGAACCACTTGATGTCAGAACTGACCCCCGAACCAGATTAAACTGGTGGTGAAAAACAAAAAAAAAGAAACATTAACACAATCTACTCAATAAGATATTATTCCGCATACGCCATAAGAAGAAACAGTACAGACTTAATATCTTTCATAAAGATAACTAATTTTATACTATGTATAAAGGTTTTATATTTAGGCCTTAAATTAATTGAAGATTAATAAACAATTGAAAAGATACCGTATCTCTTATATTGTAAAGTTTGGATGCCAATGATGCAACTTACCTTATCACCCTAATAATTAATGCAGAAGGCTTTGATTAATTAAACAAACTTACTAGTAATAATAATACAACAAAAACAGAATCAATTGGAAGTTTCTGGTACCAGACAGTGTTAAAGTTGGAAACTTTATGCGTACAAAAAACAAGCATTATTTATACCAGCTCTCAAAGACCTCTTAGTTGTCTAAGTGCACTAAGTCGGTATTTGAGGTCCCCCTTAATTAATCAGGAGGTATTTTATAAAAATTTATACATCATTAATCTTAAAGAGTTTTAATAATATATCAAATGATTTTTAATTTTTTTAAATTTTTTTATGGATGATCTATATAATATAAACTTTCAATCTAACGATAAATTTTGTAAAATTTATATTCATTATCATGTGATTCATGACTGACCCATAATAAACTATTTGGAGAAATGTTCATATTAGAATTTACCTTGCTCTTATACTAGTAGTACTTATTATTACTCTATCTAGAACCAAATTATAATATATAGTACTATATGTAATTTAATTTACCAATATATATTATAATAATTAATCGTACGTATTTGTCAAGGCAAGACACATTTACCTTCATATCTTGTTTTATTTAATTTGATAATCCTCCCAAAAGTGCACAAGGCATTAGCTGATTAATAGTGAGATAAGATAAGTTGGTTGGTTGGTCACATATAAAGTATATAAAAAAAATTAAAGTGAATATGTTCGCATATATAGCTTACCTTTCCTCAATTCTATTGCAACCCTATGTAAGCCTCATAAGGTGAGAATTTCCTTTAAATATTTGCTGGCAGTGGCATGCAAGTGCCCAAAACAGTAGGTATATCATGAAGTAATCATCCCCATGTGACTTGCTCTCCAACCTGAAAAGCTAGAAGAAGTGATTATTCCACAAAACTTGCCACAATTAGATAGTTACGGCATGGTAAAGACATGCCCAAGGTCAGTACCAAAAAATATATAAGACTTATCAATGTCATGCTTATGCATACCACAACTCACAAGCTTCTTGTCAAGCAAAACACTTTCTTTTGCTTGTTATGTTGTATTTTCAAATTAAGGGTTTGAATTATAATCTTTTAATTCCTTCAACTTTTTTGTGACTTGTATCTCAAATCAATTGATACAGTAAAGTGACAATTTGTCTCTATATAAATGGTGAGTGACTAGATACCGGAAACTTGATAATAGATCTAATGAATTTTGGAAGAGACTCTAATATTATCTTAAAATTGAGAGGTGAGTTTAAATCATTTAACATCCAATTTGGGATTCTCAACAATTACTCAATCCTAATTATTAATTTCTTGGTAAATGCTACATTGTTCTCTTGATAAATTTTCTTGTCCCTTGTTATAATATTATGTTTGATTTTTATACATTAATAATTTTTTTACCAACATACTTCTAATTATTGCACATCTTTTTTTAATTGACACAATTGTGCGTCTTCTTTTGGTGAGGCTCACTCTACCCTTTGATAATTTGGGGTATTTATCGAACAACAAATGAGAACAAAACATATAAGTAGATTGTTAGCGCATCAGACTTCTCTTCTAGGGACAGCCACAATTTGCGCCTAAAACCCAGTCAAGAACACAAATGCACACACTTTGTTGTGTAAGACGAAGAAATGAATTATATGCGCATACACACTTTACAGAACAAGAGGGAAAATTTTATTAATCGCACACATTGAATGAATTACACCACTATAATATACTTATACAAGTAGTAACTTGTTAAACAAGGAAGGTGGTTAGGCTTTGTAACAAACCATCCTAACTGACTAAAAGTAGTTATTCCAACTCTAACATGGATTAAACTAACTTCATAATCCTCCACCTTAATTCATGTTTCCAAGAGACTCTACACCCATCAGCCCTTTCAATCTAATAAAAGGCTTAACTGTCACTACCTTGGCCAATAGATCTGCTACTTGCAACTTAGTCCTACAGTATTCCAACTTGATATTTCCTTTGCTAACTTGCTCTCTCATATAGTGGAATCTCATCTCGATGTGTTTGCTCCTGCCATGAGCAATAGGATTCTTGGCTAGGTTGATTGCAGACAAGTTATCAACCTTAATGATCACATTATTACACTTCACATGAGTGACTTCATTCATTAGATTACACAACCACACACCTTGACAAGCACACAAAGAAGCAACAATGTATTCTGGTTCCTTCCTTGCACTCCAAGAGATTGGAGCTCCTCCAACTAGAAAAATATACCCAGCAGTAGACTTTCTATCATCCTTGTCACCACACCAATTAGAGTCAGTGTAACCAACCAAATTGAACCATCTTCCCTTGTCAGGTGGTGGAAAGACAATGTCATAATCCATAGTTTCCTTGATGTACCTAAGATTTTCTTAGCTGCAACAAGATGAGATATCTTAGGTCTCTCTATATATCTGTTAACTTTGCCAACACTGTAAACTATGTTTGGCCTTGTGTTGCATAAGTATCTCAAAGAACCAATGAGCTTTCTAAACTCAGTTGCATCAACCTCTTTCTCTTCTGAATCTTTGGTCAACTGGAATCTAGGTTCACATGGTGTGAGTGCAGGATTACAGTTAATCATTTCAAATCTCTTCAACACTTCACTAGCATACTTATGTTGATGCATATTCAATCCCTTCTTAGTTCTTTGAAATTCAATCCCATAGCATACCTTTGTTGATGCATATTCAATCCCTTCTTAGTTCTTTGAAATTTAATTCCAATGAAATAAGAAATGAGACCTAAGTCTATCATTTCAAATTCCCTCATCATATTCACTTTATAGTCACTTATGTAGGATTCATTGCTACTTGTGATTAGCAAATACACAACAGTATTAAGCCCTTCTCATCACAGTTTTTTACAAAGACTTCATGTTCAGTCACACACTTGATGAAGCCTATCTCATTTATAAATTTGCCAATTCGTTTATTCCAAGCCCTTGGGGCTTGCTTGAGTCCATATAGGGCCTTTCTCATCAGCTTATACACTTTGGATTCTTGACCTTCAACACTAAATCCAGGTGGTTGGGTTATGTATACCTCTTCACCTAGTGGACCATTTAGGAAAGCACACTTTACATCCATTTGCGGCATAGACCAATTGTTGTGACTAGCAATAGCGGTCACTAATCTAATTGTCCCCATCCTTGCTACTAGGGCAAAGACTCCATTGCCTTCCTTCTGAAGAAAGGCTATCACTACCAGTCATGCTTTGTGCCTTGTAACTTCGACTTTGGAATTAAGCTTCGCCTTATACACCCATTTAAAACTGATAGCACTCTTCCCTCTAGGTAAGTCAACAAGTTCCCCGGTCTTGTTATTCTCTATGGACGCAAGCTCTTCATTCATAGACTTTAACCACTTTTCGTCCTTCAATGCAATTTCAAAATTCATAGGCTCAGAGTTTGCATAAAAGGTTGGATGCACAAGATCTCCATCTGATGTGACTTCATCATCTCAATTCATTTCATTGTCCATTATATGACTTATATAATATACTCCTAATATTTATATTTCAAGTTTGTTGCACGTCTTTTCTGAATTTTATGTGATATCTAACGGTATTTTTCTTATAAGATGAAATATAATTAGTGTGTTTATAAAGTACTATTTTTAGTCTCAATTTCAACATCTCATATCAGTTTAGTACTAATATCACGCCAATAATTTTATATCATTATATTTTAATATTTTAACATTAAATAGTGTGAAACTTGTGGAGAGTACATGTAACACCTCTGCGGAGTTGGATATATAAACTAAGATCCGCGGGCTGATCCATTTAACTTATAATTTGATTGTATTTAAAATTATTATTTTTTTCGGTCAGTTTATATTTTTGTTTGTGCGGATTAGATTATTAAAACAGTAAATTATGTGTGTTAAATCTGCGAGTTCGTAGGTAGGCCCGTGACCTATCTATTTTTTTTTTATAATTAATTACACTTTTTGAACAAAACAAATGATGGTCTTATTAACTACGTATCATGTGATACACCAAGGCTTATAAAGCTAAATCTCCATAAGGATGGTCTATAAGCATGTGGAACTTTTCGTTTAGGAGAACAAATAATTATAAATTTACTCCATTACCATTTATTCTTGGCCAATCTCCTTGTTGAAAGATTTAGAAAGATGGATGAAGAATTTTATCTGGTCAGGTGATTTAAATCAAAGAAAGCTTGTCACTGTTGGATGGAAAAAAGTCTGTAAACCTACTGTTGAGGGTGGCCTTGGTATTAGATCAATTATAACACTCAATGAAGCTTCAAATTTAAAGCTTTGTTGGGACCTCGTTAATTCACAAGATCATTGGGCTTTGTTGCTTAAAAGTAGAGTGATCAGAGGGCAACATTGCATCAGACATCACATTTTTTCATCAATCTGGTGTGGAATGAAAAATGAGTTCAATGTGATCTGGGATAATTCTAGCTTTATCATTGGAAATGGTAAAGACATATCTTTCTGGACAGACAAGTAGTGTGCTGAGGATTCAATGGCTGATATTCTGCATCTGCCCGTTCCATTGCAAAACAATTTACAGGCAAAAGTGGCTGACTTTATTCAAGGTAGTCAATGGTTCATCCCTGTTGAAATTGATTTAATGTTTCCATTGGTAAAACAATTAGTGAACAACATTCAAATTCCATTGGAAGACAAGCCTGATTTGATTATTTGGAGACTAGCTGATTCTGGTGACTTGTCCCTCAAGGCAGCTTTTCAGTTCAAATGTCATTCTTCTCCTCAGCTTCATCGGGCCAAGATTGTTTGGTCTAATGACATTCCTCCCTCTAAGTCTCTTGTTGCTTGGAGACTGATGCATGACAAGTTACCAACTGATATTTCTTTGATATGTAGAGGTTGCTTCTTGCCTTCAGTTTGCAGTTTGTGCATGTGCTGCCAAGAATCCACTTTTCATTTGTTCTTCGAATGCCCATTTGCAGTTCACATATGGTCTAGGTTCTCTTCTGTTATAGGTATAAACCTTCATTTTCAATCTATTGAAGATATTTGGAAGGTTTGTGATAGGAACTGGAATCCTCAGTGCAAAGTTGTTATTACGGCCTCACTTGTTAATATTTTCAGCACTATTTGGTTTGCACGAAATCAAAAGAGATTCATGGATAAGAACTTTCATTGGAAGACAACAATTAATATGATTAGTGCCAATGTCCTCTTATCAGGTAACAAAACCAGAAAAGTTTTCAACTCATCCATGAGAGACTTTTCTATTCTAAAGAAGTTTAAGATTGATATCCATCCTCCCAAGGCTCCATCAATTAAAGAAGTTCTTTGGTGTCCGCCTCAGTTGAATTGGATGAAGTGCAATACTGATGGGGCAGCTACATCTGACACAACATCCTATGGAGGTATTTTTAGAGATCATTTAGCAGATTTTAGAGGTGGCTTTGCTGAAAATATTGGTAAAAATTCGGCTTTCTTTGCTGAGATTTTAGGTGCTATCAGGGCTATTGAAATTGCCTTTCAAAATCACTAGTATAATTTATGGCTTGAGACTGATTCTGCTCTCGTACTCAAAGCTTTCAGCAACCAGGCTTTGATTCCTTGGCAATTAAGGAATAGATGGTTAAATAGCTTAGTGAGAACTAGAAATATGAATTTTTTTGTTTCCCATATTTATAGAGAGGGCAATGAGTGTGCTGATGCTTTTGCCAATTTGGGATTAGGTCTTGTGAATTTTGTATATTGGAATGATGTTCCCCAGCCCTGTGCGTGAAAGTCTTGCTAGGAACAAAATGGGTTTCCCTTGCTATAGGTTTTCTCATTGAGAGGGTTTTGGTTTGGCCCCCCCTCTCTTTTTGTATATCTAACTTAATATATACATTTTGGTGGTAGCAGCATTTAGTTGCTCCACTCTCTTTTGGAAAAAAAAATTATAAATTTATTTTAATTATTTATAAATTTTAAAAAATACTTATAATTTTTTTTAAAGTCGTGTATTTAATATCTTAAAAATTTAATTATACTTTCTTCGTCCCAAAATATAAGCAAAAATGAGTCAAAGAAACTTGATGTATTTGGTTAAAAATTTGAACTAAATACATTCATTTTTATTAACTAACTTTTACTTATATTTTGCGACGAATGGAATACTTTTCACAGCAGAATTTCTACATTTTTATTCATTAACATGCATCTTTAAAGTAGTTGTCAGTAAGACCATAAATTTAAATATACCAACCATCATTTGGTAACATTCAAATGAAAACAAGAAATATGAGAATAATTAAGTATAAGTTGGTCAATGTCAATGTTTCCCATCCATATGTGTGTGATGAATGACGACCAAAGAGAACACAAATGTCAACTACAGCATACATCAGTATATACAAATATCAAAATAATATGCCGTATATGCACCAAAACAAGGTCACTCCAATTATATTTTGTAAGATATTTTAAAATAGTCATCTGATCAAAGAAATTATATTTGGTCATATTCACCAAAAGTGAAATAAATACTTAAAAAATAGTTAATAACATTTACTTTGTAATATTTTTTGTGAGTTGTGATTAAATAAATTTTTTTTGTCATGTGTCCGTTTAAAAATATTCCTATTTTGTAAGATACAATTTGACTTATAATATAAATCTGAGCAATATGGCGTCTCCTAAATTTCAAAATGTGGTGTTTAAAATAATTGGTTTTGCCATCTAAAAATGGTTAGTGGCGCAGCTTGTTGTCCGTTTACCTTTGATTAAAGTGTAATTTGATTTATTTATTTATTACAAGAGTTTAAGTGCGCCGGAGAGATGAAGGGTCGTTTTGGATGGTGCTCGTTAAACCTGTCTTGGGTCGTGAAACCGCCGTCGGCACCGCCGCGGTGGTCGTCGTCGTTTTTGGTCAGTTCATGCTTCTGTTCGCTTGGATCCCCATGTTCTGGCCTTCAAATGTTCGCCTATGCTGCGCTGGTGGTCTGAAGGTGGTTTAGGCAGGTGGTGGTTTCGCCGCTGCACTGTCTTGTTATGTTAAACATGTTCGCGTTTGCGTCGTCTTGTCGCCGTGGAATGTTTCAGGTGGGCTCTGTCGACGGAGTTTTCTCAGGTTGTCATCTTGGATCTGTGTTCATTTAGGCACTTGAGATCTTTGTTGTTCTTCTTAACAGTGGGTGGTCTTATCCATTGTTGGTTTGGCTGGTGGTTTGCTTTTTTGTTGGTTTTGGTCCTCTGATTTTATTTCAAATCTGTTGAGATTTGCAGGTTCCAATGCTTTCATATTTGTGTCCGCCGTGCCGGTGTTTTTGGATGGTCTTGAATCTGTTTCAGCCCTTCGGGACTGACTTCGGACAATTGGGCTAGAAATGGCCTTTATTTGCTGTTGCAGTCACAGTAAATTGGTGGTTTGGGCTTGTTTCCGTGTTGGCGGTTCGGTTCAATAGCCACGTTATCGACGATCCTTCTATGGAACTTTTCAACTCATATGCCTCATTTTTTTTGCAATTCGGTTTCGGGCTCGTGCGCGGGCTTGCTGGATTGTGCAAGGGGTGTGTGGTTGACTGCTCTAGATTAGGATTTGTGTTTCCTTAACCTTTTATGGTTGTTTGTTTTTTTTTTATCGCATTGGGTTTGGTTTTATGTCCCCCCAATTTATGTATCTTTTTATTTTTAATCTACTTAGGGTGTCGCAGTTTCATCTGTGCCCCATTTGCTTAAAAAAAAAAAAGTGAGTTGTACTCTTATAGCTCACAATTTAAGTGAAATTTTTAATTTAAGTGAAATTTTACACTCTTTTTTTTTTAGGAGAATGTGATATTGTTATATTATTATATATAAAATAATAATTACATCTGAACAAAAGGTAGACGGACAACAAGCTGTGCCGCTATACCTTTCTGTATAGCAAAACTCAATCTCTGAAAAACTACATTCACAGACCTATGCGAGACTCTTATTGGATATGAATAACCTTTTTACCAACTTAGTCTATCTTATTGGCCGGTATTTGAAATTTAGTGAAAGAAGTGTGTTGTTGGTTTTTTTTTTTTAATGAGTTGTTGGTGAAATTGTCATGCATATATGGGCTTAAGAAAATTGGATTGCATTGTCAAAAAAATAAAATTGGATTGCACATTTTCGAGAATGAAATAATTGTCTATATATAAACCCACACTGTTTAAACCTCGCTCTCATGACTCTTAATTTTGTCAACAAAAAACCTCTCACGACTAATTTGTAACAAAAGCAAATTTTTAATAGAATTAGTGGTGGAGCTAAAATTAGTTGAATCGGCAATATTCTATCGTTATTGTAATTTTTAAATTAAATTAACTTATATTTATATTTATTATATAAATGGAGCAACACCTAATTTAATTGGATTTGTGTCCCTATCAACGGTTTGATCTATGACTTGAAGACCAGAATAAACCAATAACCAAATGAAATTAATGATCATCCATAGAGAACCCAACAATGAGTAAAACAATTAAGAAAAATCGTAATATAATAGTATTATTTTCCTAAACCAGTTGACTTCCAAGGTCTCTCTTTCATATTCTTATTGGTTAAATATCTAATACTATTTTAATGAAGTTTGACTATGATAATTGACAAAAATAATATAGTTTTGTTTTATTTAATTTTTGGTCTATAGACAGAGTAGCAGGGGCGGACCTGTGTAAGGCTTGGTGTGGCTATATCAGTCCATATTTTTTTAAAATAATAATAATAATAATAATTTTATAAATAATTTTAAGTAATTCTATATACATATTCATACAAATATTAATGTAAATATTAGTTTATAGTTTATTATTGATAATTGTAAGTCTTACGGTACACATTAGTTTAAGTATCATATACAAATATTAATTTATAGTCTATTATTGATGATTTCAAGTCCTGGTTATAACTAGTGTATTATTTTAAGTTATATACTTTAATTTTATAATAATCAACATTGACTTTGTTTGTCAAAAAATAGTGAATAATTAATTGAATTTATAGTATTGAGTAAAATTAACGATTGAACTAACATATAAACATGAAGTGACATAAAACAATAGGTTTAATTTTTTTCAAGTAAAATGATATGGGTAAAATTGGAATACAAAATAATAATTTATAAGCTAATTGAATTAATTTATCAAAATAAACTATAAGCTAGTATAATTTTAGGTTCTATATATTTTGTTTCAAGGTAGAACATTGTGAAGTATCAAACAATAGTAATATGCATGATTTAAGAAGTTATAGTCTTTTCTTTTTTTCGATTAGAAATTTTGTGATTTTTTGGATAGAGTTTGTTAGTTTGTTGATTTTTTTTAATTGAAATTTTCTGGTTTGTTGGTTTTCTTTTTTGGATATACATATTGTATTAGTAGTAATTTCATATATTATTTGTTGTTTAATTAAATTATTAAAAAAAAATCCCAATAATGGCAAAAAAAATTAGCCCCACTGATAATTTATGTCCAGGTCCGCCCCTGCAGAGTAGTAAATACCAAAACTCAAACATATAATTACAGGTTTCAGATTAAAAAACAAGATACTTTCTCGACAATTATGACATTATCAGTTATCTAAGTTTTACGAATAATAAGATAGTTTTAATATTAAAGGAAATTAATAAGCTGCTTAATTGTTTTTTGTATAAACTAGAAGAACGTTGTTATTTAGTAAGAAAAATTTATAAAAAAAAAAGAAGAATTCATAAACTAGTAGTAAATAATTGTCATTCTAAAAAATTACTATTACGTATTACATACTCCATCCGTCTTAAAATATAAGCAAAAATTGGTTAAAAAAATTAGTAATAAATTTGTTGATTCAAAGGAACCAGTCTTTTTGCATAAATTTTTTATTGATTCTTTTTAAAATAAGAAGACTTAAATACAAATTTTTTAAATATCAAAAGATAAAGATAAAAGTAACAAAAATCTCGTCTTAGAATTTAAATTTTGAGCTCCTTTTTGTTGGAGAATTTTTTTAATGTTGTTGACATGTGTGCAAAATAATCATTCAACAATTCACATTGATTTAACAATAGAGATTAAAATTAACATACGTTATAATTTTATAAGGATCAAAATTTGATAATTTTATAGGTACCGACAACATTTTCACTCTTCACAAAAATCAAAGGAACAGGTACTGTTTTATTAAACTCTGGATACCATGACCATTTGTTTTAAGAATTGGAGAGTTAAGACAAAAAAAAAAAAATTGATCATAATTAATATAACTTAATTATAAACTATTAGTATATATTGTGATCAGCAATTTCTTTTTCTTTTAAATGAATGGCTTAAACTCGTCTAAGCACACTTGTAATGGGTAAGGGGTTTGAGTTGTAAGATTTTGATGTCCATACAATACACATGGACAAATTGGAAAATTTATAGGGACAAAGACACCGCAACCACCACGTTAAGCAAGTGCAATATATGTTAGACAAAATCGATTTAACGTAGCTTTTGCTATCACTGGGGTACATAAGCACATGCAGGCACATTAGGGTGACATAAAACTGTTTGACCATATTTAATTTCCAAATATATGACTACTCACCGACGATTAGTAATAAGTATAGGACTTTAAACTCACAAATTAAAGACCACAAAATACTACTAATATAAAAAACAAAGAAGGGTTCTTAAACATTTACGACTTAATTTTTATAGACAAAAAAGTGAAAAAAACAAGTTAATTTGCCTTACATATATATGTTCTGAAATTCCTTCTGCTTGGCGTTTTCTAGATGGATGTTTAAATATATGAAGTATTGTTGGTATAACAACAACTCATCATGTACTTGCGAATCTATTCATGAATATTTTTTGTCCGTAAATCAGATTATAAAAAATTTACACACACAATTACAACGTATCGGGTTCCAATGGTTTGAACCAAAAATATTATGTTCAGCCTATTAATATCGGTATTAGTCTCTTCGAAACGATTAAGTTTAATTACAATTTTAATCCGTTATTTTCACACACACAAAATTGGTCCCCATTTTGAAATCATTTAGTTTGGTCCCTCTCAGAATTTTCTAATTAAAAAATGATGTGATATATTTTAAATGATGTGTCAAATAGTTGTAGAATGGTCAACACCGAGAAAATTATAAGAAATTTTCCTAAAAGCATTAATTGAAATATGACATATCACAATCTTTAAGTTACAAAATCTGAAGGAGAGATCAAAATTGAGTGGTATGGAGGAAATTTTTTCGTAATAAATAAAAATAAGAGGATTACAATTGTAATCAAACAAAAAGAAAGTATCAATATTGTCAATTGAGTTAGATTTTGCAAACAATCTTTCATGAATTTGTTTTCCTATACGATAAGAATGAATATTGTATTTACGTCGATTGAATCATAATCAATTTAAACACTAATAAACATCTATAAACCTAATGTACACTAACAATCAACAAAAATATTATAATATCGATTACCACCTATTTGTATGTCACAAATTTGGTCTCTTTCAAATTGGATTGATGAAATAAGATAGATGAACTTATAGTAGATTTTTAGAGGTTAGTTTATGATGATTTGGAGAATGAAAAACATAACGGAGTCATAATTAAGTTACTGATTTTGTCTTTAAACGGAAACGTTATCTAAGCTAATATTTGGTTTGAAAAATAGATTATGAACCGTTTTTAAGGGGTAAAAATGGGTTTTTAAGAGGCCTAGGAGAAGTGTGGGGGTTTAAAGTGGAATATTCTTTAGAGAGTTTGAGAATCAAATGTGGCCCAAAAAAATTGAAACAAAAAGGTGGGAAGAAACTATGTTTCATGTTTTAAGGGATTGTCTAATAGCTTTGAAAGTTGATAATTTCTTTTACCGCCCTACCAACTTCTCGCATGTCCTACACATGTTTCCATTTTTATTATTCCGTTACTTAAGCAGCGAATGTTTTAAGAATTGGAAACTTTTTTAAAAAATTTAGAAATGTCGTCCACTATTTAAGTAGCGAAATAGTCAGTGGTCAAGTCTTCTTGGAGCTTGGCATGTGGAACTTTCCCGAACACAAATGGGACTATCCTACCCTACTAAACTTTTTAGTTGGAGTAGAGAATCACAGGCCCGTAGGACCAACAGAAGAGCATGTCCAAAAGTGGAACTTTCACGAACACAAATGTGACTGTCCTATCCTACTACATTTTTTGGGTCAAACCAGCTAAGTCTACCTGTCGACCTAGTTAAACTTTTTGGTGATAAACGATGGCAGGTGGAACATTTTGATCCTTTTGATCGTTATTGTTAAGGGCAAACTTGAAGAAAGTGACGATATAAGGGGACAAAATTTGACAAGAGGAACGTGCACCTCTTTTATCCCCTAGTCATTCTCTTTTCGTTTCTATTTAATTTTGTTGTCATTTTTATGTCTAACTGTGACAAATTGGTCCGCTAGTTAAGTAGCGGATGGCACCAGAAAAGAAATAAAATAAAAGTAGACATTTACGATAAAGAAATATTCTATAAAAACAACGACATATTACATTGGGAAACGAATATTGTAAACTAAAAACATAAATTTAACACAAATAAACAAAACTAAGGATCAGATAAATTAACTGCTTCAACTTCATCCTCTCCGGGTTCAACTATCGAAGTCGCGATTTCCTCGAAGATCCTCGGACATATCAAGTTTGAACATATAGCTTGAATGGATCTAACCGACGTAGTGTCTAGCTCGATCGATTCGTAGTAGACTGCAGATAGGTGGACGTTCTTTTGCAATTTTAAAATCTTCATTTTTTGAGTTGTGAATGAATGAAAAATGAAACACCCACCCCCTATTTATATAGGTTCTGATGCGTTTTGGGCCACAAAATTTTGGCACCGGGTAGTTCGCTACTTAAGTAGAGAATGAACGGTGGTCATAATCTTTGGTAACAGTTAATGGTCAAAGTCAGTGTCCAATCAAATAAGATATGTTACAGTGTTCAATCCATCAAATTCATCAAAAATTCTATAAATTGAAACATTTCCTTCCATTTCTTCTCCCATATTTTTGTGTTTTTTTAGTTTAGTGTTTTTTGGATTCGTTATTTTAGGCGTAAACGGCCTTAATGTCCATCGTCGATTAGTCATAATGATCTCATTCATGTTCTTTGATGACGACGATTGAGATCGCTATGCTAATTGACTAGGGACATTTTGAGGCCTATTAGAATCGTTACGATGTATCGAAATGGATCCGTCGAGATCTACTTATCCTCCAAGAGGGCTGATGGTGAGGGTCCCAAAAAGTCGTCTTTTACCCCCCACCCACCCCACACCACCACCACCACAATAAGACCGATCATTCGAATGTAATTTTTAAAATTTGTTTTATATTATAATTATTCTTATTGAATTACCAATGTTGCAATGTATAGTAAATTGCCCATTAGATAAGTAGTGGATGACAAAAATTGTAAAATTTCTCACAAGTTTTTTGGGGGGGATCTTAAATTGTCCAAACTTTTTTTAAAAAAAAATCTCATCTGCTATATAAGGAACAGATGTTATCCTGGTATTTAAGTAGCAGACAGGGGTATTTTGGTAATTGAGTAGGGCGCATGAAAAAATTAGTAGGATGCTAAAAGAAATTCACTTGAAAGTTTTTTTTTTACGGAATTCTCTTGAAAGTTTGACAACATATTATTGATCCTGCATTTCAACCACTTTCCTTCGAACAATGGTTTGAGCTTAAGTTAACACAACATGTTGGGACAGTTTCTCTTCTCACCCCCCACGTTTCTTTTTTCTCCCCCTAACACGCAAAAAATTTTGAAAAACACGTTCCGGAAACTTTCCTAGTGTAAATTTTAAATAATTTTAAATTTACACTAGAAAATTCGAAAAATGTTTTTCAAAATTTTTCTGAATAGAAAGAGAAATTTGGGGGGAAGAGAAACTGTCATGTTGGTCATTACAAGGATTTTGAATGGGATACGGTCTGGACAACATGTTACTGGTTGTGGCGGTGACATACTGGCATTACCAAAAGGTGCATGACAAATATGTTGCTAACTTGTTATCAATCGACCATGGGAATTTGTATTTCCAATGCTTCAATCTTACAGAATTTGAAAGATGTGGATAGTAACAAACATGAGGGTACGCAAGAGAATGTTAATATTCAATGGGAATCGCCTTGTAATATTCAATGGGGGCTTCAAAAGGGAGTGGCGGCTCTGCTGGATCTGGGGATTAATTAGAAATGATCAAGGACATTGAACTTGTCGTTTTGCTAAAAATTCAGGACAAATTGGTGCATATACATGGTAGAAATCTCATGAGTTGTATGCTGATAAAAGGACCCTTTGTTCACAATATTGCAAGTAATAACGGCAGCACAATTAATGGTGCATTATGCAGAAGATGAGAGAGTTGCTCAGCTAAATTGAAATGTTCATCTCTTTAATTGAATTTCAGCATTTGGATTCCAACGCTGATTACATCTCAAAATTTATTTGAAATGAAAACTTGAATTTCAGTCAATATTATTTGGACTCATCTCCAATTTTCATTAGCAGTTATTTAATTGTAATTATTTACCAACAAATGGTGTATAACAAATAAAATTTAGTCTTATTTTTTGAAGTACCACCTAGAAAGGCTGTAACCTATGGTGATTGAATTCACCAAAACATGCAGCAAAAAAAAGATCAGTAAATAGTATTCATATTTGAAGATGTGATGTGCCATGCTAAGGGTAGAGGGATGTTAAATGTGATCATGGGAATGGGGTAGATATTGTAATAATCATATAAAAGGGCTAAAATGAGCAATACAACACCATCTCCAATACTGAACGAACCAACTAGCTCTTCATAATCAGATATGAAAGCATTGGTTAATCATTTCTACCAACTTACCTACCACTCATTCAGGAAAGAAAACTTCACTTCCAGCCGAAAAGCTGGCCGAAATTGTTGTATCGTTGACATTTTCTAAAAACCGTAATAGTAATGAATATTATTGAAACCAGATAACATTCCACTATTTTAGGGAGTTAAAGAACACACTGAACCTAGAAAACTACAGAATAACCACCAAAATGTGCCACGACAAAAAAAAAAGCAATAACATTTCACTAATTAGTGATTTATCTACCACTTAGGCGCAGCAACAACTTCATAGAATTTTTTGACACAAACTCAACATAAGCAGAAAACCACATCAAATTATAAGATGATTGCATCACCAACCACCGCCGCCGCCACCACCATACCCACCGCCGCCGCCACCATACCCGCCACCACCACCGGGACGAGGTCCAGAAGGTCTATCATTTGCATAAGACACGCGAATGGGTCGCCCATTTAAATCCTGATGAACAAGAGCATGTCAGTCAACTATATAACAATGACAATTAAAAAACAATCAATATTTAACAGTGTAGTTTTACAACCTGCCCATCCATAGCGAGTGCTTGACCTGCAGCATCCTCACTGGTGTAGTTGACAAATCCAAATCCCCTTGATCTCCCAGTATCTCTATCAGTGATAACCCTTGCTGCAATACAGAGTCAGCATTATGATTATAGCCAACACCAGTGTAAAAAAAGTCAGATACTTGTTTAAGTTTGAAAAATCATAAAACAAAATACACTTTTCTTAGTCTGTACAATTACAATTAAACTGTCACGCCACGGCTGCTAAGATTATTAATATCTTATCCAAGTGAAATTCTATGACAATAAAATGGCAGAACAATTTCTTCCATTCATCAGCATGCAACGAAAATTACTACATCAAACAAAGCTCTAGTATGAACTTGAACATGTACATGCAAGGTCATCATAATTCCAAAGGGGATTGATAAACAATGGAAACATTAAGCTAAATCAAACTATTTAACAACAATAACTTAATTAAGCTAAGATGAACTCACCCTCAATCACCTCTCCATAGGTTGCAAATGCATCCCTAAGAGATTGGTCATCAACTCCATAAGAAAGACCTATGATAACAAAAGACATCACCATAAGATTCATCGGTTGTGCAAAAAATAATAATATATAGCCATAATAATAAATAGATTCCAACCAAAGTTATACCTCCAACAAAAAGCTTGCTTGAAGACATGTGGCGAAGGTAGTTAAGCATGGATGAAACAGGGGCTTGGTTGGTCTGAGTAGCACCCTGCCTCAAAAGGTTTCCAATCTTGTTACAGAAAGCCATTTCGGTTTTACCTGAGCTCAGGCTTTCAAAATTCCTAATTCAAAAACAACAAGATCAGTATCAAGTATCAACATAACCACAAAAAAAAAAATACATAATCATGCTTTGCTTATCATAAATCATTGTAACAGGCACAAACAAAAAATATAAAACACAAATTAATAGCGAGTAATTAACAATAAACAACACAGTAACAGTGATGAAACTTGGTAAAGAAAACAAGAACATCGACAGGAAAAAACGTATAATTATAATCATCTAACATAAATCATCTTATCAACTAGAAACCCTAATAAACACTAAATAGCTTAGAAGAACCATGAACGATTAAATCGAGAAGTAAATATGTTGAAACAAAATTCAAATAACGAATCAACAAAAAGATAATTGAAATTATATGAAATTGATGCATATATTTTTGTAAAGAAACCTGAATTAGGGTTTTGGAAACGAGAAATGGAACTTACCAGAGAAAAGAGTGAAGCGGCTAGGGTTTAAGCAAAACCTCAGTCACAATTGAAAATGATTTAAGCTGAGAAAATATCTTAGCTTTTATAGGGAGTGTTATTCGAAGGTGAGATCTCCTGTGGGTGAGTGTATATTTAAAATTTGCAACTGCTGCTGATGTACGGTGTTCTATTCGTTTGTTATTTACTAATTTTACTATGTGCCGGGATTTTTTTTTTAAAATATTATCTATATTATTATGATATATTATTTGAATAATTTGGTTTAAAATTTTATGATAAAATTGAGATATATTTTGCATGATATGAATTTAACGATGTTACAAAATAAAGCAAGATGAAGAGTATTACATACATTTCATGATATGGATTTAACGATATTATCTGTATTAATTTTTTAATGAATATCAATAAAATTTTCGTGTTGAGTTATCACTATCTTCTACATACAGTATATTTTTCATTATGCGGATCACTTTTCATCGTGCTAAATAAAATTTTGAATAAGTGATCCCCGTGATAAAATATGAAAATATGGATCATAACCTCCGCAGTCGAAATTCATATTTTAATTAGTTAATGTGTATTTTTAATAGTATGGTGGAAAGTGTTTCCCGTTTTACATTCTACACCACTGGGAGAGTTTTTTCCCGCACTCTCCCTCTCTCTCTCTATTTCTTGTCTCCATTACATTACTCTAAAGGGGCTTCATCAACAAAAAAAAAGTTGTTAATTCTATGTTTGTAATGAATATCAATTAAATTTTTGTGCTTAGTTTCTCACTAAGATCTACATACACGTTTCATCACGGGGATCGCGTTTCTTTGTGCTAGATAAAATTTTGAATAAGTTTTCCCCATGATAAAATATGAAATATCAAAATTAAGATAACTCGCACAGTTGGAATTCAAATTTTAATTCGTCAATGTGTAGTTTTAATAGTGGGGTGAGAAGTAGTCACCGTTTCTCATTCTCCAACGCTGAGAGATTTCTCTCTCTCCCTCTCTCTCTCTCTCTCTCAAAATTTTCTATTTTATTTTTGTCCCTAATGAGCATAATTTTTTCTTCAAAATAAAATAAAATGTTTTTACGTAAAAATAAAAAAAATATAAGTGTACATATATAATGTAAGCTATTTTTTGGATTCAATACTTCAAGCGATATTGTCCATAAAAAAAACTAGTGTGTACTTTCTTATTTTAATTTGTTTCACAATAATCTACGTATAAGTGTTCCATCATTTTACAAAATAAAAATATTAAAAATGTACCAGGATAGTGTCGCACAAGTGGTAGATACTTGGACCCCTTAACCAGTTGGTTCTGAGTTCGATCCATGACTGGTGCATATGGAGAAGCATTTCTTGGTAGAGGTCAACCCCTTAAATGGATCTCAGTTACCCCGAGAGGATTAGTCTCTGTAATTGCGCACGAAGGATATCTTTGGTTTGAAAAAAAATGTATTTATATATAATATTTGAGAGTTTCGAAATAAAATGAGTTTCTAAAAAAAAGTGAGTTTCTAAAATAATTAAAAAAAGAGCTTCTACAAAAAATTATATATAATTTTTATTTTATTTTTTTTAGGCAAAAGGGAGGCTAAGCTGCCCTAGAATATATAAAAACCAAAGAGAAGTGCAAGGAGAAGAGAGGAGGACATAAACCAAAACCCCTGAAAGTTAACAAAACGGAAACAAGGAAGACCAATTTTGTTGCTAGCAAAATCCATAGAAAGGGCCCTATGCACGTCATCCCATCAAGTAAAAGCTTGAACAGTTAAACCAATGCTAGCATGTTTATCCGCACAGTGATTTCTTTCTCGATAAATGTGAGCAGCCATAAACCTCATGAATTTTGTAAGGAGCAAAGCATTCATCCATTTGTTTCTAATTCTCCAAGGAACCATGGAAGGTTTGCTAAAAGCAAAAACAAAAGTATTGAGTCAGACACTAGCCATAAGTGAACCCAATTCTTTGAAGCAGCAATCTCAATAGTTATCATAGATCAAGTTAGCCCATCAAGAAAAGAGTTTCCACAAAAAAAAATTGAGAGCTTCCAAAAAAAAAAGTATATATTTTTTTGCTTTTCACCACCAGTTGAATCTGGTTCGGGGGTCAGTTCTGGCATCAAGTGGTTTCAGCCCCCTCCCGATCGCAGCTGCATATATATATATATATATATATATATATATATATATATATATGAAAGAGTTTCTAAAAAAACAAAAAACAAATATTGGAGAAGCTCTAGTTGAGTGTCACCTAAGCAAATTTATATTGAGAATGCACGTGAGAGCTCCATGGGAATCTTGTAATGTATCTATACCTATAATCTATTCTATACCTATATATACCTATGTATAAAGAGAATACTTCTTTTGGTGTAGAATACTTCTTCTGTTTGGTAACCGTTTTAAAAAAGAGCTTATAGCTTATTTTACTTGCTTATATCTTATTTTTCAAATGTTATTTCAAGTAGTTTATGAGCTTATAGCTTATTATTTTTTCTTCCAATTCTACCCCAATCATCTTACTTGAAAAACATAAAATATTAATTAAACATATCTTTTTATGTCATTTCATATTTACAAGCTAGATCAACCGCTAATTTTACCAAACACTACAAATTTAATCAGCTAGTTTATTCGCCATAAGCTAAAAGCTATCTTATAAGTTCATCCGCTATAAACTAGTTTATCTGTTATCCGCTATTTTTTACCAAACAGTGACATATTAAAAAAATGTCGGGTTAGAGGTGGTTTGAGGTTTAGGGTTTGGGTTATTAATTACTCTGTAATTAATTAATTTAAAAAAGAAAACGCTAAAAATATTATAGTACCCTCTCTATAAATATAGTACAAATCACCTAGAATCGCATTCCTCTGCAAACCACTGATAATCGCTTCCATCCTCAATCATCTAAAATCGCTTCCTTCTTCAACCACCGATAATAACTTCCTCTTCAAGCACTGATAGTCGTTTTCCTTCGACACCGATCGAAAATCGTTTTCCTTTAAAGGAAATCATGGTTTAGCTGGTTGGTTGTGGAGGTGTTTTTAGAAACCATGATGCAGATTTGTTGTATTGTTTTGTTGAACCTTTAGGTATTGCTTCATCCTACCTAGCTGAATTATGTGCAGCAATGTCAGGAATTGAAGTTGCATACAGGATGAATTGGAAAAACATATGGATTGAGACTGACTCAACACTTGTGGTCCTAGCTTTCCAAAATTCTAAAAATGTGGTTCCTTGGAATCTAAGAAACGGATGGAGTAATATCTTATTTCTCTTATGAAATTTGAATGGCATAGTGACTCATCCACAAAGAAGGAAATCACACCGCAGACACACTTGCAAATCATGGTTATACTTTATCTTCTGCTTCTTTTTGACTTCATACTTGACTACGGTCTGGCAAGTGCACCAGTCTGTCGTCGAGTAATAATTCACACTCTAGGTGTCTAGAATGAGTTCATATCCACAGGGATCGTGCCGAAGCTTCACTAGTGTTATTTAAGTTTGGATAGTTTTGCATTCGCTTTGGGTTTTGAAAAAAGGTTTTATAAAAATAGCGTAATGCTTGCATAAATAAATAATAGATTCAGAAACATAGAGGATAGGTATGGTGGTTGGACTCTCTCCCTTCTTCATATTTGGCATGATCGGTGTATAACATAGTTATTTAGATTAATGTTCGGCGGTGACTTTTCCTTGTTGTAGTAACACCTTACTGTTACACTATGTCTATTAAAGTTTCCCTACTTTCATAACTAAGGTACCTACGAGAGCCTAACCTCGATGTGTCACATACCCTAATTACTAAGTGAGTTGTTTATAAACATGCATTATTATCTTCACCAATTAACCTCTAGATCCTAGTATCAGGCTATTCATCATCTAAGTGCTCAGTTCACACCTAGTTCATGATTCCTCCTCTAACCGCTCATTCACGACTAGTTCAGGACGTTACCGTCTCTATACACCTAGCGTTATTTGCTACTAGTTCCGGACCATATTAAGTTAAAAACCTAATATCAATTCTATGGGCGCTCCCGCTTATCCGGCCAGATTACGAGAAACGTTATTAAAGTGCATGAAAGTAAATAACAAACATAATACTTAAATATTATAACGAGAAACATTATTATAACTTTGACTCAGTCACAAACTCCAAATATTCATTGAGGAGTTCATCTTCTCCACCACAACCTAAGGCATCTATTACAAAAGACTACATATTTAAATTACAATAAAGAAATTATAACCTAAACATAAAAGCCTAAAGAAAACATACCTTGCTGAGTTAGTTTTCCCGTAAGGGGAGAAAACTATGCCCAATAGAGCTCCTCTGAACCTCTCCTTATAGTAGAGAATGTTCTACTATTTCTGAATGAATAAAACAATGAAAGGGAGACTCTATTTATAGTTTTCGTAATGGGCCTCAGCAAGGCATCGCACCACGATGAAGCCATCGTACTGCGATGTGAAGATTCAGTTCAATTTTATAACTGATCATGTGCATTTCATCAGCTTGGGCGCCAAGTTATGTCATCGTGATGCGATGTGCCATATCGTGCTGCGATGGACAGATTTTCTTCAGATTTATTCTTCTGTTTTCTTGGCGAGCAAGCAGCTTCCATCGTGGCACGATGGAAGTTATCGTGCTGCGATGGAATGCTCAATTTCTTCACTTTTTGAGCTTTTTCTTGTCTTTTGGCATCTTGGACCTTGTCTTGATGTTTTTTCCTGCTTTTGTAGGTTTTCCTTCGTATTTGGGCATGTCTTGGTCATTTTACTACTAATAATAATACTAAAAATACCATAGAAATTCCTGTCATCACAACCCCAAACTTAAACTGTTGCTTGTCCTCAAGTAACATGCTGTCAGACAAGATCCTTAGAGAAATAAGAGATAAATAAAAATGATAGGAATTTCACAACCTTGCTTGTATTTCAGCAATGGTACCGCTGATTTCTTACCGCAGCGATCATGCTCAGTCCTGCGAGGCTCATGAGACGTCAATAGTAGCAAATCGGACAAATGCCTGCAAGAGTCCATGTTCAACTTATTCTCTCTCTCACATTTGTGTTTTTCGCTCATAATTGGAAGGGTTATCTCTCAATCATCGTGCAACCTGCCATTTTACCATAGGCTTGCAAGAACTCTAAGCAACCAGTCAAAATTCAATATACATGCATTTTTGGAGGTCTTTTCAGGGTTATAACGTGGCTTAGGTCAAGGTAGGACATTTTTGGGAATAGTAGGCTAAACATTGGAGTTAAGTTCTACTTTGTTGTTCCTTTTTGTGTACGCAACCTCTGTTCCTTAGGGTGCCTTTTTATGTTGGTATCGGAGATTAAGAACCGGATGTGTCTTTGTGTGGTTCTTTTCTATCACTATCTTTGCCTTTTGGCTCTTTCTTTTGCCCTTTGGCTCTTTCTTTTTCATTCATTTTTTTTAAGAGACTATTTTTTTAGGGAATTTTTTGATGTTTTCCCGTCTCTTTTTTATATTTTTTTTCTTTTTTGTAGTGATAGTTCTCTGTATACCCACCCCAAACTTAAGGGTTGCTAGTTCCATGAGCAACCCCAAACTTATTTTGTTGCCAAGACTTGAGAACTATTACCTTAACTCCAAAGAGGGTAATTTCATTGTTTTTCTGGTCTATAAGCTTGTAACGTGGTTTGTCACCGAAACAAAAGGGATAATTTATTTTTTTACGGCTCAAAATTGGCTAGCAAAGGATATAGTATAATAAAGGGTGGCTTGAAAAGGCTCTGGGTTATAACAAACAATTGCCTCCATGCATATAATATCAAATCAACTAGTCAGCAGAGAATTATATTCGTGCATGTCTCTCTTTTTGATTCTTTCTTCAAGGAAGAAGTTGTTCTCCTGAGGTGACTTTGCAGACTGGTTTTCCTGATTGTAGTAGTTCATCATTGATGGCCTTTCTCTTGTTCTCTCGTCATCTTTTCAATGGTTCCCGTGTCTCTGAACCATTTCTGTAATCAGCCATTTTCTTCTCATGCTTCCTGTGGAAGCTTTAGTCAAATGATCATCTTGACCATTGACTTTTTGTTGCAGCTTCTCTTTCTCAATTTGCTCCATCTCTCATCATTTTGAGAGTTTTCCTGTAAGAATACTGACTTTAATTTATGCTGTTGCCAGCCCTTGTAATCATTAGCGCTTGAGTACTTGTCTGCATGCACTTTAAACAAATACCTCAGTAGCACTGGATGAATATTTTCTTTGGAACTATTTTTGGTTTGTCTCATGTGTCTTTGTCACCATCAAAATTCCCAGGT
This sequence comes from Trifolium repens, assembly GCA_030408175.1. Taxonomy (NCBI): domain Eukaryota; kingdom Viridiplantae; phylum Streptophyta; class Magnoliopsida; order Fabales; family Fabaceae; genus Trifolium; species Trifolium repens. The sequence goes on along the minus strand of CP125841.1, from coordinate 27,536,704 downwards.
AAGTGAGGTGGATCACAACGGATCGCTTAAATACCAAGACTTATCCTTAGCCAGAACTTTCATAGATCAAAATCCACAATCATCAACAAGATTTTTTTGATTTTTTTAAATTTTTTTGTATTTTTGAAATTTTTTTGACAAACTTAAACAAATCTAGTAATGCTTTATAAACACAATCCCCGGCAACGGCGCCAAAAACTTGACTACGGTCTGGCAAGTGCACCAGTCTGTCGTCGAGTAATAATTCACACTCTAGGTGTCTAGAATGAGTTCGTATCCACAGGGATCGTGCCGAAGCTTCACTAGCGTTATTTAAGTTTGGATAGTTTTGCATTCGCTTTGGGTTTTGAAAAAAGGTTTTATAAAAATAGCGTAATGCTTGCATAAATAAATAATAGATTCAGAAACTTAGATGATAGGTATTGTAAGACCCAAGATTTCATTGTATAGTTGGTTTAAGGAAAAGTAGGGTTTCAATGTGTTCATGTGGTGAAACATCGTGTAATTATAGGATTTTTGCTGTAATTGAGTCTGTTTTGCGCTAGTGCACTGTAATTGTACAGACTTTTGTCTTGTGATCCTGTTTCTTGTATGAGAAGGTTGATATGGATTCAGAATAATGAGTTTTGGATTATTCTTGTTTTTGGAAAAACGAGTAGGATTTTACCCGCTGATGTAAAATTTTACTGCGTCTGTTTTAAGTGAGGTTTCAGATGGGAGTTTTATATATCTGCGGGAGTGAGGTTATGTTATGAGAATAATTTTCCAAGGTATGGAAGAAAATTACAGTCGCGGAAAAAGATTCGACGATAAGTTTTGGAAATGTTTAACGTTAGACGTTCTTTCCGTAGGTTTTCTGTTGTTGCGATTTACGTTCGTCGCGACGCGCGAGAGCTGAGTACGTGAATTGTTATGGAAGAGTTGATTAAATCTTGTGATTATCCATAAAGCAAATTGATCCAATGGCTAGGGTTTAAGCTTGGACTTTGGACTTTGATCCAAGGGTGGATAGGTGACCAAGGCTTTGTAATAGTAAGGAGGTTCATGACATTTGTGGACTTAGAAAAATCACATATTCTCTCTTTTCTTTCTCTCTTCCACGTGAACTCCATTACTTTCTTCCTAACCTTCACCAAATTTTCAATTCTTCACCATTTGTGTCAATTTCAAGCTTGGGAGCTTTATGGAATTGTTGTAGAGAATCACTTGCTTAAGGTAACCCTCTCTTCTCATCTCCTAGGTTGGTAGACTTATAGATTTTAGGAGTTTTTGGGTTTATGTTCTCATGAGGGTTTGTTAGGAAATGTTACTTTACATGGTTTTTGTTTCATGAATGTTGTTCATGAGGTTTAGAGAAGCATTTGTAGGCTTTGTTATTTTTGTTTTCCATGAGTTGGTGAAAAATCTCATGAGAAAAGTTAGGGTTTTGGGTTGGTTATGTATTGATCAATAACATGTGGTTAGGTTGTAAGGTTTTGAAAAGAAACGTTGTCTTTGAACCTTCGGGCAAAAGGGAAATGTGTTGTATGGTTTTGTTTTAGAAAATCCGATGAAAAATATTTTGGGGTTTATGACAATATTTCCTAAGTGTTTTGTGTGGTGTTTTTGGGGTCCAAGTGGTTTAAAACTCTTGTGACATGTGGAGTTGCTTTTCGCTTTGCAAACATGTTTGAAAATGATTACCGGTCGGTTAAGGCCCATAATAAAACTTGTGCTTGGGTTTGGTTTTGATTTTGGGAAATGAAAACCAAATAACTTGCACTCGAAGCAACCAACATGCTTTCGGAAATGTATTGCTTGCTTATGAAAATGGTTTGCTTTTGTGCCTTGAAAAGGTGTTGGGAACTAATAGAATCAAACTAGGCTTGGTTGGAAAAAGGTGGTGTGAGTTGCTGTTTTTGCTGTCATGACAGGTGCAACTCGCCGGGCGAGTGTTAACTCGCTGGGGCGAGCGTCACAGGTCATGAACACGCCAGGGCGAGCTCCACAGCGAGTGAGACCTGTCTTCACTACCTTCACTCGCTGCCAACTCGCCAGGGCGAGCTCTGGGACCTAAAATTTTGGATTCTGATTTCTAAACTTGGTTTTTAACTTTCTAATCCCTTTTTATTAATTTATGGAAGTGGCGGGGATTGGAAACGAGTTTTTCGGGTACTCGGAAAGTACGTAACTTATAACGCAAGAAAACGGCCATTTTGCATTTCAAATTATTTAAGACTTTGGCCTATTGTTTTGGGTCCTAAAAATAGTACAAATAACTCATGGTGGTTGATCAATACGGTAGTTTTTGGTATGGTATCCGAAAGAGTGGTTTTTCCTTAGGAACCTTTAGGTTTTTGGGGTTTTTGGTTTAGTTTCAATACGATTGGTTGGAAAACAATGTATTGATGGTACGCTGCTTGTTTTAGGAAGCGCGTTGTGTTGTTTGGACGAGTTGTAGTAAACGGAAGCTTGCCGAGGTAAGGGCTCCACTTTATTTCTGTCTTTAAATGGTTACGACATGCTTGGATTTACTGTGTGTTTTGCATGTCTGAATTATGTATTCTCGTGGATGAGAAGGTGTTTATACTCACATATGTTTTGTTACCTACGCTATTAGGTCATGTGAATGTTTGCATGAGCATATATGATTGCGTGCGTCGGATAGGACTACGCGGGGATTTTGTCTGTGTGACTATCCTGTATATGCCAAAGAGAATATATGCCATGCATTTCATAGTTGCGTGCCTAGGTGTATGTCTGTGTGACTTTGCCTACGTACCGGGCGTTTGACTGTGTGGCTTCGCCAAATCCTACTGGATTTTTATTGAGTTGGTGTTTGTCTGTGTGACTTCACCTGGTGTTTGTCTGTGTGGCTTCACCTGCCCTTTGTGGCTTTTTAGTGCGGGTACGTATATTTCTGTGTGGCTTTGCCTACCCCACGACTCTTTGAGGAGAGGTTAATTTCCGGAAAATCATGCATGTGGCGAACCAGTGATTGGTTGTCACACCCATTGTAGAAGTCTGCATTAGTTAGACTATGCGCCGGTGTGGGTTGTACACCGTGCTTTTTGGGTTTAGGCATAGGATTCTAACTTGTTTTGTTGTAAGTATTTGAATACTTAGACTTGGATTGTAATTATTCAGGAATACACTTTGCTTGTCGAAGCACCTTATGGTAATGAGTTCTTTTGTATATTTGAATGCCGGCTCATTTAAAATCTTTTATGCGTAACTCTGATGTGTACAAAAAAAAATAAAAATTAATGCCTTTTCTGGCCTTTGAAAAACGGGTTGTTACAATTGGTATCAGAGCACGGCTTTAAATCTTCAAAGGGAAAGTGTATACTTGAGTCGTTAGTCCAGAGTCGGTTAGAACATAGCTCGTATCGTGTCAGTTCTAGTGTTTGTTCTGTGTCGGGTTATGAGTTAGTAACCGTTGAGAGGAATTTTCTGTTAGGATTCAGAAATGTTTGGATAAGGAATCTAATCAGAATTGGTATTGTGCAGAAATAGAATGCCTCCAAGAAGGGCACCTACAACACCTATGGCGGACAATGCTGATTTAAATCAGATGGCTTATGCCATGCATACGATGGCAGCGGCTGTGACGGCTCAGAGCCATGCTAAGGCGCAGAGGGATCTAGAAAAGCGCGAAAGGGAAATACTTGCTGCTGGATCTAGACTTCTTTCAAATTTCAACCACCAAACTCCTCCAAAGTTTAATGGGGAGGGAGGTCCGGAAACTGCTGATTTATGGCTCCAATCTGTGGAGAGAATATTCGGGGCAATTCATTGTCCAGAAGGGGAGAAGGTAGTCTTAGCTACCAATCAGTTACTAGGGGGTTCTGAGTATTGGTGGAGGAACACCCGACTAATCATGGAGAATGTTCATGAAGAGTTAAGTTGGGAGAACTTCAAAAGGAGGTTCTTGGCCAAATATTTCCCTGAGACAGCTAGGGAAAGGTATGGGGAAGAGTTTCTGAGGCTAAGGCAAGCGGGCATGAATGTCGAGGCTTATGCTAAAAGGTTTGAATCACTATCCCGTTTCTTCCGCTTCTTTAGGGATGGGATAGATGAGGATTATATGTGTCGTCGCTTCCAAGATGGGCTGAGGTACGAACTGCAGGATGCGGTTGTGCCATTGGGTATCCGACAGTTTCAAGTGTTGGTGGAGAAATGTCAAGAGGTGGAAGACATGAAGAATAAGCGGGTGAACCGGCAAGGAGGGTCTAGTGCCGGAGGACCAAGTTGTACCAATGATCGTGGTTCGACTCAGAATCGTGGGAAACAAGGTAGCAAGCCTTACGACCGTCCTCAGAATAACAGGGGACCGGGCTGATCGGTGAATCAAGGGACCCGGGGAAAATCTGATGGTAGTAAGGGGACTTGCTACAACTGTGGAGAAGCGGGGCATTTTGCTAATGAGTGCACGCAACCGAAGGGGGGAAACTTTTGCTACAATTGCAAGAAGCCGGGACACTTTGCTAGAGATTGCAGAGCCCCGAAGACCGGGCCGTCGGCAAATGTGGCACAAGGTTCACAGGGTGCCAGACCTGCGGCAAAGGCACATGCTTACTGTATGGGCACTGAGTTGAGTGGGCAGGCTAGCAATGCCATCCACGAGAGCTGTCACATCGCAGGTAATTCTTTAACTGCTTTGATTGACACGGGGGCAACCCACTCATTCATATCTTTGGCATGTGCAAATCGTTTGAGTTTGAATGTTTCTCTGCTTCCGTTTGATTTGAATGTCTTGACTCCTGCTAAGGATCTGGTAGTAAATACTGCATGCTTGCATTGTTTGGTAGTAATCCAGAATAGGGATTTTCTAGTCAATTTGGTGTGCTTACCGCTCTTATCTCTCGAGATCATTCTCGGGATGGATTGGTTGTCCTATCATTATGTAATTCTAGAATGTGCTCGGAAATTGGTTTTCTTTCCCGAGCCAGGTGTGCGAAGGTACTTGTCTGCAAATCGGCTTTCTGTGGTTATGTGTAATGGAGAACCTGAGATAGTTTCACTTGCTAGTTTAGGAGTGACGTCGGAGATCCGAATTGGGGAATTTCGAGTGGTTCAAGATTTCCAAGATGTATTTCCATCGGAGATTCCAGCTTTTCCTCCGTGTAGAGAGGTGGAATTCTTTATTGATTTGCAACCGGGTACGGGTCCGATTTCGAAATCAGCTTATCGGATGGCTCCAGCCGAGTTGGTAGAGTTGAAAAGTCAGATTGAGGACTTGTTAGATAAAGGCTTTATAAGACCAAGTGTGTCGCCTTGGGGAGCACCGGTCTTATTGGTTAAGAAGAAGGATGGGAAATCTCGACTATGTGTGGATTATCGGAAGCTTAATAAGGTGACTATCAAGAACCGATATCCATTGCCACGAATTGATGATTTGATGGATCAGTTGAGGGGAGCCTCAGTGTTTTCAAAGATTGACTTGAAATCTGGTTATCACCAGATAAGAGTACGAGATGAGGATATTCAGAAAACGGCGTTTAGGACGCGGTATGGGCATTATGAATTCTTAGTGATGCCGTTTGGAGTGACGAATGCACCTGCTATCTTTATGGCCTACATGAATCGGATATTCCACTCATTCTTGGACAAGTTTGTGGTGGTATTTATTGATGACATTCTAGTGTATTCGAAGAGTGAAAAGGAACATGTAGAGCATCTTCGTCTAGTATTGCAAGTTTTGCGGGAATGTAAGCTGTATGCAAACCCGTCAAAGTGTGACTTTTGGTTGAAAGAGGTGAATTTCCTTGGCCATGTTATATCAAAAGAGGGAATAGCCGTGGATCCAGCCAAGATTGATACGGTACTTTCATGGAAGCAGCCTCAAACAGTGACTGATGTGAGGAGTTTCGTGGGTTTAGCCGGTTATTACCGGAGATTCATTGAAGGTTTCGCTAAGATTGTGGCGCCAATGACGCAACTTACACGAAAAGATCAACCTTTTGCTTGGACTGAGAAGTGTGAGTCGAGTTTCCAGTTGTTGAAAGAACGGTTGACGACTTCACCAGTCTTGGTGTTACCACAGTCGGAGGAACCGTATGAGGTTTATTGTGATGCTTCTCATCAAGGTTTGGGTTGTGTGTTGATGCAACACAAGAGGGCAGTGGCTTATGCGTCAAGACAGCTGAAAGTGCATGAAAAGAATTATCCTACGCACGATTTGGAGCTTGCGTCCGTTGTTTTTGCATTGAAGATTTGGAGACATCATCTTTATGGTTGCACTTTTGTCGTGTTTAGTGACCATAAAAGTCTTAAGTATCTGTTCGATCAGAAAGAGCTTAATATGAGGCAGAGGAGATGGATGGAAACATTGAAAGATTTTGACTTCACCTTGGAATACCATCCTGGAAAGGCTAATTATCCTACGCACGATTTGGAGCTTGCGTCCGTTGTTTTTGCATTGAAGATTTGGAGACATCATCTTTATGGTTGCACTTTTGTCGTGTTTAGTGACCATAAAAGTCTTAAGTATCTGTTCGATCAGAAAGAGCTTAATATGAGGCAGAGGAGATGGATGGAAACATTGAAAGATTTTGACTTCACCTTGGAATACCATCCTGGAAAGGCTAATGTGGTAGCCGATGCTTTGAGTAGGAAGAGTGTGTCGGCATGTTCGGCGCAAATGGCTAGTCAACAAGAGTTGTTGAGAGAGTTTCGTGACTTGCACCTAGAGGTAGAGTTTGTTTTAGGGAATATGAGACTGGGTATGATTACCATCTCAAGCGGGTTATTGGAGGACATTGCAAATTGTCAAGATGACAAGTTTCTCATGGAGAAAAGAGCTTTGATTGTTCGAGAAACCAACCGAGATTTTAAGGTGGGATCAGACAACATCTTGAGGTGTCAAGGTAGGGTGTGTGTGCCCGAAGCTATGAACTTGAGAAACACCATTCTAGGGGAGGCACACAAGAGTAAACTTAGTATACATCCCGGAGCAACGAAGATGTACCAAGACCTGAGGCATGATTTCTGGTGGCCAGGTATGAAGAAGGATGTGGTCGGGTATGTGGCGTCGTGTCTGACTTGTCAGAAGGCGAAGATTGAGCATCAGAGACCATCAGGGATGCTGCAGTCATTAGATATCCCCGAGTGGAAGTGGGATAGCATTTCTATGGATTTCATCACTGGTTTACCTAAGACCAGGAGGAAGCATGATTCCATTTGGGTGATAGTGGATCGTTTGACTAAGTCCGCTCATTTTCTACCGGTAAGGACTACGGATACAGCGGCAAAGTTGACCGGTTTTTACATTGCTGAGATTGTGAGGTTACATGGGATTCCGTCAAGTATAGTGTCGGATCGAGACCCAAAGTTTACTTCACACTTTTGGAAAACCTTGCATGAGGCGTTGGGGACGAAACTGAGATTGAGTTCCGCCTATCATCCTCAGACCGATGGGCAGACTGAGAGAACAAATCAATCTTTGGAAGATTTGTTGAGAGCATGTGTATTGGATGATCGTGGAAGTTGGGACGATGTATTACCATTGATAGAATTCACATACAACAACAGTTTCCACGCGAGTATTGGAATGGCACCATACGAGGCTTTGTATGGGAGAAGATGTCAGACTCCTTTGTGTTGGTACCAAGATGGGGAAAGTATGATAGTAGGACCGGAAATGGTACAACAGACGACGGACAAGGTCCGAAAGATAATGGCAATGATGAAAGTTGCTCAAGATCGCCAGAAAAGTTATGCGGATAGGCGTCGGAGGCCTTTAGAGTTTGAGGAGGGGGATCATGTATTTCTTCGTGTTAATCCAACAACTGGCGTTGGAAGGGCATTGAAAGCGAGGAAGTTGACTCCAAAGTTTATAGGGCCTTATCAGATTTTGGAACGGATTGGGAAGGTATCATACCGGATCGCGTTGCCACCGGTACTATCTTTGTTACATGACGTGTTCCATGTGTCGCAATTGCGGAAGTATACACCGGATCCACCACATGTGATCACACCAGATGACATCCAGTTGAGGGATAACTTGTCATTTGCAGTTCCGCCGATCAAGATTGCGGATAGGAAGATGAAGCGTCTGAGAACGAAAGAGATACCTTTGGTGAAGGTAATATGGAACGAAGCTACAGGAGATACCACCTGGGAGCTCGAGAGTAAGATGAAAGAGTTGTACCCCGGATTGTTTGACGACGTCTAAGTTTCGAGGACGAAACTTCTTTTAGGGGGGTAGTATTGTAAGACCCAAGATTTCATTGTATAGTTGGTTTAAGGAAAAGTAGGGTTTCGATGTGTTCATGTGGTGAAACATCGTGTAATTATAGGATTTTTGCTGTAATTGAGTCTGTTTTGCGCTAGTGCACTGTAATTGTACAGACTTTTGTCTTGTGATCCTGTTTCTTGTATGAGAAGGTTGATATGGATTCAGAATAATGAGTTTTGGATTATTCTTGTTTTTGGAAAAACGAGTAGGATTTTACCCGCTGATGTAAAATTTTACTGCGTCTGTTTTAAGTGAGGTTTCAGATGGGAGTTTTATATATCTGCGGGAGTGAGGTTATGTTATGAGAATAATTTTCCAAGGTATGGAAGAAAATTACAGTCGCGGAAAAAGATTCGACGATAAGTTTTGGAAATGTTTAACGTTAGACGTTCTTTCCGTAGGTTTTCTGTTGTTGCGATTTACGTTCGTCGCGACGCGCGAGAGCTGAGTACGTGACTTGTTATGGAAGAGTTGATTAAATCTTGTGATTATCCATAAAGCAAATTGATCCAATGGCTAGGGTTTAAGCTTGGACTTTGGACTTTGATCCAAGGGTGGATAGGTGACCAAGGCTTTGTAATAGTAAGGAGGTTCATGACATTTGTGGACTTAGAAAAATCACATATTCTCTCTTTTCTTTCTCTCTTCCACGTGAACTCCATTACTTTCTTCCTAACCTTCACCAAATTTTCAATTCTTCACCATTTGTGTCAATTTCAAGCTTGGGAGCTTTGTGGAATTGTTGTAGAGAATCACTTGCTTAAGGTAACCCTCTCTTCTCATCTCCTAGGTTGGTAGACTTATAGATTTTAGGAGTTTTTGGGTTTATGTTCTCATGAGGGTTTGTTAGGAAATGTTACTTTACATGGTTTTTGTTTCATGAATGTTGTTCATGAGGTTTAGAGAAGCATGTGTAGGCTTTGTTATTTTTGTTTTCCATGAGTTGGTGAAAAATCTCATGAGAAAAGTTAGGGTTTTGGGTTGGTTATGTATTGATCAATAACATGTGGTTAGGTTGTAAGGTTTTGAAAAGAAACGTTGTCTTTGAACCTTCGGGCAAAAGGGAAATGTGTTGTATGGTTTTGTTTTAGAAAATCCGATGAAAAATATTTTGGGGTTTATGAAAATATTTCCTAAGTGTTTTGTGTGGTGTTTTTGGGGTCCAAGTGGTTTAAAACTCTTGTGACATGTGGAGTTGCTTTTCGCTTTGAAAACATGTTTGAAAATGATTACCGGTCGGTTAAGGCCCATAATAAAACTTGTGCTTGGGTTTGGTTTTGATTTTGGGAAATGAAAACCAAATAACTTGCACTCGAAGCAACCAACATGCTTTCGGAAATGTATTGCTTGCTTATGAAAATGGTTTGCTTTTGTGCCTTGAAAAGGTGTTGGGAACTAATAGAATCAAACTAGGCTTGGTTGTAAAAAGGTGGTGTGAGTTGCTGTTTTTGCTGTCATGACAGGTGCAACTCGCCGGGCGAGTGTTAACTCGCTGGGGCGAGCGTCACAGGTCATGAACACGCCAGGGCGAGCTCCACAGCGAGTGAGACCTGTCTTCACTGCCTTCACTCGCTGCCAACTCGCCAGGGCGAGCTCTGGGACCTAAAATTTTGGATTCTGATTTCTAAACTTGGTTTTTAACTTTCTAATCCCTTTTTATTAATTTATGGAAGTGGCGGGGATTGGAAACGAGTTTTTCGGGTACTCGGAAAGTACGTAACTTATAACGCAAGAAAACGGCCATTTTGCATTTCAAATTATTTAAGACTTTGGCCTATTGTTTTGGGTCCTAAAAATAGTACAAATAACTCATGGTGGTTGATCAATACGGTAGTTTTTGGTATGGTATCCGAAAGAGTGGTTTTTCCTTAGGAACCTTTAGGTTTTTGGGGTTTTTGGTTTAGTTTCAATACGATTGGTTGGAAAACAATGTATTGATGGTACGCTGCTTGTTTTAGGAAGCGCGTTGTGTTGTTTGGACGAGTTGTAGTAAACGGAAGCTTGCCGAGGTAAGGGCTCCACTTTATTTCTGTCTTTAAATGGTTACGACATGCTTGGATTTACTGTGTGTTTTGCATGTCTGAATTATGTATTCTCGTGGATGAGAAGGTGTTTATACTCACATATGTTTTGTTACCTACGCTATTAGGTCATGTGAATGTTTGCATGAGCATATATGATTGCGTGCGTCGGATAGGACTACGCGGGGATTTTGTCTGTGTGACTATCCTGTATATGCCAAAGAGAATATATGCCATGCATTTCATAGTTGCGTGCCTAGGTGTATGTCTGTGTGACTTTGCCTACGTACCGGGCGTTTGACTGTGTGGCTTCGCCAAATCCTACTGGATTTTTATTGAGTTGGTGTTTGTCTGTGTGACTTCACCTGGTGTTTGTCTGTGTGGCTTCACCTGCCCTTTGTGGCTTTTTAGTGCGGGTACGTATATTTCTGTGTGGCTTTGCCTACCCCACGACTCTTCGAGGAGAGGTTAATTTCCGGAAAATCATGCATGTGGCGAACCAGTGATTGGTTGTCACACCCATTGTAGAAGTCTGCATTAGGATTGGTGATTTATTTATATAAACCCGTTGGTGGGAATTACTTTTGAGATTAAGGGCTTTCTCTCGTGTATGTGGAAATTTGATATGTGTACATCTTTCGCACCGATTATATATATACATACTTTTATTTGGTGGTGACCCTTTCTTTCATTTGCAGGCTCATCCCACCCAGATGAGGGGTTAGGTCGTGGTGACGACGGTGGCTGTTCCAGGCCCCAGTGAGCGGTTGGAGCTTTAGCTTAGTTAGACTATGCGCCGGTGTGGGTTGTACACCGTGCTTTTTGGGTTTAGGCATAGGATTCTAACTTGTTTTGTTGTAAGTATTTGAATACTTAGACTTGGATTGTAATTATTCAGGAATACACTTTGCTTGTCGAAGCACCTTATGGTAATGAGTTCTTTTGTATATTTGAATGCCGGCTCATTTAAAATCTTTTATGCGTAACTCTGATGTGTACAAAAAAAAAAAAAAATTAATGTCTTTTCTGGCCTTTGAAAAACGGGTTGTTACAGGTATGGTGGTTGGACTCTCTCCCTTCTTCATATTTGGCATGACCGGTGTATAACATAGTTATTTAGATTAATGTTCGGCGGTGACTTTTCCTTGTTGTAGTAACACCTTACTGTTACACTATGTCTATTAAAGTTTCCCTACTTTCATAACTAAGGTACCTACGAGAGCCTAACCTCGATGTGTCACATACCCTAATTACTAAGTGAGTTGTTTATAAACATGCATTATTATCTTCACCAATTAACCTCTAGATCCTAGTATCGGGCAATTCATCATCTAAGTGCTCAATTCACACCTAGTTCATGATTCCTCCTCTAACCGCTCATTCACGACTAGTTCAGGACGTTACCGTCTCTATACACCTAGCGTTATTTACTACTAGTTCCGGACCATATTAAGTTAAAAACCTAATATCAATTCTATGGGCGCTCCCGCTTATCCGGCCAGATTAAGAGAAACGTTATTAAAGTGCATGAAAGAAAATAACAAACATAATACTTAAATATCATTTATTATAACTTTGACTCAGTCACAAACTCCAAATATTCATTGATGAGTTAATCTTCTCCACCACAACCTAAGGCATCTATTACAAAAGACTACATATTTAAATTATAATAAAGAAATTATAACCTAAACATAAAAGCCTAAAGAAAACATACCTTGCTGAGTTAGTTTTCCCGTAAGGGGAGAAAACTATGCCCAATAGAGCTCCTCTGAACCTCTCCTTATAGTAGAGAATGTTCTACTATTTCTGAATGAATAAAACAATGAAAGGGAGGCTCTATTTATAGTTTTCGTAATGGGCCTCAGCAAGGCATTACACCACAATGAAGCCATCGTACTGCGATGTGAAGATTCAGTTCGATTTTATAACTGATCTTGTGCATTTCATCAGCTTGGGCGCCAAGTTATGTCATCGTGCTGCGATGGACAGATTTTCTTCAGATTTATTCTTCTGTTTTCTTGGCGAGCAAGCAGCTTCCATCGTGGCACGATGGAAGTTATCGTGCTGCGATGGAATGCTCAATTTCTTCACTTTTTGGGCTTTTTCTTGTCTTTTGGCATCTTGGACCTTGTCTTGATGCTTTTTCCTGCTTTTGTAGGTTTTCCTTCGTATTTGGGCCTGTCTTTGTCATTTTACTACTAATAATAATACTAAAAATACCATAGAAATTCCTGTCATCAATACTCCTGTATAATTTATTAGTGATAGGTTAGCTCAAAACAAACTAGGTATCCCTAGTTTTAGATATTGCACTGATGGAGTTTTGATCTTATGTCTCCTCCATTTTTGTATACTATTCCCTCTTTTAATATATTTGTGGTTGGTTAAAAAACATATTATATGAAATAATAAAACTACGATTCAAAAGAGAATTATACTTAATTTATTATAAATTTTAAATAATATCCATACTTTGCAATTTAGAATAATTATTTTACTTTAAAATATTGTAATTTTAGTAGATTTTAATTTTTTTTAGATTATATAAATTACAAAATTACGCTTGTGAGAAAATTGTATATATATTAAAAATTAAAAATTGTGTTTATATTTAATTTTTAATTTACTATCAAATTAAAAATTTATTAAAAAAAAATGGCCTACAAGAGATTTGAACCCATGACCATTTGGTTAACAAAGCATACAACATGCCAACAAGAAAAATAACCATATTGTTAAAATAAGTCTTTTTGGTTTTGTTTTATATCAATCGTTTGTGTTATTTTGTTAAAATAAAAAATAGAAAGAGTGTAAACCTAAAACTAGAATTCCTAGACCTCAATCCGACGTCGCCCTCACAGTGAGCAAAAAATGTAACAGCCCGTTTTTCAAAGGTCAAAAAGGCCATATTTTTTTTTTCTTTTCAACTAACACTCAGAGTGCGCATAGAATAATTTTCAATGAGCCGGCATTCAAATATACAAAAGAACTCATTACCATAAGGTGCTTCGACAAGCAAAGTGTATTCCTGAATAATTACAATCCAAGTCTAAGTATTCAAATACTTACAACCAAAACAAGTTAGAAACCCTATGCTAACCAAAAAGCACGGTGTACAACACACACCGGCGCATAGTCTAACTACTCTAAGCTAAAGCTCCAACCGCTCACTGGGGCCTGGAACAGCCACCGTCGTCACCACGACCTAACCCCTCATCTGGGTGGGATGAGCCCGCAAATGAAAGAAAGGGTCACCACAAAATATATAGTATGTATATATAACCAGTGCGAAAGATTGTACACATAACAATAATACCACAAACACAAGAGAAAACTCTTAACCACCAAAGCAAATCCCCACCAACGGGTTTATATATATAATGCACACCAAGCCTAATGCAGACTTCTACAATGAGTGTGGTAGATTCCCCATTACCACATGCATATGAATTCCGGAAGTCAGTAATCATAATCAATAAAACCACAAAGGGTTAGGATGGATCCATTCCCGATAATCGCACCCTGCAGTCCATTCCCGATAACCGCTTATTGGACTCAATAATTCCCGTAGGAGTAAGGTGGATCCATTCCCGATAATCACACCCCGTGATCCATTCCCGATAATCACGTACTATGAATGCATGAGCATACGATTCCCCTTATATGCTAATGCAACACATACATATCGTACACGCATATGTAATCACACCACAACAACACATACATATACATCTAGTCATATGTATTTAATCACCTGCTCATACACATATTTCACCAAACATATGTAAGACAACAAATCATGTATTTACCACGATCTCATATCGAGAATACATCACAACAACATGCCAAGCACACCACAATTGCATACACAGCAAAACAAAGCATGTCGTAACTGTTTTAAAGACGGAAATAAAGTGGAGCCCTTACCTCGGCAAGCTTCCGTTTATTAAAACTCGTCCAAACAACACAACGCGCTTCCTAAAACAAGCAGCGTACCATCAATACATTGCTTCCCAACCAATCGTATTGAAACTAAACCAATAACCCCAAAAACTTAAAGGTTCCTAAGGAAAATTCACTCTTTCGGATACCATACCAAAAACTATCGTATTGATCAACCCCCATGAGTTATTTGCACTATTTTTAGGACTCAAAACAATAGGCCAAAGTCTTAAATAATTTGAAATGCAAAATGGCCGTTTTCTTGCGTTATAAGCTACGTACTTTCCGAGTACCCGAAAAACTCGTTTCCAATCCCAACCACCTCCATAAATAAATAAAAAGGGATTAGAAAGTTAAAAACCAAGTTTGGAAATCAGAATCCAAAATTTTAGATCCCAGAGCTCGCCCTGGCGAGTTGGTGGCGAGTGAAGGCAGTGAGGACTGGTCTTACTCGCCCTGGAGCTCGCCCTGGCGTGTTGTCATGACCTGTGACACTCGCCCTGGCGAGTAACCACTCGCTCAGCGAGTTTCAACTGTCATGACAGCAAAAGACAGCAACTCACAACACCTTTTTCCACCCAAACCTAGTTTGATTCTATTAGTTCCCAACATCTTTTCAAGACGCAAAAGCAAACCATTTTCATAAGCAAGCAATTCATTTCCGAAAGCTTGTTGGTTGCTTCGAGTGCAAGTTATTTGACTTTCATTTCCAAAATCAAAACCAAATCCAAGCACAAGTTTTATTACGAGCCTTAACCGCCCGGTAATCATTTTCAAACATGTTTTCAAGGTAAAAAGCGACACCACATGTCACAAGAGTTTTAAACCACTTTGACCCCAAAACACTACCCAAAAACACAGGAAATATTTTCATAAACCACAAAATATTTTTCATCGGATTTTCCAAAACAAAACCATACAACGCATTCCCCTTTTGCCCAAAGGTTCAAAGACAACTTTTCTTTTCAAAACCTTACAACATAACCTCATGAAATTGATCAATACTCTAAACTTTCAAAACCCTAACTTTTCTCATGAGATTTTTCACCAACTCATGGAAAACAAACATAACAAAGCCTACACATGCTTACTAACCCTCATGAACAACATTCATGGAACAAGAATCAATTCCTAACATTTTCATCTCATGAACATAATCTAAAACTCATAACTCCAAGAGTTTTAATCAACCAAAATGAAAAGGAAAAGAGTGGTTACCTTAAGAAAGTGATTCTCTACAACAATTCCACAAAGCTCCCAAGCTTGAAATGGACACAAATGGTGTAGAATGGAAAATTTGTGAAGGTTGGAAATGAGCAATGAAGTTCACGTGAAAGAGAGAAAGAATGAGAGTGAATATGTGATGTTTTTCTAAGTCCACAAACAACAAACCTCCTTACTATGTCAAGGCTCTTGCTAACTCATGGCCATTGGATCAAAAGACAAAATGCCAAGACAAAACCCTAGCCATTGGATCAAAACAAATCAAACCCACTTGAGATAAAACTCAACACCTCTTAGAAACACTCACACGTTCAGCTCTCGCACGTCGCGACGAACGTAAATCACAAAAACATAAAACCTACGGAAAGAACGTCTAACGTTTAACACTTCCAAAACTTATCGCCGAATCTTTTTCCGCGACTGTAATTTTCTTCCATACCTCAGAAAATTATTCTCAGAAGATATCCTAACTCGCGCAGATATATAAAACTCCCATCCGAAACCTCACTGAATTCAGACGCAATAAAATTTTACAACGACGGGTAAAATCCTACTCGTTTTTCCAAAAACAAGAATAATCCCAATCTCATTATTCCGAATCCACATCAACCTTCTTATTCACAAAGGAGGATTACAAGACAAAAGTCTGTACAATTACAGTGCACGAGCACAAAACAGACTCAATTACAGCAAAACCTAATAATTACACGATGTTTCACCACATGAACACATCGAAACCCTAATGTTCCTTAAACCAACTATACAACGAAATCTTGGGTCTTACAATACTACCCCCCTAAAAGAAGTTTCGTCCTCGAAACTTAGACATCGTCAAACAAACTGGGGTATAATTCTTTCATCTTACTCTCGAGCTCGCAGGTGGTATCTCCCGTAGCTTCATTCCATATTACCTTCACTAAAGGTATCTCTTTCGTCCTCAGACGTTTCATCTTCCTATCCGCAATCTTGATCGGCGGAACTTCAAATGACAAGTTATCCCTCAACTGGATGTCATCTGGTGTGATCACATGTGATGGATCCGGTGTATATTTCCGCAATTGCGACACATGGACCACATCATGAATCAAAGATAGTACCGGTGGCAACGCGATCCGATATGCTACCTTCCCAACCCGTTCCAAAATCTAATAAGGCCCTATAAACTTTGGAGTCAACTTCTTCGCTTTCAAAGCCCTTCCAACGCCAGTCGTTGGTGTAACTCGGAGAAATACGTGATCTCCCTCCTCAAACTCTAAAGGCCTCCGACGCCTATCCGCATAACTTTTCTGGCGATCTTGAGCAACTTTCATCATTGCCCTTATCTTTCGGACCTTGTCTGTCGTCTGTTGTACCATTTCCGGCCCTACTATCATACTTTCCCCATCTTGGTACCAACACAAAGGAGTCTGACATCTTCTCCCATACAAAGCCTCGTATGGTGCCATTCCAATACTCGCGTGGAAACTGTTGTTGTATGTGAATTCTATCAAAGGTAACACATCATCCCAACTTCCACGATCGTCCAATACACAAGATCTCAACAAATCTTCCAAAGATTGATTTGTTCTCTCGGTCTGTCCATCTGTCTGAGGATGGTAGGCGGAACTCAATCTCAGTTTCGTCCCCAACGCCTCATGCAAAGTCCTCCAAAAGTGTGAAGTAAACTTTGGGTCTCGATCCGACACTATACTTGACGGAATCCCATGTAATCTCACAATCTCAGCAATGTAAATATCGGTCAACTTTGCCGCTGTATCCGTAGTTCTTACCGGTAGAAAATGAGCGGACTTAGTCAAACGATCCACTATCACCCAAATGGAATCATGCTTCCTCCTGGTCTTAGGTAACCCAGTGATGAAATCCATAGAAATGATATCCCACTTCCACTCGGGGATATCTAATGACTGCAGCATCCCTGCTGGTCTCTGATGCTCAATCTTCGCCTTCTGACAAGTCAGACACGACGCCACATACTCAGCCACATCCTTCTTCATACCCGGCCACCAGAAATCATGCCTCAGGTCTTGATACATCTTTGTTGCTCCGGGATGTGTACTGATTTTACTCTTGTGTGCCTCCTCTAGAATGGTGTTTCTCAAGTTCACAGCATCGGGCACACACACCCTACCTTGACACCTCAAAATGTTGTCCGATCCCACCTTGAAATCTCGGTTGGTTTCCCGAACAATCAAAGCTCTTTTCTCCATGAGAAACTTATCATCTTGACAATTAGCAATATCCTCCAATAAACCGTTCGAGATGGTAATCATACCCAGTCTCATATTCCCTAAAGCAAACTCTACCTCTAGGTGCAAGTCACGAAACTCTCTCAACAACTCTTGTCGACTAGCCATTTGTGCCGAACAAACCGACACACTCTTCCTACTCAAAGCATCGGCCACCACATTAGCCTTCCCCGGATGGTATTCTAGGGTAAAATCAAAATCTTTCAAAGTTTCCATCCACCTCCTCTGTCGCATATTTAGCTCTTTCTGATCAAACAAGTACTTGAGACTTTTATGGTCACTAAACACGACAAAAGTGCAACCATAAAGATGATGTCTCCAAATCTTCAATGCGAAAACAACGGCCGCAAGCTCCAAATCGTGCGTAGGATAATTCTTTTCATGCACTTTCAGTTGCCTTGACGCATAAGCCACTGCTCTCTTGTGTTGCATCAACACACAACCCAACCCTTGATGAGACGCATCACAATAAACCTCATACGGCTCCTCCGACTGTGGTAACATCAAAACTGGTGAAGTCGTCAACCGTTCTTTCAACAACTGAAAACTCAACTCACACTTCTCTGTCCAAGCAAAAGGTTGATCTTTTCGCGTAAGTTGTGTCATCGGTGCCACATTCTTAGCAAATCCTTCTATAAACCTTCGGTAATAACCGGCCAAACCAACAAAACTTCTCACATCAGTCACTGTTTGAGGTTGCTTCCATGTAAGTACCGTATCAATCTTGGCTGGATCCACGGCTATTCCCTCTTTTGATATAACATGGCCAAGGAAATTCACCTCTCCCAACCAAAAGTCACACTTTGACGGATTAGCACACAACTTTTTCTCCCTCAAAACTTGCAAAACCAAGCGGAGATGCTCTTCATGCTCCTCTTCACTCTTCGAGTACACCAAAATGTCATCAATAAACACTACTACGAACTCGTCCAAAAATGAGTGGAATATCCGATTCATGTAGGCCATAAAGATAGCCGGTGCATTCGTCACTCCGAACGGCATCACTAAGAACTCATAATGCCCATACCGCGTCCTAAACGCCGTCTTCTGAATATCTTCATCTCGTACTCTTATCTGGTGATATCCAGATTTCAAGTCAATCTTTGAAAACACTGAGGCTCCCCTCAACTGATCCATCAGATCATCAATCCGTGGCAATGGATATCGATTCTTGACAGTCACCTTATTAAGCTTCCGATAATCCACACATAAACGAGATTTACCATCCTTCTTTTTAACCAATAAGACCGGTGCTCCCCAAGGCGACACACTAGGCCTTATGAAACCTTTAGCTAACAAGTCCTCAATCTGACTTTTCAACTCTAACAACTCAGCTGGAGCCATCCGATAAGCTGATTCCGAAATCGGACCCGTACCCGGTTGCAAATCAATAAAGAATTCCACCTCTCTACACAGAGGAAAAGCTGGAATCTCCGATGGAAACACATCTTGGAAATCCTGAACCACACGAATTTCCTCAATTCGGATCTCCGACTTCACTCATAAGCTAGCAAGTGAAACTATCTCCGGTTCTCCATTACACATAACCACAGAAAGCCGATTTGCAGACAAGTACCTTCGCACACCTGGCTCGGGAAAGAAAACCAATTTCCGAGCACAGTCCAGAATCACGTAATGATAAGACAACCAATCCATCCCGAGGATGATCTCAAGAGATAAAAGCGGTAGACAAACCAAATTGACCAGAAAATCCCTATTCTGGATTTCTACCAAACAATGCAAACATGCAGTATTCACTACCAAATCCTTAGCAGGAGTCAAAACATTCAAATCAAATGGAAGAACAGAAACATTCAAACTCAACCGATTTGCACATGCCAAAGATATGAATGAGTGGGTTGCCCCCGTGTCAATCAAAGCAGTTAAAGAATTACCTGCGATGTGACAGCTCTCATGGATGGCGTTGCTAGCCTGCCCACTCAACTCAGTGCCCATACAGTAAGCACGTGCCTTTGCCGCCGGTCTAGTACCTTGTGAGCCTTGCGCCGCATTTGTCGACGGCCCTGCCTTTGGGGCCCTGCACTCTCTAGCCACATGCCCCGGCTTCTTACAATTATAACAAACATTCGCCGCGATCGGGCACTCATTGGCATAGTGGCCCACCTCGCCACACTTGAAACAACCTTGTTTCGCCCTATTTTGGTTCCCTTGGTTCACCGACCTTCCTTGTCCCTTACTGTTCTGTGGACGATCATACGGCTTACCACCTTGTTTCCCACGATTCTGAGTCGAACCACGATCATTGGTACGACTTGGTCCTCCAGCACTAAAACCACTTTGGCGGTTCACCCGCTTGTTTCTCATATCCTCAACCTCTTGACACTTCTCAACCAGCACTTGAAAGTGTCGAATCCCTAACGGCACCACTGCGTCTTGCAGCTCGTACCTCAAACCATCTTGAAAGCGACGACACATATAAACCTCATCTATCCCATCCCTAAAGAAGCGGAAGAAACGGGATAGTGATTCAAACTTCTTGGAGTAAGCCTCCACATTCATGCTACCCTGCCTCAGTCTCAAAAACTCTTCTCCGTACCTTTCCCTCGCAGTCTCGGGAAAGTACTTGGCTAAAAACCTCCTCTTGAAGTTCTCCCAATTCAATTCCTCATGGCCATTCTCCATGATAATACGGGTGTTCCTCCACCAATACTCAGAACCCCCTAGTAACTGATAGGTAGCTAAGACCACCTTCTCTCCTTCTGGACAATGAATTGCCCCGAATATCCTCTCCACAGATTGGAGCCATAAATCAGCAGTTTCCGGACCTCCCTCTCCATTAAACTTTGGAGGAGTCTGGTGGTTGAAATTCGAAAGAAGTCTAGATCCAGCCGCAAGTATTTCCCTTTCGCGCTTTTCCAGATCCCTCTGCGCCTTATCATGGCTCTGAGCAGTCACAGCCGCTGCCATTGTGTTCATGGCATAAGCCATTTCATATATATCAGCATTGTCCGTCACAGGTGCTGTAGGTGCCCTTCTTGGAGGCATTCTATTCTGCACAATACCAATTCTGATTAGATTCATTATCCAAACATTTCTGAATCTCAACAGAAAATCTCACTCAACGGATTATTAACCCATAACCCGACACAGAACAAACACTAGAACTAACTCAACACTAGTTACGTCCTAACCGACTCTGAACTAACGACTCAAGTATACACTTTCCCTTTGAAGATTTAAAGCCGTGCTCTGATACCAATTGTAACAGCCCGTTTTTCAAAGGCCAAAAAGGCCATATTTTTTTTTTCTTTTCAACTAACACTCAGAGTGCGCATAGAATAATTTTCAATGAGCCGGCATTCAAATATACAAAAGAACTCATTACCATAAGGTGCTTCGACAAGCAAAGTGTATTCCTGAATAATTACAATCCAAGTCTAAGTATTCAAATACTTACAACCAAAACAAGTTAGAAACCCTATGCTAACCAAAAAGCACGGTGTACAACACACACCGGCGCATAGTCTAACTACTCTAAGCTAAAGCTCCAACCGCTCACTGGGGCCTGGAACAGCCACCGTCGTCACCACGACCTAACCCCTCATCTGGGTGGGATGAGCCCGCAAATGAAAGAAAGGGTCACCACAAAATATATAGTATGTATATATAACCAGTGCGAAAGATTGTACACATAACAATAATACCACAAACACAAGAGAAAACTCTTAACCACCAAAGCAAATCCCCACCAACGGGTTTATATATATAATGCACACCAAGCCTAATGCAGACTTCTACAATGAGTGTGGTAGATTCCCCATTACCACATGCATATGAATTCCGGAAGTCAGTAATCATAATCAATAAAACCACAAAGGGTTAGGATGGATCCATTCCCGATAATCGCACCCTGCAGTCCATTCCCGATAACCGCTTATTGGACTCAATAATTCCCGTAGGAGTAAGGTGGATCCATTCCCGATAATCACACCCCGTGATCCATTCCCGATAATCACGTACTATGAATGCATGAGCATACGATTCCCCTTATATGCTAATGCAACACAAACATATCGTACACGCATATGTAATCACACCACAACAACACATACATATACATCTAGTCATATGTATTTAATCACCTGCTCATACACATATTTCACCAAACATATGTAAGACAACAAATCATGTATTTACCACGATCTCATATCGAGAATACATCACAACAACATGCCAAGCACACCACAATTGCATACACAGCAAAACAAAGCATGTCGTAACTGTTTTAAAGACGGAAATAAAGTGGAGCCCTTACCTCGGCAAGCTTCCGTTTATTAAAACTCGTCCAAACAACACAACGCGCTTCCTAAAACAAGCAGCGTACCATCAATACATTGCTTCCCAACCAATCGTATTGAAACTAAACCAATAACCCCAAAAACTTAAAGGTTCCTAAGGAAAATTCACTCTTTCGGATACCATACCAAAAACTATCGTATTGATCAACCCCCATGAGTTATTTGCACTATTTTTAGGACTCAAAACAATAGGCCAAAGTCTTAAATAATTTGAAATGCAAAATGGCCGTTTTCTTGCGTTATAAGCTACGTACTTTCCGAGTACCCGAAAAACTCGTTTCCAATCCCAACCACTTCCATAAATAAATAAAAAGGGATTAGAAAGTTAAAAACCAAGTTTGGAAATCAGAATCCAAAATTTTAGATCCCAGAGCTCGCCCTGGCGAGTTGGTGGCGAGTGAAGGCAGTGAGGACTGGTCTTACTCGCCCTGGAGCTCGCCCTGGCGTGTTGTCATGACCTGTGACACTCGCCCTGGCGAGTAACCACTCGCTCAGCGAGTTTCAACTGTCATGACAGCAAAAGACAGCAACTCACAACACCTTTTTCCACCCAAACCTAGTTTGATTCTATTAGTTCCCAACATCTTTTCAAGACGCAAAAGCAAACCATTTTCATAAGCAAGCAATTCATTTCCGAAAGCTTGTTGGTTGCTTCGAGTGCAAGTTATTTGACTTTCATTTCCAAAATCAAAACCAAATCCAAGCACAAGTTTTATTACGAGCCTTAACCGCCCGGTAATCATTTTCAAACATGTTTTCAAGGTAAAAAGCGACACCACATGTCACAAGAGTTTTAAACCACTTTGACCCCAAAACACTACCCAAAAACACTTAGGAAATATTTTCATAAACCACAAAATATTTTTCATCGGATTTTCCAAAACAAAACCATACAACGCATTCCCCTTTTGCCCAAAGGTTCAAAGACAACTTTTCTTTTCAAAACCTTACAACATAACCTCATGAAATTGATCAATACTCTAAACTTTCAAAACCCTAACTTTTCTCATGAGATTTTTCACCAACTCATGGAAAACAAACATAACAAAGCCTACACATGCTTACTAACCCTCATGAACAACATTCATGGAACAAGAATCAATTCCTAACATTTTCATCTCATGAACATAATCTAAAACTCATAACTCCAAGAGTTTTAATCAACCAAAATGAAAAGGAAAAGAGTGGTTACCTTAAGAAAGTGATTCTCTACAACAATTCCACAAAGCTCCCAAGCTTGAAATGGACACAAATGGTGTAGAATGGAAAATTTGTGAAGGTTGGAAATGAGCAATGAAGTTCACGTGAAAGAGAGAAAGAATGAGAGTGAATATGTGATGTTTTTCTAAGTCCACAAACAACAAACCTCCTTACTATGTCAAGGCTCTTGCTAACTCATGGCCATTGGATCAAAAGACAAAATGCCAAGACAAAACCCTAGCCATTGGATCAAAACAAATCAAACCCACTTGAGATAAAACTCAACACCTCTTAGAAACACTCACACGTTCAGCTCTCGCACGTCGCGACGAACGTAAATCACAAAAACATAAAACCTACGGAAAGAACGTCTAACGTTTAACACTTCCAAAACTTATCGCCGAATCTTTTTCCGCGACTGTAATTTTCTTCCATACCTCAGAAAATTATTCTCAGAAGATATCCTAACTCGCGCAGATATATAAAACTCCCATCCGAAACCTCACTGAATTCAGACGCAATAAAATTTTACAACGACGGGTAAAATCCTACTCGTTTTTCCAAAAACAAGAATAATCCCAATCTCATTATTCCGAATCCACATCAACCTTCTTATTCACAAAGGAGGATTACAAGACAAAAGTCTGTACAATTACAGTGCACGAGCACAAAACAGACTCAATTACAGCAAAACCTAATAATTACACGATGTTTCACCACATGAACACATCGAAACCCTAATGTTCCTTAAACCAACTATACAACGAAATCTTGGGTCTTACAAAAAACAACATGGTCTTCATTTTTTATTTACTTTTTTTTATTTACTTTAGAAATACTAGTAGTCTAAGCAAAAATCAACAAGATCTTTTAAATTTGTTTTTCTTCAATAATACCACATTTGTAATTAAAATTAACAATATCTTTTAACTTTAATTTTCTTCAAAAATACTACCTTTGTAATAAAAATTAACAATATCTTTTAACTTCGATTTTCTTCAAAAATACTACCTTTGTAATAAAAATTAACAATATCTTTTAACTTTGATATTCTTAAAAAATACTCCCTTTGTAATAAAAATTAACAATATATTTTAACTTTGATTTTCTTCAAAAACAATGTCCATCTATATATAATCATGGTATCACTCCTAGAAATTCACACAACAAAATACAGTGTATTAGCAATCCAATAATTTTATTTAAGTTTAAATTAAAATCATGAGCAAATAAACAAGTAAATTTTTTTATATTAATCATCAACATATAAATAACTTAATTATATATGTTAGATAAGTTAAATAAATATATATATATATATATATATATATATATATATATCTTATATGAAAATAATAAAATTACCATTGCAAGATAATTATATTTAATTTGTTATAAAATTTTAAATAACATCCCTACTTTGCAATTTTGAATAATTATTTTACTTTAAAATATTGTAATTTTAGTGGAATTTTGATTTTTTTTAGATTATATAAATTATTTCCTCCATTCCTATTTATTTGTCGTTTTAGAAAGAAAAAAAAAATTGTTTCAAATGATTTGTCGTTTTGATATTTTAAGGTTATATTTTGTCTATTACACCCTCCTTCCTAAATTTTTTATTGATTAAATTTTATATAATCTTTTTATTGTATCGAGTTATTTTTTTTACTAAACTTCTTCATAAAATCTTTTTATTGTTTTTGTTTAGTTCTTTTTTTTTCTTCGTTTCTTGCATGTTTATTAATCTTCTGCCTATAATCTTTTTTTTGTTTCTTTCTATTTCTCATAGAAGCAATTAAATTGAAGTAATTGCGATTTTTGGAACGGCTAATATTGATCAGCTCGGTAGAATTATTAACGTTTTGGGCAACCTTGATGAGAGAGCTTGGTTTGATTGTTCAACCGCTCAAGGTAGAAAACCCTGCTGGAGTTGAAGCCTGCCTGCCCAACCGCTCATCTGATGAAGTATATCTGTCAAAAAATTGCTTTCTTACGATCCGCCTTTAATCTTTTTGGTAGTTTTAATTTTTTTTGGAAAGAGAAAGTGTGTGCAAAAAAATAGAAATTTATTGGTAGATTAAAATTAGGGTAATAATATATTAAAAAAAGGTATAATAGGAAGATATGGTGCAAAAATATACTTTCTTAATTTGGTGGTTTTTTCTAAAACGACAAATAAAAATGAATGGAGGGAGTACAAAATTACACTCGTGAGAAAATCTTATATATATATATATTAAAAATTAAATTTTTTGTATGTATTTAATTTTTAATTTACTATCAAAATAAAAATTTATTCAACAAAAAAAAATTGGCCTACAAGAGATTTGAACCATGACCATTTGGTTAACAAAGCATACAACATGCCAACAAGATAAATGACCATTTTATTAAATAAGTCTATTTGATTTTGTTTTAAATCAATCGTTTGTGTTATTTTATTAAAATAAAAAATAAAATAAAAAATAGAAAGAGTGTAAACCTAGAACTAAATCCCTAACCTCAAATCCGCTGTCGCGCGCACAATGAGCAAAAAACAACAAGATCTTCATCTTTGATTTACTTTATAAATACTAATAGTCTAAGCAAAAATCAACAAGATCTTTTAACTTTAATTTTCTTCAAAAATCTACATTTGAAATAAAAATTAACAATATCTTTTAACTTTGATTTTTTTTTAAAAATACTACATTTCCAATAAAAATTAACAATATCTTATAATCTTGATTTTCTTCAAAAATACTGCCCATCTATATATAATCATGGTACACTCATACAAATTCACAAAACAAAATACAGTGTATTTTATTCCATTCGAAGCGCCACCAAATGGAGGAAGGAGAAGGTTCCTTTACATCACCATTATCTCATAAAAAGATGGTCTCTTACATTAAAAAAAAGAGCAGCTTTTGGAGGGAATATATTTGGTCAATTTGCTAGAGAGGTATACTTTGGTGCTTTTATTTTTGTATATTAGTGATTTTTTGTCTATTATATGTATGTTGTTGTGTTGAATTTGATTGTAAGTATAAGTATTTAAGTAAAACAAAATTATTGAATGAACTTGTAGTCCACCGAAAACAAAGAAGGTTCTGAAAGAAGAATAAATTTTCGATGATTGGGATCTTGATGATAATTTTTTTTTATGATTGTGATGAGAAGGTGGATCTTGCTGATAAAGAAATTTTTTATGATTGTGATGAGAAAGTAATTAATTTGTAACATGATTAATGTTTACATGTATTTGACAAAGTGTTTGTACAAAGTATTGAAAATTTTGGCAATTTGAACAGGACCAGACAAAATAAAAGATGTCTAAGGTCTTAGAATCAATTGACAACTTCAAGCACAATCTAGTGAGCTTTTTGAACGAACCATGTTAATGTTGCCAACAGTATTGTGGAAAATCTATTCAAAGTTGGTACCAATGCTATGGAAAAACTAGTCACACCTTCCGCTGAGGAAAATGTTCGTCCTATGACCAAAGAAATGGTTAGAAAATTGTATTCCATATGATAAAGATGGTAAGAAACATGTTGCAGTAACCTGCACTTAAATAGGGTGCTATATACATCAAATCGAGCAAAAAATTAGTTGGTCTGTTTATCCCTAATGTGAGTACTTTACTTTTTTGTTACTCATTTGATAGAACCAATATCTTGGTATCCATTATTAACATTTGTATTTGTCATGACATATGTTAATGCAGTGGTTGTCCTCACTCTTTAAACCAAAGAAGACAATGAATATAAACTCTGACAAATGTGATATGGCATCTTACATATTTGGTCATTCAACATATGAGTTAGTCATACATTTCACATTGTATTAAATATCTTTTTTTCTAAAAAAGAAATCAATACTATGAGTGACATTAATTGTACATTTATTTATTAATTTTGCCGCAGAAATGTTGTGAGTTACTCACGTGTACCACTTTGTGATGGAACAAGGATGCTTCTACATGGTTTGAATCCCACTCAAATGCTTAGCGGAGATGTATTAATTTAATGTTTTTCCATTAGCATGTGATGTAGCGGAGCTTCTCTCTTCTAACAAATGTGTGTAATAGAAAAAAGAAACATTAAATTACTGCATCTCCGCTAAGCATTTAAGTGGGCATCAAACCATGGAGAAGCATCTTGTTCCGTCGCAAAATGGTACACGTGAGTAACTCACAACCTTTTTGCTGCAAAGTTAATAAATAAATGTACAATTAATGTCACTCATAGTATTGATTTCTTTTTTAGAAAAAGACATATTTAATACAATGTGAAATGTATGACTAACTCATTTGTTGAATGACCAAATATGTAAGATGCCATATCACATTGGTCGGAGTTTAGATTCATTGTCTTCTTTGGTTTAAAGAGTGAAGACAACCACTGCATTCACATATGTCATGACGAATACAAAAGTTAATAATGGATACCAAGTATATTGGTTCTACCAAACGAGTAACAAAAAAGTTAATTACTCACATTGGGGATAAACATACCAACTAATTTTTTGTTCGATTTGATGTATGTAGCACCCTGTTGGAGTGTTGGTTACTGGAACAACATATTTCTTACCATCTTAAAACCAATTTTCTAACCCTTTCCTTGGTCATAAGTCGAACACTTTTCTTAGTGAAAAGTGTGACTAGTTTTTCCATAGCATTGGTACCAGCTTTGAATAGATTTTCCACAATATTGTTGGCAGCATCAACATCAGCTGATTCGCTCAAAAAGCTCACTAGATTGTGCTTAAAGTTGTCAATTGATTCTAAGGCTCCGTTTGGCCCGACTTATTTTTTACTTTTTATTTTAGTTTAAATGAAATAGAGAAATATAAAATTATATTTGACACTATTTCTCCTTAAAAGTATTAGAGAAATAAAGTAAAGAAGTAAAAAATAAAGAAAAGTGAAGTCAAACACAATTTTTTCCTTCTTTACTATTTTTAAGGAGAAGAAAAAAAGGAGAAAATAAGTCAGGCCAAACGGAGCCTAAGACCTTAGACATCTTTTGTTTTGTCTGGCCCTGTTTAAATTTCCAAAATTTTCAATACTATGAACAAACATTTGATTTTCATTTCTCATTGATTAATTTCTTTTGGGTACAAATCTTTCATTGATTTTTATTTTTTTATTTGTTATACGATCCAATATTTATTTAATAGAAGAAATTTCTATCTAATCATTTATTTATTTAAATTTCTTAAGTATATTTTTATCATACTGTACGATTTTTGTTCTAAATTTCTTAATCATTTATTTATTTAAGTTTTTTTTTAATAGAGAAATTTGATTTTGAATTTTTTGTACATATCCAATATTTCATTCCATTGACATATAAAATCAAATAAAAAGAAAATATATAAGTTTAAAGAATTGAGGTATGAGAATAAACAAAAAATGTCAATAGTATCCCTAGTGAAGTTCCTTGCTTTTAATCAAGTTGTTTGGGCTCCGGTGGCAAGGAGCTCCTTCAAAGGACGTACTCGGGGAATATCGAGTTTGATTCTCAGAAGGAACAACGCTTGGCCAATGGGCATGCTTCTATGTACGAGTCAGATTAATCGTTCACCTTTGGTGGGTCGGAAACCAGTGCGAAAGTAAAAAAAAGAAGTTCCTTGCTTTCAGTCTATTGGGCCAGCTTAGAGGACTATGAATTAATTGGCATGTCCAATATATAAGAAATATACACATAATTCACAACAAATAAAAGTTGTAAATACATTCAACTCAAGCTGAAACTCACACTATCACAAATTGAAATATAACTTTGATATCAATATTTTAGAAACACATTTCAAATAGTAAGAAACCTGCAAATATATCCAACAATTAAATGAAAGAAATAAGAACAAAGTAAACATGTAAAACAGAGAAAAAATAACAAATTAAAGGAAAGAGTGAGAATGAAACAAAAAAATAATTCAAGAAATAAACTTTTAAATATACAGTTCAACCGTCAAAAAAATATACAGTTCAACGTTGTATATATAGTATTGTGATGCTACCAACAACTAAAATGAGTATCCCTAAACTTTTGCACATGGTTGACTATTAATTAATTCTAAAACTCCTTGTTAAAAAAATATTAATTCTAAAATAAGTAACTATTTGAATTGTTTCATTTTAAGAAACTATTTGAATTTTTATGCCTTTTTATAATTTATTTTTTAAAATCATAATTTCTTTAAATCCAAATTGATAATAAAAAGCCAATCATGTATTTATTTAAATTTCTTATGTAAAATTTTAATTTTTTTTTTTTTTTGACTAAAAATAAAGATATTTATTCATTCAAATTGACGGAGTACATCGATGCAATACAGATTCAATTTGGCTAAAAACAAAAGGGATAAATCTGCGAACAAACTCACAGTATCCGTGTTAATAGCATAAAACGGCAAATTGCATATGCCTACAAATATGACTATATTAAAGTCTCCGGAATAATCATGTCTCCGGATCTGTAGCGTTGATGGCACCAAAGTCGACACTGATTGGATCTGCACTGGATCAAAACTAATCTTCAACCTGAAAACAAATGAACACCGCACAAGACGGGATAACAAAATACTTCGCACAAAGACGGGACAACAAAGATCAAAACAAACAAATATGTGAAAATCACTTATTTAAATGAAAAGACAATTAAAAACAATTCAGAGGGGTGATTTTGGGTCAAAAATCGACCCTAAAACCACCCCTTCTTGATGGATGAAGAAAAATGAAGAAACTAGGTTAATGGAAGGAGTAGAGCGGCGCAAGGGTGAGGAACTAGGTTAATTTTTATTATAAATCAATTGAATGTTAAGGAGAAAATAAATATTAAATCAGCAATCTCATCAAATAAAGAATTAAATGCTCATAAAGTAGTTCCAAAATAAAATTTGAGGAAGTAATTAATTTAAAAATAATTGATGAAATAATAGTAAATTCATATGAAACTGAAATATATTATATTAAAATAATACACTATACGAAGCATGTATTAAGCTCTAACATGTATTATATTACGTAGGCTTAAATATCATTTTCCTCCCTGTATGTTTGCGAATTTTTGGTTTTAGTCATTGTATCTTTTTTTGTTGCAAATAAGTCTCTGAATGTACAAAATTTGTTGGTTTTAGTCTTTGCTGTCTGTTACCGTTACAAAAATGCTGATTTATCAAATGTTTGCACACATGGGCACCATGATGTGTCAAGTTAAGTTGATCGGGTCATAAATGAATGACCAAAATCACACTTAGAATATAAAGAAAATGCATGTTTACACCATAATTTTGTTTCAATTTTCACCAAGGTTTGATTTTGGTCCTTCATTTATGACCGGATCAGCTTAACTTGACTCATCGTAGTGGCCACGTGTGCAAACGTTTGACAAATCAGCGTTTTTTTGTAACGTAGCAGACAACGAGACTAAAACCAATAAATTTTGTACATTCAGAAACTTATTTGCAACAAAAAAAGATACAGGGACCAAAACCAA
Source organism: Trifolium repens (assembly GCA_030408175.1). Taxonomy (NCBI): domain Eukaryota; kingdom Viridiplantae; phylum Streptophyta; class Magnoliopsida; order Fabales; family Fabaceae; genus Trifolium; species Trifolium repens. The sequence continues at coordinate 27,506,044 of CP125841.1, read as the reverse complement.
AAATTCGCAAACATACAGGGACGAAAGTGATATTTAAGCCAAAAATATAATAATATTGATGATAAAATAGTCCTTATATAATATTGATAATAAAATATTATTTTTAAAATTATCCGTTTATTTTTTTTTATTACTGTTACTTTAATTTACTACGTTAAATATAAAATCTATAATATTTTTTAAAAAATGGATAATTTAATTATAAAATTTTAAAAAAATTAACAAAATAATAACTTTAATGTATTAATATTAATGTATAAAATAATATAAGTTAGAGATTGTTTCCTAGAATGACATGTGGCGATATTTAATATGTAATTAATATATACTAGTATGTTAGACCGTGCCGTGCACGAGATAATTTTCTTTTTTAATATTATTTATGTGTTTGTTTTGAAATATTATTTGAATTATTTGGTTTAAAATTTAATGATGATAAAATTGAGATAGTTTTTGAATTATATAGGTTTAGGGATGTTACAGGAAAAAGCGGATTGAAGAGTATTCATTCGCTTCCCGTTCTGCACTATTAGAAGATTTTTTTCTTCCATCTTCATCCTCGGGACTATATAGGGGCTCTACAAATATAAAATAATTATACACTTCATGGCCTTAAGATTTTTTGGCAACATAGTTTTCTATAAAATTAAAATATACTAAGATTCTTTGATTGCGATAATTTCCTTCAATGATGGTTGTCTGCTAAATCATCTTCAACCAACTCTTTTTTTTCTTTTAAAGGTTGTCTATGTCCTTTTTCATTTTATATTATTTAGAAGGCTGTGTATATTTTTTTTGCAAATGTCTATGAAATTAATTTTATTTAGTTTATTTGACTATGAAAATACAATATATGTTTGAGAATGTTAGATGAACATAGTGGGATGTGAAGTACTCCCCCGTTCCCCATTTAACAATACTGATAGATTCTTTCGCTCCATCTTCCAACACTCTGTAATTAATACATATAAAACATATCAATTAACATATACAATTAATTAAATAACATCAATTAATCAAATATAATAAAATATAAGATTTTGGGTGTTACAACTCTACCCCCCTTAAAGAATTTTCGCCCTCGAAAATTTCACGCAAAAGTTACAACTAACAAGTTCAAGAATCAAAGATCAATCAATAATAATTAACGGTTATAACCATACCAATTAAATGCAATATTCATCACCAATTACATACAATACCAAAATGGACAAGACCTAATCATGGCACTACCTCATATTGTTACAAATTATATACACATAATGATATGGTATTTCAATCAACATGCATCACATTCCAAGTTATGACTTCAACATAATTCAAAACTAAGATTAACTCCACAAAATACAAATTCACATGTCATTGATGCGTACATAATAAAGTCATGCAAAATTACGAAACTAGCATACCCTAAACATGGATTACCAAATAACTCAATCTCACAAAATCATTTATAATCATCACATATACATATTCATCTCAAAATTTCAAGTTCACAAAACACGGTCAATACATTCTATATAAATAAATAAAAAAATCATTCTAGGCAAACTCTAGGCGCTACCAAAGTTTGACAAGATTAGTATCATCCAATCAGCACAATCATGTCTATCCATTAACAAGAGATCAAGGACGGCCAGTTCCTTAATTTGTTAATAAATGGACAACAATCATGATGGTGGTTCAAACCATCCTTACCAAGCTACGATAGTGTTTTCTTAAGCACGAAACACATAAGTATACAAAAGCATATCACATCGTCTAGCATAAACATTTAATTAACATACATTGCCTCTAAACTTAAAAATCAATAATCAACTTAAAACAAGAAGATAGATATTCCACAACAATAAATCTTACGAATTCAACCATTCTTACCAAACAAGAACACTTCCACCAAAACATCAAATTTAAAATCATGTAATGACTAATAAGAGAAACAATTATGGAGACATAGATTATCCACACATAGATTCATACATTTCAAAATTTATCAAAAGAAGAAATCACAATTTGACCAATCCGTAAAGCCATGAAAACATGTTTATGAAAATAACACATTTGAAAGATTCATTCACAATGCACAATTCATGTAGTTACTCACATAGGAATCATGGTAAAGGATATTCAAATAATCTACAATAAATCTATCATGGTATATTCATCTAATATCTCAATAATTCAAAAATAACACATTGTCAACATATGCATAATTTACACAAGGATACACAAACAAATACCTACATGAAATCTCTCATTCTTAAATCATCAATCTAAGAGTTTGGTCATGGTAAAAGAACAAACATTTCATAACATCGAATTCTAAGTAACTCAAGAATTCACATTCATATAAATAAATCATGTAAGGAAACAATTAACTTAGCATGGTAATCAATCTAATCAAATAAGATCATCAAATTTCGCATCATATTGAATTCATTCATTTTCAAAATCTCTTAAAAAAAAGAATGATACAATTATCAACTCCTTAAAGGACATTGCAACAATTTACGAATATAGTGCATATTATTATCTATCAAACACAAGTCATGCTAAACATATTTATCACTTAAATAATTTCAAAGTACTCCAACAATGATTAACAATAAATATTTGTAAGACAAATCAAATGCACAAATATGTCTATTCTACATTGCATACGAACATGATACAACATTTCACATAAGCATATCATACAAGATAAATAATTAACTTAACACGACACTCAATCATTTACACAAGATCATGAAAGCATTTAAGGAACATACACATCTTCTCTAAATCTTTGAAAGTTAAAATCACGTCAAAACAAGAAGGGTAAATATTCCATAGCAACAAATTCCAAAACTCAACAAATCATACTCACGTAAGTATATTCATGCAAGAGAAATATCTAGCTTAAACATATAAGGCAAAACATACGTCAAACATATCCTAGAATTCATTAATATTCTACTCTTTCCATTTTCATGAAAAACTAGTTTCATTCACTCAAAGAAAATAATATGGATTTTCAACATCATTCACATCATAAGGAATAACTACTAGTTTTAGAATCACCATATGTCATAAAACATAATGCACAATAATACAAATAAGAGCATGTTCAAAAATACACATAAACTCCACTATAATAGTCTAATTAAACTATAAAACATACTCAGGTACTATGTTGCATAAAAATAAATTTTTATTACCCTATACAAGTTCAAATATCAAAACCATTACTATCTTTGCATTTAATCTACTCACGATAACATACAAGGAAAATAAATGGTCTCATTTCACGCAACTAAAGCAAAACATCATGTACTAATTTAGGCATATGAAGTTATAAGCTAACATAGAAGCATACTAATAATCATGAATTAACTTTCAAACATGAAGTAAAAATTATAGATGCTATAGTTATTGCCAAATTAAAACGCAAGTTCCAAAAATCAAGTAAGACAACATTCTAACGAGGAACTAACAATAACATTCATGAAATCAACCTCACACATAATCAATAAGTTATTCGAACACATAGAATTCACCAATACATGTTCAACTTAATAGATCACAATATTTTCATGAATATTCACCAATAATCGGAAAGTCAAAACATTCAAATAATTTCACTATTGCATTCATATATAAATTTTCAAATAATTTCATGGATACATACATACATACAAACATACATACATATATACATACATAACATCATTTAATTAATTCAATCATACTACGCAAGCAATCATCATAAATAAATCATCACAACATTCATTTACGACGCATGCATAAACAATCATACTTAACTACATATAGCATAGATTTTTATCAACAAAGAAATTTATACTCATGTACGAACATAATCATTTTAAATAGAGAAATAACAATAAGACATTATCATGTAAGTCATTATCTTGAAATAAAACAACAATCATATTCTCAAGTTTCAAGAGTAAACACAAATGATGACAATAATAATATTCACTCATTATATCGAATGAAAATATCAACAACAACAAATATCATCATTAAGTCACATTTCAAAACAATAATGATGAATGCATATTCATTATCAATTACGCACAATTATATCATGTTATCATCACTTACTTATTATGGAATCATAACCAAATAAAATCATGTCAAAACTACACAAAGATTATAGCTTAAGCACATACAACTATTATAATCATAAAGGAATAACATTCATCGTAAATCAACATCAAAGAATACATAATCATTACTAGATAACTTACAACTAAGATAATTATCAATCTCATCAAATACTCACCAAAGAATGAATAACATAATCCAATTCATATTACTCATAGTTCATGAATAAACAATCACCAAGTATATTCATAAAATAAATACATCACAACTTATCAACATTTATGAAACAATAGATTCATAAGTCAACACCAATTAAAACACAAATTTTAAGGATCAAGTAAATCAACATGCGAATAAGCAATAAAACGAGATTCAATAAACTCATCATAAATCCACAAAATGGTTAATAGTGACTAATGTGCAAGTGTAACTATGACATTTAAATCACAAAAGACACAAGAACTACACAAGACACTATGCCCACTTAGTCTGAACGCACAGACTTGCTCTGATCGACACACGACACACACATAGCTCACTATGTCCGAGGACAACCGGAGCTCTGATACCAAATTGTAACACCCCAAACCCATAATTATATAAAATATACCTTTATAAAAATATTACTCGAAAATACGCAACGGAAATAATACTTGATTTACAAAAGGTTTGGTTCGAGTATTACAACGTACACATAATTGTTTACTAATAACTTAATTAGTAAAACAATTATGTATAAAATAAGTTTATAAGGAAATACATCTTTAAATACATTGAATATAGGAAGCAAAACTCTAAATACACAATATATAAATGATCCCAACCCCGTGCCATGATCAGAGCGGAGCTTCATCGTCGACTCGGTCACAAACATAACCTGAGGATCTGGATCCCAAATCCAGCACATACACAAAACAGAGGGTTAGATAATATAACCGTAAAAAGAATCTAAGTGTACGAACATACTTAACACTTAAGATATAGTATAAACAACTCAATTTATAAACATATATTGGTTCCAAGTTATTCATATCTCATAACCACAAAAGGGTACATCATGTCACAATAATATCACATTCTCAATCGATTGACAAAGTAAACACGTCATCAAATATCAATCACTTACTACACATCTTATAACACACTTAATCACTTAATCATATTATTAAGAGATATCAATCAATGTCATATACCAATTAACACATTTAATCACATATCCCTAATGCAACTAATGTCAATTACTCATGTCATGTCACCCTAGACACGACTAATGCATGTGGTACCATTTCATCAAGTTATTGGAAAACTTATTCCAAATATATCTTAGTCAACCGCAGCTACTAAGATATCTGCCATACTTTAGGATCCCCTCTAAAGTATCTGCTAAGCATATAAAATGAATGCATGAATGTACAATTACCAAACATATGGTTTACATATTTTAGTCAACCGCAGCTACTAAAATATCTGCTATACTTTAGGGCTCATCTAAAGTATCTGCTCAACATACAAAATGAATGTATGTATATCAAATTACCAAACATATGGTTTAAACATCTCATCCTATAAAGGATATCACAATCGATGTACTTCAATCACCTTTTACAAGTACATCTACTCCATTAAATTAAATAACATTAATTAATCTATCACATACTCTAGTCACCTTACTAAAGTATCTACTCATCAAAAAGGATAACACAATCCACATATATATATATCCACAAGATAGTTAGAAATACATCTTCTCTATCAATTAATCACATTAATTAATCTTCTCAAGTTATCTCACATATACGAGAATATTATAATCATAATTCATTATCATAATTCATTCCCATATAGGATATCATGAATCATCACTTCATTTCAATAAATCTTACAAGTAATCAAGCATACATATTCAATCACAATCACTAATTCATAATTCAATACTAACTCAAGTATCCAATCATGTTATTTTCAATAAGACATTCATATATAAGCTATCATGCCATTCTATAATCAAAAGACCATAATAAAGACATGTTACAAGCCAAGATCAAAAGGAGAGGAAAGTCCAAATATATATGCTGAACAATGTTGACTTTCGCGCAGGCGAAGTCATGTCTCGCGTGCGCTAAAAATGTCTCGCGTGCGCGAAGACTCAGGTCGCGTGCGCGAAGAACGCGACTGAAAAGAGGTGAGCTTCTGCCAATTTCGCGTGCGCGGAACAGGATCCTCGCGTGCGCGAACGTGCCCAGAAATTCATCCCTTTTCGCGGGTTTCATACCACAACCCCTAAAAATATCATTTTTCTTGTTTTCAAAGATTAAAGGTTACAACTTAAAGTGTTTATGATCAATTGCAACATGAAAGTAGATTCTAAAACATGATCAAACATCAAGAGATGAGAATCCATAGATTTTGCATAACATTTCAAGAACTCATATCAACACATAAATTCCTTACAAACATCTACACATTCCCATTTGAAACCCCAAGATTCATAATTTCATATTGTAATAAGCTCAATAATTCATTAAATCTTGCAAAGGTATCATTTTTATTCAATGAAAACACCCACCCAAAAGAAAAGAGTGTAGAGAGTTTGGGAATGGAGAAATAGACATTCTCCCCTCTCTATGCTCACTCTAATTATATTATCTAACCTCATACCTTAATAAAGTTGGAATCTCTACTCCACCACTTGATTTCCTTTAATCTACCATGGCTTATTCTTTATTTGATCTTCTCCTTCATCTCTTTCTCTTTCTCTACTCTCTCAACTCTCTCTTTCTCTTAACTTCTCTTTTTCTCATTTTTATGATAAATAACAAGAACACTACATATCATAAAAATCCCTCCTTTATATATATCCCTCTTCTAGGTTATAGTCAAATCCCCATACTACCCTTAATTCCACTACTAATTCCACTCATAATTCCCCACTTTACTATTACCACAAATTCTTGTATTATTTACACCATTGCCACTACTTTATCCCCAAGACACTCTATCCTTTTTAAGATAATAACAAAAGTGCCACTATTATCTCTACACAATCCACTAACTCACTAGATTACCATATTACCCTTAATCCTACCATAAACTCTTATTCTTCCTAATTAGGCCCAATTACTCATAAAAGCCCATCATCAACCAATATAAATGCAACGATTAATTAATACATATAAAACATATCAATTAACATATACAATTAATTAAATAACATCAATTAATCAAATATAATAAAATATAAGATTTTGGGTGTTACATGTGTTACCCCCCTGTAATATTTTTTTTTGAAATTACCCCCTGCAAAATTTATTTTTTTGATTTACTCCCTTGGATGCACTTTTTAAATCGGTTATTTTGTTCAACCGATTTAAAAAGTGTTGTTTTTTAAATCGGTTATTCTGTTTTTTTTTGCCTGCCACGTCAGCAAAAGGGGGGTAAATAAAAAAAATAAATTTTGCAGGGGGGTAATCTCCAAAAAAAAAATTACAGGGGGGTAACGCAAAACTCGCCTACTTTGCAGGGGGGTAAAGACCTATTAACCCTTAGTAAAAAGGTTTCATTGTGAAGTTTTCTTTAGGCTTTATTTAGTGTTCTCTTTAGGCCTCATTTAGTGTTATATGACCCTAACGAGTCATCACCCTATAAATAGACTATGGTCTCAATATACTAGACACATCGCATAATGCCGTTTCTCCTCATCTAAAGAGTGTCTAAAAGGCATAAGGAGTCTAAGTTTAGAAATAACCACAAGCCAACGAATGTTTGTCATCCGTCTCTACTTTCTTTGCGTTTCAAGATCACTACTAGAGTGGTTAGCATCAACGATACACCATTCAAGTATTCCTAATACCGGTTTTTAATAAATCAACATGACATATATCCTAGAATTATATACATGCACCTTTTGTTTATTTGGCTTTCCACGTTAAAGTAAGATTAAAACTTTAATTTTCTTTATTATTGAGCATCCCTTGTATAATTAATTATACCAAATATGTATTGTAAGATTATTGCTATTAAATATTAAACCAATTAATTTATTCGCTATAAACTAATTTATTTATATTTATTAACTAAAATATACTAAAGATTAAGGGATCGTTTGGATTAACTTATTTTTGAGCTTATGCAAACAACTTATGCAATTTTTATGTATCATTATAAGTTTCTCAAGATAGTTAATGATAAAATAACTTATAAAAATATATTTTTCATTAGTGCGAAGTTATAAAATAGCATAAAACCTAATTTATATTGCATAAACTGTTTCCATAAGCTCAAAAATAACCCAATCCAAATATTAAAATATTAACTACTATAAAGTATAAAGTAGCCCATAAGCTAATCTTACCAAATATTAAAGATTGAATCATAAATTAACTATAAAGTAACTCATAAATTATAAAATATAAATTTATCCACTATAAATTAATTTATTATTTTTTTTTTTGTCAAAAAGAGCTTAAGTTAGTTCGATTAAGATTTTTATATTGTTAAAAATAAAATAATGTTTGAAACAAAAATGTGATGTCATGAAGTTTGTTTAGATTTATTTATTGGAAAATGCTAACTAGTGCCTCCCGGGGCACTAGTTAAGGATACTCAATATAGTAAAATTATATTGGAGTTTGTGCGGTTAATGTTTGTAAAATACAAAAAATGTTATTTTCAATACAAAAGTTACTTTTTTTATATTCTTAACTAGTGTCCGATCCTTATTTATTTTGAAATGATTTGGACCTTCAAAAGTCTCTAAGTAGCGAATTTTTTTGGCATTTAGAAGAAGAAGCACAAAATTAAAACGAGTGATCCACATGTGTGTTGTTAGATTCCGTCGTATCGTTGAATAGGATGAGCTAGGCGTCTTCAACCATACCCTCTATTTCTTTCTGGATAATCTCCCATAACATTCCACAAATATTTCTTATCAACATTTATTTCTTTTTTTAATTAAAAAAACAAAATACATACATAAATAAATAGATAGGAACCAACCGTTATTTAGTTTGGGGATTGACATTGAACTTGGTAGGGAAGATCGTAGTTCGATCCTCACAACTGTAATCGAAAGAGAGCTAAAACTACTTGTTGTTAGAACTGGTCCGTAAACCAGATTAAACTGGTGGTGAAAATCAAAAAATTAAAAAATAAAGAGGAAATAAAAATTGCAAACAAGTCATAGATGTCATAGCTTAACTAACAAAAAATGTTGAAATTATTAGACCGAACGTTGTAACCCGGGTTCGGACCCGAAATCTCACAATTATATAAGTTTAATTTCGGTGGATTACCGCTTCATAAAAAAATTGCAAACAATAAATAAATTAACAAAAGAAAAAATGAAAGCAAGACAAACATCACACACTCAAAGTAGCTAAGGTGAGTGCCTTTTTTTTCTTTCTTTTTCTAAATCATTTTAAATTAAATTAAATATATATCATATTGAATTAATTAGTTAATTTGGATTGGATATTGATTAATTCACCTTTGGTTGGCATATTCATAAACTCAAACTTGATAACATTTTAGAATAATAAGCAATTTAATTCAACTTCACACATTATTTTGAAAACTGTTGAACCAACAATTCCAGAAGAATCACAGTTTCTCATTTTGCATGTATTGATTTTAAGCAGATTATAGCTATAAGGGTTTGATAATGTTTGATTGACGTGTTCATTGTTCATTCCTTCTTCATCATCTTCTTCTTCAACTCAACATGATAATGTTACCGTTTTGCTCAGCCACACCGTGTTATTCCCCTTCTTCTCAGGTCAATTTCTATCCATTTTTGCATATTTATCAATGTTTCTTTCAGTTGCTGATTTTGTTTTTTGGTAAATCAATCACTTAGAACAGTTAATTTTGTTGTTATTGTAGATTCCTTTATTTGGAGGATTTCAATCTCTGTATCCAATTCGAAAGGATTTTGAGAGTAAATGTGTTGCAGAAGAAAGTTTACATTTAGGTTTGCATTATAGAACATCTTCACTTAGAAATTCATTTGCAACACAAGCTATAAAGAATGGTGAATTTAGATATAGTTTATCGACCGTGCCGGAGGAATCAGTAGACTTTGCAGGACAGTCAACTGAAGGATCTGATGCATTAGTAGTACCTGCACAACCAGAAGCGATATTGAGTACTGATATATCGTCCGGGAAGTTTGAATCTGTGTCTAGTTTGATTCAAGGGGGTAATGAATCGTTAGATGCTACAAAAGCAAGTGTCGGTGACCTTGTTTCTGGAGTAAACGAGTCGTTCAATGCCGCAGTTAATAAGGGAGAAGATGTTTTACGAAGCTCGCTGGATACGGCTACTTCTTTTGTTGATTCTATTGTTAAAAATGCTACTACATCTGCAGATAATGCTTTTAGTAAGGTGTTTTCTTCTGTTGATCAAACGGGAGATTTGGCGAGTAAGAAAATTACTAGTGTTTCGAGTGGGATAAATGGAGTCACGAGTAAGGCACCTGCTTTGGTTATTGATGTATTGCGCCGCACAGTCGTTGTGGTAGAGAGTTCTTTATCTAAGGGGGCTTCCTATGTTGTTTACTTGTATGGATCAGCCAAGGAGGTTCTTCCTGCAGAGATTAGGGATTCAGTCAATGTATATGAAGGAAAAGCAACACAAATCTTAAGGCCTGTTGGGTCTGCAACTCAACAGGTAATGTATTGATAGAGATTCAACAGGATTCTTTACTCTCAAGTCTCAGTTTTACCTGATTCTAAGTCTTAGATTCCCTTGAAAATTTCATTTTGTTTAATGTTTGTGAAATTTGATTTAAATTTATCAAATGATTCAAAACAGCTTTTATATGGATGGCTCTTCTTTAGCTCTAGTAGCATAAGAAGTTCATTGCTTTTACTTCATTCTTGAAATATGTGCGTTCTTGTTCTTAATATATGCTGTTTCATTTCGCAAACATTCTGAATTTGATAGTGTATGTTGATAAAATATGTCCCATAAACAGATATACACGGCTTTCTATTCATTGGAGAAGAGTCTTGGTTTGGATCCAAACGACCCAATTATTCCATTTGTTGTTTTTGTCGGCTCTTCAGCAACATTATGGTATGAATTCATCTTTCCTCAAAAGTAAAATTTGTTATTTATTGGAGAATTGAATTTTCATCACAAACGCCATCTGTAATAGATGTCAGATATTTGCAGGGCTATTTATTGGTTGTGGAAATATGGAGGTTACTCAGGAGATTTATCCCCTAAATCAGCTTTTGAGCTCCTGTCTGGAGACTCAAATGCTGTACTTATAGATGTCCGCTCTGAGGCAAGTTATGGTCAATTTTTTTCTGGCATTTTTAATTCAAAGCGGGAGAAACAGTCATAGATTTATGAAAGTGAAGTCAAGATATCTTGTGTTTTGAATCTTTTGATGTTCAGTCTATACTTGTTCCACCCTTCTTCCAACCTCAAACTATGGTCTTTTGACATTATGGAAGTTTTCCTATCTGTTTACATTTGTTTGGCTAACTATTTTCATATCAATGTTGAGCAATGAAGTCGCTGCTCCTTTCCTTTATGCAGGATTTGCGAGAAAAAGATGGTATTCCTGATATTCGACGGGCTGCTCGGTTTCGCTATGCAAGTGTATCTCCAATCGAGGTTGGTTTAATGTATGATAATACTAAAAAATGTGACAAGTATATTTATGGCATGCCTTAACTGTGTTCAATTGAGCAGGCCCAGACTCTTGGTCATTTGTTATATAGATTAGCAATTATGTGTTATCTATCTACTAAGCAAATTACTGTAATTTTCAGGTTGATGGCTCCATACGCAAGTTGTTGAAGGGTGGTAGAGACCTGGATGATTTCTTGGTTGCTGTTGTGATTCACAATTTGAAAATTGTTAAGGTATTTAGCTTTCCATCTCGAAACAAGGCCTATTGTTCTGAATAAAGTTATTTGGAACTTGGAAGTGTATTGAATAACCAATATTTTATACACACCCTTCAATAAAAGTTGTGATTAAAAGTTGCGATTTTTATAAAAGTTGTGATTTTTATAAACGTGTCTTTTATTATTTTATTTTATTTCTTAGAGGACATTAAATGGAATGGGGTTGTAAAGTGCCTTTGAATTTCGTACCTTGTATGATAGGTGAAAGTTTGTGTTAAGGTTCTAATATACTCCCTCCGGTCTCATATATAAGCAAAGTTTCACTTTTTATGTTCATTTAATTATTAACGTACCTGGTTCATAATATCGACTAGACACATTAATAATTGAATGAACCTAAAAAATGAAAATTTGCTTATACATGAGATCGGAGGGAGTATATTCATTGACTTGAAGTCTGTTTATGAATACCTTTTATATTTTCACCTGATTATTTGCATGAGAATGATGTATCAGAAACTTATTTTCTATGGTCTATAGGACAGTTCCAAGGTTATTGTGTTGGATGCTGATGGCACTCGTTCTAAAGGCATTGCAAGGTCCTTGAAGAAAATTGGGATCAAGGCAAGTCTGTCAATAACTGTTGAGATATTTTCTGCAAATCTTTATTGTGATAGGGATATACAACTTAAAGCTACTGCTGTAACCCATCGTGTTAACTATGTAACTTGCTCTTTGTCCTACTGTTTATTCATTCGTCTTAACACCTTCCAACCCTAATTTTGTTGCCGAAGCCTGTGCATAACAGAATGTTTATCTTTGTAGTAGGAGATTTAGTATCTAGATAACAAAGAACAGTTTGTACTGCTTCTATATCGGATAATTGAACTGGTAATTGTATTTTAAGGTTAGGGTCTTAGTTTTTTTTAAAATAGGATAATAATAGAGAAATGTCCCGGCAACAGTAGTACTACAATTTCACATAACTCAAGTCTTTGTTAGTGTCTGCTTGACATATATCAACCTTTGAAATCCAATCCATATATTGAAGTAGAATAAAATGTTACTTTTTTTCCCCCTCTTTTTTTCTTCTTTTTTTTCTTAGAGAATAAAATGTGACTAGCCATGATGATATTTTACAGAATCCATACTTGGTCCAAGGTGGCTTTCAGTCTTGGACTAAACAAAGTCTCCGCATCAAGGAACTCAAACCTGAAACAGCATTTACCATATTTAACGAGGTATTTGTCAAACTATTTCTGCTTATCTGTATCTTTATGGACATGAATTTCACTAGCTTACATAACCAAAAATATTGGGATGAAAGCTCGGTTCTCTAATACTAACAACTCAGGATGAATACTCTTCTTACCCCTCCTACTGTTTAAGCTAACTACCAAATGGATTCTTTATTTTTAATGCATGCAAAAACGATTAAGGAGAAACTTGTTTGATCATGGGTCCTTCTGTTTTTTTTAAAGCAAAAGCCAATTTTTATTCAAAAGATATGTTTTTACAAAACTTGTGGGAGGGATTCTCAAGAAAAGCAATTTCGGTACTTCTCTTAAATCTTAATGGTTCAAAATAGCAGGTTCTGATAAAAATGGCTTTAAAAAAATTGCATTATGGATCAGTTTTTTTAACAAATGCATATATATTGGTCTTTTCGTCAATGAATATGCATTTTTACGTTCACAGGAAGCTGAAGCAATTCTAGAGGATATTAGACCTTCTCCTTGGCAACTTTTAGGTTATGGTACGGTAAGTGTCAACTGTCCAGTTGCTTATGACATTTTGGTTGGATTCTTTGTATGCTAATCGCAAAGTTAATTTTATAAGGTTCATGCCATTTCATAACAGGTTTTTAGTATCGAGCAAAGTAAAATAGGAAAAAAAAAGAAAAAGGAATTGATAGCACTTTCTATATTTAATTTATTCTATCTTCAACAATTATTTATCTTACATAAATATCTTGTTTGCTTCTTATTTTTTTTTCCTGATAATTTTGATTGATTTCTTGATACTATGAAAGCATCATTTCTTGTCATATTTTGATTTGATTTAGAAGTGCTTACATGATTTTTTTTAATATTATTATTATTATTATTTTTGACGAATGCAACTAATTTTGATCCAGGCACTACTTGCAGGGTCATATGGATTAGTAGGTGCGTGCACGTTCTCTCTCATAAACTATGAATGAACTTATTAAGAATTGATTTATTTTGGACTACATCTAAGTTCTATGGCAGTTAGTCTGCAAACATATATACCTACAAACGCTAATTTATATGTGAAGTTGACTAGTTTACTTTTCTCACAAAATGTCTAGAGCTTATATCATGTTTTCAAATTTATTTTGATTCTGTAGCTTAAACTTATATTCTAATTCCATTTAACATCATGCACGAGTGACTGGAAGTCTAAGATGCTTTTTAATGATAGCCTAATGATTTCAACCACTTTATTGTTAACCATTCGTTCATTTGACTGTGCTGATCTGACAAAGTGCAATTGTTACTGTGTCAGAGTGGGAGAAAACATTGCAGTTTATTGGTGTCTTTGGCCTCGGTTTGGTATGTATATTTTCCTTTGAGCAAATGCTTCAATTAAATATTGCTTCTTTAAAAGAATATGGTTCATATATCTAACATTTGGAATAGCATAATGGGCCCATAATTTTTTGTCAATAACATTTCCTTATATCTCTTCAATGTATATCGCCAGACCTTATATCTGCGGGTTTCTTCATATGAAAGGTCAGAAGATTTGACGCAAGATGCGAGGTGAGAGTACTTCATGATGGATGTTTGGTCATATAATCATGAAATCAGACAATGTTTGAATAGTTTTAATTATTATCAATAGTCATATATGTATTCAGTTATCTTAATTATCTTAATATTCAAGTCATGTTAGATCTATACAAGCTTTTTATTTCCATGTTGTGAACTATATTGGCTACATATGGATTGTGTTCACTAAACTTGTCATTGCATAGACACATATGCCATCATTTCAGAAGGATCATAAATTTTGTTTGTGTGCCTTGATAGAAAATTTGAGCAAACATAGAGTGTGTCACCCAAATCCACATGCAATTTCCATTTTGGATTTCATGTAGCTAAACCAACTCTTAAAGTTTTCTTATTTTGTATTTTCTTCGCAGCGTTACAAATTTTGTAACTTATCAATACATAGTAAACATATGTAGTGTTAATTAGCAAATAGCAACTAACAAAACTATCAGCTTGTGAATACTTTCTTGGAATTGCTACTCGAGCATCTGTAATGAAATTTGACGTCTTTGTATTCTTCTGTCCTTTTGAAGGCTATTGCTTGCTCCTGTTAAACTTGGAGGTCAGGCGTTTTCATGGGCTGCCGGAAAATTGGAATCAAATGGCATAGGGTTACCTACATCACCTTCATCTTTAGATGTTCAGAACCGGGTGTTACAGGCAGCTGCCAAACATGAATCCCAACCATCTGACAGTGAAGGTAACCAAGACCCGAATCCTGAATCCACAGTTACTCTCAATCAAAATGCATGAGAATATTGTTCCAGATTGTCATGTGCTAACATGGAAAGAAGAACAGAGATTACTATGGTCACAACAAATTAACTCACATGACTTGAAGCTTGCAAGTTGACATCATCCAACCTTTCTAAAAACTGTGAAGCCAACACAAGGATGATTGTATTTGATTAATTTTAGTGCTGCAAGTTGCAAGAATGCCACATGTGCTTAGCACAATTTCCACCATCAAAATAATAAATGTAATTGTTAAATAAGTTATTATTTGCATGATGCAAATTGTACTAACAATTTGTGGTGTTGCAACCAATAGTTTTGTAAACGTTATCCTTTAAAAAATTCCTTTGATGTTCAGGCCTTGTACAAATTATATTATATTGGTGTAAAGTAATATAATATAGCGGGGCCCATTTATACCACCAACATTAGTGATATGAATGTGGGTGCCCTAAGAGTATCATTATCGGTGTAAAATTAGCGTGTCTACACATTTCCATACACCTAGATAAATTGCCATGTCCGGATGGTCTCAACCCAAACTTTTATCGTAAATTTTGGCCTCTAATAGGAAGAGAAATTTTTTAAGCTTGTTGCATGTGGCTTGAAGAAGGTCAATTTCTGCCTAACATTATTGATACAAACATTGCGCTTGTAGCAAAAGCTGCTCGCCCAGAAAGTATGAATGACTTCCGCCCCATTTCGTTGTGCAATGTCATTTACAAAATTCTTTCCAAGGTTCTTGCTAATAGATTGAAAAAGGTTCTCCCAATATGTATCTCTGATACTCAAGCTGCATTCGTACCAGATAGATATCATCTGTCGCCTTATTTATATATTATTTGCTCTGAATGGTTGTCGTGGCCTTATCCATGGGACTCACATATGTAGAGGCAGCCAATCCATCAGTCACCTCTTATTTGCCGATGATAGCTTTTTATACTTGTCAAATAACCGATTATCACAAAAGCTTAAGCTGTTAGGAAGGGCTACATCAATGGTTTTATATTATTTCTAACACGCCCCCTCACGCAAGAGGGCATTTGGGCTTGAAGCGTGGATAATGCATAGGTCCACCTACCATATGCTTAAATTCCACTTTTTAATTAGAAAGTGGGGGGAGCGGGAATCGAACTCTAGACCACTTAGTCATAGAGGCTCTGATACCATGTCAAATAACCGATTATCCCAAAAGCTTAAGCTGTTAGGAAGGGCTACATCAATGGTTTTATATTATTTCTAACAATACTGTAAGGCTACTCTATCAGAAGTCACTACTCTCAAGCATATTCTTTATACTTACGAAGCTGCTTGAGGTCAAGCAATAAATTATAAAAAATCAGCTATAACATATAGTCGTAATACAGATGCTCAATGGAAGTTCCCCCAAAATTCCTTCAAAATTGAAGCACTTTTGTTAGAGAATGCTACGTAATTGTCTTCCAACAAGGTTCAACCTTCACCACCGAGGAGTACCATGTCAACTTGATTGTGTATTGTGTAGCAACGAGAATGAAGATGAAATGCACTTGTTTTTAGATTTTGCTCAAGCAATTCAATATTGGAAGGAAGCTAATTTATGGCATGAAGTGGAGTATCATCAAAGACAAAGTGGCAGCTTCTCAAATATCATCTTCTTTGTTCTCACAAGCTTGGATGAAGTCTCTTGTTATCATTTTATTGCTGTTTTATGGAGCATATGACGGGCGCAAAACGAGTATCTTTGGGAGCACAAACATGTCGTTCCAACTACCATTTGTAGACCTGCAATGGTACCATGCATACACCCATCCTATAATTGGTGTTGTAACTCGCCAGGTACCACGCATACACCCATCCTTGTGTCTGTTTGGGAAAGTCGGAAGAGAGTTGGCTAAAATGTAATGTTGACGGTGCAATTTTTTTCTGTAGAAGGGAAGTTTGGTATTGATATTTGTTTCCGCGACAATACTGGTTTTCTTGTTCAAGCTCACACTATGTTGTTCTCTTTCATAGCTTCAACAATTGAATGTGAGACCAGTGCATTGCAACATGCTCTATTGATAGTTGTATCATGTGGTTTTGAGCGTGTCAAGTTCGAAAGCGATTGTCAAAAGATTGTGAATGTTGTAAATAATGGTTATATTTATCTGAACGAGCTTGAATTCTTATTGTCTACTTGTAGATCACTTATCTCATCTAATGCTAGTTACAACCTAGCTTTTGTTCGGCAGCAAGCCAATAGAGTCGTTCATAGTCTTGCTACAACGTCCGTTGTTCAGTCTAGTCCCAATATTTTTATGTTCCTCCAAGTTATATTTTCAGTATTAATTATATTTGATGAAATGAGTTTTTGTTGCTTAAAAAAAAAACCACTCAACCATATTTTCTAAATATCTATACCACTAATCCAAAACTTTAACATGGAACCCACAAAATTCCCAATATATTTCAAATTTATATTTTGTATTAATATATTAAATGTATAATTGAATGTAGATGAAAAATTATGATAAATTGAAATGGTTGATCACTTATTTATTCTCAAAAACTAGATTTATAACAAATAAAAGTTTGCAAAAAATATTAATGAGTAGTTCAACGGTTATATCATGCAATGATAACAATTTTTAAAGTTGAAAATTCTTTTTCCAATTATTTTAATTCAAAAAGCAACTACAATACAATAAATAAATTAAAGGACACGGTAGCTTAATTTGGAAACGTAGTCATCCAATACCACAACAAATGAACTCAATTATTCAAACCACTCTGTTGAGAGCAGTGGCACATGTCGGCAAAAGACGCCTCCGATATTTATGCTCACTATTTTGTCTTTTTTTTTTATAAGACACTATTTTGTGTCTTAAAGGGACTAAAAATAAAATATTGAAATTTCATAAAACCAAAAAAATATACAAATGATCCCGTGGGGGTGTATTAGTAACGAAAAACAACTTCGTATGGGCTGGCCCAATGGGTTGATGTATCAATAACAGTCGGTTTTGTTCCCTCCATTCCATTACTGGAAGAAACTAAAACTCCGACTCCTCTCTGTAACGATTCCTTCCAACCCCTGCTGCCGCAATTTCAACTGCCGCAATTTCAACTGCCGCAACTTCCACCCTTTCCCGTCGAACATGGCGACGTCGTCACACGCTCAAGCTGTCAAGTCTCTTAACAAATCCCCTGGCCGCCGCCGTTTTGTTGTAAGCTTTCACCTCTCTCTTCCGTGTGGCGGCATTGCTTAAACCCTAAACCCTACCATGATGAACAATTATTTTATTTTTTGAATTGAATATTGTATCGTTGTGTTCTTTTAGCTGTTAAATATTGTTTAATACATGATTAAGTAACCATAATTTATAGTTACAGTTGAAATTTTGTTCTCTCTAACACTTTTTTATTTGTTTGATGTACAGTTTAAATCATTCTCTGAGAGACTAGATGATATCGAAATCAATGTGTTTAGAAGTCTTCATCAGGTTAAAGCTGAGCCATCTGAAGGTTCTTTTTTCAGAGACTGCCTTGTAGAATGGAGGGTATGCCTTAATTTACAATCCCTCTATTTATTGCTATGAAATACTATTTATGTTTTTTTTTTATTCGATGTGGGCTATCAGCGTTTTTTATTTTTAATTTGGAGGAGCCTTGTATTGTTGTTTATGGACCAAATTGATTTTTATGTGATAAAAAATTTGTATACCGGATTATTAATATTTGTTTTGGTCTACACTACTATTCATTGTTTTCATTAACTGTCAAAATTCAGGAATTGAATACCACAGAAGATTTCATCTCATTGTATGACGAAGTATTTTCTTGTACACAAACACTGCCCTTGGTGCTGTTGCATAAGGAAACAATAATTTCAAAGCTACTTTCTAGGTTGCATATGAAAGCAAGGCTATCACTCGAACCAATTCTCAGGTATGCAAGTCATTTTGAGAATCGCTTCATTATACTTGAGAGGGATGTTAGTGTGATACATGATGAAATGGTATTAATGAATAAGTCATATTACTGTTATAGCCATAATTTGACAACATTTTGTACTAAGTAGTGTATTGTAGAACAATAGCAGTTTGTGCACACTCTGCTATGCTATAGCGTTAACATTGGTTTTATTTTACAATTTTATTTTCTCTTTCTTTTGATTATGAAGAGTACCTTGAATTTTGCCTCCTTGACAGTTTCAAATGCATTCCTGACTTTTCTGTCGGGTCCTTTTATATTTTGTTGATTTATTTGTCGATATATTAGTTTGGAATTGTTTTACTGATTGAACTCAGTTGTGAAAGTCTTTACATCTTTTATTTTGTAAACTGTTTTTAAGAAAACAATTTTTCATTTATTTTTAAAGCAGGTTTTTTAATTTTATAAATGTTTTTTTTAAATTTCAAAACATCCTTTTTATTTTAAAAACATATTTTGTTTATTTTAAAAATGTTTTTTTAACATTAAAATGGCACATAAGCAATTGTTAGTCAAAAAAGTCAATGGAGGACTAGTAAATGCAAAAGGGGGTAAACTTCGGGAGCCAAATTCGAACAATTGAAACTTAGTGGGCCAAAATTGAGCAATTGTGAAACTTAGCTAGTTGAAATTTAGCAATTGAAACTTGGGAGGCGAAAATCAAACAATTGTGAAACTTGGGGGGGCAAAACTGCATTTAAGCCAAATATTTATTAGTTCTTTATTCCGTTGTAGTCTGTTTCGGACTACTATCAACCAATGAAGGGTGGTACACAAGCGATCAATTTTATCTATTTATTTATTTATTTCTGCGTGAATCATATGTTTGCAATAAAATGGACATACTTTTTCTCAATTTCAATCGACAAGTCGTATTGTGGGAAGGCAATAACCAATAATTAACCTGTCATGCCAGTTGACCGGTTCAAAAATTCAAATTCTGTCATCCCTATCTCTTACTATTAGGAATAATATGAAACCGAATCAAACAGGACATGCATACTCAATATCATTAGTTACCAAACTGAACTAAGAGCAATTTTTTTGGGCGATCTATTAGTTTGCAGTTGCTGCGAATTAATCTCAACACTTTGTTTACAGGTTAATTGCGGCTTTATCTAGAGATCTCCTAGAGGAGTTTGTTCCGTAAGTTGTTTATAACTTTGACTAGATGTTGGCTGTTTTGGAATTTCCTGTTATTTCATTTGTCAAATTTCTTCTTAGAAGTAATTGATGGCTTCCTTACGGACATTTTTCTAACTTCTTTCATATTCACTTTGTATATGGGTTTTACCAGGCTATTTCCAAGAATTGTTGATTCTTTAGCATCTCTTCTAGAAAGTGGTGCTGATAGGGAGCCAGATATAATTGAGCAGGTATAGTCTATCAATTTGGCAATTTTTTTAAGGGAGATGTTGTGCATTTCTCATTCGTTAGTTTCCTTTATTCAGTGTGAATTATGAAATGTTCATTTTCATGCAGATCTTCACGTCATGGTCATCTATTATGATGTATCTGCAGAAATATTTGATACAGAACCCATCAGAGGTGCTTAAGTGAGTGATATAGTCTATTTTTTGAAGTTTTGTTTTTACTTTCTATATGAGGTTAACTTTTAAGCCAGTGGTGTCCTACACCACTTTGTTAAAATCCAAGGATTGATTTGCAAAAGCCAAGATTCAGACAAGGACTGAACACATTCACAATTTATCTCATTTTTTGGGTGAATTAGCTGAGAGCTGTCTTCTATGCCCTTTGACCTTTCCCTGATTAAACATGCATGCCTTATTGTTATATAATTAGTTCTCTATAGTTGTTTCATATATGATGCATAAAGTAGGTTTAGGTGACGATCTAGAAACTGTAATTTCTACCAAACAAAAAGGATAATTTAATATAGGTTTTGCAACAAAAATGTAGTAAAATCTCAATGGGACCCTAAGGATATGAGGAAACCATGAAATGGCCTTGGTTTGAATATACAGACACAGACTTCCATAAAATAGCAACAGTGTTCGAATAATTGAATGAAGAACAAAATTAGACTGACCAAAAAATTTGTGGGTGTATAAGCAATATACAATTTGAAGAAAGAAATGGGAATTGGAATAGAAAATGGATGTTCCACCAAGGATTGTTGAACCCCTTAATGGGAGCTTGCTAATAAATGATCTAACCAACTGATCTAAGCTCATAGCATAACTGCTCGTTTTGTTTAATTTAGCCAATTACGTGGCACCGACTACAAGTCTGATTCTTCTATTTTTCTTTGACTTTGATACTTCAAGGGTCACTTCAAAATTAAGGTATTATCCGAAGGAATATGTTCAACAATTCATGGCAGAGGCAATGTCCTTTGTTTTGAGAAATGCTCCCGATGAGCAGCTAAAAAGAGGTATTGATGTCATTGATTACTTTCTGTCTTGTCTTTTGTTCATATGTTTAATCAATATCACCAATTTTGTAGTACACCTATAATAAAATGCTTCAAGAAGTTTGTATTAGTCCCATACTTTTCTCTTTGATTTAATGATTTTATTAGTTTGGGTGGTTATAAAGCTTGTAATATTATTTGGTTGTACAGGAATTAGAAGAGTCATCGCCAAGGCAGTGAAGAAGCCATCTCCATGCCGAGAGTCTGGTGTTGAATTATTGCTTTATAATATTATGAAAGGTTCCTCATCAAGGTTCCATTCAAAAGCAGAGCGAGTTTTACAATTATTGACAAGCGAAACAATTCATTCCATTGGTCATGACCAAGGCAAGCTTGTTCTCTAGTTGAAAATAATAATTCGACTTGTATTTTATTTCACAGGATTCTGATCAGACTATGTTTATTGTTGCTATATTTAGTATTTCAACACCTATAACCATAAATAGTGCTATTATAGGCTTAGTTAACTTGTTAGTGAATAGTGCTCTTGCAGTGATAGGTGATTCATGGCTATGGCTAGTAGTGATGTTTCAAAAATAGTTTTAGTTATGTTGTACAAAATGTTATTTGATGATATTCCATTTCCAAATGATAAAAATAGAGCTGTAAAAGGAGTATGCAACCAAGAGTGAAAATAAATTGGAACCAAACATGGAGATGGAACATAATTGATTAAAAGCCGTAAAACAACCAACATTATTGAGTATGCAATAGAACAAAAAATAGGATTAGGTAATCAGAAGGATTGAAAACCATGCAGACTTATGGAACAGAAAAGTGTTAGAAGTATATAAAATAGATTGTATTTAGGAATGTTCTAGAACTGTAATATTAGCTAGGAATTCTGTAAAGCAATCAAGTTCTGTTAGCTTTCTGTTAGAGTCCGTTACACTTGTAACTAACTGACTCTAAATAACTCTATTCCCTAGTTCCTATATAATCTAGAACACTCTATGTACTATTCAATCACTGATAAGATTCTACATTTTCTCTCAAACTCTCTTTCCAACATGGTATCTAGAGCTTCTTGATCCACGGCAAATCCTTTCAATCCAAAGGGAACATTTTCGTCTTCCCAAAACAAACTCGCAAATCTCATCTCTGTACGATTAGATGACAAAAATTTCAAGAAATGGAAACAACAAGTTTCTGGTGTGATTCGTGGCTTTAGCCTTCAGAAATTCATCACCGATCCCGTCGTTCCAGAACAATTCCTCACCAATGAAGATCGCAATGCAGGAACTGTGAATCCTCTCTATCAAGCATGGAGAATCAAGACGCATTGATCTGCACATGGCTTCTTTCCACGATGTCAGAACCTCTTCTAGAGAAGGTTGTAGATCACACATACTCGTGGCAAGTCTGGGACAAGATACATCGCCATTTTCAAACCTTGCTCATCACCAAAGCAAGACAACTCCGATTGTACTAAATTACTTTTCATGTCCATAGCATATTGAGTTGCTTATCACCAAGGCAGTACTTTTCATGTCCATACCATGGAAAAAAGCCAAAAACCCGCCAAAAAGCACCAAGGCAGTTGTCCAAAATACTGCCACCGCAATCTGCCATTCCCATTATTGGCAACACTGCTACAATAGGATAGTTGTAAAAACTAGGGGCCTAAAGTCCACAATAATAACCTAAATGAAAGCTTAATCAGCATAAACTTGAGAAATGAAAAATGATAAGATTAATCTCTTTAATCTGTCTCAATAATTTTGCATATAATGAAATTTTGGGCTGTAATGAAAACAGTTGAAGTTGCTGAGATATTAAATTTGCTTTCACAAGATATTTATTTTGTTTATGCATGGAGTTTAGTGAACATTTTAAAGGCTAACTAATAAACATGATGAATTATTAAAAGCCAGGAGTAAGCCCATGACAGAGATACACACCATTTAGATGAACTAGTCTCAGCAGGACAATTTATTTTAAATAGAAACTCGAGTATTCTTTAAGTGACCAGATATTGATTGATGCATGGACTCTATTTTGCTTATATGTCTCTTATATGATACTCTTCAATCTCTATTAAAATGATTGATATTTTAACCATTTGCTGTTATCTGTCACCTAATGTTGCTGTTTGTAAATATAATTACATTTCTACATGATTTGTAATGTATTTTGATTGCATTGTTTCTTATCTATATCTGCCTCTATTTCAGAGTCAAGAACCATTTTAAACATAATAAAATCTGTGTTTAAGAAATTATGTGAGACTATGGAGCCCAAAGAGTTGAATTTGGCATGGGTTTGCTTATATAAGGAAGTGCATGAATGTGTTAGTACTGGAAACATCACGCATTTAGGACGCATTTTATCAGTTCTTGTCTCAGCTGTAAAGGTGCAAAAAGGGCAAAAGTTGTCTGGTAAGTTACAATACTTTATGTCACTGAACTTTTCCACTTCATCTGTTCAGTAAACTGTTGATGAACTGATATTGGATAAATTGATGGAATTTTAAGTTTCATTTGGGAATCTTCTTCAATGTTTACTTTTCTCTTTGTTATTTAAATTTTGAGTTTCCCCAAGTATTCCCATTTGGGAATGGATGATATGGTTAGAGCCATTAGTTCAACGGGGCGTGTAGTTTGCTTAGCACTTTGTCACAGCACCTTGTGGTTTATTTTTTTAAAAGAAACTCCTGGTTCCTTGAATCAAATGATGCTATTACTTCTGGTTTTCTTGATATATGCTTTTGTTGGACACTAATTTGATTATCTTCATCACATATTAAGAGTAGTTCATATGTTGGTTTATTTTTGTTTCTTATATTCCCATTTTTTTCAAAAGTGTAGTGTCGCATCAATAAATGTTTTTAGTGTAATATATCTTATATTTGGATGCTACACATTTTCTTCAGAAAGTTGCTTGAGTTATCCATGTGCTTTAGCACTAATTTCAACTATACTTACATGTGGCAGATTATAAGCCTATGCTTGAACTTGTTCGATTGCTTATGCGGTCATATATCACACCTTTGGGGGTTACCGAGTCACAAGACGATACATGCTTAGTTGTTGACAAAATTTTGAAATTAATGTTGGCCACTCTTGATGGGCTCTATAGTTACAATAAATCAATGATATCCAAGTGTGCTACCCAGTGGGCTCCAATTTTTAAATCACGAAGCTCAAGGTAATGGCTGAGATAGACTGTGTACTTTTGATTTAAACATTCTGTTTAACTTATTTCGGTACTCTCTTGACATGTTTGAGCTTGGTTCCAGTTTGCTACGTTTCATTGAAAAACTGCTACAGAAGGATCTCTGTTTACTTGCTTTCAGAAGTAATGTTATAAGGTAACCTTTGAATGAAATGAGTGATTCATTGTTCTGTACCCTCTGTATATAATGTATGACTTTTATGCTTGTTTTTTAGTGCAATAAATGAGTTATTGGAGATTTCAGAGGAAGAGGTCATACAGTTATTACAATCCTTCTGTGAGAAAATGCAATTGGATATACGAGACACAGACTTTGTAGACAAAGAAAGTACAAAAGCGTTAGCTAAGATATGCAATCATTTGCAAGGGACTATCAGTTCTTGGATTGAAAAAATAAATGATATTGCACATTCCGATGTTTCTTGTGAAATTGATGAAAGAAAGGTGGCACTACTATGGGGAGTTGTGAACTGCTATTCTCATATGTCTATAGTTGATGCCGTTCCATCCTTGTTGGTGAATCTTATGGATGCGGTAGATCAGCTTCTGACTGTTAAAGCTGGTATTCCACCCTTCCTTGTTTCAAATATGAATTTTTTATGATCGATCTTGTAGAACCTTATGTCTGGCTAATAATAAAGCTAGTTTTCCATTTTGTCTAGATTATATTAGGCTTACTATATTTTTTAACCGGGTTGGATGATCCTAAAAAATTGAATATCTGAGTTGAGGGTTTATACTGGGATAGTTAGATTGTTGTATTCATTGAATCATTGATGCTTTCTTCAATCATTTTTTTCGAATCAGCACATGTTTCACACCGATGGATTTTGTAGGCTATAAATACATAGTTTCTTATTTTCTTTTTCTCTTTTTCATCTGCAGTCCTCATTGCAGATAGCACTAAAAAAGCATGGGAAAGCCTTATAGGGGCTTCACTAAGTTCTTACAACAAGTTGTGCAATGACAGTAACCTCGGAGCTGATGAAACCAAAAAGTTTTTAAGTTTTGCAAAACAATACAAGTCATCTTCAAACTTGTTGTTGGCTGTCGCTGGTCATTTGGAAAGCAAGTATGGGTAAGTGGATATAAGTTAACTTGTTTTTAGACATTTTTTGTTTTTCAATATTTAGCTATCATATTGTCACTATTTTATCGTTAATGCTCTGTATTTGAATAACCCTCTCACTTGTATATATTACAGCTCTTCTTTAGAAGACACTGGGTGTAGAATGTATCATCCAGAACTTGAAGAAATGCCTGCAGAGGCAGTGGCAACATTTTCTGATAATTTGTGCCATTCAGACAAGGAGCTTCGCATTTCAACTCTTAAAATACTTTGTCATTACAAATATTTGGGCAAGGAAAATTCTTCGGTGGATCAGTCAGCTGCGAAGAAAAGGAAAATTGAAGTTTCTCCAACTTCTGTTGTGGATAACACAGGAAATAATGTATGTATCTTTATATTATGTGCCATTTCCGTTTTTATTATTTGAGTTTTAATATGACTGTATTTTGGTGAAATAACAGCCTCTTCTGGTTCTCCTGTCTATTGAAACAACTCCAGTTTCAATTTCTACAAGTAGAAGTATCCAACGATTGATTTCCAAGATACAGATGGACCTAACTTCCGGAAGGATTACTCATGTTTATGCCCCTCTTGTTTTGAGTGGGTTATTTGGCATCTTGAATAATCGATTTAGCTATCTCTGGAATCCTGTATTAGAATGCATTTCTGTGTTGGTTAACCTGCATTTTTCACTTGTGTGGGATATCCTTATCGGTTATCTGGAAAAATGTCAAGCGATGAGAGAGACCTCTAGCAGCTTGCATGATAGTGCCAATGGTGCATCGTTTGATCAGCCAGCTGGTATGTTACAACTACATTGACATCATATATTGAGTTCATCCTTCCTCTTCCCCATTTTTTTTGTGTGTACATGATGTCATAGGTGAGACACGTGGACACAATGTATGATTATTGTTCACTGGTTGGTTCTTGACTTGAGTTTAATCTATTTTCTAAAATGATAATCAGTTTAATTAGTTTATATTAAACTTAGTTGTGACAAGTAACAACCCTTGTAAAAAGTTCATGGATGTGTTCAATTTTGTAACGTTTTTCTTTAATATTTGTATATTTCTAACATGTAAAATTCCTGTTTATATTATTGGTGTACCATTGTGCTGTTTTGGTAACCAGTTGGTTTTGTTTCTCAGGTTTACTTGGTTGTTTCAAATTATTTGTCCATCATGAATCTGATAGCACACCATCCTCAACAATATTGACATTATTGCTGCAAGCTTTACAAAAAATTCCACCTGTTATAGAACCTCGCTCTCGGCAATTCATTCCTCTTTTTTTGAAGTTCTTAGGATACAATAATCTTGATCTTGCAAGGTAAGTATCTGTTCAATCCTTTTCTATGATTTTGAAATTTGTGAACTTCTAAAGCTTCACCTAAAGTGCCATGTTTTGAAATGTGTTTTCTTTGACACAATGGCATTGCAGTGTGGGATTGTTTGATTCTCATGCCTGTAAAGGAAAAGAGTGGAAGCTCATCTTGAAGGAATGGCTAAACTTGTTGAAACTTATGAAAAATACCAAGTCATTCTACCTGAGCCAATTTCTTAAGGAGGTTCTGCAGAATAGGTTGAGATGCAATTTGATTATGTATCTTGTACATCATTGCAAAGTTATTTTCTTTTTAGCCACTTGTATAAACTTGGCGGTCCCCAATTTTTAACATCTTTCCCCCCTTCTTTTTTTTTGGGTTTTTTATGATAGGCTTATTGAAGAAGATGATCCCGAAATACAGTTAAGAGTTCTGGAGTGCCTATTAATCTGGAAAGATGATTTCTTTTTACCATATACCGAGCATCTGCGAAACTTGATTAGTTCGAAATTTACAAGGGAGGAGCTAACAACATGGAGTTTATCCAGAGAATCTAAAATGATTGAAGAATGTCACCGAGCTTATCTTGTGCCATTGGTTATCCGTCTTTTGATGCCAAAAGTAAGAAAGTTGAAAGGACTTGCATCTCGAAAGGTATACTTGAATTCAAACTTCCGAGATTGTTTTATATATGTCTTTTTTCATTCCTTTATACTTGCTAGACTGATAATATTGTCTATTCATTTTAACAGAAAGCAAGTATTTGTCATCGGAAAGCTATTCTGAGTTTCATAGCTGGACTTGATATCACTGAGCTGCCACTTTTCTTTGCATTACTGATAAAGCCATTGCAAATAGTAGAGAAAACTGATGGGCCTGCTAACTTGTTTTGGACTTTACCTATAAGTTGCAATAGTGAATTTCAAGCATCTTCTTTGTTAGAATATTTTACTTTGGACAATATCGCAACCTTATCGTGGAAAAAGAAATATGGCTTCTTGCATGTTATAGAAGATATTGTTGGAGTTTTTGATGAATTGCATATCAGACCATTTCTTGATTTACTGGTGGGGTGTGTTGTTCGGGTGTTGGAGAGTTGCACATCAAGCCTTGAAAATGTAAAACTGAATGGAGTTTCTTCAGATCAACACAGTTCTAGCACCAACTCAAACTCTCTTGGTGAGGAAAGAGTGCCAGAAAATCAAATCCTGGTAATGGTTTCTTCACACTGAATGGAAATTATGTATCACACTACGTTTTCAAACTATAGGATGAAATTAATGTTTTGGAATAGATATTATCTTAAATTTTTCCCCGGCAAACATTTTTTTTTGCATTGTATAATCTATGTTGTCTGTTTTATTCCGTTTGATATTTATTTTTTTGTATTTATTTGTGCAGATTGGCAATACTTCAAATCAGCTCAAGGATATGAGATCTCTGTGCTTGAAAATTGTTTCCCAGGTTGTCAATAAATATGAGGATCATGAATTTGGTTCTGATTTGTGGGACAGATTCTTTTCCTCAGTGAAAACGTTGATTGAGAAATTCAAACAGGAGGCGGCTAGTAGTGAGAAACCAAGTTCACTGCTATCTTGCTTTCTGGCCATGAGTGCAAACCATAAACTCGTAGCACTATTATCCCGCGAAGAAAGTCTCATACCTGATATATTTTCCATTGTTTCCGTCAATTCCGCTTCTGAAGCTATTGTATATTGTGTTCTAAAGTTTGTCGATAACTTATTAAGCCTTGACAATGAGTTGGATTATGAAGACAGTTCCACCCATAGAGTTTTACTTTCAAATATTGAAGTGCTTATGGACAGCATTTGTTGTTTATTTGGAAGTGATAATGCAGCCAAGAGGTATTTAATTTTCATTTGCTTTCACAATTTTAGTGGCTGAAGTAATTGTTTTAACTTTAACCATGTAATTGTCATGTTACTGCCACCACTTCTCTGGAAACGGAATTTATTCCTCCATAAAATGAATTTACCTCTTAACAATCCAACACCCTGTAGTTCTTTGTGGTTTGAAGAACTTTTTAGAAAGCATTTATTTTTCGAAATTTCTGATAAAGGGGAAGGCAAGTGATGAATGGTGGCTTAAAGATCAGGATATAAATAAATTTGATTTTTGAGACAAAAAGTATTTGTATAGGGAGGTCCTTTGGATGTATAGACCTGTTTGAAAACTTACAACTGAATTATATGTCTTTAATGTGTTCAACATTTATTTCATAAAAAATTAGCTTGCTTTCGTTCTTGGTGAGGAACAGCTACTTTTTACTGTTGGTCTATGTTAGATGTAATTCAATCATGTAACAATTGCTCCTGGACCCATTATTAGAGCCTTCGACGGAGTTCAACCTTTGTTGCTAACATTTTTCTAAACAATTCAAATAGAAGCACAAAATTAGAGGGTTTAGTGTGTGATGGTGTATTAGATATGCTCATCATGGTTTAAGCATGTTTTTTGTCCTTGTAATATGGCCACCTTTTCATTTCAGCCCATGATCTTTTTTGTTTCAGGGTTGTTTTTTTTGCTCATCATTATTTTGTTTTAGTCCCTTTAAAATACTCTTTTAGCACCTGTAATGTACTTTTTTTCATCAGTGTCCCACTTCTTTTCTGTTGGAGTCCCTATCATATAGGATTGATTTAAGATAACAAGGACAAAAAGCGTAAAATATTACCCAGACTAAAACAAAATAACAAGGACCAAAATGAAAGAATAGTAATTATAAGGACCACTTCGAAATAAAAAACTCCAGGACCTAAGGGACCAAAAATATATTTATGTCCAAAATCAATAATGTACCTTGTCTAAAAGCTCAATCATTTAAGTTGGTCCTTGACAGTTTAGAGATAGATAACAAAGGCAACACAAGGGCATAGTAAAGGGTAATAGCTCAAACCTAATTTATCATTTAGGAAGGGAAGGAGCGTCACTGAATTCAACCAAAATATGTGAAGAAATAATGAGATTAAATAAATACTTTGCACATTTGGAAAATGTTGGAGCATGATAATTTCACCATATAGGTGGAAGCCTTGTCTGATTGCACTGGTTCTATTTTATGTTGGCAAGAAATAACATGCCTTATTTGTATAAGAACATGTAGAGGGGAGTGTTGACCTGTTTGTTTTATTTTCATCTGGACAGAAAGCTGATCAAATCTCCTGGGGAGACAGTATTAAGAATTTTCAAATTTTTACCCAAGTATATCAAGGAGGCAGAGTTTGCAAAGCGATTTGTGGACATACTGCTTCTGTTTTTGGAAAAGAAAACACAAGACTCTGGTGAGAGAACCTCCAATATTTCCAGTTGCTTTAATTATCATCTTTTGATTTTTTTTAACTAATTAAAATCTATATTGATACTGAAGTTCTCCTTGCTATATTCTAGATGTCTGTATTGAAGTTTTGCAAGTCATTCAAAATATCATACCCATATTGGGAAATGGAAGCACAGCTAAAATTTTGAGTGCTGTTTCTCCTTTATATATTTCGGCTGAGTTGGATATGCGATTGAGGATATGTGATCTTCTTGATGTTCTTGTAGCATCTGATGCATCTGTACTCTCAGTGGTAATTCTTGCTTTCTTGATCAACACATATTACTTTCTGACAAATACATTCCATATTCTTTGTTCGTTCTAATTTCCCCTACTATGTTGTTGGGGTGCAGGCTGAACTTCTCCGTCAGCTGAATACAACATCTACTTTGGGTTGGCTTGATTATGATGTTATTTTGAATGCTTACAGCATCATCAATATTGATTTCTTCAGAAATGTTCAAGTGGAACATGCATTACTTGTTTTATCACACTGTGTACTTGACATGTCTTCAGTAGAAACAACTTTTGTTTGTAGTGCACAGAGCTCATTGTTATCTTTTGTTGAATTTTCTGCACTCATCCTTTCACAAGAAGGAATCAGTGAGCAAGAGTTGTCTACAATGCAAAACACTGATGGTTGTTGGACAAAATCAGGCATCCAGCGTATTACAAAGAAATTTATTTTGAAGCATATGGAAGATGCCATGGATGGACCACTTGCTGTTCGAAAGGTATTTGGTAACTCATGTTGTAAATGATATTTCAGAGTTTGGTACTGTATGAATTTCCAGTTACTTATGAAATTAGACATATGTGTAATTATATATGCATATATTTGGACTTAATCCCATGTCTAGTTTGACAAATAATTGCAATTCCTATTTCCAAGCATGTAAGGATTTTGTAATAGTATACTGACATAGATACTAAGTTAATTGTTGATTGAAAATGTAAATATAAATTGCTTAAAAAATGATTGTGTAATCCTTTATGTTTATGCGCTGCCTGATGTCGTTGCAGGGATGGATGAAGTTGTTAAGTCAAATGGCGTCAAAGCTTCCAGATGTTTTAAACCTTGGATCACTCGAAGTTCTGTGCAAGGACGATAGTGAAGCAAAT
Organism: Trifolium repens; assembly: GCA_030408175.1. Lineage (NCBI taxonomy): Eukaryota > Viridiplantae > Streptophyta > Magnoliopsida > Fabales > Fabaceae > Trifolium > Trifolium repens. The sequence goes on along the minus strand of CP125841.1, from coordinate 27,474,128 downwards.
TTTTTTGACAATATAAGCGACTCAGTGGTAGGTTTATGATTAACCATTAAGCTATCTAAGTAATTTCCCTTTTTGTAACAACTTATAGTTGCCTCAGTGTCATCTGTAGTGTATACATATATATATGCAGCTTTTTATTCCAGACATTTCATTATATGTATTTCTGTGCCATTCCTTATTGTAGTCAGAAATACTTTCAAACTTGTCTTGTTATTTTAGCAATTACTTTTGGTGGAGTTACTGAAATAGATTGTGAAACATCTCACGGACGTATATTTGGTGTTGCAGATCCGTAAGAGAGTGAAGGCATTGTCGCTGTTTAGAAATGTTATCAGTACGAACAAATTATCAGAGGTAGCAAATTTAACTTCACAAATTAAAGTATATTTCCTAGTGACGGATATTTATTTATTTATGGTATATTTTCAGTTTATCACTGAAAAAGTGTTCATGCGACTCTTCTTCAACATGTTGTTTGATGAGAAAGAAGTAAAGGTTGACCATATGAAAACTGCATGCATTGAAACTATTGCTTCTGTAGCTGGTCAGATGGGATGGAAGTCATACTATGCACTATTGAACAAATGTTTTCAGGGAGCATCTAGGAGTCCTGACAAACAGAAACTCTTTATACGCCTCATCTGTGCTATTTTGGATAAATTTCACTTTTCAGAACTTTCTCACACTGAAGAACCTAAGAAATCTTTGGTTTGTGTTTCTGACACGGGGATAACTAACATTGATTCTTCAGTTATTTTAGGCAACTCTGGTGCTTCTGATGTGAACACGAATACACAGACATGCCTCTACAAAGTTGTGCTTCCTAAGATACAAAAGCTGATGGATTCTGATTCAGAAAGGGTTAATGTAAATATCTGTCTTGCTGCATTGAAACTACTTAAGTTACTTCCAGGGGATGTGATGGACACGTATCTTCCAACTATCGTTCACCGAATTTCAAACTTCTTAAAGAGTCATCTAGAAAGCATTCGCGATGAAGCTAGGTCTGCTTTGGCCACTTGTTTGAAAGAACTTGGATTGGAATACTTGCAATTCATTGTTAAGGTTTTACGGTCTATCTTAAAGCGAGGATATGAACTTCATGTCCTAGGATACACACTTAATTTTATTTTGTCCAAGTGTCTTTCAAGTGCAGTTAGTGGAAAGATAGATTACTGTTTAGGGGATCTCCTTTCTATCATAGAGAATGACATTTTTGGAGACGTTGCTGAGCAGAAGGAGGTGGAAAAGATAGCTTCAAAAATGAAAGAAACAAAGAGGAAAACGTCATTTGAAAGCTTGAAATTGGTGGCCCAAAATGTAACATTCAAAAGCAATGCCCTAAAGCTGCTTGGACCAGTAACTACTCATTTGCAGAAGCATGTCACACAATCTGTAAAAGGAAAATTGGAAAATATGTTGCATTGTATAGCTGCTGGTATTGAAAGCAACCCATCTGTAGATCAGACTGATCTATTTGTCTTTATTTATGGCATTGTTGAGGATGGCTTAAAAAATGAAATTGGTGGGCATGAGAATAAGTTGATAAAATCGGAAGATAAGGACAGAGGTACTAATGCTAAAAGAATTTTTTCAGGCCGTGTAGTTGCTAGTGGCTTATTATGCTCACACCTTATAACTGTGTTTGGTATACGAATATTGCATAAACGTATGAAGGGTTTGAAACAAGGCGTAAAAGATGAAAATATCTTATCCTTATTAGATCCTTTTGTCAAGCTATTAAGTGATGGTTTGTGCTCAAAGTATGAGGATATATTGTCTGCTTCCCTTGGATGCCTTACTGTACTGGTGAAGTTGCCTTTACCATCCCTTCAAGCACATGCTGAGAGAATAAAGTCTGCTGTATTTGATATTGCCCAAAGTTCAGTGAACTCTAGCAGTCCTTTAATGCAGTCATGTTTGACATTGCTGACTATGCTTTTGAGGAACACTGAAATTTCTCTCACCCAAGACCAGATACAACTACTAATTCAGCTTCCAATATTTCTGGACATTGAAAGGAATCCATCTTTGATGGCGCTATCACTTCTAAAGGGGATTGTCAACCGCAAGCTTCCTGTAGCTGAGATATATGATATTGTTACTAAGGTTGCTGAATTGATGGTGACAAGTCAAATGGAATCTATTCGTAAGAAATGCAGTAAAATTTTGTTGCAATTTTTGCTTGATTATCGACTTTCAGAAAAACGCCTGCAACAACATTTGGATTTCCTGCTCTCAAATTTGAGGTGTGTTCACAATGATTGTTGATTATTAACAATATAGTTCTCTTTTTCATTTTTTGAAGATTGATTTTAGGCTAATGTATTTTTTAATCCTTGCAGGTATGAACATTCGACTGGACGGGAATCTGTTCTCGAAATGATTCATGCTATTATAGTCAAATTTCCAAGAAGTGTTTTGGATGAGCAATCACAGACATTTTTCATCCATTTGGTGGCTTGCTTGGCAAATGATAATGATAATACTGTTCGTTCTATGAGTGGGGCTGCTATAAAGAAGCTCATTGGTTCTGTTAGTCCCAACGCACTTGATTCTATTCTTAAATATGCTCTTTCTTGGTATTTGGGTGACAAGCAGCAACTATGGGGTGCTGCCGCACAGGTAATGTTCTCTAAATTGTCTTATGAATCGTAAATTGATTAGTAAAAGCATAACTTGAGTATCATATCATATTCATATCGGCACCTGTATTTTGGGTCTGATTGTAATAAGTGGTCGTCTTAGTAGATCATGGTTGTTTGGGACTTTGGCTTGGGGTCTTCTTTTTGAATAAATAAATTATAATGTATTTACAATTTAACTTTAGTAGTTGTTGATTAGTTGATATCCACATTGGCTAGAGATATGTCCAATACACCATCATTTCTTTCCAACCAAACTTATCCCATAGCAACAGCATAGATGAGACGTAACCCTGCTAATACAAGTATTTCTTTCCAATCAAATACCCCAAAAAACAAAATAGGTGCCACATTGACATAAATTATCTCTTCACTTCTATTGACAAATTGGAAAGAAAATGCTCTAAATTCAGATGAACCACGAGTCATCAAAATATTCCAAATGACAGTGGCGGCTGTTCAGTATATTATATTTGTTGCTGTTTAGAAACTAGAATCACACATAGTGCAATCTAATGAAGAAATAAATTTGTTATCATGTGTATAGTCATTAGTATATTGTTGAGAGCTGGTGCCCAAACAACAAATTTGACCTAAGAATCAAGATAGCTTTAGCTTTCCATAGGGTTTTCTAGAGTGGAGTCTTTCTCGGCAGAGTAGGTAAAAAACTGGAAGAAAGAATTGCAGTAATAAGAATTGAATACCAATCTGTTCATTATTTTTATTTTTTCTCGAACACAAAAATTAGCTTAGCATAAGTTTTGTCTTTATGTTTTTGATCTATGAAATTTCCGATACAGGTTTTGGGGTTGTTGATTGAGGTAATAAAGAAAGGATTTCTTAAACATATAGACTGTGTCTTGCCGGTGACTCGTCGCATCTTGCAGTCTGCTTTACATGCAGTCAGAAACAGGCAACAGGGCTTTGAGTCTGAATCCATCGTTCCCCTTTGGAAAGAGGCATACTATTCTCTTGTTATGCTAGAGAAGATGATTCATCAGTTTGATGATTTATGCTTTGCAAAGGATCTGGAGGTAAATTTCTTTGTACTGTCTATTAAATATATATGGACTTGAGATTTCTTTGGCGGTGTGTGGCGTAGCGGTGGTCTGAAGCAATATCTTTCCCGCCCTTTATGTGAACACAAATGTCTAATGAAACGAAACATTCCATCCATCAGTTTCCACGTCTTAGCAAGCAAACTGACATTTATTTTACCTACATTTCAGGATATATGGGAAGCAATATGTGAGATGTTGTTGCACCCACATTCTTGGTTGCGCAACAGATCAGTTCGTCTCATAGGTCTATACTTTGAACATGTAACAGATGTCAACAGAGAAAATCATCAAAGCTCCTTTAGTAGTTATTTTATGATGAGTCCTAGTAGATTATATCTGATAGCTACTTCGCTTTGCTGCCAATTGAAAATGCCACTCGTAGATGATGCTGACAGCAACCTGATGACCCAGAATATTGTCTTTGCTATTTGTGGCGTCCATTCTTTAATGGGGCAAACTACCTCCATAGATCCCGCTGCATTCTGGTCTAAGCTTGAGCAACATGAGAAGGACCGGTTTCTCAAAGCTTTTGACTTGATCAATGCAAAAAAAGGAATAAGCATATTCATGCCTTCATCTCTTACCTCCTCCGCATGTGAAGACAATAGTCAACTTGATGTTAAGAGCACCCAATATACACTTGTCTCGTTGTTGCTCAAGAAAATTGGCAAAATTGCCCTTCAAACAGATGCTATTCAGGTTGGTACTCGATCTCATTGCATATATGTTTTTTAGTCTTGATTAATGTACATATAGGTAATATTTATTATTTTGCTTGTTTAACGCAGATGGGAATAGTCTTCAACAGTTTTGGGAAAATTATGGCACAGATACAGAGCCGTAAGGATGATTGCCTGCAGTATGCTCATGTGGTCCTGTTACCTTTGTATAAAGTTTCTGAAGGATTTGCTGGAAAAGTGATAGCTGGTATTTTCTCGTTTCCTCTCTTAAATTTTCTTAATTTTTTGTATGTTAGATAAATTTCAAGTCTGATAGATAGCCATATTACTGGATTGGCGTTGCTTGGAATTGACTGCCCTATCTGGTTCATGATCCTCCATGCCCCTAACAGTAACACAGGATTGCCATCTTACGGATTAGACAAAAACACAAAAGTAGTGGACATCTCAAATAAATGTGTCCTATAATTTCTTGTGTCTTAATATCCACGTATCCTGATCTCTTAACCTTTTTATTAGATATTTTTACCTATATATATTTTCTGTTTTTGTTTTGCATTCCTTAAATTTTTCTTTTGGCGGTGGGATGAGGGTGGCTAACCATAATATCTAATGTTCGATTATATGCTTCTCTGCTCGACTTTTTCCAAGTTTTATCTTTACCAAGCCCTCCTTTAATGTCATATTTTTAGTTTTACCACTCCTGTTATTTGCTTCCTAATGAGTATGGTTGTTCTTTTTTCTTTACCAGATAATCTCAAAAGGTTGGCAGAAGACACGCGTGGAAAAATAGAGCATATTTTGGGTACTCAAAACTTTGTGGAAGTTTATAACCTTATAAGGAAGAACCTCTTCTCCAAAAGAAATAAGAGGAAACAGGAAGAAAAGCTCATGGCTGCTATCAATCCAATGCGAAATGCCAAAAGGAAATTGAAAATGTCTGCCAAGCATCGTGCCTACAAAAAGAGAAAGATTACGACTTTGAAAATGGGGAAATGGATGCATTGATTGAAGCGGGTGATGTTAGTAGAAAGGCCCGAACGTATGCATCTAGTTTGTTGCTTTTAGTGATTGCATCAGGTTTCCCTTCAACCACCGTCTTACCATCAATCTGGATACTCCCATTCAATGCTGTTCACTAAAATGAGATGCCATCTTATAGTGATTCGTTTTACGCAGTGTTGTCACTGTTAACCTACTTGTTTGAAGAAAAACTAGTGGGTTTGGAGTTTCTGAAGATCATGCGCAAATCGGTGTATACTAGCACGCCTTAGAAAGCAGAGGATAGAGTTTTGACTTGAGCGATAAGTTTGGAATTTTTGATAAATTTGGAATATCACTTTCACAACAGGATGTACTGAACTTGTTGTAAATAGGAAGCTAAAGTGTCCATTTATAACTATACTGTGTTAACTGTTAAGTTATGGATCAGCTGAGGAAGGCCTTTGAAGATTGGTGGGTATTTCCAAGTTCTTGCTGTAGATTCTTAAGGATTGGAAAAAAGAAATACAAACGGATAGCTTTGTGGAGGAGTAGATTTTTTGACATATTTTGATGTTTTTGTTAAGCTCTTTGAGCCTATCCTTAAATTTTGACGTTTAAGAAAAATAGGCACTTAATTTTGTCCCAATTAAATGTTGGAAATACGTTTATTTATATTAATTTTAAATTAACTTTACTTGCTAACTACATAACATATATGTATTTTTTTAGACAATAACATATATGTATTCTATTTAATATATGAAAAAGAAAGCAAAATACTAAAAATTTTAGGACCAATAAACTGCATAGTCAAATTGTATTTCTAATACAAGGATGTAAGCATCTTTGTATGACAATTATGTATGGTTCTTGAGTCATATTCAGCTAAATCTCCGAATTCGTTGGCATCTTTATCTATATAATATAATATAGAGTAGACTATATTATATAAATATGTAATGGAATATCTTATATATTCTGTTTACAATCCAGATGTAATAATAATGGAATAATAGTACACATCTTACATATGACGAGATGCAATGGAATAGTAGTACACGGCGAATATTCCATTCGCAAATCGAGCTCTTGTTGTCATTTGAATTTTTCTCTCAAACTCACATTTCAAGGTACTAGTAAAGCAATGTTAGCGTCCTATAAGTCCTAGTTCAACTGGCAAAATATGCCGAAATTGTTAGGCTGGACGTCGTGACCCGGGTTCTCACAGTTATGTGAATTTAATTTCCGGTGGATTACCACTTCAACTAAGACAAAGTAAAGCAATGTTAGCCGATAAAACAATCAATTCATATTTGATTAGATTTTATATATATGTACACACGCATTACCAACTAAGAAATTATATATGTACAAATATAATTTCTTTTTTTATTTCTATATAACTTATTGATTTTTGACACCTCAACATCCGCCACTGATTTGGACAAAACTCTTCTAAGATTAAATTTATGGAGCGAAACAAATTTTTTATTCTATACAAATTTATTTTTACTATTAAATTAAATGAGATGTGATATGATATATTAATTTAATGATGGGACTTATTGATTTAATGGTGAAAATGAATTTGTGTATGACGAAAAATTTGTCATATATATTAGATAAATTTCTCTTCTAAAATGAATTGTTCATTTTGTAGAGTTTTTTTCCTAGTTAATTCTTGAATGGAAAATATATGTACAATAATTGTTGTAATCTACCGTTAGAATACCAAGTGAGCCCCATATAAATGAATAAATTGGTGTTCAAATTCTAATCATGACGTTCAATTTATTGTTGAACTAGGATTTACTGACTTCTTTAATTATTTCTATATTAAATGATTGATTTTTACCCTTATTATTGCCTTTCCATTTTTTTTTCCAATAATTCACTTTCTTTCTAGTATAGTATTCCTAACAAAGATTGTATGCTGTCTTTTTTTTGGTAAGGTTTCTATGCTGTCTTTAGTATAAAAAGTGTGTATAATAATATCAAAATGTTGATCCAAAAAGTAAAAACATTTATATGTTAAAATTATTAGATATGGAAATTTTACGTTTTGATGCTCCTACTAAAATACACACATGGTAATTTTATATTTATCTCTTACTTTTCACCATTTAGAATTTGTACACTATTTTAAAAAGGACAAAACTTACATGTATTGCTTTAGGTGCAGTTTTTGCTGTTCCACTTACAAAAAAATAGTTTTTTTGTGTTTTTTTATTTTGAAAAAAAAAAACAAATTATTTTTCAATTAAAAAAACTACCTCTTTGTGAGATGAAAAACAAAGACTGCACCCAAAGCAATACACGCGAGTTTTATCCTTTTAAAAATACACATAAAAATTAAAAACGTCGCATTTCACATCAAAACATTATATTAAAATATTGCACATACATCTCTATTCTATTTTCTTAATGAATAAAATTTCTCATAAAATTAAAATATTGGATAAACATCTCTAAAGTGCACACTACTACACACGACGTGTGTGTAACAAACAAGTGGGTTGAACTTGAAAATGAAATGAGTAGTTTCTAGTTGTACATAAGTTGTTTTATTTTTTGTTTTGCAAATAAGTTAAGTTCACATGAAGAAAGTTGAAAAGAAAATGATACAAAAATCCAACTCACACATGAAGACAAATAGATCATGATGCGGTGGACACTTTTGATTTGCACAAGTAAAAGAATTAAATAGAAAGATTTGATTGTATTTGCCATCTGTTTTTTTGGTTCGCATAGGTAACAAATTTAACGTTGTTGCTTTTTTGTTTCTCAATTTCCAATTTCTCTCTTTGGAGAGAACGCCCCTTACATTACAAACCTAAAAAATTTGATACCCAAAACATGACATTTTTCGATTCTTTGGAAATGGGGTTTTAGCTATTAAACTATTTTGCAGGGTGCCAAGGATTAAGGTAAATAAAAATCAAATTTTTAACTTTCCCTTCTTTTGTTTTTATCTCTAAACCTTTGTTACGTTATGTTAATTTACCTTTGTAACTTTCCCTTTATTTGATGATGTTTTTTGTTTTTTGTTTTTTTATGCATGATCAATGTTAAGGGATTCATTGTATTTGACATCTTGGCCCTGCAAAGGTTAATTTGTTACTAGTTCCAGAAGAATCTTTGTGGGTACCATTTTAATATTGTGGTGAAACATAATCATGGTGATGTCTTCTGACAATGTTATTGGACTTGTGTTGGCTCTATCTTCAAGCGTTTTCATTGGTTCAAGTTTTATAATCAAAAAAATGGGTCTTAAAAATGCTGCCACTAATGGGAATAGAGCAGGTTCATTTTTTTTTTTTTTTTGGTCCTACCCTTCATCTGGGTCATTCAAAGTTTTGAACTTTTCTTCTATTTTTTTAACATTTTTACTGTTGTATTGTGTTTTTACTTTGATCAGCAACAGGAGGGCATTCATATTTGTATGAACCACGTTGGTGGGCTGGAATGACTTCAAGTAAGTGATTTTCTATCTTATGGAACTGAATTATTAATTTTGTTGCATTGCATGTGGAATGATTTACAATTATGTAATACTTAATCCTGTGTTTTATTTATTTTTTTGATAGGTAAATGTTAGTAAGTTAATTGTTAAGTTAGTTTTTAGGGTTTGAACTCTGAACCTCCTTCTTAAAAGTCGTTCCGTATCTTTTAACTCACCAACTAAACTACCTATGTGGGACCAATTATGTGGTACTATATTATATATGTAGCTATCTCTCTCTCTCTGCCCTTTCAATGTGAAGAATTCCCATGTTCAGCTCATAAAATTTTGTGTTTGTATTGATGTTGAGAAAATAAATTATCAAGACAAAACTGATTTTGAGTAGATGATGTTGAATTATATGCCAATTACTATTTTTTGCAGTGGTTATTGGGGAAATAGCTAATTTTGCAGCTTATGCATTTGCACCTGCCATCCTTGTAACTCCTTTGGGAGCTTTAAGCATCATTGTTAGGTAAGCAACATAACATAGTTTTTTTCACACGATTTTCATTTTTGTGATTTAGAAACAACTAGAAACTCATATCGATGATGCAGTGCAATTCTAGCTCACTTCATCTTGAAAGAGAAATTGCACATCTTTGGCATGCTTGGATGTGCTCTCTGCGTGGTGGGGTCTACAACTATTGTTCTTCATGCACCACATGAGAAAGTTATTCATTCTGTCAAGGAAGTATGGCAACTTGCTACAGAACCAGGTACTTTTTGAAGCCTTAATTGCTCGAGTTTAAGTGAAATGCATTATGGTCTTTTTTGTTGTCTCGAAAGGAATTCATTTCTAGCCAATGAATTTGAAAGCCTAAGATTCCTTTTACCTCTCATGAATGAACAGCTTTTATTGTATACTCTTGTTGGGTGGTGGGACTGGTTCTAGTTCTTATTTTCCGTTTCGCACAAAGTCATGGACAGAGCCATATGATTATTTATATTGGAATATGCTCTCTCACAGGCTCAATTACGGTATGTTTTTAATTTTCAATGCTCAAATGTATCACGAATTAATGAACGCAAACTTGCCCTCTACAAACTCAATGCTGGTCCTAATTTTTGCATATATATATATAGGTTATGAGTGTCAAAGCGCTAGCGATAGCTTTGAAGCTTACGTTTGAAGGGACGAATCAATTTATTTACTTCCAGACATGGTTCTTTACATTAGTTGTGATAGGATGTTGCCTTTTGCAAATCAACTACTTGAACAAGGTATGTACTGTCGAGTGTGGACACCGAATACCATGTTGTTTGTAATGTTTCTTATTTAATTTAATTCGGGAAACTACTATTGCAGGCTTTGGACACCTTCAACACTGCTGTCGTGTCACCAGTTTACTATGTCATGTTTACCACATTTACCATTATCGCCAGCATAATCATGTTTAAGGTAACTTGTTACATTCCATGGCACAATGAAATATTTCACCTCAAGTTATTTATAATATCTGCATGGCTTTATAGCATTGTTAGGCTTTTCTGCATTATCGGCAATTTACAATTGCATTATAGTAAAGATTTTACTCACTCCATTTCAAAATAAGCGTCGTCATAGGTTTTTCCATGCATACTAAGAAAAGGTATAGACGAAAGAATGCTGCAATTTTACAAAATTGTCCTTATTAAATATTGATTATTAGTCATTACTTGAAAGTGGTGCAATCAATATTATTTTAGGGGTACAATGGGGTAAAGTAATTGATGTCACGTTAAAAAAGTAAAACTACAATTATTTTGGAACATTTTTTACATGCTAAGACGATAATTATTTTGGAACAGAGGGAGTAAATCACAGTAATGGTTGCGTCAACCCTTGAGAGAATTGCGGCCTAATACATATAATGCAGCCTAACTCACGGTTGCATGTTGTTATAAAGACATGATAAACTTTGATGTCGTGGCCTCACAGTCGCAGATCTTTATTTTTAAAACCTAGATAATAGTTATGACAACGAACAATTGTGTTTATTATGGCTGCAGGAATGGGACACACAAAGTGCATCTCAGATTGCTACAGAGTTGTGCGGTTTTGTGACAATTTTATCTGGGACCTTTCTCCTTCACAAAACTAAAGATATGGGAAATAGACCCGCAGAAATTTCTGATCCTTCGAGTCCACAATTACAGCTTACTAACATTACTAAGTCGCCAGATAGATCCGAAATATGAAGCTTGTGAGAAGCATTTTTCTTTCACCTATGTTCCCTCCCAAGCTAATCAATCAACTTAAGCTTGCTACTTTTTGGTTCTAACAAGCTTGTAACATTTCCCAAAAATAGAAAGAAACATAAAAAAAGATGTAAATGTGAAAGATGAAATCAAGTATATCTTATGACCTTAGAGGATATGATGTTAGATTCATTGTTAGATTAGAAGTCTTTTTCTTTTTCATGTTCCCCTATTTCTGCTAGTTTTTTGGAACATGCAGAAAATGTGAATTATCAGAAGTCCTAAAATTCCATTTATCAAGGTTGTTGAAACACCATTTTTTCTATGCACAGTGCTATAACCTACTATGAAGATTATAGATATCATTTACTATAATATATCATTGAAATTTTTTTAGCAAAAATAACTTGTGAATTAAGTGGTATATGGAATATAATATTTTTTTGCCAAAAAATAAATTAAATGGATAGAAAATAGGTGTTTGAAGAAGGACTATATATCCATTTTAATTTTGGTTTTAACTATGTTCCATATAGATAACATAGAGGTTATTTGTATGACTTGCCATCAAGTTAGAAAGACTATGTTTGTATAAGGCCTTTTTTATGCTTAAATGTAGGACATGTATCTAGGCTTGGTCATGATTTGGAGGGTGAATATTACTCATTTTCCTGTGAAAAGTGACTTGAAAATTCTTGTAGACATGGTTAATGATAATTACAAAAGTTTAGTGTGACAATTTCTTGTATTTGAAAGCTTAAACTGTTTGAATTGGCTATACTTGTCATGGTGAGGATTGACTTGCAAAGTTTTGGTGACTCTCCTCAGTCAACTTCAGGGTTTTATGTTTGATGATATTTATGGGATTTATAAGCCTTTAAACATGTTATTTTTCAGAGTCTTTATATATAAGGTCATTAGAAAACTTTATTTATAAGCCTTTAGACATATTGAACTTTTGAGTGTGACAGTTAGAATTGACTTACTTTAATGATTTCGGACTCACCTAGGACATTAGAGTGTTGTTGTCAACGAATAGCGTTATGAGCCAAGACACTGATCTTAACTATTTTGTTATTTCGTCGTGATATTAAGAATAAATTGTAAGCAACGATTATAATTACCAAATAATGATAAGATGGTTATTCGAAACAATTTAATCATCTTTAATATCTGACATTCCAATCAATTTTATTTTTCTGTTTGATATATAATCTCTCTATGAACTCCCCCAATTTACTATTTGTTTGATCTTAAGTTAATTTGAATTGTTTTTTTTTAATTCATAATTCCTATGAAAACATTTTGTCAAAAAAAAAAAAATTCCTATGAAAACAAACTTATTTTATTTATTAGTACTTGACGACAATTTTAGTACATTTACCAAAAAGTTTTATGAGGGACAAATGCAGGGACTAAAACACTATTTAATTTCATACTTGCCTTGCCTACCATATAGTAATTTGGATACACATTCTAATAAGCATAATTTCATCTCCTCTGTTTTGTTAAACTCTCAAATATTGCCTAACATATCATCATTTCAATTTTCAACTATGTAATGTTCTATTTCATCTTATTAGACACACATTCGCACGCATATGCTCACTCGCATGCATATACACAGATAACTATTATTGTTGTTTGTACTTTCAACCCAAGAATCATACTTAATATTATGCTTTATTTTTATACTATTGCCTGAACATATCCATTTCATTTTCAACCAGGTAATATTCACTTTCATCTCATTTAATGTTCTATTATGTCATCGTTATATTGTTGGAACACTAGTAGGAAGTTGGAATAGTAAACACAAAGTATAGAACTGGTTGTGTGAATTGAAAAAATTTAGTCCCGTATTGGGTAGAACATACACACTAGAAGTGTTTATATAAGGTAAGAGAATGTCCCTCCTAAGGGTGTGAACGGAGAGAACGTTTACAAAAATATATATATATCACGCGCGGCGATGTTGCTGCCGTCCGTCCGGCTGACTCAAAAAGAAATATATTTTTGCTACCTGAAAATATTAAATTAATTTAATCGTTATCTGAAAGCGTTTACTTAACAAATAAATTTCGTTCAAATCCGATCCAGCTTTTTCTTCTTTCTCCCTTTCAACTTGTGTTGACGAGTTGTTCTTATTCTCTTCATCTACTCTTTCTGTCTCTATCGTTTTGAGTGGTATACGTACCATATTTGACCGGTATTTCGATAAATTATAGGGAAACAGATAGAAGAAATTCCAGCTTGCAGGTCTGTTCTCACACCAAAAGCGATAAATTACTTTATAGTGTTTGTGATTATCTATTTAACTTATTTTCATTTGGAGAAGTCACTAATCACTATTTACATGGTATAAATTACTTTCCCGGTAGGTTATTACTATACAACAATGTATACACTTTTAGGTGTAATTAATTATTTACTTGTTCTAACTCGGTTAATCTATTTTTTCTCTCCAGGTCATTACAATATTTACATTTATAGGACTCGTTTTCATCCCTATTGGGGTAGCTGTCTTTTTTTTTTTATTGACAAATATTGGGGTAGTTGTCTTTGTTTGCATAAAAAAATGTAACAACTTAATTTTTCTACTTTTCTACTTACATAGTATCAAATGAAATTGGTGTAATGAATAAATTGATAGAGTATATTTAACAACAAATTCTTATGCAGGTGGTTGAAGTTAGTCTTCTATGATATATTCCTTCCACATTCTTATCAAAATGATGCAATGGCATATATAAAAGATGAAAGGACCAACAAAACTTGCGGCCAGAAATTGAATGCAAGTATAATTGCATTTGTTTTATGGGTCATGCTAATTGCTAAAGATGGTCTTGGGGCACTTGATAAGCATGCTAAAAAAAAAATTAAAGATGAATTCAATGTTAAAAAGATAACTTTTTACATTTTTGTAGTATTGAATGCACAAGTTTTAAGATAGAACTTTTTTATTAATATGTTTAACTAATGTCTCAGAGGTACTATTTAACATAAATATGAGATTTAGTAACATTTACATTTAAAAAAGTTACTAAATGCAAAAAAAAAAGTTACTATTTAGATTTAGTAACATTTGAACACATGTTGCATAAAGCCGATGTTACTAAAGATGTTTTTGGAAGATAAACCTGGAAGTGCAAAGCTGCGAAGAAACTAAATGAGATGAAATCGCAATAGAGAGGATTAGGGTTCGTGAAAGTGTTTCTGGAAGAAATGAAGATCCCTGGAGTGAAGATCGTTGATAGTGAAGATCGTCGACAGTGAAAATTAGGAATAAAATATCGAGGATTCATTGATGGAAAAGTGAGTTTGGGAAAACGTTGAAGGAAAGAAAAAAGTAAAAAAAAAAAGTAGAAGAGTAGATAAAGTTTTATTGGACAAGTGAGTAGTGTAGCAATATGTTATTTTCCTTGGAGTGGTATGCCACACTTTTTATTAAATGTTACAAAATCATCCATATAACATTTTTATAAATGTTGCAGGTAAATGTTACTAAAAGTAAAAAATGTAGTAGTCAACTATTGTGAAGTAATGTTTGGAAAATTACTTCCCTGTAAGTTGATCATTGTTGTAATATATTTTAAAACTGAGACTTGGACTTTTGTGTGGTTGCTGAATTAAGTTATGTTCACTCAACTTTTTATATTGTTTTTATTTTAATATGTTTCTTTCCTTCAAAAAGAAATCTTAATAAATTTTCTTTTTTAAAAAAAATTTACATATGCACATAATTCAATTTTAATTTGGAAAGGAACAATTCAAATATTTTAATGCTATCCAAATATTTTTTAAAAATTATTTTTGAGAAACATTTACCGGCAATGTAAGCAAAATGTGGATTTCGGAATAGGCACACAAATTGACCACTTGTGTTGTGTATCTCAAAAGTGTTTGGAAAATATCGATATAGAGAAAATAAAGAACACAATTAAATTATAACATGAAAATTTTTAAAATGGAAAAAAAACTACTATGCAAAAGTTACTACAAATTAATATAGATTCTTCTCTCAAACGCTCAACCATAGCTTCTCAGTACACCCACACTCCACATCTCACAATATTTTCTCACAATATTTTAAGAAAAAAATATAAGAGAAAAATGAGGCACTATACCCTTTGATAATTTAGGATATTTATCTAATAACCAATGAAAATAAGTTATATAAATAGATTTACATGTGGTACCCACATCTAAGAGAAAATATAAAATCAAATACAAATTTAAAGTGTTTTATGTATATATCATTGAATCTTCAATCCCTCTCATTTTACAATAAATATTAAGCAATATGGGGCTTTTTGAACATAAAACATTTCAACAAATACGAACAATCTTCATCTTGATTTGAAAATGATAAATCTACTCTCATTTTCTACACATACAATTATAGTTCAAAATAACTAGATAATTTCACCATAAAGAGGATCACTTGAAGTTAAACTACTCAAAAAAATAAAAATCACATTGTCTTCATAGACAATCTTAGTTCAAAAAAAATTATCATATTCTACCATAAACTTCACTTGAAGTTAAATCACTCTAAGAATAATCGCATTTCAAAAAACCGGACTAAAAATTTATGGTACAACTTCCGTATTGGCACAAAGTTCTTCAATTACCGCGATAATCTCATAGCACACATTGCACCAATGTCAATCAATGCGTGTGTACTAATCGAACGCCATGTGTATTCCTAATTTTAGCAACACATCCATAACGTGAATTTTACACAAGCAAAAATTGATTCTCATCTGATTTCTCTAGACCAAACATCACAGCGGAAACTTGTGATTGTAACTTTATTTATACTATAAACCGTGCATCAGAGAAGTTCTCAAGAAAAAGTTGTGGGGTCACAATGGACACGTTCAAGTACCAAATATTTATTACACGTGAGATGTTAGCTTAGTGGTAAGAGCTTAGCATTGTATGTAATCTCAAGGTGTTGAGTTTGAATCTCGTTAGACCCCCCTCTTTCTCCAACGTTTTTTTATTTTAAAAAAAATTACCAAATATTTCTTAGCCATAACAAAAAAAAAAACCTCCAACTTATCATATTTTGATTTTTCTTAATAAATGTGATTTTTATTTTTTTTCCTCTTATAATTTGAGACGGAGGGAGTATAAGAGTATTTTGATACAAAATATACATTAATTAAATAACTTTTTAATATGTGTAAAAAATTAGTAGAAATTATACACTGTTGGATGTTTACTTTAGGATAGTAGAAAGTTTAGTGTAAAAGGTTTATAGAAGATCTTGTGTAAAACTTAACCATCCAACGGTAAAAAAAATTGTGCACCATGTAAATTAGAAACATTCATACACAAAATAGCTCCATAGTATTATTTTCCTTATAATATGCTTAAGAATGGCAAGCTTATAATAAGTGATTATTATAGTATAATTTGTTTAAGATCTAATCTAATGGAACACCAATTGGTTGGTTTTGACTGACTCGTAAGAAATGTGGTTTTGGTTGGTTGGTAGACAAGAGATTCTTCAATCTACACAGTCATTCATGCACCAAACAAACAAACCAAAGCTGGTAAGAGCCTCCCTCACCTAACTCATCACACAAAATACTATGTACTCATATTTCTAATTAATATTATAATAATCACTAATTAGCCGGCCAGTATCATGCTTGTAATAATGTAACACTCTTTGAACTCCATCTAATCACTTTTCCTTCAACTCAGCCACACTATATATATCAACATTTTCTCACACACTAAAGTATCATTCAATCCCATAATTTAGTTTTCTTCTTTGTTTACTTAAGAATATGGTTACAGTTAATGAGATCCGCCAGGCACAGAGAGCTGAAGGCCCTGCAACTGTGTTTGCAATCGGCACTGCAACTCCTAAAAACTGTGTTGATCAGAGTACTTACCCCGACTACTATTTCCGAATCACAAACAGCGAACACAAGACTGAGCTCAAAGAAAAATTTCAGCGCATGTGTAAGATATCTTCTACCTGTATTATACGAGTTTATTTTCTATACACCGTCAGTGTAAAATTATTTGCAGTGTTAACAACTTAATCAAATGTTCCAAGTACTCCAGTAGTTATTATTAAAATCAAACGTTTTTAATGATCCGGCAGTTATGTGTAAAAAAAATTTACATCGACAATATCTTTTGTCTATATTTTTTTTAGTGTTACTTAGGACTAATAATTAAACTGCATATCATTTTTTTCAGGTGACAAATCTATGATTAAGAAGAGATACATGCATTTGACAGAAGAGATTTTGAAGGAGAATCCAAGTTTATGTGAGTACATGGCACCTTCATTGGATGCAAGACAAGACATGGTGGTTGTGGAAGTACCAAGGCTAGGAAAAGAGGCTGCAACAAAGGCTATCAAGGAATGGGGTCAACCTAAGTCCAAGATTACTCACCTCATCTTTTGCACCACAAGTGGTGTGGACATGCCTGGTGCCGACTATCAGCTTACAAAGCTTTTAGGCCTTCGTCCGCATGTGAAGCGTTATATGATGTACCAACAAGGTTGTTTTGCTGGTGGCACGGTGCTTCGTTTGGCTAAAGACTTGGCTGAAAACAACAAAGGTGCCCGTGTATTGGTGGTTTGTTCAGAGATCACTGCAGTAACCTTTCGTGGTCCGAGTGACACCCATCTTGATAGTCTTGTGGGACAGGCATTGTTTGGAGATGGTGCGGCAGCTGTGATTGTTGGTTCAGACCCGTTGCCAGAAGTTGAGAAGCCTCTGTTTGAATTGGTATGGACCGCACAAACAATCGCTCCAGATAGTGAAGGAGCCATTGATGGTCACCTTCGCGAAGCAGGGCTGACATTCCATCTCCTCAAGGATGTTCCTAGCCTCGTCTCAAATAACATTGAGAAAGCTCTTGTTGATGCCTTTCAACCTTTGAATATCTCCGATTACAATTCCATCTTTTGGATTGCACACCCAGGCGGACCAGCAATTCTTGACCAAGTTGAAGCCAAGTTAGGCTTAAAGCCAGAGAAAATGCAATCCACTCGACATGTACTTAGCGAATATGGTAACATGTCAAGTGCGTGTGTGTTATTTATCTTGGATGAGATGAGGAGGAAGTCAAAAGAAGACGGACTTGCCACAACAGGCGAGGGACTTGAATGGGGTGTGCTTTTCGGTTTTGGACCAGGGCTCACTATCGAGACTGTTGTGCTCCATAGCGTGGCCACCTAAATCCACACATTTTTACTAAGGGAACAAAGTTCTATTTCCCCCCACGCTCTTTTCTTTTTCACCCAAAAGCGAATGTATTCCTTATTTCTCTGTGTTTCCTATCCCTATATAATTAATCATGGTTATCACTATGTTATATAAACCTTTGATTATCTGTTATCTGTTAAGATCTTCAGATAAAAGGAATGTATTGATTCGGTTCATAACAAATCCATCAAACATGTACCATGAAACCTTTTCTTCAACCATTGGAACATCATTCAACTCCATTTCCTTCAAAGGATTGTTGAAACTTAATAAAATCAATGCAATCCTCAACGAGATTAACTCCTTTTATTTCATAGTTGTTTACTACAGAACTGAATTCTATGCTACTAAACCATAAGCTGTCATTAATGAATCCCTTCTTCAATATAATTTCACTTCTTACATATAACTTTTCATTTAGAGTGTAATTCCTTGAAATAATAATGCACTAAGCATTGAATAATAGAGCAATCATGAGTATTAGAGAGAAAGTGTGAGCTAGAAGAAAAAAGATGCACATGCTTAATAGATGTGTTATTTCATTAAAAGGTGTATGCATGAAAAACTACATCTCTTATGTGTGTCTTTTCACCAAAATGCATGAGTGAAAAGTCACATCTCTTCTTTGAAGGGTTGTGTCTTCTCATCAAAGAGCATGAATGAATGGTTACATATCTTCTTTGAAGAGTTGTATCTCCTCACCATAACGGGTGAGTGAAAGGTCACATCTCTTTAAAGGGATGTGTCTTCTCGTAAAAGAGACACGAGTATATGTGTGTACGTGTACACGCGCAAATAGAATTGTAGAATCTATTGCTATGTAATAAACAACCATTTACAATAAGCTTGGTGTGGGTGAGCAAAGGAATTCCGAAGTACTTCAAACGAGATTCACTGTATTATTCTGTTGCATCTAGTATATAAATAAACAAGCGTAGAAAAATCGAACATAAAAACTTAGCCTTCACACAATCACCGTTACATTAATTTTTTATTATTTTATTTTTCTGAATTCCTCTTTGTTGTAGTAACATTACCACAACATTTTGAAACCACATTACCAAACACAAACCTCTACAAGGTTATAAGTTATAAACAGATCAATAAAAGAAAAATTTATCTTAAAAACAAAAGTTAAACATTAGTTAATGTAACAAACACATCGTTTTTTTTTTTTCTTCACACAAACTTATCTCTTTTTAATTCCTTAAATAGTGCTCTAACTAAAGACACTTTACTTGCATTCTTATTGAAGATGAAAATACACATAAATGTTGTTGCCATTTGCTAAGAACTAGGAAAGAGAACGTGTGAGACAATTCAATTATTTTTATTGCTTTAAAGAGACTCACTGCAAAACTATAGTCCTTTGATCAGTCAAACTAATTATATTAAGAGAGATGATCACCGCAAATTATGGATCACGCTCTTTAGGAAGAATACTAACCTACTTCTCTCATTACCACTTCTGCTGAAAATTGTACCACTTTCATTATTTTTGCTCTTAGTTCACCAAATATACTATTATTTTCTGAAGGGAGATAGACTTAAATTAATCATTATCTAACTGTTATTTTGAAGTATCTCTTTGACTTATTGACACAAAAATTAGACATCAAATTTCTTGAACTAAATGGTTCACACAATTTAAATATAGGGTTACATGTTTTTAGTCTTTAGTCCCTATTAAATTTTAATAATAATTCTAGTCCTCCATAATATTGTAATTTATAAGAATAGTCCCTATTTTCAAAACTTCTTACAAAAAAATAGATATATGGATTAAAAACATATTTTTCTGTTATAAAAAAAAAAACATATTTTTCTCTTAAATACATGGTTTTTGTACGTCGTTAATTAATGTTTTCAAGTGTTCAAATAAACACTTATAGCTACTATTAATCTTCTAAGTTATATTCAAATTCAAATATATATGATTCAGTTGCATTTTCAATGATACAATTTATTTATTTATTTATCTGATGTTAGGGTTTATATGATGTTAACTCATCTATTTTTAGGAGAAAGTAGTCTTGGTAATTTGGAATTCAACTGTAAAATAAATAAAATTTGTTTCTTCCAAAAATCAAACTCGAATTCTTCTGAAAGATTCATCATGAAGAGACCTTTACAAGCTATTTGTTATGAAGTAAAACAATACGAAAAATATACATTTGTTTTGTGTGCGACAAAAATACAAAAATATGCTTAGACCCTATTGTTGATAAAAAAACTTAGAGACCCTCTTCATTACGGAAAAGAATAAAAAGAAATATGATATGATCTCAACTAATCAAAGAGTGCTGGGGCGCATACATGTTTTGTGTCTGAGGGTTATTCTTATTTTATGTTTTTGTGGGAATTTTGTTAATGTGTTGTTTTTTTTGGTAAGGAATGTCAATGTGTTGTTTGCAACAACTACCTAATACCTTGATTCTTTTTTTATTTTTATTGAAAATTCATAATTTTTATTTTCGTGCAAATTTTTATTTTATGTTTATTGAATACCATTTTCCTTTTTTATTTGAATTAATTACTTATGAAGTATGTTTGACTAAACTATTAAAATTTTATAAATATCACCAATAATTTAAACACGGACTTATCTCATAAAGTCTATTCGAGTTTTGATTGCTTAGTTGATTAACCGATCACTATGATTCTCAAATTATTTTTACATTTTTAATGTATTGAATGCACGGATTTTAAAACAAAATTTTCTTATTTATGTGCTTAACTAGTGTACCGGAGGCAACATTTAGCATTTTCCTATATTTATTACGAATTCAAAACCATAATTATAACGGATTGAAAAGAGTTCGAAGTATTTTAAACGGTATCATAAGTAATAAAATGCACATGACAAAAACAAATAACAATAAATGGTCAAAAGTAATTTAAAAAGCTTAAGGATGAGAATATTATTTTATTTCAATTTAAAAATTAGCAGTCTCACCTCACCTAACACTGGAGAGTCCTTGGAATATATCAAGTCAATCATTTGCTTATTTCCATTCAGTTTCCTGGTTGATACTTTAACACCAAATCAACAATATATGATTGACCATTCAAATTTCCTTTACAAATATTAGTACGTTTTTCCACATACATTAGAATATAGTTTGGTATGTAGCAAACCTTTCAGTCCATGCAATCATGCGGGGGTTGTAACTTGCAAGTGGAAGATAATTCACCTACATCCAATAATATACCACTAACCCATTCAACCGTCAATTATAACTTATAAGTATATTATTTTCAATTAATATTTTAATTTGCTAAGAATTTGATAAGTTAAGCATGTGATTCAGCTACCAGTTCTCTCTCCTGAAGTGTATATATACCTACGTTTCTTAAGGACAAATATAGCAACACACACTTTGATTTCTTTTTGAGTCCTTGCTACGTGGCTTACCAAAAAACGTGCTAAGTCATCACTCATCAACCATTCCAATTCCTTAATATAACCTATCAGTACTTACCATCTTTTCTTCCTCCCTGCTAACTTTAGAATCAGAGAAGATGGTGAATGTTAATTTGATCCGCCAGGCACAGAGAGCTGAAGGCCCTGCCACTGTGTTGGCAATCGGCACTGCAACTCCTCCAAACTGTGTCGATCAGAGTACATACCCGGACTACTACTTCCGCATCACAAACAGTGAGCACAAGACAGAGCTCAAAGAAAAATTCCAGCGCATGTGTAAGATATCTATCTTATACCCCATGCATATCTTTTTGTGCTGACTGCTGTGTTTATATATTGTTTAGTTTTGTTCCTTAAATTTGTTATGTCACTCTCACATGTACAAAACACTTGAGACTAAACTGCATATCATTTTTTTCAGGTGACAAATCTATGATTAAGAAGAGATACATGCATTTGACAGAAGAGATTTTGAAGGAGAATCCAAGTTTATGTGAGTACATGGCACCTTCATTGGATGCAAGACAAGACATGGTGGTTGTGGAAGTACCAAGGCTAGGAAAAGAGGCAGCAACAAAGGCAATTAAGGAATGGGGTCAACCTAAGTCCAAGATTACCCACCTCATCTTTTGCACCACCAGTGGTGTCGACATGCCCGGTGCCGACTATCAGCTCACAAAGCTCTTAGGCCTGCGTCCATATGTGAAGCGTTACATGATGTATCAACAAGGTTGTTTTGCTGGTGGCACGGTGCTTCGTTTGGCTAAAGACTTGGCTGAAAACAACAAAGGTGCCCGTGTGTTGGTGGTTTGTTCAGAGATAACTGCAGTTACTTTCCGTGGACCCAGTGACACTCATCTTGATAGCCTTGTGGGGCAAGCATTGTTTGGAGACGGTGCAGCAGCTGTGATTGTAGGTTCAGACCCATTACCACAAGTTGAGAAGCCCTTGTTTGAATTGGTATGGACTGCTCAAACAATCCTTCCAGATAGTGAAGGAGCCATTGATGGTCACCTTCGTGAAGTCGGGCTGACATTCCATCTCCTCAAGGATGTTCCTGGACTCATCTCAAAGAACATTGAGAAAGCTCTTGTTGAGGCCTTTCAACCTTTGGGTATCTCTGATTACAATTCCATATTTTGGATCGCACACCCTGGTGGACCTGCAATTCTGGACCAAGTGGAAGCCAAATTAAGCTTAAAGCCAGAGAAAATGCAAGCCACCCGGCATGTGCTTAGCGAGTATGGTAACATGTCAAGTGCATGTGTGTTATTCATCTTGGATGAGATGAGGAGGAAGTCGAAAGAAGATGGACTTGCCACAACAGGCGAGGGGCTAGAATGGGGTGTACTGTTCGGTTTTGGACCCGGACTCACTGTTGAGACTGTAGTGCTCCATAGTGTTGCCACTTAAATTGCCTAGATATGCTATAACTACATGCTTATTTAATTCTTTGTTTCTGGGGGATTTTATCTTCACTTGCTTCACTGAGCATTTGAATAAAGTTTGTTTCTAAGTATTCATAATATAATATGGTGTTGAATTGATTAATGTACCCCCTCCATATAATATTTGTAATACATATATTAATCAACTTGCAATTTCATGATCTTTTATGAATTACCAAGTGGACGAGACATTTCTACCTTCAAATATTCTAACTTTTTTTATTTGATTAGGACAAGGAGTTTTTATTTGATTAGGACAAGGAGTTGAAGGTATTATTTAAATTGCAAAAGGAAAAGCCCTTTCAAATAAGACTTGTACGTGCAGGATATGACTAAAACTTGAGTGTTGTTAATACTTTTGAACTGATGAATGAAGGCACAGAAAGGAAAATGATACGCTTTTTGAACATTGACACATTCTATCATTTTAAAAATATGAACTTCTTATGAACCATGGGATTACAGATGTAAAATTTTCAATACTATCACAATATCTGATTAACTGATACTGACAATTCGAATGTTACATATACCAGTTTACCATGTCAGTTTCTTGTCTAAAATTGAAGTAAATCATCTTAACAAGATAATTATAATATTTTCTTCAGCAAATAGAAAAGTGAATATGAGCACAAGATACAGAACTTGAAACATACAGATTTTGGAGGTATCCGCAATGAGCATCAAAGTTGTGAGCAAATCCTTAGCCAGAACCATCAGCGGCTCTAGGATCAAGCTGCAATTGTTCTTTAAGCACGTTTTCAACAGCATCAACAAAGCCCAGTATATTTTGCCGAGTATGAGTGTCTAAAGAGTTGGCCAGATTCTGAATAGTCAATCCACCAAAGAACAAAGTCAGTGTACAAATCTTCCAACCATTGAAGTTAACCCCAAATATGAGATATGATTTCATTACAGATACTTGTATGTAGGAGACAGATAGTCACCCATTTGTTTTCGTTTTGGATGTTTTTTAAAAAGAAACTAATAGCAAAACATCAAAGGGGTTTCCAATTACTTTACTCTTTGAATCACAAGTATGACTTAAAAACATGTAATTAATAGCCAATTACAACATGCTAATTTCTTAAAAGTTCACAGATTAATCTACTAGCCTCCAAAATGTATCCTTTAAATTTTCCACATTCTTCCACCACAATTTGATCACAAGTGCAAACCTTTCACTTCTCAACAATAAAAATACATATTCCAAGTAAAATTAGTACAAGAATCAATACAACTGCAATTTTACCAAGTATTGTCAAATATAAATTTACCAAAATAATGTGATTGAAAGGAATTAAAAGACAGTAACATGATACAACAAATTGGAGGACATTTACTGCTTCTTTATAAACCTATATTGTGCTAATTCTTTATTTTTAAAACTTGCATCTATGATTGACAGTTTCAAACAAAAAATCTGAATCTTCAGTTTATTGGAGTCCAGGCTTGAACTCTACATAATTTGATATAATTTGATACACTCTATTCCTACCCAGGCCAATCTAGTAATAGTAAATTTCAAGTTTCACACATTTCGGAGTACTATCATATGAGGACTAAAAACAACATATAGACTAGCATATTGGCTAGGTCAGTGAATTAATATCCCAGCTATTATCAAAGAAATGAAAATACAAGTATAATCTGCTCCACAATTCCAGTGGATTCAGCAAGCAATTAGGACAGTTTGAGGTGAAAACTTTGATATCACATAGAGAATGCTTTTACACATCTGTACAGCACAAAGAGGAATAATGTCTGAAATTTTCTATCGCTAACGCAGTGGAATTATCTCACCTTCACTTCGCAGTGAAAACTTGCAGAGTTTTTCTTCAAAATATCTAAACCCTTGATAGATATCAGCTTCAATGGAGAACCAAATATTGGCCAACCATGAGACACTTTTATGTATGCATCAATTCCTTTAACCAAATGAGCTACAATAGTCTCATCTTTTTCCAAGTATTCAAGAGAATATCTACATTAAGACAAGAAATAGTGAAAAGAATATTAAATCATAATCCAAATTTAACAACATCAAACCGAAAGGATTATCATTATATTACAGTCCCACCTTGATTTATTAGCATCATTTATCACAAGTCTCCTAAGTGAGCTGAGTATAATTCTATCTTGCAGTTTTTCTATTAACCACTGCAATGGGGACTTACTGCATGGTGAATGATGGTCAAAAAGTTTAGCCAAAAGGAATTTGGGAGGAGGGGAGAACAAAGTAAACCTAGACAGAGCAAAAGGAAAGAAACGGCGGACCTGACAGACTTTGCAGTATCAACAATGTCATCCACATATATATCATTTGGAAAAACCTAAATAAATAACAAAACCAAAAAAGTTAACAAATTATCAAGAGCATATGCTAGACTAAACTGATGAATAACTTGATGCTTTTAATTGTATCCGCCGTTCTTAAAAGTATAACCAAACATCATTATATCAAAAGTATCCAACAATCTCCTCCTAAAGGAAGAAATTAGGAAAGGAAAAATGATATTGTTGCTGTGTTTTGAAAAATCACATGTGAAGTATGAAGCGTTAGTACTAATGAATAGAAATACGCTCCTTCAGAACCTAATCTTATAATTAGTAATTACCCTCTTCTACATGAAATCTAAAGTTAACAGCACAATATGATGCTAAGGATTCCATCCAGAAATGTCAGGGGTAATTGAAATTGCTAAATGATCATTCTACCAAACAAGGATTTTTTACAAATCATTACCTATTGAATGGAATTCTTCTGTACAATATAATGAGAAAAAAACTCCATGACTACCAAAATTTTAAAAATTTCACCTAATGTTATAAATACAAAACAACATTTACAGAGTATTAATCACCTACAACAACTGTACAAAACTAAAAAGAAAAGTAACTAGAAAAAAGACCATAAGGCATCAAGTTGAAGACACTAAAAAAATAGTTATCAACTCAATTTTTAACAAGATACTAATGTTAACTATGAAGCCAAATGGAATATCAGAATGACTATCACCATCAGATCAAACTAAAAGAAGTTGAACCTGACTTTCTTGGTCAATGTATGCTTCAAAACACAAAAAGCACACATCAAAATACCAAAAGAAACAATTTCAAAGCAGACATTATTTGATGACAGAAAAGCCTTTCATAGTTCATATGAGCTTATCTAAATGGCAACAACCAAACTGTCACTTTTCACTAAATAATTATATGGTTCATATCAGTATTTTTCCACATCATTGCTGAACACAAAATTGTCAAATCTAATGAACAATGGTCGTAACAAACAAGTCAAAGAATGAAACGGTGATCTGTTTTGAAACCTGAATATCCTTTAACTTCATGGTCCCCTCAAAAACTTCAATCAATAACTCATGATTCAGCACAGATGCATCATTGGTATCTTCAACTCTTTGTAGGCATGAAATGCTCTCTGCCGTTGGCATATAAGTATGCAAAGACAGCCTAATGCAATTCTCATCAAATTCAAGCACTTTTAGACCCGTCAATGCATCACCAATCTGCTCTATAGCATCAAACCTGAAAAGGCGCGCAAGATTAGTAAGCCATAGCATCTGAAAGTGTGAATGAAAATAGTTAAACTTACCATTTGACCTTGCACTGAAGACACTCCATAGTCTTCAGAATCGCCTTCATTTCATCAACCTTATTCTCAAGTTCCAATTGCTTCAACACACAAAAAGAAATATTTCAATAAAAATATACACTTTGCATAAAAGTTACAGTAAAGAACCACCAAAGTGAAAGA
Organism: Trifolium repens; assembly: GCA_030408175.1. Classification (NCBI taxonomy): domain Eukaryota; kingdom Viridiplantae; phylum Streptophyta; class Magnoliopsida; order Fabales; family Fabaceae; genus Trifolium; species Trifolium repens. The sequence continues at coordinate 27,447,184 of CP125841.1, read as the reverse complement.
AGCAGAAAAATGTTGACAGAGTAATCAGTCCACATGGGTTTGAAACTAATTCAATGCTGAAACGAATAAAAATCAACGGAAAGAAGTGGGGCGTAGTCATCAACACCTCCAAATTTTCGTCTAGATTCATGACAGTGTCTTCCAGCATTGGGGAAACAATTCCTTCATTAGCCTCAACTGTCATCTGCTCCTATAATAATTATTAAAAACAACTGTCAAAACACGATTACTGACTGGAAAATCCCTTTTCCTTCAGTATACAAATGGATGGTTAAATGAAAATTGAAAACAAACAAAGCTCCATCATTATGTGCTTAGGTATACTACTAATTCCGCCTCTAAAAGTATACAACACAATCAGTTACTTGTTTAGAAGAGAACCAAACCAAGTAGCAAATACAAACCTCTGATATAATATATTGTAAAGAACATTCCAATTCTTCAAGTTTGGCCTCCAAATGAATAGAATCTGAAGAAAAAAGAATAACAATAATTAGACAGTATAATCCATGGTGGTTATGTGAAACAAAAAGTGAGTGAAACTAACCATCCTTACGAGTTTTCGCAAGATGCTCAATCTCAGTAGCTACATTGGCAGATTCAACCTCTACCTCATTAAGTTCCTTTTTCAAATACTCTACATAAGCATCTGGAACAACAATACAAAATAAAATTCACATAACATAAAATTACATAAAGAAAATGAAAATGAAAAAAAAAAAGCTGATTTGAATTACCGAAATCGTGATTTTGTAAAGAATCGATATCAGAGAATTCGGATACAATTTGTTGTACTGTGTTCTGTGAAAAGGAAAATTGAAAGTGAATAAATTGATTGTGTGAGGGTAAGAGTGAGAAATTATTCAATTTAAGAATGTGTATGCATACTTGAACATGAATAGCACAGTCGCGGAGAAAATCTTGTGATTCTGAAGGGTTTGATTCTTCTTCCTCTTCTTCGTCGTCTTTGATGTAGTTGTGAATCTGTGAAATTCGACTGAAAAGTTTGCAGAATGTGATAACGAGGTTAAAATGACGGACGGAGATGGAATGAGAGAAAGAAGATGGAAGAAAGAAGAGTACCTGCGGAGATTATTTGCTTCTGCCATATCAATCAATCAATCAAAAATGGTTCCAATTTTCAAATGTTCCCCCTATTTTGCATTTTTTCAAACAGTTCAAGGGCTTTGGTCCGAGACCACTTTTTTTTTTTTTTTCTTTTTCTTTCTTTCTTCGGTTCATGGTTAAGTCGGGTCTGTTTGGTTCGGGGGTTTTAGAGGGAAGGGGAAAAGAATGGAGGTGATATTTTAAATTTTTATGTTTGGTTCAACTTTTTAACAAGGGGAGGAAAAGGGAGAAGTAATTTACTTTTTTGTCTTAACCTTATAAACTCAAAATAATGATTAAATTCTAATGGATATATTACGTAAAAAAAAATCTAATGGATATATAACAAAAAAAATCTAATGAGTAGAAAACCTAAATTTTTTTGTTGTAAAAAAAAACAAAACCTAAAATTTTAATATTCCAACAATGATAATTTAGAATTTTAATAAAAAGGTGTGGGTAATTTTGTCAAAATAATAAATTATGTTTTACCTCGCCTCCCCTCCCCTCCCACTCGGTTGAACCAAACAGACCCTAACGGTCGGTGTTGATATAGTTGAGTTAGTTTTTATACAAAATTACACGTTTGATTCTTTATTTTTATTTTTATAATATTTTGGTCTTTTATCTTTTATTTCTAACATTTTGGTCTTTTATCTTATATATTTGTAACAATTTGGTCCTTTATCTTTTATTTGTAACACTTTAGTCCTTTATCTTTTATAACATTCACATATAACCCTGTTTTTTCATGTTTATTTTTATTAAAAAAATGCTGACTTTTATTTGTTAAGATACATTTTTATTAAAATTAAATAAAACTAATAATTTTGATGAATATGTTCATCATCTTCATCAATTCTTTTATATCTTCATGTTCTTTAAAGGACCAAAGTGTTACAAATAAAAGATAAAAGACCAGAGTGTTACAAAACGATAAGATAAAGGACCAAAATGCTACAAATGAAAGATGAAGGACCAAAGTGTTACAAAAAAATAAGATAAAGGACCAAACGTGTAATTTTGCCTAGTTTTTAACCATGAAGTCCCAATACTCTAAAAATTGATACGTACTCGATATTGATACTCGTCCAATACGTCCGGATACTTATATCGGAAAAGTATTGATTAAATCTTTATTTTTAAATAAAAAATAATATCTGATACGCGTTCGATACATCCCGATTCTCGTATCGGACAAGTATCAGTTAAATCTTTATTTTTAAATAAAAAAATAATATCCGATATAATTTGTGTTTTTTAGTGAATGTCAAACTATTATGTTGTTACACAGATAACTAACTATGTTTTTTTTTAATAGGTACTGGTGACTTTTGTGGGATAGTAGTAATGATATCTTTTTGATATAATACTTAACTTAAGATGTATAACTTAAGATGTACCGGTGATCATTATTTTTTGGGATAATATTAGTGAAGCTCAAATACTTAACTTAGTATTTATGATGTTAATTTATTATCATTAGTATTTTTTTGTCTTTGATACTGTTCTGAAATCACTATGATATCCTACTATATAACAGGTTGTTAAGCATTTGGACTTGTCCCAAAATTCTTGTATAAGAATGGATGTTTTATTTTTTAATTGGTCAGCTGCAAGAACTATATAATTGTCTGCTATTGCTACAAGATGAGTTTGTTGAAGAGGCTTGATGTCATAAATATTATGTGTCTTTGGTTAGAACTGAGGAGCTCTTGTATGTTGAGCCTCAAACTATTTTGCTCTTGTGGAAGCTTATTAGCTTGTTTGTACTCCTTGTACAATGAACTATTGACGTTTATAATAATAATAATTTATCTTTCAAAAAAAATTATCATTATTAATATTATTGATTTTAGTCATGTTTATATATTATGCATTTATATATTTAATTTTAAAAATTAATTTTAAATAACGTATCGCGGCAGTATCGAATATGAATTTTTAAAAATTTCCCATATCGACATATCGGTATCGTATCAGTATCGTGTAACGTATCGGAGCTTCATAGATTTTTACAAATGAGGTGTGATATTTGATTCGGGTCATTTATGTTTTATTTTTAAAAAAAGGTATACTATTCTATATTTTTTGTGCTAGCTAAGAAAGATTAAAAAAAATGTATTATGGCTTTAGGCATGTTTGGAATAACTTATTTTTAATCTTATACAAAATAGCTTATGCAAATAAATAAGTTTTTATGTATTATTATAAGTTTGTTAAGGACTGAGCTTGGACCTGAGATATGTATCGAAATTGATATAACTGACAATACATTGGAGCATTCAGTCAGGTGCGGGTCGGGTCTTGGGTCAACCATTTAAAAAAATGGGCATGAATGGTTGCATACGCGCGGGCGCGGGTCTCTAAAATTATATTTCTTCATAACCCGAAACCGACCGAACAACCATTTAAATGCAAATTAATTTTTTTTCCTTCTCTCCCTCTCTGTGTATAGTCTTCGCTTTGTTGTTTTTATCCATATTTAATATATGAGAGAAATGTTATATTTTATAAGATTATAATATGTTTATGACTTCCTTCAACAAAAAAATGTTGATAGAGAAAGTGTGAAAAATATTTTAGATCTATTTTAATTTATATTTCTCTTCTACTTGGTATATTATTGTCTTTAGATCTACATATTTGAAACAAAATAATTGCACTGCACCCTCTTTGTTGTTGCATTATATACGAGGTATTGAACTATTTGAAAATTAGAAATTTTTTTATGATAGAGTTTTAGATGTAAACAAAGTTTCAATGTAATCGGTCGAAATTAGGTTCAAATTAAATTGTTGCGGTTTTTATCGATTTTGTGATTTTCGGCCCAAACCCGACCGGAACCAACCGTTGTTTAGGCCTAAGGTGGTTTATATAAAAATTGCTTATAAAAACACAGTTTTCGTCTGTGAAAACTTATAAATTAACATAAATTCTTATGTATTTGCATAAGTTGTTTTATATAAGCTAAAAATAAGTTATTTGAAACCGGCTCTTTTTTTGACAACAACACTTCTTCTGTGGCCATCATCTATGAAAGGATCTCACATCATTTATGTTACATTGTTTATTTATTAAACTAATGATATTTTAAGATCTTATCAATAAAATTAAATGTAATAAAATAATTGTTACAACATTCGATGTAAACTGCTATAATAAAAAATAGGTAAAATGTATCCAGAGATCCTTTAAGTTTTAAGTTTGTAACAGATAGGTCCTTTAAGTTTTTTATGTAACAAATAAGTTCTTTAAGTTTTTTAAGTAACAAATAAGTCCTTTAAGTTTATAATTTGTAACATCTAGGTCCTATTTTTTAAGTAATTAGAGGACCTAAATGTTACAAATTACAAACTTAAAGGACCTATTTGTAATTTAAAAAACTTAAAGGGCTTATTTGTTACTTAAAAAACTTTAAAGACCAATCTGTTACAAACGTAAAACTTAAAGGATCTATAAATACATTTTGCCTAAAAAATATAAAGACTAAAGTTAAAACATAAAATTTAAAGGGACCAAAGTTTAAATAATTTTTTTAAAAGAACTAAAAGTAAAAATATATTTAGAGAAACTAAAAATATATTTAACCATTAATTATAATTTGATTCTAATACAAACACAAATATACAAAGATATCAAAAATTGGGATAAAAGTCATAATAAAATAAGCAACTTGCTTAGATTTACATAGAGTAGAAGAAAGACTATACTATTATTTAAAGAAAAACCAATTATTTTTAAAAGTTAAAGCGTCGAAGCAATTTTACACACGGAAGGCCAATAGTAATTGAACTATATGGGGACAATATATGATTTGAAGTGGGGTCAAGATATCAAAATGTCATATAATTGGTGTATTTTCTCAAAGAGAAGTGGGGTTAGCCGACCCCAATGTACACTATGGGGATCCATGTCTGCCTATGATATATTCCGTAGTGTATATTGGAGTAAGCTGACTATCATCTCTTTTCTAAATAGGCAAGTATGGATCCCCGTAGTACTCCACTTCTTGCGATGGAAAGAGATGATAATGAGAAAATGAGATATTAAATGGACGTTGAAAATTATTAAAGATGCTAAAAAATAATCCTACTTTCTTCTCTCTCTTTTTTGTAAAAAAAAAAGTCAAAGGCACAAAAGAAGAAAAAAAAAAAACTAAACTATACGTAGATTGCTAGGCATGCTGACCCCAAAAATCTCATGAAAAATGGAGACTATGAAGCTCACTGTGGTGTGTCTCCAAAACAAGTAGATTCCAAGAATCTGAAGAGGCTAAAGTTTGCAATCTAATTAACACGTTTGTATCCTTCACTTCACATGTTTATAACTTCAGTATGCCAATTTCATTAAAGAATGAAGAATCTCTTGAATATGCCAAAGCCAAACCAAAGAAAGCATAGTTCCATTGATCTTCCAATTGTTCTTTTCTAATATCCTAGTTACGAGAAATTCTATGGTAGGCACAACCCCAAATCAATATTATTTGGGCACACTCACATTTAAGAGAAAAATTTAAACATAAATGATAAAGTCACATCAATTATTATTAATTAATTTTTTTATATTTAAATTTTAAAAAAGTATGTGTGTGTGCCCAAATGACAAATGTTAGGTTTGTGCCCAAACAAGACTTTCTCCCTAGTTACACCACCCTTTGACATTACGATGATTCAATGTAATTTTGACAAAACAAATTGATGGTGTGATGGTGATTTCAAACATACACTTAATTATAATATCCAAAGTGGTCTTGATTGCATATTACTTTTCCAAACCTTATTTTCCATCTTTCAATATTAATAATTTTCCATCTTGCATAAAGTCTTTATTGTGCGTTGCACGGGTTCGATTAAAATACATACTTAAATTATTTTTATAAATAATAATAATTGTGTTAAATGTATTTATATATATTTACAGATTTATTTAGTGTGATAATATAAATATAGAATTGTAAAAGTTAAAAACCATAAATTTTATACACATTTTTTTGGCTTTGTATATCTATAACTTTTTAGGAGATGTATCATCATTTCATAACTCATGAATTTAAAAGAGATAAAATATGAGTGGCAAGTTTACAATAGAGGTTGAATAGTGCTTACTTTTAGGAGTATAAGCCAAATTTTTCGTATCATATAAACATGCACCTTTATTGCAAATGCGATGAAGTAGATATATATTTTTTAATATGAAAGAGATATACTTGTTGGCACATTTCACTATGATAATGCATGTTGTAGTTGTAAAATGCAAAGAAGTGCATAGGATGTTACATATTAATTTGTACTAAGCAAAAATAAATTTAATCTTGCAAACGTTTTTTCTTCATAATGTAAACCAACACGTTTTCTTCTCCATGGTGGTGTTTTTCGTTGAATTTGGAGAGAAAATATAGACATACGGTGAGATCTCAAAAGGTTCGAGAAACTAAATATTCTTCTTCTATTCAACCCTCTCAAAATAAAATTTCACTCACTCACTTGTAAAAAGGAGCTCTACATAAGGCAATATATAGTGAAATGAAAGAGCAAGGAGAATTTTAAAAGCTTGCAAATAAGTATACAATGAAACATTAACATGGATGCATCATTTCACCTCTCACTACAATTTATTATAGTGAAAGTTATAGAATTGTAAAAGTTATAGCCATAAATTTATATATGGTTTTCTTTGTAAGAATTTACATTACCTAAAAGAACAAAAATTTATTAATTAATTGGGAGTTACATAATAAGGTATATGAATGAAAGGCAAAGTAGTCACAATTGTTGTGTTGATAGACCATTGATTCTCAACAAAAAAGAATAAAAGTTGACCAATATTTATTTGGAGTATGAATTATTATAGCTAGCTCATCGATCCATTCATTTGCAGCATCATAATTCCAGCCTATAATGCATTTTTTTTTTCATTTTAATTTAATTATTATAAAAATCTTACTATATATACTAATTTTTATCAATTCTATTAGAAATTTTTTATAGAGGTGTAAATTCTATTAGAAATTCTATAATTTCTATTGTAGAGATTATAAATTTTTATAGAATGACACATAAGTAAAATGTTTGTCTAGGAGCTATTCAAGCTTCCTTTTATAAATAAAAATAAAATAATATTATTTGTCACATGTACTTTCACTTGCATAATTATCAACATTAATCATAGCATTTTTTTTATTTTTTGCAAAAAATATATTAATGGGACACATTATTATTATTGTAACATATAGATAACTATTATGGAGAATGAATGGACACATAAAATAAATTGTAAGATGATTTTTAGATAGATATGAAAAGCTCTCTAATATCATGCCACAGAGGCAAAATGGAGGCCTATAAGCTAACATGAGCTTCCTTTTATTTATTAGTAAAAGAAAGATAAAAGATAGAAATAGAGAGATTATAAACTTATTTTTTAGAGTGCCATATAACCATAATGCTTGTCTAGGAGCTATTGGAATCAAAATGATCAAATTCATTCACTTAATGTGATCACGTTTTATTTTGGGTAATTTTTACCTATTTCAATATGACATGGAGATTTTCACAATTTCACACAACTTTGCCTTCTTTGCCAATACACTATCATAGTCGTCAGTTACTCCTTCATTGCCAAGAATGATCCTGCAACTATTCCTCTACCTCTCCTTCTTTAGCAAATTCACCATTAATCAAAGTATCATATATACAATTCTAGAAAATTAGAATTTTGAAAGACATACAATATTTTGAAAGAAAATTAGAACCAAATAATATGTTGCTAAATAAAAAACATACGATATTTTTTTTACATAACATACAAATCCATAAATTAAGTATAAATAAAACTTACATATAATTAAAATGACATATTGCTAACTCAACATGTTCCAACATATGTTCCTTTGTCATCTTTGGACTTTTGATCCCTAAAATGTAAGAAAAATAGACATTGAAATGAGACAAATATTTATACTCGAAAAGATAAATAGTAGTTGACTTACTTGTTGAGAAACATGATTTGCTAAAAGTGTAAAATTGGTATATAGAAAACATGTAAAAGAACAAAACTATGAAAATGAGAGTATGAATAAAAAGTTGTGGTTAGTGAGTATTGCTTATAAAGATCATAGATGGTTACAATTTCTATTTCTTTTATCAATATATATATTGAATATATTGATTGATTGGAAAGAATTCCAATGATCATGAGCTTTATGTGTGTGATAATAATTGTATTGCATTAGTAGCCTTTAACTACTCTTTAACCAAAATGCATAACCATGACTTTGGAGAATGAATAGACAAATACAATAATAAAGTGTGGGATAAAAACAATGAAGAATTTGAGCTTTTTTTAATAAGAATTGGAGCTCATTTAGATATGCCACATAGGCACAATGGAGACATAAGAGTAACATAGGAGCTTCCTTTTATTAGTAAAAGATTTCACTGCATAGGTAGGAAAACTTTAGTTATATTTTGTGTTATGTTAGTTTTTTATTGAGTTTAGTAAATGTAAAAAAATAAAATAATTAAAACCGATACAAACTCAGCTTGGTTTAACTATAATTTCTGAATTTCAGATCTTAGGCAGTTTACATAAATAAAATTGGTGTAAAATACAACAAATAATGTAACACAATGCTGTCAATGCACAATATGGGATAACAAATCTGTTGCATCCTTTTTTTTTTGAACGACTAAATTTTATTAAAAGACTACTCATCCACAAGAAGTGAAAGGAGTAGTCGTGGAAACGTACAATAAAAGGTAACGTGATATAACACAATTACCGACACCTAATCAATACCCCAATCCTCCCATACACCAATAATGATCCGCTAAACCCACCAGAGAAACCCCAACCCGACCCTAGGAGACACCACTAGGTACTAACTTTCGAACTCGAATTAAAATTACTCGGCCCATCAGACCCAGAAAATAGCCCCAAAAGTCAAAAGATGAGGAACTCCGGTAGTCAGAGAATCGACAGTCAACGCCTAATGCAGTTGAGTTCAACCCAATACCAGAGACCTGCAAGTCTCAACAGACTTGAACACCCCTCAGCGACTCGAAGAGTCCTGCAAATCTCAACAGATTTGATAAATGGTCAGAGACTCTTGTATCAGGAGAATCCACCCACAAGCAGCATTAACCATCTACCACCTCTCCATCACCAATACGTCCCGAAAGTACGATAAAAACGACAAACTCCGTCAACACGGAGTGTCTACATACTGCACCCTTTCGGGCGTGCCAGGACAATACTCCAGACCAAGAAAAACATCACCTCAGTCCACCACCGCCACTACCACCACCACTGCCAGGACACCTTCCAAACCAAAACACCACCAACACCATTGCTGAAGCAAATAAACAACACCTAAACACTCCAAAAACGCAAAAACCAAGAGCCAATCACCACCACCACTCCGGTATGACACCAACACCCACCACCACCACAGATCTGACCCGCCAGCACCGAACTAGCCATACCAGATCCGACCCACCAGCACCGAACCAGCCATACCAGCACCAAACCACCACCATGAAACACCGGTGTCGAACAGAAAAACAGAGCACAAACCACGCAACCCAGGATCGAAAACGGAAAAGAAAAGAGGGACAACACACAACCACCACCGCCGGAGAAGAAAAGAATAACTACCGGCGCCGAACAGAGATGGCACGGAGGACTGAATTCCTCCTCATCGCACCACCAACACTGACTAGTCTACATTTTGAAGAGAAAAGATTGGATTTTGAAGGGAGGGGGTAGATCTGAAAAATTTAGAGAGAGGTCAGAGAGAAAACTTTTTTACTTAATGTGTTGAAGCATCCTATCTTAAGACTGTAGATGAGATCAAATTTAACAGAGCAAAATTATACAATGTGAATGCAAGCAAAAACACCTTTTTATACACCCTTTATGATTGATTCATTTATTAGAAAGTTAATATATTTTTTCAAAAATTACTTCTTTATAAAATAATCTATTCATAAAGAGTGTGTTCAAGAATATGTCAAAAAAAAAAGGTGTCTACAAGCATTCATCTGATACAAATATTCATTGGTAGTTAATATCGGTCAAACTGATTCATCAGATTCATCGGAATCACTCCTGTCAGCATCCCCAGCGTTTGTATGAGTCTCTGGAACATCATGCTTTGACGCAGGTGTAGCTGCAGGTTTTTTATTGGCACCTCGAGCATTCTCTTCCCCTTCTTGCTCAGCTACTTCCACATGTGAATCTCAGTCAAGAAAATAGCCAAAGGTTGTTTACAGTTGACACTATTATGAAAGCAACAAGCTTAATTTTGTCATTGATGCACATAGAACACATGAACCCATGTCAAATTTTTGCCGTTGATGCAAATGCAAAGAAGGTAAGTAACGAAAATGATCTCATCAGCCATCCATTTCAAAGAATTTTTTTTTAAAGTGGGATGATAAAATATGCATCAAATATTTAGAATGTTCACTGAATTACTGCTTGAAACAAAGAAAATAAAAGGATATCAAGATTTTCAGCCGTTCCTCCAGCAATGATTTTGAGAAGATCTTTCTCAACACGGGAGACAAGCTCGGGCTGGAAAATGAAGAATGAAAAAATATGGTAAGAGAACACACAATTTTTATAAAATACTAGAGTGGCCTCAGGTATGCTAAGATAATGTTATGCGCGAATGAAAAGATTACATTGAGGTCAGGCTCTCTGCGGAATCTACGCTTGCGAGCATCTCTCATGGGAGGTGTTAGGCCATGTCTACACTCAATTACATCCGGAGCAGCATCACCAGATTCCCTCACCATAATCATCTGTTATTGAATTCATTAAGAAAGCAAGCAATTATTTAATCATCCAAATCTAGGAGTAAGATTAAGACCGAACGAACGAACGAACGAAAGAATGAACAATTCAAACAAACAACGATGGATACTTGACCTGACCAATATCAGCAGTCTTAACCAAAGAGTTATCATCATAAGTCTTGTATGATTCAACCACAGCAGGAAGATCCAATAGAGAAGCTGGGAAGTGCTCATCCCCAATCACAAACGTACCGCTTCTTCCATCCTCGCCAAATTGCAAATCTAGCGACTTGTCCTCCGATGAAGAAGCATTGTTTTCATTTAGAAGACGCTCTATCCGCTCCGCAACATTCGGTGGAACTCTAAGTATGAATTGCTCCTCCATATCTAGATCCATTAGGTTGTTTTTGGAATCATTACAAATCAGAAATGAATAATATAATCAAATTCAAATTGATCTTTCTAAAAAAAATATAATCAAATTCAGAATTTATATTTGAAGAATTGGCTTTCTTTTCTATTATGTAACAATAAAAACAATCTATTCTGTAACAAATAACAATCAAAAATTCTTCAACGAGGGTAACACAACACTAACAGAATCAACAACAAAAAGAACATTGAATTCAAAAAAAATAAGGATGAAATAAAGAGGTTTAGGGTTTGGAATTGGGAGCAAAAGTACCTGTTAGATGATTGATGGTAGTTAGTGGTGCGGTGGCGGGTGGGCGGCGCCGGCGATGATGGTTGCTAGGTGGTGGAGAGGGTGGTCGACGATGAACTGATGAAGAGGGAGAGAGATTACAGAATACGCGTGCGTGCGTGCGTGCGTGTCTGTTTCCTTTCTTTCCTTCAATTTTTTTTTCTAATTTGTTTTTTAATATGTATTATACTATTGTGTATATATATATTTAAGAACAAATATTTTTTTGAAAACTCTGGTGTGACTTTACTTGTTCTGCCCCTGCCTAAGACAAAGGAAAAATCCAATAAACAACCAACCAACTCATTCAGAAATCAGAATCACTTATTGAAATTAATTGGATTCAAAATTGCATACATTAATAACTAGGAAAATGCTTAATGTTACGATAAAATCAAAAGAAGAAACACACGAACAATCTGATCCTTTTATTTAACATTATCATGTTCATAGTAGTTTCTAGTTTTTGGAGATTTTTTTTCTTTTTGAACAAGATTGGAGCTTATATGTGCATAGTGGATACAGAGTTAAACAGCGTAAGACAAAATTGAAATGGAGAAGCTAATGTCGACATATATATTTGTATTAAATTTTTTAATTATAAGTTTCTTTTAATATTTAATTTTTTATAAGAGCATCAAAAAAGTTTTTTTCAACTGGCCCATGGTTTTGAATTGAATAAACAAAGGATGGTGAAAATGTGAGTTGATGAAACAAAGAAGACAAAAGAAGAAGACGAGAGCCAGGGATAGTGCAGTTAGAGAGTTTGTGGTTGATGGGTTAGATTGGATGTGGATAGACCATGATAAGCTTTAGTGGCATACTTTAATCCAACCGTTGAAAAAAGTGGTCCATCTTAGACCAATCTTTTTGTTGGTCCATTTTATACGGACCCTTTCACAAATTAACACAAGGCTAGAATGCATCGGTGCATAATTACATGAATCGGTGCAAAGGAGGTTAAATCAACTGTTTTTACTCCACTAAAAACCCTCCAACATGGAAATTATTTTATTAAAACATTAAGGGCCCGTTTGATGGCCATGAAGACAAGATATGATAAATCTATCATATCCTATGAATATCTTTCATTTGATGCACCGATTTGATATGATATATTAATCCTATTTTTAATCATATCCTGTCAAGTCTTTGTATTTTTTATCCTGAGAATTAGCTGGGTTAGAAATATCTTATCGTGATTAGCAACTATTTTCCTTATTTGTCCTCTACCGTATCACACGACTCAAAATCTTTTCTTCTGCGCTCGTCGCTCTACCCCAACACCTCCACCTCTTCGTCTTTTAATTGTGTCTTCACCGTCCACATATGCCCGAGAACAATTCCCATTCTCTCATCTCAACACTGTACTGTTTTCTTGTTGTCTTTTTTGTTTCTGTTTTCATCAATGGTAGACCCATATTTTTTTTCATCAAATTTCTTTCAATTCAAATAATAATAATAATAACCCAACACACCATTACCCTTCTTCAAACCCTTCACCCCTCCTCCACCATCTTAATTATGTTCACAATTTCATTAACCACACAACTTTTAATGACACCAGCGACACTTTTTTACTTTAATAGATCCCAATTTCAATTTCATCAACCACCTCTTCATATCTATTTTTCTCTCAATTGATTGCAATTCCAATTTCACTTCAAGAGGGTTTTTGTTTTTCTTTTTTCCTCTTTCCCCTAATTCTGGTTTCAGGGAGAAATATTGGCCCTTATGAGAAATTTTAGAGAGATATATATATATATATTGTTGGGTGAAATTCTTTTGTACAAATATTGTTGTTTAATTTTTATTTTTTTTGCCTTGAATTTCTGGTTTGTTCGTTTGGAATGATGCTGGGTTGATGTTCTATGTTATTACCTGAAACATATGGAGATGCATTGCCTCAATCTTAGTTTATGTATTGTATATACTATGTGATACAAGTTTATTTTAAAGAAAAAATAAATTGAATTATAAGGATAATTTTGTCTTATAATTGTGATATATATCCTATCCTATTTGTTTCCAAATGTATATCAAACACATGATAGGATATATGATTATCTTGTTTATATCATATCCTGATTTTATCCAGCTCTATATCATATCATGTCTTTATCATATCATGACCATCAAACGGGCCCTGAATGACTAAATTTCACGGTTACTGAGCTTCTTACAAGTTTTAAAATCAATTAAGGGTGTGTTTGGTAAGTCCAATAAGCTAGCTTATAACTTATTGGATTAGCTTATAAGCTTGTTTTAAAAAAATAGATGTGTTTGGTAAAAAGCTTTTCTCATTAGCTTTTAGCTTTTTTTGAGATGTTATTTCAAGTAGCGTTTGAGCTTATAGCTTATAGCTTTTTATAGTTATTTCCATTTTTAACCTTTAATTTTATTATTTTTTATAAAATAAAAAATTATCCACTAAAGAGAATAACTACCCACTATATGTCCTTTTATGTAATTTTATATTTATTAACCACTTTAAAAGCTAATTTTACCGAACACTTTAATTTCAATCAGCTAGCTTTTCAGCTATCAGCTAGCTTATCAGCTATAAGCTAACTTATAGCTTAATTTTACCAAACAGACCATAAGTATAGAATTACTCTGGGAGGGAAATTATGGGCAGGATAACAAATCAGATTGGTTAGGAAAGTTAATCAATAATGTGTGGTTACTTCTGTACCACGTTATGAGATTCTCATAATCCAATCGGGTTATAAAAAAACAAAAAGAAAAAAATATACTGGATTGAGTTTAAGATGACAAATTTTCATGTTGAAAAATTTAAAAACTAAATATAACAAAGTCCGCGGGCATGCCCGACCCGACCCGCCCCCAACCTATTTTTTAAGCGGGCTAGACGGTGCGGACCAACTTAAACTAATGGGCTGAAAACCTCAGCCCGGTCCGTCCTAAATGGCGGGCCAAACGGGTCGCCCCCGCGGGCTCGGCCCGTTTTGCCACCCCTGATCACTATAGTCATAATTTTCAAAATCTCCTTTCTATGCTATGCTACATGACAGCAAAATTGCAAAAGCATTGATCCATTTGCATTCATAGAGCCAAAAAGGTACAACTCCCTATCCCACAATCCCAATTTTGAGTATATCCACAACATTCAACAAAAGTCACGCATAAAATTGTCCTCTATCATGAATCAATGAAATCTGCAAACTTTTTCTCATTACCCGTAAACCCAAATCAAATACCTATTGACCACGCACACAATTGCTATTTAAATTGACTTAGCCATAACAAAAATTGAAACAATGAAATACCCTATATAATAGAAAAAGGGGACATTCACATCATTGGAGAGGTTGAGATTGAATACAGCTTGAAAAATAGAACAAGGGCAAAGAGGAAAGTGTACGTTTGGAGAGGTTGTGGATGTTTGGAAGAGGAGAGGAAAGAAGAGAACGATGGGTTGGAGAAGAGAACGTGAAAGCTGGAATGAGAAAGATGCTAGGTCACATTTTAAATTAAGCAAATACAGCGAATATGTTTTGCGAATCCTATCCGGTCCGTAACCCACCTAATTCTCAGGATAAAAATTACAAAGGACAGATAGAATAGGATAAGTAATATGATTACTTTATCCAATCACTGTCTTTGTCTCTTTTAATGTTTGAAGGATTTAATAGGTGCCTAAATGAGTAATTTTGAATAGTATATTCAAGGCACTTATTAACTTGTTTTGTAAGAAACTATGATAAAAATAATTCCCAATTTATTGTAAAAATTAGATTAGTTATGATTAAGTAGATTAAATAATTTGTATGATAGTTTTAACCTTTTTACTAAGAAAAACACACAAGGAAAAGGAAAATCAAAATCCAAAGTCAAGCAAAACAAATATGGAATGAACATATAAAATGTATTAGAGAATTGTACATAGAAAGAACAAATGAATGAAGGCAAGGTTAGTGGCAATGTGAGCTCATATATTTTTGGCTTTGTTTATTCTATTCTATTTTGATACCTACAAAATCCACCCATTAAGCTCTTTCTTGCGTGAAAGTTGTTGCTGCACAACCATAACAGATGCACAACTATTAAGATCAGGTGCGGCAAGAAAATCACCAATAACACCAAGTTCTGGAAATTCACTCCATTCTGATAATCCATCGGTTTGAGGAGATCGAATTGCGTGTCTTCTCCCGACAATAAAATAATCATGTTGATTGGCAATCTCACGTAAAAAGGAAGCTGTTTGTGATCCATCCTTTGTGAAAATCTGTTGATACCTGACACTTTCAGCATTTTTCATTTCTTGCAATAGTTCATCACCATTTACCATCAAATCCTCTAATTCCTCTATACAATCCTTAGAGACAAGATGGTAAAGAACTAAGTTGATATTAGGATTATTCATAGCTCGTTTGGCTAAACATAAAATCTCATTATCGTCGTCGCTTCCACCTAAATAAATGACACCTAATCGGGTCGTGGAATATTCTGACGTTACTGATGTTGTTGGAGTTGGTTTTGGCATCAAATTAATGCGAGTTACGAGAATTCCAACGGAACATGGAGCTATTTCAAGGACTTTTTGGTTCAATGCTCTTAAAATTTTCTTGTCATCAGATTCAACTACACCATCAGCAGACCACCTTATATGAAATGGAAGAATGATGATGGATGCAACTTTATCCAATGCAAGATTACAAACATCTTCAAACATGAGATTTGCTGGTGATATTGCTGTGTAAGTGTTTATTGATACTGCATTTTCATTATCATGCTCATAGATATCGAAAGCCAGGATAACATCGTCAGAGTATGATTTATGCGAAGCAGATCCCGATGCTTGTCTTTGAAGACAATGAGGAATGAAAACAGGCAAGGCTCTTCCAACTAGCTCAATTACGTGAACCACATCAACTGCGATCGGAGATTCCTGTGTTGGACAACATAGGTCTAAGAAATCTATTGCAGCTGAAATATGGTTTTGTTTTTGAAGTGTTATTAGTATTCTCAGATCTGAGTTTCTTCTTAATCCCATTATGTTCCTTTTTTGGTATCCAGCATATTTTCTTGTTGGATCGTATAATAACTTCACCGACCAATGCACAATGCTTCCTATGATCATTACACTTATAATCAACACCGCATACGCTTGCCCATTAATAATCTGCATACATACATACATACATACATACATACATACATACATACATACATACATACATATGTACATTCAGTAAGTAAGGTGGCAGTGCCGGGACCACCTAAGGTGGTGGGGCCCGGGCTGTTATTACAGTAAGTAATCAAAAGATATTTAAACCTAAAAAAAAATGTAGTTAGTACGTACATCATTGTCGAATAATGCATTGAAGATGCCAATTTCAACTACGCCTTTAGTGTTCAAAATGAGGGAAAGACATAAAGCATCGGTAACGGGCATCTTGCAACAAAGAGCGGTTATAAAACATACTATTATTTTGACCAAGTGAGTAATAAGGATCACAATTCCAGTTGACACCATAAGATATGATGAAAAGTTCATTGTAAAATCTGCTTTCAACACAGAGGTAGTGACAAAGATAGGTAAAAATAATGTTATGCCAAAGAACTGAAGTTTCTTAACCAATGCAGATCCTAAAGGAGGTCCTTCGGGCACGGCAAGACCCAAAACGAAAGCTCCTAAGACAAATTCTTGATCAATCTTAACCGATAAAACACCTAAAGCAAAAACCATTGAAATGATAATATAAATATAACCATCTTTCACAGGTCTTCCTTCTGGTGTATGTTTAATTATCCAAAACATTATTGGCCTACATATTAATGGAATGAATATAGCAAGTGCAAAAAGTGAGATCAAGTTTCTTGAAATCATTTTCATATTTGGATTACCCATAACAACAACAATATTTGTTGTAATAGTTGTTCTTAATATGTCACCAACCAAAGCCGCCGACAAAGCCAATCTACCAATCTCGGAATTTTGGATTTGTAATTCACTTAAGAGGGAAGCAATTACTGCAAATGAACTCATAGTGTGAGATATCAATGCCACAAAAATTCCATGTCCATTAGATTTTTCAAGGCTTTCTATTCTTTCAGGGATTAGTATTAATGGTATAAAACCAAGTGCTAATGGTATTGCTAATCCAACTATTGAAATTGTCCATGCTTTGTTTCCTGTTCTTGTTATCATGCTGAAATCCATTTGCACACCATTTATGAACACAAATAGTACAAAACCAATTGAGGAAATTGCTGAAATTGTGTCATGTGTTCCATATGGAAACAAAATGGTCATGTATTTCTCCAATGGCTTTATCTCAAATGTAACACCTATAATCAATCCAGCCTGCAAATTCAATAGGAAAAATATAATAAATATATTGGTACATTGATACAAATTATTCACATCTACCCTTAATCAATTATTCTATTATTCAGTTTAAAAATATGAAGAAAAAATAATTAGAGGTACTTACAATCATTTGTACAATGAATTGAGGGAGTTTTAAGGGTTTGAGAAGGAAACTGCAAATTTGAGTGAGGATAAAAATTATAAGAACTTGTAATTCAAACATGGGAAAGAAAGATCTCATTGGAGTTCTTCCATTTTCTTTACCACCCCATAAACCATCTGAAACAATATGGGGTGGAGCATCAAAACAAACTTCATAGCTGGTTTGATTCAATCTGGTAACTGAATGAAATAAAGTATAATTTGAATTTATGCTCATTTTTGTATGAGTTAATTTCCTAGAATTGATATGAGAACAAATCAATTAAATGGAGAGAAAGGTAAAAAGAAAACTAGCTTGGATTTAATGATTTTTTTGCATCAAGTTGTGGTTGAATTTCTTTTATTTAGTTGTGAGTTTGAATAATTTATTTTTATAATCATTATGAAGAATTGTCTTGGTGAAAGTGACAAGGTAAATAACTAAACAACTGTATTTTAAGCCATAGAATGCTATATTTGCAAGGTTGTTGAATTTATTTAAATATCTTTTTGACAGAACACGTTATTATAAGTTTAGACCATACAATGCTATATTTACATATGCACATTGTTGAAGTGTCTATTTAATCATATGATATAATTAGACAATGAGAGAAGAAATAAGGGATGAGTTATCCTTTGACCATTATCTTTCAAAAAAAAAAAAATTGACCATTATAACGAAGTTGTAAAACTTTTACTTTCACCCGAGACCACAAGAGGTTTTTTTTAAAAAAACAGAATTTATAAAGAATAATGGTCTTTTACTCATATTATCAACAATTAGAGTGAAATTAAAGTCCCCTCTGTAAGGCCTCAGACTGCTTTTAGGATGATCGACTGACCCCACAAACCAACACGAGTCTTTTCAGTAAGCTTTGTCTTCACTTGCACGCTTTCCGAAAAACTTTCCAGAAGGTCATCCATCCAAAGACTACTCCGAGTCAAGCACGCTTAACTGTGGAGTTATTATGGAATGAGCTACCGAAAAGAAGATGCATCTTGTTGGTATAAGTAGTACTCATCAATCTTTATAAGCCTTCCTTCAACTATGCAGTCTCAAACCTGCACAGCCTCAGGATCCCTCTCATTCCGATGTAAATTCGGTTTTTGCCTAGAAGCTTCCAGGAGCCGCACATTGTCATGCCTCATGCACCGGCGACCACTCACCGCCCTCGTCAGCCTCGGGTATTACACCCTTAGCTTTCACACGATTATTTAATTAATGCTAGTCCCTGTAATTATAGCGTATTTTTGGTTTTTTTTATTGTAATCTTTTTCTTTAATGAAAAATACTAACTAGTGTCTTCGGTGCACTAGTTAAGAAATCAAAAGTAGTAGGTTGTCTTGGAACTTGTAAAATAAAATTTTTTAAAATATAAAATATACTTTTTTTCAATGTAAAATTTACTATTTTTGAGTTTTTTTTAATTAGTGTCCCAGAAGCACTAGATAGCATCATCTTGTTTTTTTTTTTAGTCAAGTAGCCTAATGGCTTGAGATTCCACCTTTAAGGTGAATAAGTGGGATGACCGGGGTTCGAACCTCGTTCCCCTGCATAATAATGCAAATGTCCACCAGTTGAGCTAAGCTCATAGGACAACATCATCTTGTTTTAAATTCAAAGTTTGTTAACTTTTGTTTACATCATGTGATGTGGCCCATGCAATATCCACTCATTGGGAAACGTGGACCGCCAGATCATACTCTTCGATCATTAGCCAACACTTATCCTCGAGACAGGTGTCCAAACTCCTAAACCCTAATTTTCCACCTATATAAACATGCCTTATAGGCTATGACAAGTATGTCATATCTAACTATAAGTACCTCCCACTTTGGTGCCCACTAACTTGATTGTCAGAGTTTGTACAAGTATTAACCCCTCCTTCACAACAGGGTTTAACCATCGATGGTCCGGAACTAACGACCTATTACAACTTTACCATCTAGATCTCAGATCTGGAGAGGATCATGGACAACTTCCCTGAAAAACTGACACCTACATTCTCAAATTATATATTGGTACTAAAATTACTTGAAAATATGCATTTTTCTGCTATGAATATGATCATGAAGATGTCCTCTGACTCGTGAATTGAATTAAATGGCCAAAAAGTTGAAAACTGATTTTTAAACTCTTGATTCAAATTGCAATAATACTTTCTGCCATGTGATTCAAATCATATTGGCTTTCTAGGAAATGTGTATTGTTATTTCGAATCACAGATCATTCTCTTACTCCTAGATCAATTTATACTGGTAAAAATTGAATAAAACCCTAATTATATCAATATAAATATTATGAAAGGTTAGGTATCCTTAGAGCAAATTAGACCTAATTCATTAACTCTAGAACTCCATGATAAACCCTAATAAAGAAAATTAGGATGACATTAGTTAATCCAACTGGTCAAAAATAACTGTTGCTTTTAATAAAAAGTTGCTAATTTTGGTCAATATGTGCAATATTGCACATGTTAGACAAACTCTTAATAATAACAGAGTTGAGATCAAATGACACCAAAGTATCAAAATTTATTTTACATCAAATCACATCCACTCATTTCATTTAATCTGAATGTTTAATTAAACTATCATCATAAAGAGATAATGTACACCAAATATACGCTCTACCTCACCTATTTAAAATAAATTTTTATCATCGATGATAAAGGCATAATCAAACATACCCTATTTGTTTAACAAAAAAAAATACCCTATTTGTTTTTTCTTTTACACAATTTACATTTTTATTATGCGCTCGTTATTATAATATACTCATACTTTTTTTAAATAATAAAAATTCTTTACAAATTTTATTCTTATGATGATGACCGTATCTTTATTGCCTTTTTCTCATATACCCACTATTATTTTTATAATTAAAAATGGTAATAAATAAACTAATGATTAAGCTTAAAAAATTTATGATTAATTTGCTCTGTTAAAAGAAATGTATGGTTTGCTGAAACAAGTGAATAAACTATGGTAGTAATCATAGCGATTACACATATCCAGTACATGTTACAAAATCATGATAGTAAAACATTATCATAAATTAGTTTCACAATTGATAACTTTGATCTGACATTATAAAAAAATATGAAAGAATATAGAAAATAAATTTCATTTAGTACAACTTTTCAAATTCTTTATAGGGTAAGTCATTTTTTTTTTGTCTTAGATGAAGTGATAATCCACTAAAATTAAACTCACACACAACTGTGAGGTCCCGGGTTTGAACCCGGGTCATGACGTCCGGACTAACAATTTCGGCATTTGCTAGTTGAGCTAGAACTTCTAGACAGGATAAGTCATCTTTTGTTAAGACTAACTTGTGTGTCAAATTTCTTAATATATTAGTTGTTTCTTATGTTATCAATAACTTTTGTTTTACCTTTCTTTAAGTGCACTTTTGAGAACCACAAACTTTCATGGAAGTCCCTAAACCATATATCTGGTCATATTACTTAACAACTAGGAATACATAATTTCCAATAAGGTAATTTCTTATAAGTATATCAATATAAGTCCGGACATTAGTAACATTTGCTCCAACTTCATTTTAATCTCCTGTAGAGGCCCACCCATTTCTGGCACATCTGTTCGACTAGTTCTTTGACCTCTTCATTGGTTTTATTCTTGATAGAACCTCCTGCTGAAGCGTCTAGAAGCATCATGTGTTAAATCATCATTCCTCCGGTGAAGATTTGCATTTGTTCCATGTCATCTATCTTGTGATTGGGAACTTCCTTCTTAGCAGCTTGAATCTTTCATATGCCTCATACAAGGACTCTTGGCCATGTTGTTTGAAATTCATAATGTCAGACCTTCTTTTTTAAAATTGATTGTGAGTGAAGAATCTCTCCAAGAATTTGTCTTCTAGCTCCTTCCAAGTCTGGGTAGTTCCACTAGGTAAGCATTGTAACCAATCTTTACCTTGACCTATGAGTGAAAAACCAAAACATTCGTAGCTTTTTCTGGTCTTCAGTAACATATTCGGGGACTCTTTGTAACTGGCAGGTTTTAGAGAATTTAGTGAGGTGCTCCCAAGGGTCATTGTTAGCTCTCCCATCAAACTGGCTTTCACGCAAGCCTACAAGTACATTACTTTTGATATCAACACTTGCTGGTTTTGCTGGTCTGAATCCCAGAGATACTTGTTCAGTGCCTGTTCTCCTGCAATAGTCTCCCATTGTTCGCCTTAGTGGCGGTGGTGGATTTTGTCCTTCCGCCATACTCTCATCAGTAAGAGTTTCTTTAACTTTTAAGGTTGATGTTTCGGCTAACCTCTTAGCACGAAGCTTTGCTAGCAGTGTCCTCTCAATTTCAGGATCGAATGTGATTTCTTCAGCTGTACCTTTCTCTCGCATAAACTAGCAAAAGACCTTAGTAGCACTGATAACATAAAAATAATATTTTTAGATTTTTAAGAATATTTGAATGTTTTTGTATTTTTTGAATAAAAAGACAGAAATTAAATTGTTTTTGGATTTTTCGCTGCTTTTGCAAATATCTCACTCCAGGGATTCCTATTGCTAGGCTCAGTAAGCTATGCAAGTATACATAGTCAACCTCGCAGCATAGTAATAAATAGAGTATCGATCCCACAGGAATTGTGGGTGGAACTCTGTCTTAAACTTCATATACAATTAGTTTCGAAGCTTATGATAAAAAGGTAACCAAATAATATCATGTATTCAAGCAATTAATATAAAGAAATAATAAAAACAAAGTTGTGGTAACAAGTATTGGGAAAAGTGTTGGAACTTTTGATCCATTCAAGTCATGCTTAATGTCTAGTGATAGGTAACTGGTGTCAAGACTTCTGCAAGCAAGTCTTGTCTTGTGGTGTATGTCTACAATGTTAGATATTAAAAGGGATATAAGATGGGTCCTATGTCTAGGTCAAACTTAGTCCACTTTTAGTTCAGACTGATCGTGCTTGATTCTTGCTATGGCCCTAAGGCTTGTATCTAAGTCTTTAAGTAAGAAGTATGTGTTCATTCTCTACTTAACCATAATAGTTCATTAGTTTCATTTATTACTAGATGTCTCTACATAATAAACTTGTGTTTAACCTTAAGTTGATCAGGCAAATAAATCTATAGCATAATCACAAATGAACTAAAGAAGCATTAACAAACATTTAACATATCACATAAAAGACATTAAACATTCATTGAACTTCACATAATTTCCAACATCAAGAGTTTTAGCTCATGGTGAGCATAGTAATACAAACAACCAGAATAATAGAGTTACACATAATAATGAATTAATAAATGTAACCTATAGACACAATACTCAAAGTTGATGTCTCAATCTTCAAGGGTCATGCCTCCGGTTGCCAGATTCCCAGCCTCACTAGGGAACGGTGCACCCGCAGCTTTCTCCCTTTTCTTCTATCTCCAAACTTGCACACCAAGATTAGGGTTGGCCTCTTCTATTTATAAGCTTATTCATCGGATCTTGGGCCCAACCCTTTGCGGATAAGACATTCCAATGGAATAAAGCATATTCCTCAATTAGATAGTACTATGATAGTATAAATCTGGTGAAAGGAATAGCCATCTGTCTTATCTCTGCATGGCTGCTTTCTCATCAAGTAATGCTTGCATGGCGGCTGATGACTGCGCGTTTTGACTAACCGCCATTCAAAGTTGTACGGACTTCTATTGTCTTGACTCTGATTAGCTCATGCTTTGCTCTGAACTTCTTTAATGTTGTTCAGTGGTCTATCTTGACTCTAGTTAGCACCAGAACTTCTTTTTTCATATTGAAATTACATTAAGTTCATAAATACATCACTAGACTCAAAAATACATAAAAATGACTCAAAACACTAAGTGCACACCATATTGGCAGGTAATAAAGCAAGTATCAGAGGCCTAAATTCCTCATAAAATGTGAGTCATCAATTCTCTGGTAAGGGATGTGGATCATAAAAATCACTTAAGTCTCAAGCCTTATCCTAGCCAGAATCAACTGTGAGTTTAATATTGCAAAAGCAGGTTTTTATAATTTCTTTGGATTTTTAAATAATGAAACAGAAAAATAAAATAAAATAAAGTTCCTTAAGTACGCTAATTACCTTGTAAACACAAGCCCCGACAATGGCGCCAAAAACTTGACTATAGTCTGACAAGTGAACCAGTCAGTCGTCGAGTAATAATATTTATAATAAAGATTTGTCTCCACAGGGATCATGTCAAGATAACTAGTTTCGGTTAGCAACTTATGATAGTTTGTATTCGCTTATAGTTTGATAAAACAATTAACAAAAAATAAAGATAGTTTGATACAATCAGGTTTAGAGATCAAGGAGTGAAATATTGGTTAGGTGTTTCTAGATTAGTCCCCTTATATCTATTTGGAAATTGACGTTATATTCTACTTGCAATCATAGTCTTTTTTCCTAGCAGATTAACAATTATGATGTATTGTGCTTATTGCATCCAGTGACACCTCTATTGCAAATGTATAAACTAAATATATCCGATAAAAGACTTGCTGTCACGTTTTGATACCTATTCAAGTTGCTTCTAGCATTAGTTTAACCTATATCATCCAAATATTAACCAAGTGAGCGAGTTAATCTTTTAGCCTCTAACTTGGTAGTGTTTGTCTATTCGTACATGTTAGCCTTATTTGTTGAGGCAAAATCCCAAATTGATGTTTTAAAGATATACAAAGACAAAGTACTTATTTTTCTAAGTCAACTATGTTCAAGACAAATGAGCACTTTTCCTTGGTATTTACTCACAAGATCACAACAGTATACATATCAAATAAGGCAAGAAATATTTGAAGTGGAAAGTATGACTTTCCCTTTTAGACAAATTTTGAAGTTCAAGCATGTGCTCATGGTTTTAATACAAGACAAAGATTTTATGCTGTCCATTACCATTAAAGACAGATGATTCATAGACCTATGAGAATGTACCAACTCATTTGCAACTAAGAGTTGGCTTGTCCTTTAGTTGAATATTAAATGAACATTCTCCCATATGATGATTGCTTTTATGACAAGAAGTACCATACAAGGACGACATGAATAGTGCTTCAAGGACTATACAGCTGTATTTCTGATATCTCACAGCTAGCTATCAAGATAAGGATCAAGTCTCCTTGAAGATCAAAGTTTATCTCCGCCCAGAATGGAGAACGCTCTCAGAAGGTTCTAGGAGAATTATGTTCTTGTCAATTCTACAATCTAGCTCTAGAACAGCTAGATAAAGCATGCTCAAAGTAGTCTAACGGCCACTCTTGGAGAATGTAGTGTAAAGGACACTTTACAGCTCACTGCAACCTCATTTCCACGCTCCTTTGAAAGAATCATAAGGATCCGATCCAAGAACATTCTCAGATCATTCTTTCAGTTTGAATATCTATCAACAACAACTAATGAGCTGTCAATTTTTGAACAAGTATCCGTTACAAACGAACATATTTCATCACCAAGCTTCAAGTACAAGCCTCTGCTATAAATAGAGCCTTTGGTGACCTTTGAAGAATATGAGCTTTTACTACAATTTGATCACGACTTGTTTTTATCATACAAGCAATCTTAAAGCTCTCTTTTGATCTCTTTCACTCCTGAATTGTAATTCTATACTAGAGTTAGTATATACATCTGAATGTTTGAGAGTTTCTATTTTTCTCTAAGCTTCTCACGTGGTGAGTTTTGTAAAAGCTTAGAACAAATTCATCATCTTTGTAAAAGTTCTACTCAAGTCAATAGGGCTGTATTGTTTGAGTGTTATACCCTTACTAGCTTGGAGGGCTGGGGTATCTTTAAGCTTGTAGGGCTTAAAGGATTTTATTGATCTTGGGTATAAGATCAAAAGAAGAATTTGTATCTTGAGATCGGTAGCATCTCATAGTGGAAAAACTCACTGGAGCGTGAGGACTGGACGTAACCCATCGTTAAAGGGGTGAACCAGTATATCTGCTTGCGTATTTTTTATTTTCCCTTACTCTCCTTTAACTTGTGCAAACAGATCACACACATCACTTATCATTTACTTTATTTTATCTCTTGAGATTAATCCAAGAACGTTCTCTAGTTTATATATATTTAACTAACCAAACGTTCTGAGAACGTTCTAACGTTTGTTCTTCCAAAAGTGTTTCTCTATTAATTTTTAATAGGTAATTTTAAAGGTTCACAATTCAAACCCCCCTTTCTTGTGAAAAACTTTGCTACTTCATTATTTACTTTAGGGTCGAGTATTAAGTCTCTTTTAACAGATCATTCCTAATACTTAGAATTCAATTCATAAATATGTCTACTTATAAATTGTATAAAAGCATGTAAGTAAATAGAGAAAATAAGGTGGTTGCAAGTTATATAATCTTTCTCATAACTAATTCCATGTTTCAAATACACAAAAGAATTTTCATCTAAATAACCTAACCAAAGGTTTAGCTACTCATAATATAACTACTTAAACAAAAAGCTTAAAGAATTACATCATGGGAACCTTACCCTTAAATTGGAGGGTACCTCTTTGGTGGGAGTACTCCTTCCCCTTGAGAGCTCTTTAGCCTTCTTGCTCCCTTAGAATTGATGCTCTCTCTTGCTTGTTGTTGCTTTTTGATTGATTGTGTGTTTTGAATGGGGTCCGGTTATTATACATAAGCAAAGCTTATGCACGCTGCATAAGTCCGGCCCAATAGTGTGCTGCCCAACCCAATTCCATGAATACACCCCCTTTTTACTCCTACACCGCAAACCCAAAACAAACGGGAAAACGTCCGTTACTTTCTTCGCATTACCGTTATTTCTTTTCAGTTTATTTTTAAATCACATTTATTGCAACCGTCGCCAAAATCATCCATCGTCCTCATCATCATCATCATCGTCATCGTCGTCGTCAATCATCACTGTCGTCGTCGTCGTCAATCATCAACATCACTGAAACCGTCGTCATCATTGCAAGCAAGAATGGAAGGAACACATAAGCTTCAGAAATCGTTTTCCACAAAGAAAATGAAGAACACAACACAGGTTTTCTCCCACTACTTTCTTCTTTCTCATTTTCGTAAATAACATAACAATTTTGTGGTTGAGTTTGCATATTAATGAAAATCATCTTTGAAACCCCTAAAAATTACAGTTTATTTTTGGTTTTTTTTAAAGTTTATTGTGATTCTCTGTTAAATTTGTTCATAAAATTGTTGAAAATGGTTTTTTAGTTCAGTTTGGCAAGTAATCGTAGTAATCTATTAATTTAACTTGTGTTTTCAATTTTGTTGTGACTTAGTTATTACTTAGGGTTGGAGATTTGTTAAATTTTATAGGATTGTGCAATTTATGATTGATGAAATTGAGTCAAATGTGGTTTCACTGGTTGAGTAGAATGTGATCATTGTGAACTTGTTAATACTGCTTGAAACCATTTGAGACAAGAATTGGTTTTAGCAAGATTTAAACTCAAACCATTTGATGCTGGTATTTGTTTAAACCATTGTGAATTTTATGATTGATGGAATTTAGTCAAATGTGGTTTCAGTGGTTGAGTATTGTGTGATCATTGTGAAATTCTTAATACTGTCTGAATTGGAGATTTGGTGAATTTTAAACCATTGTTTAAACTCATTTAACCTTTGTTGTGACTTAAAGAGTATTAGTTCAGAAAATGTAAGAAGATTGTTGTTTCTGCATGTGTTGTTCATTTGGAAAGAAGGTTAAAATGGTTGCAATGGAAAAATGTTATTAGAGTTAGAGATTAATTGGTCATTTTGGTCTAGTTGTGTAAATGAAGTTGGATTATTTCTGATTAAATGTGGAGGAGGTAGTAACAGCTTTTTATGAATGATAAATTATAATTAGCATTAGCAATATTACTAGCAACTTGAAGTTGGAGTATGTCTGAAACCATTTTTCACATTGAATGGTTTCAGAAAGTTTGCCTACAAAACCATTTGATGTAAATAATGGTTTTCCTTTGACTGCATATATAGAGTAATTACTGTAGATCTTATTCCTGTCTGAAACCAAATCCAAGCTATACATGTAACATGACTCATTCTCATCTTCTCTGTTTGTATCTTATTAATGTGTTGTTCTACTACTAATTTTTTGTATTTGTGTAAGCATTATGTTAGTTAATAAATCTCTTTTGTAGCTAAAATGATATGTTAGTTCTGAATTTATGTTAGGTAGTAAAACTCTTCTGTTTGTTCCAATTAGTAGTAGTAGTAGTAGTAGTAGTAATACCAATATTAATCATATCACAAGACTATGTGAAAATATCATCAAATTGTGCCAAAACCATTTATCTTCGGAAATGGTTTCTTTTTTTCCTTTGTTGTGATGGTAATTGTTTTCTTTGATCCAGGTTAACAAATCTAAG
Organism: Trifolium repens; assembly: GCA_030408175.1. NCBI lineage: Eukaryota > Viridiplantae > Streptophyta > Magnoliopsida > Fabales > Fabaceae > Trifolium > Trifolium repens. Next base: position 27,418,729 of record CP125841.1, on the reverse strand, counting down.
CTAGGAAAAATTCCAACTTTCAGCCTTGGACTAACACCATCTGACGAGGAAAATTCTGATGACCAAAATGCAATGAAGCATGGAAAAAGGATAGAAAAGAAGCCGGATCAAAAAAGGAAAGAACAATCTGCTACAGAAGAATCTGACGAGGGAAGTTCAGATCACAACAAAGCAAAGAAGCATGGAAAAAAAATAGAAAAGAAGCCGGTTCAGAAAAGGAAAGAACAATCTGCTACAGAGGGATCTGACGAGGGAAGTTCAGATGACAACAAAGCAAAGAAGCATGGAAAAAAAATAGAAAAGAAGCCGGTTCAGAAAACCCGTGCTCAAAGAAAACAACAAACTGTCGGAAAAGAAACTGATGAGGCAAGTTCCGATGAAGAAAAAAAAGACTTGGATGCCGATCAAAGGTTGAGGCACAAGCTTAGCATACCAAAGATTTATGACTTAATGAAGTCCATAGATGGAAAAAGAAGAAAACATGAGATAATTAAACTGTTGAACGAGAGTGGGTTTGGAGGAATGCTTCACATCTGCAAATGGACAAAAATCCACACATTTTTTGTGGAATGGATTGTCAAACGCTTTGAAAAAGACAATATGTGGATACGACTAAGCAATACGGACGTGTTGCCATTGAAAGAAGAAGATGTTCATAGAGTCTATGAGCTCCCAATGGCAGGGGAGCAAATCAACCCTAAGCTTTGCTCAGAAGCTGCAATAGGGAGGCTTAGGGCAGAGTTAGGATTGGATGCTAATAATGCCGCAATTGTCAATGTGAAAGAGTTGGAGAAAAGAATGGATATCATTGAGAACCCAACGGCATGGGTAAAGGGTGCGATATGTCTAATAATACATAATATTTTGTGCCCAACAAACAGAAGCTCTGTTTATCTACACTATGCTGAAGTACTTGAAAATGCTTCAACTTATAATTGGTGCTCCTATGTTCTCCAATATATGAAAGATGGATTGCAAAATCCAAAAGTGGCAAATCCATTAGCGGACTTCCACTTTCTAATGGTAATCATTCTTTCTCTCTCTCTCTCTCTCTTATATATATATTTATATATGTATATATATATATATGTTTGTATTTGTATGTTAGCTGAATCCATTATATATATATATATGTCTGAAACCATTTTACAGAATAAATAGTTTCAGACAGTTGTCCTGCAAAACCATTTGATCTACATAATGGTTTCTTCCAAACTGCATGAAGAATGATGCTTATTATGATGATACTAATTATTTTGTAGATTAATTACATGGAGAAAATGGGGAAGAAAAGCCCATTCCTGACAGGAATATACAAGCGGCCATCGCTTCGTGATTGGGATGTCAAGATGGCTAACCAAGACCTTCAAAAGGTCCATGAGCTTATGGGGCTGGATAATGGATTGACATATGGGGTCAAAAGACTGCATAGCACAGAAGATGGACCGCTTGTAATGTGTTTTGATGCAGATACCTGTCCATTATCTAAGGTAAGCGAAAATTAATTATATTCATACAATGTTAATAAAACTGACAGAAGTCGCTCTTTTCCCTATCATCGACCTTTGTTTCATACCTGTAGTGTATTTGTATTCATGTATTTTTTTTAAAACAATTGCAGGCAGAAGAGCATCTCAATTATTGTAGGGGTGCCATACGGGTATACACTACAGCAGCAGAGACCCTGCAGAGGAGAATAGCTGAGGGAAGTGTTGGAACTTCTAGAGAAAATGATCCAGTTCAAATTCAATCAAAAAAAGCTGAGGAGAATAAGAGGTCAAATAATGAAAAAGAGAAGGCTGAGAAGGATTCATCCATACCACAAACAAGCACTCAAGAAGAAGAAAGGTACTGCATTTAATTTTAAGTCTTAACATGGTTTAGTGATCACCTAATTGTAAGACTATGTACAATAACAACTTGAAATTGTTTGTTCCAATTCTGTTGGTATCTATGTTCTTGAAAACACTCAGAAACCATTTGTAATATCGAATGGTTTCAGGATGTTAAATTCTTGAAACCATTTATATTTTAAATGGTTTCAATATCTTTGCTTAAGATTGTTAAAACTAATATACTATCTATATCTTGCTAAAATAGTGAAGGTGCAAATTTGGATAATGACAATGTTGCTGAAGATGACATCAATGCCAAAAGCGTTGATAAAGATGACGATGATAATAAAGATGATGAAGCAGATAAGACCAATGCCAAAGGCATTGATGAAGATGATAAAGCAAATGAGATCAATGCCAAAGGCATTGATGAAGATGACAATGCTGAATGGATTGATAAAGATGACGATGAAGGGGAAATCATTGCCAAGATTATTGATGATTCAGTGAAGGAAGAAAGCAAGATCATTGATGATTCAGTCAAGACATCAAGCAATGTGCAAGATGAGGTGAATGCCAAGGTCGTTGATGATTCAATGAAACAACCAAGCAATGCGAATGAAGAGTAAGAAATGATTATATATGATGTCTTTTAATGTTTTTTAATTTGTGATGTGTGAAATTATAATAACCATGATTGTAATGTTTTATATTTGTGATGTGTGAAATTGTTTGTTCCAATTCTGTTGGTATTTATGTTCCTGAAAACACTCAGAAACCATTTGTAATATTGAATGGTTTCAGGATGTTCAATGCTGAAGATGACAATGCTGAAAGGATTGATGAAGATGACGATGAAGAGGAAATCATTGCCAAGATGATTGATGATTCAGTGAAGGCAGCATGCAAGGTCATTGATGATTCAGTCAAGACATCGAACAATGTGCAAGATGAGATGAATGCCAAGGTCGTTGATGATTCAATGAAACAACCAAGCAATGCAGGACTGACATTGACACAGGAAACTATCTTGAAGTTTCCAGAGTATCTTGGAGATGTGAATGAAGAGTAAGAAATGATTATATATGATGTCTTTTTCTGATTTTTAATTTGTGATGTGGGAAATTATAATAACCATGATTATAATGTTTTATAGTTGTGATGTGTGAAATTAGTCTAACATCTAAAACCATATGTTTTAAAGTGTTTGTCAATGGTTATGATACGTGATGACTGAAAACTAGCATATTTTTATATGGTTTCAGAATCAATACAAATGATTCAGAGACTGCAGGTCCAGCTACACAGGAAGCAATGTTGAAGTTCCCTGAGTATTTTGATAATGATTCAACGAAGGAAAAATGCAGTCAAAGTCTGGCACTTGTGTTTGTACCAGAAGCAAAAGGTGGGGAGAAGCCTACCGAATGTAACGAAGAGATTGTTCTAGAGTAAGAGTCAATCAATTATACTTTACAATTGATTAATAAAATTCTGCACATTAACAATATCAACTGAATTCTGCAAAAATAACACTATAATGTTCAATTACTTGACAGTGCAACTCCATTAAGAACAGCATTGCCAGATGAAATAATTGACCTGGACAACGTCACGACAAAGAAAAGAAAAAAGCATAATATGCTTTATTCTGATAGCATATATCCGGAGCGGCGACGAGCGGTTAAGAAATCAAAATACCTCGAAAGCCCATATGATGATGCTGTCCATGAGTCTACTTCATCTGAGTTAGAGAAACAATTGTCAACATATGCTTGGAGCCCGGAGCTTGATCCGTAAGTGAAAACAATTACTAATTTAGATATAAATAACGGTTTTCTCTTGAACTGAATATATAGACTACAGTTTTTTAATCTGCATAATGCTTAATGGTATCATTTTTTCTAATACTACAAATACTATAATTGTATAGGCATGATCTTTTGTACTGCTCCAACAACAAGGCTCATCAGTATGCTCTAGAAAGGCAAGCTTTGTGGTCACTTCAACAAGATGAATGGGTGTCATGCTTGGTAATAAATGCCTGGGTTAACTGTTTAAATTGGAATCAACCAAGAGACAAAATGAAAAGATTGGTTACACCAATGATTAACTATGTATGCATTATATTCCATGAATATTAATGCTTTATTTTATTCATTAAGCTATATAATTGATGTTACTAATTAATTCTTATATAAACAGGTTGACCTTGAAAGACCTGGCGCGTTTGACAAAAATAACCCTGCTGCATTCGCGAGATTCATTGACCGACTAAGCAAGTTCAAGTACATTAACTGGAAGGATATGGACCCTAACATTCTAGAATTGGTAAGTATCAGTTCAATATGGTGTTTAAATTTTGTTCATGTTTGGATCTGCTCTGAAATACTATTGGATATGTTCAAATAGTTGCCTGAAACCATTAAGTATAACAAATGGTTTTGCAGGACAGATGTCTGAAACCATTTTACCCAAGGAATGGCTTCTGAGACTTGTCTTACAAAACCATATGATGTACATACTAATTAAATGTATAATAGTCTAGAATTGGTAAGTATCAGTTCAATATGGTGTTTTGGGCCTATAGTACAGCCTTGTTAGTACTTTTTTTCAATCTTTTTCCCTGTACATACTATAATTCTTTGGAACTGCGTTCATAGACTATACTACAGTTTTCAGATTTGACACATTTGCAATAGTAAATAATAGTTTTCTCATTGAATCTGCAGATCATGACACCGGCTATAATAGGGAATCCGGGAAACCATTATGTCTGCTTTGTTGTCAATTTGAAGAGGCAGAAATATGAATTCCTTAATAGCTTGACAGGAGATACATTGTACAATAAAAATGGCACAGCCACTGTATACAAAGATATGTTTGATGTGTGGCTGAATGAGGTACAAGTATTTGTGGCGGAACTCTATAAGCGAAGAAATATCTGCATGCCCTATAAGTTTAATGCATTTGAGTGGGATTCACCAAAGGTTCCCCATCAAGTTGACAAAGACAACTGTGGAATATTTTGTATGAAATTTCTTGCTGAATGGGTAGGGGACAACACACAACTGGATTCATTCAAAGGTTGGTCGAAAATGAAGAAAATTATGAAGGTTGCAAAAATGATGGAGCTTAGGATTGGAATTTGTTCAACCATATTAAACGACACAAGCAACTGTAGGAGAAACGTTGTGTTGAATGAAGCAAAAAAAACATCATGAAAAGAAGCTTCAAAAGCTAGCAAAATGAACATGACATGAAACTTTTGTTGTTACTGAATTTCTGGATTACTTTTAATGTTCTTTTTTTATTGAGTTTGTGTGGTAAAATTTAGCTCTTAATTCTGTGTTTCAATACTCTTTAATCTGTCAGAAAGTACTATGTAACCCATTCTGAACACTAAATGGTTTCAGACAGTTGTCCTGCAAAACCATTTGATTTACATAATGGTTTCAGGCAACTATAAGGAATCTAAGGAAGTACATTGTATGAACAATGGTTTCAATACTATTAATTGTAATATTTGCATTTGAGGTTAGAGAGACGATATGCTCTTATTTTCCTTATTTGAAGATGAATCTTTAGTGACACCGGTTATCCTCTACAATCGTTGACAATAATTTCTAGCTAGTAATAACAAATGATTACCAATTTAGTTTCACCAGTACTGCATTGGCTAGAAATAATACTCTATGGCTTTGATTTTGAAAGTTAATTCCTCATATTATCTCTTGTGCATGATCTGTAGAGTTGAGTATATATGAGGGAATGTGTAACATTTTCTTACATGTCATGCTTCATACCCATAATATGCAGTTAACTTTTTATTTATTTGGATTTTGGTTTCATATGTTTTTGTGGTTTTTAGTCTATATGAGGCATTTGTAGCTTCTGCTTGAATTCAAAATTCCTCTTAAGATTGATTAGATGGCAATAATGAGGAGTTAAATACCACCAATACCCCTTTTTTAACAAAAAATAAACACCACCATAGAATTTCACAGGCTTACAAATAAGATTTCAAATACAATTTTGCAATCAAACTTCAAAATATACAAGACCAATTGTCCTTGAAACCATACAACAATAACAATGGTTTCACTATATAACATCTGGAAACCATTTAATGTACTTAATGGTTTCACTGTATCAAAATTTTGATATGAGTATAAAATATATGTCTAATCATCAATATCTTACATTATCACAATTATGTCCTTGAAACCATTCAACAATAACAATGGTTTCACTGTATAACATCTGAAAACCAATTGATGTACTTAATGGTTTCAGGAAACTATTAGGAATTTAAATAACCATATATATATATATATATATATATATATATATATAACCATTCTATTTGAAACTGTGATGTGACTTAGATTATGTCATTGAGTCAACAAATAAAATATATGTCTAACCATCAATATCTTATGTGTAACAAAAAACATCAAATGACCAAGTACGATTAATTCATGACTAATGCACTTGTAACAGACTCTACTACAAAGTTATACCATAAAAAAAAATTAAGAAATGCAAATATATCAATCAGTAGCCTCTTTCCCCTTTTGAGCCTCATCATCTCTCTTTTGATTCTTCCGCTGAATAATGAGTTTTTGCCTCTCTCGCCTCTCTTGCCTATCTCTAGACATTTCATAATCAGGTTTAAGTCGCTTCTTTGATCTAATTGGATTTGATCTTGCTTTGAACTTTGGAGCAGTGGACTTTACCCCATCAGATGGTTCACTAGCAGCAGCTGTATTGGAAGATTTAGATGGCGTCCCGGACGATGGGCCAGTATGAATACCTTTACAAATAAGCAACTCCTCTGCCTTTTTCCCAGCTTCAAGAACACCATTAAGAAAAATTTGAGAAGCCTCGGGATCTACACAAACATGTGTAGACAGCTGAACTGTAACAGCACAAATTTGTTGATATCGTTGTGCTTGAGTCGTAGCTTCAGTGGCAACATTGACAGTGGAATTCAGCTTATCAAACGACTGACGCACATCTCTACACCAACGCTTTAAAACATATTCTGCAGGTATTGTTTTCAAACTATGGTATTGGACAGAACCACCTAAAAACTCTAAGATTCTGAAAACATGACGACATAAAAAACCTCTGTTCTCAAACATACGACATGTACAGCTCATTCTTTTGTTCTCGGTATCAATTGTCACAACCCTTTCATCAAGACGATCATGATCTTCAGAAGTTGAGGAAAGATTTTCATTAATTACTTCATCCAAGACATCATGATTTGAAAGCCCAACTACTTCATTACCAGCATCATCATAATTAGCAGCAACTACTTCATCAGGTCCATCAACCTGTTCAATGGTAAAAACTTTGAAAACCTTATTGAAGGCAGACACTTGAGTTGTGTCCTCTTCATAATAGTATTTGAATGAAAGATCATACTGCCTATGAATGAATGCAAAGCTAGATGGTGTGTACTTGTTTACCACGGACCGCATCAGCTGACTGTTTGGATAATTGTTTTTTGTTCTAGTATTTGCAGCCTTGAAGTCAAACTCAGCATGGTTATCCCTCATTCTCTGAACCATCATGTTAAAATGACTAAAGAATCGAACAAGTGAATGGTCTGGCTGCAGAAATCCACGGAGAAAAGCATTGAAAGACTCACTTAATTGAGTCGTTTTCAGACCAGCTGTAAAATGTGACTTGACCCAAGCTGAAGACCAATGCATACGATTCTTGTGAGTTTGAACAAGCCAACTAAAGTCTGAAGTTGGCCTTCCATCAAAACAATTTTTCATCATTTGATCCCAATTGTAATCAAAATCAGCTTCATTGTCGACACTTGAAATCAAGATATTTAACTCATCAAAAAAAGCACTGTTTGCGCGAGACCCAAGGTTTTTCTTTGCATTCTCTGTCATATGCCATGAGCAAAGTCCATGAAAAACACCTTCAAAAATGTTTGGAACTGACTTCAACAACGCACTAGCCTGGTCTGTGTATATTGTCTTTGGTTTCTTATTTGCCATACACCTCAAAAATGTTGTGAACAACCAATCAAAAGTAGCTGCGGTCTCATCATATAGTAGGGCAGCACCAAACAACACACTGTTACGATGATTATCAAAGCCCATGAATGCAGCTGAAAATGGAAATAAACCAACTCAGAAACAAAAAACACCATATATAAAAATTACATTATCACAAAACCATTAGTGTTGTTAAATGGTTTCAATATGTTATACAATGCAACCATTACTATAGTTAAATGGTTTACCAATGGCCTACATTAAAAATTATAAATAACAAATCTGCATTTAGGAAAAACACCATCTGATAACATCAGAATACTAAATATATCTTAAAGTACAATTTTAGTTAGATGACGATAATGATGGAACTACTATTTATATACTATTTTGCTGGAAACCATTACTAATGTTTAATGGTTTCAACATGTTACAGGAAGGAACCATTTTTTTTGTTAAATGGTTTCAATATGAGAGAAGTCCAAAAAACAAATTTAAAACCATATGAAAGAAGTTCAGAAAACAAACCTAATGGGCGATACTGATTGTTGGTTCGGTAAGTCGTATCAAAGCTGATAACATCACCAAATAAAGCATAATCAAGCTGCATAATCCCATCTGCCCAAAAAATACTAGCTATATCTTCCGCAGCATCAACTTGAATATCATAATAAAAGGATGGTTTCGAGAGCGCTTCATTTCTAAAAAATTCTTGAATCACGGTTGCTTCACCAACCACCATCTCTTTCTGACGTTTCGTCATCAGATAATTCTTTAAATCCGAAAATCGAAAAGGGAGATTATCTGTGCCTCCAACTCCCTGACCCATGACTTCATAAGAAGTTCTCATCGACATTCCAGCTTTGGAATTGATTACAGCTAGTTGTCCTTGCACTTCATTGACTTCTCTAAATGATCTCAAAAAACGTCCATGCTCCGCTTTATGTAACGGGTGACAATGAGGCACATCCCATTTGTATATCTTATATACATTCAGAGTTTCATCCAACTTCAAAGAAATGCCAGCTGTACAACCAACCCTTTCCTCAGGTTTTTCTTTTACTTTCTCAAATTCAACAACAACCGGACTATCTGATGTTGGTTTGTTCTTCGGATCAAGCAAACTTCCTTTCTTGTAACCTTGTTTGTTACAAACATAGCGTAGATAATGTATTTTATCAGATGGCTTATTCTGTGAATTCTTTTTTGATTTCAACATAGTCCGAATTGAAAACCCACTATTAAATGCATAATCACCATAAAACTTTTCAACCTCTTCAATAGATTTAAAAACAAGAGACTCCCAATTTTCTTTTTTATCAAGACGTGTTTCAGAGCTATCAACAACAGCCAATGGGCCAGAGCTATCAACAACAACCAATGGGCCAATTTCAGATGAACTGGACATCAAATCCATTGAAAACAGCAACAATCCCTATAAACAAAGATAATTTAAAAGTAAGATATCAACTGAAACAACAAGAAAAGTAACATCCATACAGTAGTATACCTAAAATACCATTTACATAGCCAATCGTTGTTCTTGAAACCATTTCACAATATTAATGGTTTCACTGTATAACATCTGGAAACCATTTAAAAATAATAATGGTTGCATATAATTTAAAGCCAACTCAACTATATAGTTAAAAGTTTCACCTTGTCTTCTTATTCCTGTAGCTGGAGAGTTTTTCTTGGAGTTACTCACTAGTGCAGTGCTGAAAATCAAAGACTCGATTGCCCACCACTTATGTGATCAAGAGTCTGTCATAACAAAATTGTCAATTATACACCAAAATTCAGAAGAGTGGTGATCAGTACTACCAGTCAATAACAAGGGAATGAGTACAACTATGACACAATCATGATTTAAAATTTACTGTCATAGGTCTCAACGTGATTTCGAATCCGGAAGAACTGGGCACAATACTAGAAAGGAGGATTCATTCCACAAATAGTGTTTGTTGATTCAAAGATTAATAGAACAAAAGACACATGCAACATTCTTTGTCAATGGCTTAATGAAAAAGAACTAAAGCATCAACATTCTACCTACAAGCTGCTTGTAACCAATTTATTAGTCTCAAGGAGGATTCACTAATGCCTTAAATATTTTGGCTTTAATATTTTGAAATCAAACTTAAAACAAGAACATGGGAAATAATCATAGTATAAATTTGTGAAAAGCAGAATTTTAGTTTGTGTATGTATGAAGAAACTTAGTTTGTAGAATTAGCTGAGATACGCATGGATGTCTTCTTAGCTCTTCATTCTTTATTTGTGTACAGGATTTGTATAAATTTTTGTAAAATATTTGATTCGATTATTAAAGTTGTTGTAAAGGTGGCATTCACTAAATGAGCTAATTTGCTTACTCCTGAAAATCATGTTCCTGTCTTTGCACTTCCCCTTTTCCTAAAAGTCATCATTAAGAGTGGAATAAATCATTTCTAGCTCACTCTCAGAATTCTACATCAGGTTTGGTTCCTACTAGATCTTTGATACTAATAACAGACCAAAATTATGCTTCTTCACCAATTTATTAGCTTATGGTAACCAAGGATTTCCTCCTTTTACCGAACCGTTGATCTAACACATATCGAAGAGCAGAAGTGGTGATGACACAGATCTGTTACTCAAGGCAATCACCTCAGAAAAAATAAAGAACCTCATTGAAACCATAAGAGAGCTAATTTGGTTTCAATACACTAAAAGTGTATAATTATACTTTTTCAAAACAACCAATTATCAGAAAAAGTTACTGATCAACACTTTTTCAAAACAACCAAACTAAACAAAACCATTTTAGCATATGATTTTCCCTAAATCCAATTTTAGGTTTACACAGATGTAGTTTGAGCAGCAATTAATTTCCATGCAAATCAGTATAATATAGATCAAAATCAAAAAAATCAGTAGAAATAAAACTCATGAACCAACCTCCTAATCGAATGTGATGACTGAGATTCTGATGTGATTCCAGCGATGTTGCCGGCGATATCGATGAATGATGAAATCAGTGCCAATGATTATGATTTCGATGATGATGCTTTCGCCAAATGATGCAATCAGTGACAGTGATGATGATCTCGGCGACGGAGATCGTCGGAGAGGGATTGCTTAGCTCCTGTGAAAAAATCCGTTATCTCGTGTGACGGAATCCGTTAGCTCGTGGGCATGTGTGAGATTATTACACGTGTAAGTGAATCTGAAGGTTGGGGTTTATTTTCTCTAACAGGCCGTGATTATAACACGTGTAAATGACATCTGATGGTTGTGCTTTACTTATGCAGCGTGCATAAGTTTCAGGCTTATGCATAATATCCTTTGCCTTTTGAATGGTGGAAAAAGACTCTATTTATAAGCGAATTGGGCTTGGATCTCACGCACTATCATGGAAAGATATGTTAGCATTGTGCCATGATGCCTCACAAGGATTCATCATGGTACGATGAGGTCCATCATGGTACGATGCACTCTGATCCTTTTCCAAAATTACGCGGATTTGCTTTCAAGATAGTCTATGAGAAAAAAGCTTATAAAAATACAATATTTTTTTTATTTTTGGATACAAATAAAAATACAATTTTTGTCGGTAAAAAATTATGAATTAAAATAAAATTTTATTTATTTGAATAAGCTATTTTTTATAAGTTTAAAAATAAGTCAAAAATCTAAACGGGCCCTAGAACATCTTGCATATGGATATCTAATAAAAACATTTCGTATTAAAATGATTTTAAATAAAAATTATTTCATTTTTTATAATATTCTCTAAATTCCAACTCAAATTTTTCTTTCAAAGCTAAAAATTTTATTTAAAGTTGCTACAACATTGTCATAAACACGTTGAGTTCATATGAACAGGGCAAATACAATTCAAACTCAAGCTTTAGAGATATGAGAAACTTTATTTCAAATAGCAAAACAAGATAACAATATAATATAGTTTTTTTTCCAAAAATTCAGGCTAGCTGACTCCTCATCCTCAGTATTCACATAGATGGTAATACCTCTTGTTGTATTTGCTCTTAATTTGGTTTTGTGTATCTGGTTGATCACTACTGTGTCGGTATTGACTGTTTGGAGGTGGTCTGTGAGCTGAGACTTATCTGCTTATGTTCTCATTCTACCATTGTCGCATCTACTTTTGACCCACGGAGCTGCTCTTTAGATTTTGATGGGCTGGTCACTTTTGATTTGAGATCGGGAGTTAGTGTCTAGTTGCATTTTTATGGTCGGGTTGATGTCTTTTTTGATGGTCTGAAAGCTGGAGAGTGTCTTTCTAAGAATGAGATTAGAAGTTGACCTCTTTTAGGTAGTATCTGTTTTGGTATTTTCATTGGTGTTCCGCTTATATACGGCATCTTTATTTTGTAGCCCCTCTATTACCGATGTTTGTTTGTCTTGTTCAAAAATCTGGTTTTTATTAATAATATATTTGCCGTTCAAAAAAAAAAACAGACTATAAACAATTTTTTTATTTTTTTTTCTAATTTTTGACAACTACAAAAACCAACCTTTGTGTTGGTTCTTGTGTGAGAGTTGTTGTTGCACAACCAAAATAGATGCACGACTATTAAGATCAGGTGAAGCAAGAAAATCACCAATAGCACCAAGTTCTGGAAATTCAATCCAATCTGTTAATCCAACGGTTTGAGGAGAATGAGTTTCATGTCTTCTTCCAACTAAAAAATAATCATGTTGATTCACAACTTGACGTAGAAAAGAAGCTGTTTGTGATCCATTTTTTGTAAATATCTTTTGATACCTCACATTTGTAGCATGTATCATTTCTTGCAACACTTGATCATCATCATTTACCATTAATTGCTCCAAGTCTCCTTTGCAATCTTTACCAACAAGGTGGTAAACAACAAGGTTGATCCTAGGATTATTCATACATCGTTTTGCTAAGCATAAAACCTCTTCATCATCGTCGTTGTTTCCACCTAAATAAATGACTGCCAATCGTGCAGCAGTTGTTGTTGTTGTTGCTTTTGGTATTGAATTAGCGCGAGTTACTAGGATTCCAACGGAACATGGAGCTATTTCAAGGACTCTTTGGTTCAATGGTCTTAAAATCTTTTTGTCATTAGATTCAACTACGCCGTCACTAGACCACCTTATATGAAATGGAAGAATGATGATGGATGCAACTTTGTCCAATGCAAGGTTACAAACATCTTCAAAAATGAGATTTGCTGGGGATATTGCCGTGTAAGTGTTTATTGTCACTGCATCTGCATTATGGTGTTGGTACATATCGAAAGCAAGGATGATATCGTCAGAGTATGATCTGTGTGAAGCCGATGATCTTGATTCTTGTTGTTGAAGGCTATGACTATGAGGAATGAAAAGAGGTAAAGCTCTTCCAACTAGCTCAATTACATGAAGTACATCAACAGTGATTTGATTTTCATGTGTTGGACAACTTAGGTCAAGGAAATCTATTGCTGCTGAAATATGGTTCTGTTTTTGTAGTGTTATTAGTATTCTCACTTCTGAATTACTTTTTAAGCTCCTTATGCTCCTTTTCTGGTATCCACCATATTTCCTTGAAGGATCGTATAGTAATTTCACTGACCATTGCATAATGCTTGCTGTCATCATTACACTAATCATCAACACTCCATATGATTGCCCGTCAAGAATCTGCATACATACATTATTGTCAGAACTTTAATGTGCTCCTCGGGAGGGGGCTGGAACCATTTGATGCCAGAACTGACCCCCGAACCAGATTAAACTGGTGGTGAAAAACAAAATATTTAAATGTAGTACATACATTATTGTCGAATAAGCAATTGTAGATGCCGACTTCGACTACGCCTTTGGTGTTCAAAATGAGGGCAAGACACAAAGCATCAGTGATGGGCATCTTGCAGAACAAGGCAGTTACAAAACAGACTGTTATTTTGACCAAATGAGTAACAAGGATGACGGAACCAATAGACACCATAACAAATGATGAAATATCCATTGAAAAATCGGATTTCAACACAGAGGTAGTCACAAAGATAGGTAAAAAGAATGTTGGACCAAAGAATTGTAGCTTCTTAACTAATGCAGATCCTAAAGGAGGTCCTTCAGGAACAGATAGTCCCAAAATGAAAGGTCCTAAAATAAATTCTTGATCTATTTTAACTGATAAAACACCTAAACCAAAAACCATTGTAATGATGATATAAATATAACCATCTTTCACAGGTCTTCCTTCTGGTGTATGTTTAATTATCCAAAACATTATTGGCCTACATATTAATGGAATGAGTATAGCAAGTGCAAAAAGTGAGAACAAGTTTCTTAAAACCACTTCCATATTAGGATGACTCATAATAGCAACAATATTAGTTGTAATGATTGTTCTCAATATGTCGATAACCAAAGCCGAGGACAAAGCCAATCTACCGAGTTCGGAGTTTTGGATTTGAAGTTCACTTAAGAATGAAGCAATTACTGCAAATGAACTTATGCTGTGAGATATCAATGCCACATATATTCCACGCCCACGTGCTTTTTCGATGGCTTGTACCTTTTCAGGAAATAATACGAGTGGCGCAAATCCAATGGCTAATGGTATAACTAATCCCATTACTGAAATCGTCCATGCTTTGTTTCCTGTTCTTGTTATCATGCTGAAATCCATTTGTACTCCGTTTATGAATATAAAAAGTACAAAACCAATTGATGAAATTGCTGAAATTATATCATGTGTTCCATATGGAAACAACATGGTCATGTATGCCTCCAATGACTTTATCTCAAATGAAAAACCTATAATTAACCCAGCCTGCAACAAAATGGAATTGATTGTGTTAATATTACAAGTAGAAAATACTTGCGCTGTTTCATAATTGGCTTATTGCTCAAATTGAAGATAATTACCATCATTTGTGGAATGAATAGAGGAAGTCTCAAGGGTTTGAGAAGAAAACTGCATATTTGGGTGATGATAAAAATGATAAGCAACTGTAACTCAATAACGGGCAAAAAAGATTTCATCGGCGTCCTTCCATTTTCTTGACCACCCCATAAACCATCTGAAACAATATGGGGTGGAGCATCATAACAAACTTTGTAGCCGGTTTCATTCAATCTTGTAATTGAATTAAACAAAGTTTCATTTGCATTTATGCTCATTTTTGTTGATATGAATATGAGAACAGTTCAATTGAGACAAGAAAATAGACTACCTAGAGTTTAATGATCTTTTACTTCATGTTTGCTTCATGTATAAATATATATTTTATGGCCATGAGATGTTGCTTCATGTAACTGACAAGGTAAACAACTAAGAAACTAAATTTAAAGTTACTTTGATTGGATTGGCAAGGTTGTTGATGTTTTATAATACCTGTTTAACAGAACATGGTTATACAAGTTTAGATCATACAATACTATATTTACATGTGTACGTATAGTTGAGGTATCTATTTATTTAATAATAATATGACGATATAATTAGAAAGTGAGAGAGGAAGTAATAGTTAGGCACATCCAATCAAATCATTACAAATAATAAAATATAATTTATAAAAAAAAAAAAAGGAAAGGTCATTTGACATCGCCATATTTCTTTATCAACACCACAATGTCAAAAAACAAGCAACAAAATTTTAGCATCCTAAACAAATACAGGGTAAATCAGTATATCACATTTCAAAATTGAAAATCATTTTTGCCACCCTATGGATTCTGGGGCGTGCCCTACCAAATTACCAATATATCCATGTTCGTGACTTGTATTACGGACACCCACCAAAACACCCTACCAATTTTAACATCCGTGACTTAAGTCATGGACGTTATTTTTCAAAATTACTCATTTTTTTCTATATCCGTGACATAAGCCACGAAATGATATTTTAGTCATTTCGTATGGCGCACGAACAACTCATAGGATGGCAAAAGGAAAAACCTCAAAATTAAGTTGCATCCATTCCCCAACTCCTGCTCAAGAGATTTTGTAATTATGTAATCCAACTAGCCAAAAAAAACAAAAACAAAAAAACAAAAGAAAAGAGAAAGAATAAGGACCAGTTTTAATCTTAGTAGCAATTAAATAAGAAATATGTAATTGGAATGAAAACCTAATTAATAAAAGAGAAAAAAATGTTATTTGCACCCAAATAATGTAAAGGAAATGTCTGGTGATTAAACAAATGACAAATAGAAAAGAAAAGAAAAAATGGAACATCAGTTGAGCAGCAATCGAAGTAAAGTGAAGATGATGATAGACTTAGAAAATTTGGGGAAAATTATGAATCTTTCCTTTTTCATAATTTATAGATTTTTTTTACTATTTATAATTATTTGATTGGATTCGAACCAACGACCTAAGGATATGGCTATCAGATTTTAATTCCAACTACAGTCATCCGCTCTACCAACTGAGCTAAGGTTGGATTTGGAAACTTTTAACCAAAAATAAGTTATAAGCTCTTTTTGAAAAATGTTTACCAAACATATAAGCTCTTTTTGTCATGAGCTTATAAACTATAAGCTCAAAATCTGAACTTACCAATGAGAGTCATTATCTTTGATAAATTAGGAGAAATGCGTAATAGGGTTTGAAAACCAAGCCATATCAACCATCAGCCAACAAGAATACATGAAAAAACTTAAACATCACAAAATACAGCCTTAATAACAGGTACCACCAATCTATTGTCCCTTTGAGGACACCCGGGTGTAAGTGGATAATTGATACAAAAGAAATTCATCAGTAACTTAGGCTTACAAATTACAATAAACAAAATTTTAAAAAGAAAAAAAAAATTGAGTATAAAACAATACCAGTTGCTGCCCTGAACCAACATTTACAGAGTAATTTACAAACATAAAACTAAAATGCTACTCTGAAGACAAAAACTAAATGCAAAAATTGAAGAGGGAAAACCATTAGACTGGCTGTACACGTAACTTATTGGCAACATGGAGCAAATGACTAATGTTTGTAGAAGGATAACTTTGCAGCAACTTAAGATTAGAAGTGAAATCACCCGCCAAGAGGCGCCTACGGACAAGAATTAGCATTGCACAGCATACCCTGAGAAGTGTCTCCTACACAGTACTAAGAGTTAGTTTCCAGTTTTTCTACTTCCACTAAAAGAATTAAAATGTACTTGGTAAAATGAGATACATGATCTGATGCTTTTCTCAATACACAATTTGAGATAAAATGAATCTATTTGTAGGAAGGTAGATGTCATGAAAAGAACATGACTTGTAAGTTGTAATGACCCTTGCACAAATAAGTGCAACACAAGGAGCCTTTTGTTTTGTTTTATTTTGTTTTATAAATATAAAACCACCCAACACCATGACTGAATCACTCCTTTACAATAGGATCCTCTAACATTCAAGGTATATATTTTTTAAAGATAAATAGGATACACATTATAAAGTAAAGTAGAGACTGAATCACTGTAAATGAACAAATAATTCAGAATTCTTTTGTTGATTAAAAAAAAACAATTCCGAATTCTATCCAGTATAGGCAGTGCGAAGCAATAAAATTGTCTTCCTTGCTGAAGGAAAAATGGAGTGTTTTTTTTCTTTCATAAAACCGTTCCCTTTTGTTGCAGACCTTTTTATGGAGAGGTTTCCTAGAAGGGTTTTACAGCGGTTGGGGTGGTTCCTTATTTGTCTCCTCATGATTTCTTTGCTTTTCGGTATCTTGTTTGGGGTTTTACTTTTTGTTCCTTCGGTTTTGTAATTTCTATTGGAGGATATCTTGTCCTCTTTACTCATGTACAATAAGTACAATATATCCTCCACTTAGGAGCCAAGTCCTTTGCTTCATATTTTCTATCTAAATGTAACTTAACAACTTCAAATCATCTCTTATAATTACTCTAAATACAATCGAGATATCATCATACGATAATGCATGGTAGAATGGAATAAATTTGTACCTGTGGACCATCAGGATCACCTATAAGGGTGTCCCAAATACGAAGGCTGTCAGCAAAACTGAATTCCTGAGTCAAGAGGAGAGTAATCCACCTAAATGCATAAAATTGGGGATTGACCTGATATTTAGAAACAGAAATGTGAGATTTTTCTAATCAACTGCTCATTAGCTAAAGCAAACACATTCATAAATAACAGAAAAAAGTAGAAATAGACAAAAAGTTGGAAATGAATGGAGGGGAAGCAAGCAGAATTAACAGTGGGCAAAAAAGGATTTGAGAGACAGAAAGGAGATAGAAGGAGGTATTTGGAGAGGAGGGGGAGTAACCAAAAAGAGGCATGAAAATTATTCAGTAGAACGGGGGTGTTTATAATCTCTGCTTTTCTTATTTCCATTCTGCAAGGAACCCTGCTCTGGCCATTGCCATAGTTTTCCTTTAAATTTTCGTTCTACACAATAGCAGAAATTATTTCTCTGATTAGTTTTACTTCAGTATCAATATTACTAAGCTTTTTCTATTCAAATTCTGGTGTCTATCACTAAGCAGTATCAATATTATATACAAACACACACAGAGATGAATAATGCGGAGAATAGAAAATCCCTCCCAGGTGTTCAAGAGACATCTATCTAACCACAAAAAGAAAAAAAAGAAGAATCTAACAAACTTCCCATCTTCCCTATTTTACTCCTGCCATGTCTCACAGTTAACTGTCTGCTGGACAGTTAACTATCTGTGGTTCTAACATTTGTAACTTCTGTTATCAACTAACAGAAACAAACGTTCTAGTTAATATAATACTTATTAATGTAAGAGATATAAAATATTTAAGACATAAATAAACACTAATTTAGCAAAACAGAGCACAACCGCACGTGACAATGTCCTCATTATTGATGTGCCAACCAAATTGAATTAACCATTAACTTTCTAAGGATAAATTCTCCCTCTAAACTTTGTCCTTCCTCAGATTATTATAATGGTTCTGTTATATTTAGATAGAACATGTACTTAAAAATGCGTCTTACTTTGGTTGTGACCTCAAGATGACGCCATAGTTCTTCATCATGTTCTTTCAAAAGCTGAGACAATCTTGTTATAGTTGAACGAATTCCAACAATACTATTGTCAAGTTGTTGACAAAAATTATCTCGGAATCCACTCAATAGTTCAACAAAACAAAAGAATGTGTCTGCTTCAGAAAAGGCCTGCGTATAATAAAAGGCCTGTGTTACAATATAAATAACATGAATCTACATTACCCAACCACTGCTATTTGAGAAATATTTTGGAAAGAAAAAGCTCGTCAACATTACCATGGACATTATCATTCACATATTTTCATTCTCTATTATGTACATGGGAAAGCTGAATTTTGAATTTGGCAATATTTCTTGTCCTAATTCTCTCGGAAAGCAATAATACATTTTCAAACTTAAAGAGACAGAGCAGCAGGGGAGAGCTTGCAAGGATATATACTTACTGCATTTTCCTCGTCGGGATCATTTTTGAACACATAGAATAAAGGAGCCAATACTTCATTCATCCCTTGAACATATCTAATACCTGGGTTCAACTTTGCAAAAATAATTAATATGTTCTTTAAAGCCTCCTGAAAATGCCCCCAAAAAAGAAAATCAAATCAAAAGATTCGTGACAAGAAAAAGGCTTCTGTTACAAAGTCGTGTGAGTTTCAAAAGAAACAAAAGGAACAACCTGATTAGATTTTGCTAATTGAGAATCACCACAGAAGAAAGGCATATCTGGATGAGTGCGCTTTACATCACGGTCAATCTGCTCTATGATATCGGTATCCTGAAACATAAAAAGTCTAAAATTTACTATCAAAGTCTTCACTCCCCAGAGCGCAGCACATTATGAGATACATTCATATAGTTTGCGACATAAAAGGGAGCATTAGGCGTTATTAACGATTAAAATATCAATAACAGCAAGGTCATCAGCGGTATGTGGCAGCATGTTTGTTTGCTAAATATAATTACCTCAAAACCCACTATTATTGTACAAATAAAATAAGCCATGACATGAAAAACTCGCAATAATATACTATAACAATTTAGCGCTTACCTCACAACAGAGAATACAGTAATTATGATAAAGGCAATGGTGCAAAGCAGCATAAACACAGTTCACACAGAAGGGAAGTACAAGTAGCTTCCTAATTTGTTATAGAGAAAAGTTTGCATAAGACTAGTACCTGGAAAAACTGATTCCATATGCTAGTCTTCCCAAGACTCAAAGGATGTTCCCCATGAGTGATTTGTGATCTAGAAAGCATGCCCCTGGTCTCACATTTAACGTCATCAGCATCATAATTTCCAGAGCTGAACATCCTCCTCGTGATTTCTGACTAACTAGCCACAAAAATATTCAGATAGGAGCTAAGCAGACAAAGCCAATAGAATATAAATTAGTATAAATAACCAACGAAACCAACTAACTTACAGGATTGATGAGAATCTCTTGTTTGAATCGTTTATATTGGGACCTCTTCTTTGCTAATTCAGAGGACCAAAGTCCACGATCGGGTGGAAGATACCCTAGCAAAATCTGCAAAAGTTACACAAATAAATTGCAAAATCAATATACATTATTTTTCACTCGGTGCCTATCTGGATTGACTTATTTGAACTTATCTACTAGCATATATACTTACGCGACTTTTCGGGAGAGTTTATGCCTTATGGAAACAACTTATAACATGTCCATAAGCCGATTTCAGTTTATTTCCATAAGCTCTCCAGGATAGCTAATGAAAACAGATTATCAAGGTTTTAAACAACGGTCCGTAACCGTAAAAACGGCCGCGACAAAACGGTATAGGTAGCCTTTACCCTTTTTCACTGTTTTTATAGGGTGAACAAAAATCACGCCGATACGGCCGCAAGGAAATGTCATTACGGCCACGACAAAATGCTAATAGATAGAGTCTTCCGTAATCCGTAATGCAGCATCCGTAACGGCCGAAATCGTGAAATCATTAATGCGACCGTGACAAGGATCACTATTCAAAATCTTGCATATTATAGTTTATAAGAAATAAATTATAACTTTTTTTTTTTTTGGTTTTTCACCACCAGTTTAATCTGGTTCGGGGGTCAGTTCTGGCATCAAGTGGTTCCAGCCCCCTCCCGATCGCAGTTGCAGGGGATCGAACCGTGGTCCTCCCTACCAAGTTCAGCGCCAATCACCACTGAACCAACTAACGATTGGTTAAATTATAACTTTAGTTATAGAAATAGTTTATATTATATGTAAACATTTATGGCTATAAATTATAATCAGTTAATTAAGTTGAACTTGAAAGAAAAATAAAAAAGGTAGTGTACCTTCCAGACAGTAGAACGTAAACCAGAAACATCAGGTATCCCTTGAGATGCGATTCTTCTCAATTCCCGCATATCAATAACCTTCCTAGATAACTAATAGTAAACCAAAGAATTCACAATATTAGTAAATTTGAACAAAATATAAGCATTTAAATTTCAGAGTATGAAAGTGAAACTGTGAAAGGTACCTCTGCTAACAAATTGGCCTGAGACTGAGCCTGACGGGAGTGAGAATTATCATCGGCGGAGGAAGTAGAAGCGGAGGAGGAAGAAGAAGAATGAGAAGAAGTGACAATGTGATTGTGATTGGTTCGGGAATGTTGAATTGATGGAGGATCTTGTTTGATGGTGAGAGGAGGTGGAGAAGGAGGTTCAGGTGAGTCGGGAACAGCGGAGGAGAAGCGGTGTTGTTCGGAAGACCATAGAGGACTGTTGAGCCAATCGGGGACACGTTTCTTGGCCATTTTTAGGGTTTGTTTAATTTTTATTAGGTTATTACAAGATTTGATTTGATTTGTTTGCAGATAGATGAAAAAGTGGAAGATTTAAGAAGGGGAAGTATATGCATGCATATGCATTTTTTCTTGTGAAATGGAAAGAGGGGTTACTTACGGCTGTTGCTGTGTGAAAGGAGTGGGCCACTGTACACACGGCCTTGTGCAAACGCCACCGCAACACAAAATTCTAACTCATCACAGTAAATTCACATTAAACAGTGTATCTATTATTTGGATCATCATACTTTCAAAATATAACTTTCAAAAAAATTATTTGGATCATGATTAATTAAAGTTTACATATTAAGACATTATTTTTGAAGCAATTCATAACATATATATTGTGCTCAAGTGTGTCTATAGAGTGAATCATTCGGGAGAATTCGGTATAATATTTGGATAGATTTTACTTATCTTGCGATTCAAATTATTGATTAATAGTAATATCAACAAAATATATATATATATATAAAGTTTTTTTTTTTTTTGACAAAAAATTAATGTTTAGAAATTATAAAATACAATAAAAATGTTTTTATGCTCTTTAACATATGTCTTTTAGTCACATGTTATTGCAGATGTAATTTAAACCGATTTGAATTGATTTTTTTTTTCAAAATAAGGTTTGAATTGATAAACTCTATTGATTTAGTTTTGGTGTTTTTAAAAAATGAAATTGAACCAAATTAATCAATTTGATTTGATTGATAGATTTACAACATTTTTTCCCCCAAATTTTACTGTTCATTTGTGCATTTTCTATCATTTTTTAAGATCTATTTCTACTATTATTTTTTCATACAATTTCCATTGCATCATCAAATAAGTTCACTAGTTAGAATACAAATCTAAAAGTGCCAATGATTTTTCAAATATAAATCATACTTAAATGATATTTTTCATTTGTCAATTGCCTCAATTTTCAATTACCTATAAACTTTATCACGTCGGAAGGGGCGGTGGTCTGACCAAGGGGCCTACATCGCGAAATAAAAGTAGTTCAATAGAGAGATTTAATGACAAAAGAGGGGATTTTGTGCTCGTTTTCTATGATGAAGTTTGTGGTGTCCGAAAACAGGATATGGAGGCGGCATTAAGTTGTGGAATAAATGGGTTTTAGTGCATCTTTGAATTGAGAACTATGACCTATGATTCCATTTCAATGTATGTTAACCTTGGAAAATGGTTCATTCTTGGAATATGAAGGGATTGTGAGAGAAGGTAACATGAATCAAGGGATATGGGAGAGAGTTACGATGCAAGTAATTATTTTGAACAACCAATGACTCAAATACCAATAGCAATGAAAATAAAGGAAGTTAATAAATGGAACCCATCTGAGTTAAGGGAGATTCTAGCGAGATAATCACTTCATTATAGTGGGATTATGGTTTTTAAGACCTAACAAAGATTGAAAATAAGAGAAGTCTCTGCCGATAATTAGTCTCTTGGGTTTAGGGGGGAAAATCCAAAAGAAAAAAGTAAAAAAGTCGATGAAAAAAAGTGCCATAAAATAAGTACTAGTAGAGAATTAGGGTCTGTTTGGCAAGGTCAGAAAACTGACTTATAGCTTATGTCTTATAGCTTATAAGCTAAAAGACTTGTTTGGTAACAGTTTTTATTTACTGACTTATAGCTTATTTTACTGACTTATAGCTTATTTTTCATAAGCTATTTCAAATAGCTTATGAGCTTATAGCTTATAGCTTATCATTTTTTCTTCCATTTTTACCCTTGTTGTCTTAACTAAAATCCACTTTTACCCTTTATAATTTATTTTAATTTAAAAGAAAATAATTATGGGCTTAGAATAATACAAACTATCTCCATCTATATTTCTTTTATAAAAAAAGCGATGTTTGATATATATGTAGGATATATTCGGTATTAATGTAATATATAATACGTTTCTGTTTAAAAAAAAAAAGTAATACACAGTACGTATGATTTCGTTATCCATATCCGGAGTATCATATACTCCATATGTATGTAAGTTATTTTTTCCTTTTTGTAGGATGTTGTTTAAAAAAAAATCATTTTTGTGTTAGATATTCTTAATTATATATGGACTATGTATGTAAGATATTCAAAAGAAAAATTTATCTTAAAAAAATATTATAAATTACTAATATTTTTTATATAATTGTACTTGTGCAATTTTAAGATAGACAAATTAATTTGATAATAATATATAAAAAATATATTACATTAATAAATTTAAATTATTATCTTAAATATAAATTTTATTATCAATTAAGAATGTTCTTTTATGTCATTTTACATTTATCAGCTAGTTGACCGCTAATTTTACCAAACACTTCTATTAGCTTATCAGCTATAAGTCATAAGTCATCAGCCATCAGCTATAAGCTATAAGCTATCAGCCATCAGCTAGCTTATCAGCCAACCGCTATTTTTACCAAACAGAGCCTTAGTATATTTCATAAATTTAAACTTATTCAATAGAAAATATAAATTTTAAATATTTTTAGTTTTATTGATTAAATTAAAATTAATATATTTCATAAATTTAAATTTATATTTAGATTGTATTTTTATGGGTTTAAAGTAGATACATAGAAAAATATAATGAACAATGTAAATTTATAGATATTTAAATGTGAAAATAGTATATCCACACACATTGTAATCCAATTTTACACTGCAATTCAATGACTACTATATTTCGTGAAATAGTCTACTACATCCCACTTCAAATGTATGACACGGAGAAATGCTTAATTCGTATTGAATGTTAGTGTAAAATTAATTTACACTGAAATAGCATATCGATTAACCTCTACTAAAATTAAAATTACTTTAGTTAAAAAAAATTCATGAAATTAGTTGAAGAATGACAACTGAGTATGTCAAGAGAGCAAAATTGAAACTTACAATGAACGCAAAATTGAAACTTAGAATGAACGCACAATTTTTATTAAAATGCAAGGATCATGAGAAACCAGAATTAAAAAGTACAATTATATAAGGAAATGACATTATCACTTGAACAATCATTCTAATTTCTAAATAAATAAATAAATTTGACTCATATTGACATATCCAAAGAAACTTCAATCTCTTAATACTCATAAAATGCACTATGTCTGCACAAACATAATGACTGAAAGAAATTCAAAAAAATTCTTATCAAATCTCTTTTATCTTCAAATATATAAAAAGAAATTTAAGATTTCAAATATAAATTGGTCTTACTTTATATTGAAACATAAATTGAACAATAAAAGAAATTTAAAAAGTGGCAAGATAGAAAAGTGTATAAAAAAGCAACAAAAGCATTTTTGGTCCCCAACTTTCATAATAGCATTTTTGACCCCTTAACTTTTATAATAGCATTTTGACCCCCTAACTTTAACTTTTTTTTGTAAAATGTTGGCCAGCATTGATTTTGATCAATTCAATGCACAAATGGACAATGACTCACATGTCACGTCAACATAAGACACAGTAACGTGGCATGTAAGTTATTGTTCACGTGTGTATTGACTTGGTCAAAACCAGTGGAGAGCATCCTTTTGCAAAATTGACTAAAATTAGGGGGCAAAAATGCTATTATGACAATTTATGGAGATTAAATTGCAAGTTTATGAAAATTAGGGACTTAGGCGTAAAAAAATACAATTTAGCTTAAATTTCATTAATGTCATGAACTAAATTGTCCTATAAAAGATTTGTGAGAGAGGCACCGTATTTATTATAATTATTTTTCTCTTAACAAAAAATTATTTTCGCAATGAAAAAGGAAAACAAAACCTGTCCAAAACGCTAATTTTAAACCCAAGTAATACAATACCTGGGTAGTGGAAGGTGTTTGAATGGCTTATATAGCATCATATGTACGAGAAAAGACTTGTCACCATAAAGCAAAACATAAAAGCAATGAAACAGAAAATAGCTTCATTTTTCATTTGACAACATGAAGTGATATTTACAGTATAGACAACAAAGTAAGTGATGATACAGTTTCTAGTCAGCTGAATAGTAGTAGCCTTGTGCAGGATGCTACATCTTCAAAACTAGTCTAAAATGGACAAAATCATATTCTAATCACACTCTAAAAACCAGCTATTTTACCACTAGTAAAAAACAAGGAAAACAATCCGCCGAAAACAAATAACCTCTCCTTTGAAAACTACTTACAAATTTCTTGTCTTTTCCATGTGACCATCACAAAGAGAATAGTATTAATTAAGAGTTCTTATTTATCAGCCTTGCACTGCTAGTATCTGCAATTGATCTAGAAAAACTTGCAAGCTCAAGTCATCCGTAAAGATGATATCCGAACCATCTGTGTATGTTGAATTTTGAGTAACAGATGGATTCAACTTGGCAAGAAGAAACCTAGCCTGACTACTATGCTGGTCACATCTTATAATCTTTGGCACTGGAACCCGTTCAGCAACCAATTGCTCGGCATCCAGTTCCGGGGCTTCCAACAGCTTTCTAAAGTTTTCATGATTTGGGTCCTTCTCATAACCAAGCTTCCTCCACTGAGCAATCTTAGACCCATAATGAATCACCACAAGGAAGAAAGAATCAAAGAGCAAGATAGAATCAGGGCAGATGGAACGGATATCTAAAAGTACTGGAATAGGTGGCCCATCAAACGAGTATTGGAAAAGAGTAGGTTGAATCATTATAAGCGAGCTCACCACACCCTCACGGTTCAGCATAAGCCGGAAATATGCAGTTTCATCAGGAGTAGTGTTAGAGACATCAATAAATTGGGATCTCCTTAAGTGGAACATAAATTGGGGATAAAGGGAAAAATTGGAAGATAAACGGAAAGAAGAAGGATCTTCTGGAACATAGTCCCCAAACTTAGAGGTAAAACGAATAAGTGTGTCATCGAGCCATCTAACAACATCACGGGCATGGCATGTCTCTGCTCGGAGAATGGCAAGTCTTGCCATAACCGAAGCCGCCGCTTCTTGATCAAACCCAGCAGCAATATCAGTGGAATGGTTTGCAACCCATCTTCTTGCAGCAGTGGTGACTCTTTTTCGGAGTCCCATGTTCCCTTGCCTGTACCGTGTTATAAACTGAACTAAAAATGCAGAGCTAGGCTGAATTTTCTGTTCATCACTCACTTGGAAGAAAAAAGCAATGCATGTTCTGTCAGTGAGAGTGTTCAACTTCCACACATAGGTACCACCTTGTCCAACCTCTGTCTCACTTACCGAAGCGTTCTTTTTCCTAAGAGACACGCAAGGTCCAAGAGCTCCAGAGATTTTGACATCTTTAGTGGTCACTATTTCAATGGTTGCATCAAAATTCATCTTCAAAAATCCCTCGTCATCATGTTTAAACAGGTGCCTTAGACATTTCTTGAATTGATCGGATTCAAATGATTCAGCAAGAATCATAAATCCACCCGAGCACTCAACAGGTTCTCGAAGCTCAGCAGCTCCAACTTGGTCAAGGGAGCAAGCAAACAGATCAAGAACAACAGACGCATCACACAGCCTCTTGGCCATCTGCCTATAGAAACTGGAAGATTTAGCATAGTGTCTCCTCACATGCCCATTGAAGATGTCATTGTGGGTTCTCATGCTTTGCCGGAAATCAGAGTCCACAACCAGTCCAGGTCCAAGAGTAGCAGGTCCAGAAGTAAAGACCATGACTCTGGAGCCAGTATTTACAAAACAACACTCTAAAAGACCAAGAGCAGCTGAAATTGCAGCTCCAGTAGACCTTGGGGCACGGCTGCCGGATCTAAAGTTGTATGTAGAATGAATATCTTCAATTGCAGCAGTGATACTGAACTCAGATTCTGAAATTGGAACCAGAAATCCCTGCTTTGGGACAGGCTGTGTTTGTCCAATATGCAGCTGGTGTGGACGACTAATGTTAAGAAACCTGCGTATCTGAGAAAAAAAAACAAATAATCAGTAGAAATCAGTACAGTGCACTCCAATATAGACCCTATTTAGATTAAAAAATGAAAAAATAAAAACTTAATTAAGCCCTTATCATATACTAAATGCTTATGTATAACTTATAAGCTATTTCTATAACAAAAGATAAACTGAAGTCAAATTGTTTTGATATAAACTATAAGCTGTTTTGTTTTCATAAGTCATTTCCATAAGCTCTCTCAGTCTCACAAGTGTGCTTAACTCAACTGTAATGTAAACTGCAACTACTTAACTAACTATCTAAGTGTGAAGCTAATAACCTAACCCTAAGTACTGATTATCACTGAATTAGAAACAAAGCATTCTAATAATACTAATCATATAATTTACAATATAACAGTGAGTGAATGAATGAGAAAGGTAATTGGTGGAGGTACCTGATCGGAAGAAAATTGACGATCAGCGTGCAAGAGAACGATCCTTGAACCATGGGAAAACTGAAGATCATGAAGATAAACCATGGAATTAAAAGTAACCAAAGCAACAAGAGCATTATCAGGCAAATTATGAAGAACAAGCAAAAGCTCATTCTTAAGTGAACAAAGTTCATCTTCCGTCGACGAAACATCGATTACAAAAACAAAAGCAGGAGGATGAAAAATGGAGGGAGAAGAATATTCAACAGTAGTATAAGTGGGAAAAAGTTCAGCGGGGAGATTAGCATCGGCGATAGAACGAGGGAAAGGGTTTCTCTGAGAACAAAAAGGACAGTGCCAAATACGTGATTGATAATCGAGACGAGCGTAAGGGTTTAAAACGGCACCGCATCGAGTGCAGAGAAGAGGATCGTAAGGGAGAAGAGGTAGGTCAGTGCCTTGTTGTGATAATGGAGTGCACATGATTGTTAAAGGGATTATTAGGTCTGATTTTGATGATGGCCATGAATTCCATGACCATCGGAGGCCTTCTACTGCCTCCAATTCAACGAAATCCATTCAACGCTCAGTGACGATGATTGATAATTGATCCAGTTGTTTTACTGAGTCACTCAGTGAGTTTGGGGTTTAGTTTTGAGAGAAAGTGACAAAGAGTTTCATAAATTATTAAACTGCAAGTAAAGCTGCGGCGGCATATTCTTTCCCTCACAAACTCACTATAGTACAGTACACGCACATGGAAACCCTCGACTCAACTCTGTTTCAGAGACCGGTATTTCCAGGCAGGGAGATTCACTTGGGCCAAGTTTTTTTTTTTTTGTTGGACAATTAGTTTAAAAAATTCAAATTAGTCCCTCATATTTTTATATCTATAATCTTGACAAATACACTAAACACAATTTTTGCTACTGTAGATTGTATTTAGGGGTGACACGTAGGTAATGTTGCTGGGAATTTTTATGTTATTTTTTATTTATTTATCTACTTAGCCGTATTTAGAATTTATCTGGGGTGAGTTTAAATGGAGTAGGTGTTTACAATTATATCAAATAAAATATAAAACATATAAAATATAGAACCTATATCGTTGTAGCTCTTCGTTGTGGAGGTTTCGTGTTTAGAATGTTCATTGAATCCGTTCGATTTTTCCGTTCCCAGATAAACCTTTTAGAGATGGTGCTTTTGTGGTGGGGGCTTAACTGGTCCGGTAGTTATTTTCCCTCCCAGTTCAATTTATCCTAATTTGAATTTTGAAGTTTGGCTGAGGATCTATAAATTGGGGATAATGGTTCATTGTTATCGTCACTTATCCTCAACGATTATCCACACATGATTCATTATTATCAATTATTATCAAATTTTGTTCCTCCCAGTTTCTTCTCTTGCAGTTTCATCTATATTTGTCATCGCTTCAGGTAAATATTGAATTAAAAATGTAATCAATTAAAAAATATTGAATTAAATTTTCATACTACATGTCCCATCAGAATATATATTTTATATGCGCCAAAAAAAAGAGAGTATATATTTTATATAGTATTAATGTTAAATTAATAATATTAAGGAGAAAGGAAAAAAGTGCACCGTGCGTACGCACGAGTTAAAAAACTAGTTGATAACAATTGACAAATTACTTCCCGATTTGTTATAATTAAACTAATTAATCATAAGTATAAAAATGTGGATTGAGGTTTTATTTTTGTCGGGGACTACATTGTCTTTTCTAAAATTTATAAAAAAAAATTGAAATGAGTTTTTACTCTTCTTTTTTTATTACTTCCACCTCCGATTAAAATGACTAATATCTTTTAAGGAATATTTAAGACGGATAAGGTAAATTTTCTCTTCCAACTGAATTTTTTTCAGGAGTAACTCGTGACCACTTGCTTTAGAGGCTCAAAGCCCTTGCCACTTAATTGATTCATTGTTGATTCACTTTGGTAGATATTCACTTTTGTATGTTGGCTACATTTAGTCAAAACATTAATTAGCAAGATGTTGGACCATATGTTATAACATGTGCGTACAACATCGTAGCATGTTCGTGTACTTCGCGTTCCTGGAAGTTATTTTCGCACGATATTTTTGAAGATTCTATCAGAAAATGTATTCGTGTAACTTGGGCGCCAAGACGCGCGTGTTCTAGAAGTTCCAGGAGGTCGGTTTACGTTTGATGTATTTTTAGAAGGATGTCAACATATTTTAGGAAACAAAAGACTATTTAAATGAATACCTAAAACCTAATTTACTGCTAAAGTCATTATTGAAAAAGCGTCATAAGGATTTGAATTTGTCCATTGTTATTTTGTGAGCCACACTTGTGTCTTTGATACTAGTGTTGGCCTGTTTTAGTTGAGTTGTATTGTGTAATTCTCTCATAAGCTTTTAAGCAAGAGTGAATCCTATTTAATGATAGTGTGTCTCCTCTTTTGATTGTATTGGTTGTATACACATGTTGTGTGTTTGAGGGGAAGTGATAGTGGTCTTATATCTAGGAGTTCCTAGGTAGAAATACCACGGGTAATGATTAGGTGAGAAGACATAAACAGTGGGTTTATGGGAGTTTTTGAACTAGTACTATTTTAGTGGATTCCTTTCTGACTTGGTAGCCCCCAAAGTAGGTGACATTGCACCGAACTGGGTTAACAAATAACGTGTGTTATTTACTTTCTGCAAATAACGTTTATGTTGTTATTTGTAACCAATGTTGTTATGATGTCTTGACATTCCATTCGACATCCTGCACAATCTAGTGTTGGGAAAATAACCGGCATAGAGAAAATAAAATAACGCAATCACAACACAAGAATATTTGTTCACCCAGTTCGATGAAAACAACCTAGTCTGGGGGAGAGAGCAACTCTCCATTCCACTAAATCCAAAGAGTAACTTTACTCAAGATTCCCATAAGGGTTACAAGAATTAGTCTTCAACCTAACTCTACCCTCATCCCGAATCTCTTCCCGTGCCCAAGAGACTCAATGATTTAGATTACCCAAGATGTATTCAATAACCATTTGCCCAACCCTAGAGTTGTACCAAGAGACAACCCCTCTTGTTTCTCTCTAAAACCCTAGCCTTTGTGTTGGCAACAAATCCTAATTGAATTCCCTACATTTGCTTGCTCTCCTATTTTTCTATGAATAAATCAACCTCTATTTATAGAAAAATACCAACCTTCAAAATAGAAACAAATCTATTTTAAAAAACAAACCGAATTTTGCCAAAAATATAAACCTTTATTTTTAAACATATCCAGTTTAAAAACAAATAAAATCTTGCAGAAACATATTTTAAGGCAATCTTCACAAATCTCTCATTAATGTGAGATTTTCCAACATATATATTTTCAACCAATATCAACATCTGGTATCACGACATCGTATACGACATCCGATACTTGAGTGTCAGAATTTCAAATATGCAAATAAATTAAAAAATTAATCAAAGTAATAATGTATTATAGCTCAATTATGATCTAAAACTTTCAATATGTCAAAGTGTAAAGCCATAAAATATGTCTCAAAATGCACTAATCATGAACCTTGAAGGTTCGATCTTTTGTTGTGGGAAGGTCCATTTTTGTAGTGAAAAGACATGATATTTGATCTATTAAAATTCAAGTCACCATCACGGTTCCAACATGATGCAATGCAAGTAGAAGTCGTAGAGGAAGTCAAATCTTTGTTGGTGTTTCTACTAGAGATGAAACACATCATTTCCTACAATTTCAACATGGGAAATTGTGTTTTATCAACCATATAGGCTTCCTTAATGCAGAAAAAAAAATCGTATAGGCTCACCACTTTTTAACACCACGACCACATAACGCTTTGATTTAGGGTCTTGTTGGTCAATATTCCTATCACAAGATAAATTTGCCAACTTCCATTGTTGCAACATAACAACCGCGTTATGAATAATAATTCCAACAACTTCCTTAGAGTACCATACACCAATACACACTTTGTGTCTCTACTTATCACGTCAACTTGAATAACATACCGTGGAATGATTGAGCATTGATGATTAGATGATCAATGCATGTCCATAACCGAGTTTACTGACAGACTTTCACAATTCTACCACAATTAATCATCACATCCCAGATGTTTCTGATTTCAGCTCGACAACAAAGACAAGAAATCAGAAAATTCACCTCATAAAAATCATTTTTGAAATGCAACTTTTTCAAAAAATTGTGATTTTGACTATGTTTTGTTCTTCAATAATGTATGTTTATGTTATATGATGTCAAAATTAGTGTTTTAATTTAAAAAAAATGAATATAAAAAAACTTATAATATTTTAAAAAACGATTTTACAAAATCTATTTTCAAAAATACAAAGAAAAAATCTATTTTTTTAAATCTAAAACAAACGCACCCTAATTTTACAGGTGACATAATTTAGAAACTATCTCACTAATAAATGACATAATTCTCAAACTACTTAGATAGTAAACAAAATTAAATCAAATTACCTAATTAGTTCAAAATCAAGGTAAAGTCTATGTATGAGACAAATCTTTCACCATATACTTATACAAATTTAATTTTGTCATTGGACTAATAACTCTCATCATCAGAATAAATGAGATGTGATGTAACACATTGATTGGCCGATCATAAAAACAAAAATCCAAAATTAAAGTGTTTATGTCTATTAAAAACCATTTCCTACAATAAACCGTAAGTTCCCACTCTGTAACACCACCACCCACCACCCACCACCCACCACCCACCTCTGCTGCTGCTGCTGCTGCATCTTCCTCGGAGAATGGACTCTGCGTTGAACGCAGCGTTGGAAGAGATATGCTCTCAGGTTGAAGACGGAATCACTCTTCAATCCCTCTGGTCAAAACTCGAATCCTCTCTCCCATCTCCACTCACTCCCTCCTTCAAAAATTCCATTTTCACTAACCTCCTTCGCATTCCCACTCTCCGTTTCGAACCCCCAAACCCTAATTCCGATGATTACGATAATCCAAACGTCAAAATCTTCCCTCAACAATCCCTCACCGAGAACTTCCTTGGCATTTACGATTCCCAACCACTCCAACAAAATCAACTTAGCGTCCTTCATCTTCTTTCCAATGCAAAACACAACGGTATTACTCAAACTCAACTTGCTAAACAATTGCGCATTGATCCGAATAGTTTTCATTATGTTCTGAGGAGTTTGGAGTGTCGTGGATTGATCGTTAAACGCTCTGCCCTTGAAAAGAAGAAGCAAATTGGGGCTTCTACTTCTACTAATCACGTACCTATCAATATTACTACTCATTTAGTTTACTTGCGTCGCTATGCGAAACACCTTGCTTCTCATCAGAGATTTGAATTGGAAATCACACAATTCAACAACCCGGATGAAGAATCTGAACTGCAAACTGATGTTCTTCTTAAGGATTATGAACCTCAAATGAAAGCTATTTGTGACAAACTGGAAAATGCCAATGGCAAGGTTATTTTTTTCTTTTTTCATTCATTTCTCATTAAATATTTTAACCAAGGTTTTAAATTGTAGTAACGGTCGCATTTGCATTGCGATTTTTGATGTTGTGGAGAATTGTGGTCAATTGTAGTCTTAATAGATAGTGGTCGTATTGTGATTGCGGAGACATAAAAAATTAGGGTCGGTCTTGTGCCAGGGCAACATGGTCCTTCGCACGGGGCCTTAAGAATAGGGGTTTAAAATTGTGTGTTTGTTGGGTATTTTCCAAAATATTTGTTGGGAATGTTCAAGTATTGGTTAACGGTTAAAAAATAACGCAATGTAGACAATGACCTAGTGGTTGTGTCATTTGTGTGAAATAATTGTGTGTTTGCAGGTTCAAGTCTCACATTATGCATTTTTTGTATTTTTTTTTTATCTGCAAAGGACTTTATTTTTTAATCTGCCTTGGGCCTCGAAATGTGATGGGCTGACACTGTCAAAAACCTTGATGTTGCGGCTTAGATTGTATCAACAGACCTTTATTTATTTAAAATCTTGGTTCCAACCCGACCAACTTTGCTCGACATTTATATGTAATTATGCTAATCATAATCTTTTCCTTACAGGTTCTTCTTGTGAATGATATTAAGAAGGATCTTGGTTACTGCGGATCGCGTCCGAGACAAAGGGCGTGGAGACAAGTGTGTTTTCAAACTTTAAACATTCGAAAATTGTAATTGTGTCTTCTTTTATATCTAGCTCTTGATAGATAGATTACCTTATTACACTCTCCATTGTGTAATCAGATTGCTGGCAGGTTGAAAGCGCATCACATTGTGGAGCAGTTTGATGCTAAGGTGAATGGCAAGGTCAGTTGGTTATTTTGGTTCTATTTATAAGAAAAAGTTACAACTTATAAGATTTATTTATTGCTTAAATGACTTTTTTACCCTCATTTAAATTTTTTTTTTTTTTTATAATATTAGTGAATATATTTAATGTCTAACAATTTCCCATAAGGCTATATTCGGAAAATTATTCAAAAAGTTGCTGCAATAAATAAGTTCATTGGTTTTTATGATCTTTGGTTTTTCCTCTTATAATTGGGACTGGAGGTGGTACCATTTACCACTTTATACAACTGTCTCATCTCCATGGCTTTTTATGCTTCAAATTATGTTTTTTGAATGGTGGGTTTATTATCTGGCTCTGCTGAGTGGCGCTGTCTCTACAATGTCTCTCTTGGAAACTGTTGAAAATCTTCTCCTTATGTGAAGCCAATTAACAGTATCCTATAAAACTAAATAAATAAGCAGTCAGTCACATAAAGGGTAAAAGAAGTTTGTTTTCGTTTGTTATTGTCCTTTGCATCCTTTAACATAAGTAACAGTCTTCGTTTTCTCTTCCAAGAACAAACTTGATTCATCTTGGAATTCCTAAAACATAAAATGCTGTTGTTACCAAATAACACAACACAGGTGAAAATTTCTCTACTACTCACAATTGAACGTTGGTGTAAGCAAGCCTTTTCATTCCCGAGCCTTCAGTTCTTCCTTTAAGAGAACCTTGTGTTCACTGAGTCAAGTGATAGTGTCAATAATGAATCCCTTTCTACTCTGTACATAAGTTGTTATAACTTGGTTGTTGTGATAATGTAGCTGTAAGTTTGAACTTGTTTGCAGATTGAGGCTTGCCTGAGGCTCCTTGTCCCGACTGCTACTAGATCTGGAAATGAAGATAAAAGCTCAGACTCTGGGAATATATGTCAAGTCAACGATCAGTTTGTGGAGCTTCCTATTGAGCATCAAGTTTTTGATATTATTGATGCTGCAGGATCAGATGGCATTACTACAAAGGAGGTACACACTTGATTCTTATATTGTCTTCTTTGGTAGGACACATGAAAAGATGTCAATGCGGTAAAAGGGAATGATTTAAGTTTTTGACAAAGTAAAAAAGAAAGAATTTAAAATCTTAAGAGTAAATGATTTGTAGTGTGGTATATTATTTATGAATGGCGGGACATATCAAAGGTGGGTTTTTTCTTTCTAAATGCGATTAATGATGAATTTATGTTGTTTTGTATGGAATTTGTCGTTTTTAATGTAGCATTGACAAGAAAATGGCTGTAGTGGAATTCTATAATATGAGGTATACTTTTATTGATGATGGTTAGAGTGAAACGCAAGTTGATTGGCTGCTCCCTCATGCAAATGCTTTTGAGCTTCAAACAAGGAAAGGGCACAAGCTCACCTTGTGATGGAGTTCAATTTAGAGTGTGGATTAAAATTTAAGCCCCCAACTTTCTAGTGAAAAAAAAAGCTTCAAAACTGTGCTAAGGAACTAACTAGTTACTAACCCAAATGTGTAAGCTAGAAGGCCAGGATTAGTTTTTACTTTCTACTAAGAGCTGAGTAAATTATTACCGGATGGCAATTTCATTTCTTTTGGGGATGAAGTGCACAATTGGTTCCTGTTTTTTTTCTCTTCAAGGCACTAAGTTCTTAATTCTGGCTATGTTATGTAGTTCCTGATGTCATATGTATGTGTGTGTGTGTGTGTGTGTGTGTGTGTATATATATATAGGGGACGACTCAGGTGAGAACACTTGGTTATTATGAGAAACGAGAACAAGTAAGCACAACTGTAAGATTTTATTTAATGCAAATCAACGGATTAGATTTATTATTTGTTCCCTAGTTTTTCTGCATAGTAAAACTAAAAATA
Source organism: Trifolium repens (assembly GCA_030408175.1). NCBI lineage: Eukaryota > Viridiplantae > Streptophyta > Magnoliopsida > Fabales > Fabaceae > Trifolium > Trifolium repens. The sequence continues at coordinate 27,382,628 of CP125841.1, read as the reverse complement.
AGTTGGGTTCTTTAGGTTTCATCAGCCGCCTGCATTGTGATACCACAGTTTCACATATTCCATTACACAAATCCCCATTACTTTGCTTATACTTACAATTGCAGTGTACAATCTACAAAAACATATAATTCGATTGTGTAATTTCTCATATTTATTTTAAAAAAGTACAATTTAGTAACTCCAAAATTTAATTGCAAAAAATTCTTCACTAATTGTCAAAACTGGAGGCAAATATATACACGCTATTGAGTTTATAATTGACACAGTACTAATATTAGAACAATTTCTTCCTTTTTCTTATTGTTGTGATCTAAAACTAGGATTTCCAATCGTATTTGGCTCTTTGGAATTGGTGTGGTGCCACACACTAACACAAGAGAGACAAAGGCTTGCAATATGATTTTTGCTTTTTACGGAGAATACGATGAAACCAGATGATGAAAGTAGAGAAAGGAGCTTTTTTCTAATCGATCGCAATTTGTAATTTAAAGTGTGTAGAGAAGATGAAATGAAAGAAAATAATTTGGTGTAGATGAGAATACGATATACTTTTTAATTAAGTTTAATCCAAACCATTTATTATAATTTAACGGACATAAATCGATGTGCTTGTTTCTCACAATAACCATGTGTTCTTGCCTGAATCGTCCCCTATATATATATATATATATATATATATATATATATATTTTTCTTTTTACCGTATGATAGGAATCAATGGTCTAGATTAAAAAAAGTGTGGTGTCAGTATACTATATTCCTTCTTTGTGAAACTGTTTATCCATCGTCTTATGTTCTGTAACAACCTCATCCTAATCTATTTCTTCTGCCGCCGTCAAAGAAAACCTTTCATTCTTTCTCTTTTTGACAATATAAACACTCCGTTCTTAATTGATTTTATTATGCTAATGAGCATGAATCTTCTGATCGCTTCCTGCCACCATATAAATACGAACAAGGGCTTCGAAAAATTGCTTCACATCCAATGTTTGATGTATTTAAAGTAGAAATTTAATGCTTTCAGTTTTTAGAGAGAAGGGTTACTGATTCTCTACCTAAATAGTATTCTCCTCCTTTGCAGTAATCAAAATTACTTTTCTATTTACCAGGGCCCCCATCCCCTGGGAACCAGAGGGTTAATACCAAAATAAATAAATTATTTTTCTATTACTCTCTCTCTCTCCCCGTCTCTACCTATTTCCATTTTGAATGCGGTGTATTTAGGATCTTTTTAATCTTTACTAGTTTCTAATGGAATTTGTTATTTTTAATTCTTTTGGGGGTGGAGGTGGTTCTCAGTGACACATCATTAAATATGCACAATGTTTCCCTTTCACTTTTAATTTATTTGGATTTTCATATAAACAGGTATGTGAAAGGCTTCAGCTTGATCTGAAAAAGAATCACAGTCGACTTATAAATTTGTGCTACAGATTTGGAATGAAAGCGCAAGAAGAACAATGCCTTAAATCTAAGACATATCGAGTTTGGACATCTAGAAATTTCAACCCTGTACTCAGAGTTGCACTTATTAATAAGCTTGATGAAAATAAAATTTTGGACCAACATGTGCTTGACAGCTCTTCAAAAATAACATCTGAATTTGAGGCTTCAACTTTCAATGGAGAGCTTGTTGACCCTGACAAATTGGAAGATATAGGTGCTGGTGCAAAACTGTCATGTGCGTCTCCAAACAATGTAGAAACACCAACGAACTTGCAAGAGTCGGCCCTTGAACAAAGGGGTATTATTTCTCACAGCAAACCATTCAGTTCACCAATGGGGTCAGACGCTGGGCTATCAGAATCTTTTCCATCTGATGTATTGACACCATCCTCTGCTGGACCATATGAAAAATATACAAATCTATCGTTCACAGCTGATGGCACTAAAAGAGCAATCAGGATACTAGAAAGACTAAAGGTCCGTGTCATATTTTCCATTAGTATACCTATTTCTGAGGAAACACTTGTTTATTGCCTTAAAATATTTATTATTTTTCTAAACAAATGTTTTTCATTTTTATTTGTGCAGGACGAAAGGTTCATTTTGAGACCAGAGCTAAATAGGTGGCTTAATAGCTTTGAGACTAAAACAATGGACCGCAAGACTTTAGATCGAATATTGACTAAACTTCAGGAACAAGGGCAATGCAAGTGCATAACAGTACATTCCCCTGTTATTTCTGAATATTCAAGGACCAAAGATTGCGTGGTTGTTGTGCATCCATCCATAAGTCTATCTCCTGAGTTATATGATGAAATACGAGATAAAGTGAGATCATTTAATAAATATATTCGCAGCAAAAGTACTTCTAATCAGAAAAGTGATGAATTGATACCTGTAATGGATGATATTCAGAAAACTCAAAGCCAAGTTCCTGGTCGACAGCCTGATAATTCAGAAGCCATGCGTGCTAATGGATATATATTAGCAAAAATGATTCGCGCAAAACTGCTGCACAGTTTTCTATGGGATTATCTGCATAGTAGGTCAGAAAACCATAGTGATGCTTTATCATCTAATGTGCTATCTGATAATCCTCACAGTAGCAGCAAATTATTTTCTCTAGACGCAGCTATTAAAGCAATTCCAGTGGAACTATTTTTACAAGTAGTTGGGTCGACTAAAAAATATGAAGAAATGATTGAAAAGTGCACGATGGGTTTATGTCTCTCTGATCTTCCTCTTAATGAGTGCAAGTCTTTAATGGATACTCTTGCAACTGGAAGGATGTCATTAGTTATTGACATTTTAAGGCGGTTAAAGGTATTCCTGTTGATTTTTAAGCTAAATTTGAGGTTTTGATTTTTTTTGGAAGGCTTTAAAAGTTATATTGTGCCATTGTTTTGCATTTGAAATCGGTTCCATGATTTCATCTATTTAAGGTCTGGGAATGGGGTCACGATGTGCTTAGTGGTGGAGTCATGTCATCAACTATTTTGATTGCTAGAATCACCTTTAAATAAATATCATCCATTCCTTTGAGATGACACATGCATCATTGGTGGAGAATCTACTCTTTGATCTCTTGTATAGCTACCCTATGAAGGGAATCAAAGTTGCTTCACTGTGAATCATGGTCTCTCATCTTAAGTTCACAACTGATACTGTTCTTTTTTTTTTGGAGGAATATTTACTTGTGGTTTGGTTTTGGATTGAAGATTAGTTTTGAAAGGAGTACTTTGAACGGTATAAACGTGTTCAACTTATAGGTTTAGAGTTAGGGAATAATAACAAAGTGACAAACAAAATTAACAGTAGTAACCTGAAAATGTGACACACACACACACAGAGGAACAGTGTTGTCAAAGGTAGATGGCATCTCATGGTGGTTAGTAAAAAATAAAACGTTGGTAACTGCTAGGAGATGCACAAATGAAGGTTAATATACGTAAGATTACTATTACATATTTACATTACATTGTAAAATTTTAATGATGCTTGCTTGACTTGTATTTCTTTTTGTAGCTCATTCGGGTGATAACTTCACAATCTAGAGATGGAGTTCAAACCCCACATATTTTGACACACATGTTGGAACTTAGGCCTTACATCGAGGAACCCGTTTCAAACAATGCAACAACTTTAAATTCTACGTCTCTCGATCTTCGACCAAGAATCAGACATGATTTCATTCTGTCTAATAGATGTGCAGTTGATGAATATTGGCGAACATTGGAGTACTGTTATGCTGCTGCTAATAAAAAAGCTGCTTTATATGCATTTCCTGGATCTGTAGTACATGAGGTAATATTATATTAAGTTTTGATGCTTCATATCAGATTAAAGCGCAGCATGATATAATTTATATTGAGACCTCAATTCCAGCAAAACTTGATTATTTTTTTTTCCTTTTAACACTGTTAGGTTTTCCGCTTCCGTTCATGGGCATCTCAGCGTCTAATGACAGCTGAACAACGTGCTGAGCTTTTAAAGCGTGTTACTAGGGATGATCTGAGTGAAAAAATCTCATACAGAGAGTGTGAGAAGATTGCAAAGGAGCTGAATCTTACGTTGGAGCAGGTTGGTCTGTTTCAAGATGTTGGCTTGATTTCTCTGTTCATCTGTTTGGAAATATGAATTATCAATATTGTATCCCAACCATCAAGATCAGTATCTTAGTAGATCACTATTACAGCGTGATTTTTTAGTAAACCCTCTTTGATCAATTATGGTGAGGAATTAATGGCTTCAATCTATGATCAATTAGTCATGCATATGAACATGCCTAAAAAAAGAATGTCATGCATATGAACAATATGATCCAATTTGCCTATTGAACCTGTTGCTTCTTACTATAATTTTGGAGACCCAAGATTGGTAATGGTAGATTAAACTGTCAATGGAAGTGAACTCATCATTTTGAATTTTAAATGACAAGAAATGGTTTTATTTTTCATTTTTGTGAAGTTAACCCATTTTAGTGTTTTTGCCTCTGTTTACTGTTTCAAGATGACTGACTGTTGCTATTCTTTCAAACCTGTATCTTTTGTTTTAAAAAAATAAATAAATTAATGTCACTCGCAGGTGCTTAGCATGTATTATAGTAAGCGCCGTCATCGCCTTAACCAGTTAAATGATGAAGCGAGTGAAAATAATTCACTTGAGCGCAGGAAGAAAAATTCTCCCCAGTTGAGGCCCGCAAAGCATGCAAGAATTGATGCAGAAGCTGATGTTATGGACAAACGCATAGATGAACATCACAAAATGGGTATCCATTCAAGAGATCAAGCGACCTACATGCAAGAGTTTGAGGAGGGTAATTGTGAAATTGAGGGTTCTCAAGACTGTTCTCCACGTGTTGGCCACTGTATCTTGAGTGCAATGAAGTCACCACGCCAAAGCAGATTCATATGGTCAGACAAAACTGACAGGTAAGAGAAATTTTGGGAGCCTGTTAAATGGTAAGCCAAATAATTGTTTTACTACAGGAAATATAGTAGCTCTTTGAAGATGGTTCATTTATGTCCAAGCCAACCTTGGCAAATTAATACTCCCTCCGTCCCTTATTAATTATTATAGGAATCTCTAGCAAAAATCAAGGGTATCACAAAAAGTTGTTGGAGTAGCAAATTTGTCTTAAATAAGTGTTAGTTTTACATATTTACAACTATAATAATTAATATCACGTTTTTCAATGGTAAATTAAATAGAGACATTTTTGTAAAGAAATTATTAATGCCTATGGAATTTTGCAAATGGTCCGTTTGATTTGCAATAGGTAATATACTTGACAGAACAACACGAAACAAACTTTTAAGTTACTAGATAACTTTTTGTCATGTATGATGTTTGGTGGACATTGGACAACACAAACAAAATAATGTGAAGTTTTACTACAATACCCGTTATGAATGTAAATGTTAATAGAGGAGAGAAGGAGTTAGAAAGACGAGATGGAGAGAAAAAGAGATGAGGGAGAGAGAGATATAAGAGAGAGGGAGATGAGAGAGGGGGAGAGGAGAGAGAGAGAGAGATGAGAGGGGGGGAGATAGAGAGAGGATAGGTGAGAGGTGAGAAAGATGAGGAAAAGAGAGAGAGAATATTACCCTAGTAGAAAATAAAAGGGTATTTGGATATTTTAGATAGTTTGTACTTGGGTTGGGACAAAAAGTTGTCCCCTGGTTTAGTGAGAGATAAGAAATTCAGTTTTTGTCTAGTCTTTTGCCCTCTCTTTTGTCTAGTCCTAGGAACAATTTTAAAATCAAACATAGTGATAGTACCACTGAGTTGTTCTTTCTAGTCCCTTATTTTTTACCAAATCAAACACACCCATAGAGTCTTATATTGTGGGAAAAAGGAAAAAAAATGAAAAAGGGTTTTATAAATAGGACGGAGGAGGGAGTACAACTTTCTGTTGCTTGTATTTTTAGTTTATTGGGTGGTTGTCAATACACTGATTGTATAGTCTAAAATGGTTATCAGTATTAGTTGCACCTTAAGGCAAGCTCAAACCCAAAAGATTTTTCTTTTATGGTTTAACTGAAGTTTTGGCTCCCCTTTTGCTAATTTCAAAATTTTGGTCCTCAGATTTTTAAAATTTATGACATTTTGCTTAGTTGTAAAATTGGTTTCCAAATTTGATGATGTGGCATGATGTGCAATTAATAGGCTGAAATGGTGTATTTTTGTTATAATTTTTTTACAAAATCTATTTTACCGACTCTTCTTCTGGCTTAGAATGAAGAGCACATATTTTTTTATTCTCTCCTGTAAGGCTATATAGATATAATACTATATACAACTACAAGTATAAAAGAGAAAAGGGAACAACAGTGAAGAAAGAAGAAATATTAAGTAAATGGGCCTAGGATACATGGAAGCAACTGGGGGAAGGAGAAAGAAAAGGGTCCAGTGATAGTTGATTTAGTGGAGAGGAGAGAGAGGGAACAAGCTTAACAGAATGGCATAGGGGGGAATAAAGAGATATTGTTAAGTGATTATTATAGAAAGTGGGTAGTAACCGTGAGGGGTTTGAAGAATTTCCAAGTGGTTTGGGTTGAGAAGAGAGGCTATTTTCTCAGGTTTTCTGGTGTTCATCCATCTATTCATTGTCATTTTGCAAGGAGCTAGACTCCATCCATAGTACCATTTGCTTTTTTGTTTTTGTACCATCCATACTTCCACAGATTGTATGAAGAGAAATTTTCCTCTGTTATAATATTAAATTCCAATACTAACTCAGTTTCTGTCTATTGATGTTGTGCATTTCTGTTCCTATCAGTTGTCTGAGTATCTACAATTGTACCTTATTTCAGGCAATTGGTGATCCAGTATGTTAGACACCGTGCTGTTCTTGGTGCCAACTATCATCGCATTGATTGGAACTCACTTTATGATCTTCCGGCTCCTCCACGTACTTGTATGAGAAGAATGAATATTCTGAATGGTAACTTAAGATTTAGGAAAGCTGTGAATAGACTATGTAGCATGCTCAGTGAACGATATGCAAAACAGCTGGAGAAGTCCCAGAAGTTGTCATCAAATAAAGATGATTGCAGATTGTTTGTGCAATCCCAGTCTAGTAAAGGTGTTCACAATAGTTTTAATCCAGATGTTGAAATTCAAGTGAGTAGTTTAAATGAAGAAGCCTGGGACGACTTTGAGAACAAATGTATCAAGACAGCCCTTGCTGAGATTCTTCGCTGCAAGATGATGGCCAAGCTGGATGCCTCCTCCCAAAATGTTCAATCACAATATGAAGATTGGAATAGATATGTAATTCTCTAAGACTTCAATAAGAATAATAAATAACAATAATAATAATGTCCAGTTATTGCTTTCCAAGTTTCTAAGTGAGACTTCACTTATTTTGTCTTCTTCTGATATTTTATTATTAATTTCACATCCCTCTTGGAGGAATCTTTGTTTAAATATTTGATACAATACAGTCTTCATTTATTTATTAAGCTGTATGTTGTCTGACTTAACAATTTTTTTGTGTGCCAGGAATCTCAAGAAAATGAAAAAGCTACATCAGCTATTCCTAGTGAGACTATTCGGAGCCATCACGGGAAGCCCCATACATTTTCTTCCAAAAGATCACGTCGTGGTCGGCTTGATATAAAATTTTCTAGGTTTCTAAACAATAGGCCTAATATTTATGGACAAGTATATGAATCATTGGCTGTTTCAAATGCTGTGGAGCTATTTAAGCTAGTTTTTTTAAGCACCGCTACCAGTCCACAAGCACCAAATTTATTAGCAGACATTCTTCGGCATTACTCAGAGCATGATCTTGTTGCTGCTTTTAACTACCTTAGAGAGAAAAAAATAATGGTAAATAGTTCAGTCACCTGTAGTTTGTATTTATGGCATGATAGGAGATGTTGATAGATTGTGTGCTCAAGTTGACCTTATACTGTTGCTCTAGTATTACTTTTTATTGCGCATCATTTGAGTTCACAGTACACTACACATCATATATTTTTATTTATATAATGCATAAACTGAGGAATATGTTTGCATGTCATATTTACTACTAATAATTTAGTCAGGTATTTTGCAGCCTTGTTCTTTACTTATTAGGTTTACTAAAACTAGTATTTATTCAACTAATGAGCTGTTAGTAATTATAGCTGTCACTTTTCTTTGAGCTCAGATGGCATTATTTTAGGCTCCTGAAGAGGGTTTACACCATGATAGGAAGCATAAAAAATTGTTAGGATGCTTTTGTTTCATGGTTTCAAAATTCATTCCCGGGATTAGCTTTCCTTCCTAGGAATATTATTCCCACAAATGTGTTTGGTAAATTTTTTATATTCCTAGGAACCTCTTTTAAAATTTTATTTAATTTAAAAATATAAAATAGAAATAGGAAGAATAATAGAGGAAAATGAATAATTATTGGTAGTTTTGTTTTATTCCCGGGAATAAAAAATTCCCATCCTCTAAACATTGGAATACAAAGTTAAGAAGTTGTGTATAAATTTTCCTGAGAACAATTTTTATAAACTTGTACCAAACGTAGGAATGTTATATCACTTTCCCAGGAATGTTTATGGTAACCTTGAAACAAACACATCCTTATGTTTGTCTGGTATTGTTGCTACTTATTTGAATTTGACTCTGCATTTACGGCTTCCTGTTTTTCTTCTCCACTTCCTCCGTTACTATTTTATATAGACACTGAATATGTGTCTGTTTGAACAAGCTCTAATTACATTGACATTTGACAGATTGGGGGTAGCGGAAGTGATGAACGATTTAAACTATCAATGTGGTTCTTGCGTAGTGTTTCAAAGTCACCGTTCCCATTTGATACCAGAAAGCAAGCTGTTAAATTTTCTGCGTGGCTGAAGGAAAAGGACAAAGACCTCATGGAAATGGGGACTTATCTTGCTGAAGATATTCAATGCGGGGACACTTTTCATTTGTTTGCTTTGATCTCATCAGGAGAACTTTCAATTTCACCAAGTTTACCAGATAATGGCATTGGAGAAGCTGATGACTTGAGAAGCGACAAGCGTAAATCTGATGCTAGTGAGTCTTCCTTTAGTGACACAGCCAAGAAACTGAAGTCCTCGTTTGGATGTGAGGGTGAAATTATTTCTCGCCGGGAAAAAGGTTTTCCTGGTATAAACATTTCTGTACACCACACAGCAGTTTCAAGTGTTGATTTATTGGATTTGTTCAAGGATAATGATAACAATAACAATGACCAATGTTTCGAGGGGAATTTTCAATTAAACATGGGCCAAAGCAGTAATTGTTCGCTTACTGATCAAATGCTGGAAACCTTTAACTCATGTGACTCTGTAGCTGAGGAAAAAAATCATACACCCTGGGAAGCTATGGCAGGGTATGCACGGCATTTGATGACGGTACCTTACAATCAAGAACAAGAGTGTGCTGTGTGTGCTGAGGTCTTCATGATTGTTTATGCTGCTATCCAGAAGGCTGGTGACCAAGGATTGAGCATGGGAGAAATTTCCCAAGTTATAAACTTGCCTGGTATAAATGCTTTGAAATTTAACCGAGTATCCGATAATATTTTTTTCAGTTATTTAACTTCTATTAGTTTGTTTATTGTTTTATGGCTTTCAGGAGCTGACGTAGAAGGGCTGATTGTTGATGCTCTTCAAGCATTTGGAAAAGCCTTAAAGGTCCTCCCTCTTTGTTCCAATTGTTTATAGCACGTTTGGATTTTAGTTTGCAAATCATCATCATACAAAATGGAAAAACAACGTTTTGTCACTTGACTCACTTCTATCCAACCATAGTTTGAGACCAAAATCATGTTCAAACCTATTATGAAAACTGGATTGGCTGGACTGTTGTCTGGTCCAAATAACCCTTAGTACCATTACTTGAAGAAATGGGACAAAAACCAGCGTAAACTGGTGGTTTGCTGGGTTTTTAGTTCTGTTTGGCTTGCTTTTCCTCTGTACGGTGGCTTGCCTTTTTCCCTTCTAGGGCGAAAAAATTGCAACAAAAAATATTAATCTTTTTTTATTTCTTTTTAAAAGTTAATTTGAAGTTTAACTGCCATGATTCAGGATTATTTTTTGGTAAAGCCATGATTCAGGATTATACCAGGGCATTTGTTTGTGATTACAAAAAAAAAAATTAAAAAAAATTGTGTTTTTAAAAATGATACCTGCATTACTTATATATCATGAAAAATGTTATCTTATTATTATTATTATTATTATTATTATTATCATCATCATCATCATCAATCCAACCGCAGTTAGACCATAAATCGTTGAATCAGTACTCTTCCAGTTTAATGACTGGTCCACTTTGAAGATACTGGTTCAAACATAACCCGACTATGATTTTGTCAAACATATCATTTGTTGATGAAATATAGTACAAACATTCACTGTAGTCTAGAATATTTCTGAGTTTTATATACTGCTGCTGTTTCACAGAATTGTGCTACTATTTTCATTGATAGGTTAGTTTGTAGCTACACTTCCCTCAGTGAAAGCTCTAATATTGTAATCCTTGTTCTTTAGCTTTTTTGATTGATTTTTCCGTCTTTCCTCTGCTTTCTTGATTTTCTGGTATGAGAGCAAGCTATTTACCTCTGAACAGGTTGAAAGTTTTTGTGAAAATTATAATAGTTTTCTTTCTTTTTTTAGGTCAATGCTTATGATTCTGTTCGTATTGTTGATGCTCTATACCGTCACAAGTACTTTTTGACAGCTGTGTCTGGTTTTCATCATGTTGTTCAACCTTCCTCGAGCAAGACCATTAAGAAAAGTGATAATACATGTAAGCTTTACAAATCCAAAGAAAGCGATTCTGCTTCTGCTGATGCTATAAGGGAAAGAAACACCGACCTTGATAATGTGCACAAAGTGACAATTCTTAATCTTCCACATGAGGATGTGGATCATGAAAATCAAGCTTGTGACAGGAATGAAGGCTGCATGCAAAACAGATTTGACTCGTCGAGAGGTGATCATGAGAAAGAAACGCTCAAATTTTCTTCTGGTGAATTATGTATGCCTATATTGCCATGGATCAATGGAGATGGGACCATCAATGACATTGTTTTCAAGGGACTCAGACGTCATGTTCTTGGAATAGTGATGCAGAACCCAGGGATATTGGAGGTATACGAATATATTGTTCTTTGATCAGATTTATTTAAATTTTATGGAACTTTCAATTTCGAAACAGAGTTGCTCTAGTGAGTGTCATTGCATACTGGAGTAGTTATTTTCTTCCCTTTTTCAATATTTCAAAAAGAAAGTGAAAAAGTCCACTAACAGTTTCATTTTTTCTGTGCTAGGATGATATTCTACGCGAGATGCATGTGTTGAATCCACAGGTATCATTTCTATGATTTCTACTCTAAAATTTCTGGTCATTGGTTTCACATTATATTTTTTGAGAAATAATTGTTACATACTTCAATCTGTAGTCATGATAATCGACATGGTTTAGGGTAGTATGTTCTTTGTTTCTTCTTGTATTCCTGCTCACTTTGAGGCATATTCTCTTTTTCTTTCAAAAATCTTTTCAAGATAAGATTGAGTAGATAACCCTAACCCTTTTCTCCTAAGGTACTGTTCAAACTTGCCACTACATCGCTCTATTCTTCAACTTATGCCTGTGCTTGTGTAGTAGGCTGTACTGTATTAATTGTTTCATCACGCTGATTGTAAACATCGACTTTGATATGATATAATTTTTGGTATTGTTGTGCACTCCTCTTGCGGGTAAATTCTGATTCAAGTTTCTGACAGAGCTGTAGAACGCTCCTGGAATTGATGGTTCTGGATAAACACCTAACTGTGAGGAAAATGTACCAAAGTAAATTTGGTGGAGGACCCTCCATGCTAGAGAATCTTATTGGAAGTAAATCGTGTCAACGGAAGTGGGTTTGCGCAGAGCATTTCTTTGCCAATCCTATGAGTACTTCCTTGTTGTAGGGAATATGTGGGATTTGAATATGTAAATCAGATATATACCGTGTGTGTGCGCGCGAACACATGTATCGGCAATTTTGGATACTGGTCTTGACATTCATATTTGGGAGAATCACAACTTGTAAGTTGTAATATATTTTAAGCTTATGAGCTTTCTGAACTCCATATTCTGACTTAAGAATAAGTTAATTTTTTTTTAATTTTTTTTTTATTTTGACAAGATGTTCAATGTTGAAATTTAAGAATTGACTCAACTATTATATTATGTCACACATGTGTAGAGTTACAGATGCTATACATAAAACATCTATAAATTTGAAAATATTCTCCACCTGGGATTGACCCCTGTTTATGGAGGTATAAATATAACTTAACCACTACTGTCTATCTTCTTTTTTTTCTTCTTTACTGCACTGTCTATCTGAAGATTGGTTTTAAATATTATTTTTCATTTTGTAATAAGGGGGCTCCCTTGATTTTCCCTCATTTTCTCTAGCTTTTAGTGTTGCAAATATGGTGATTGTGCAATTTTGGTCCTCTATTTTTAGATTGTGGTCAGATGGAAATTTCATCCTCATGAGGGAATTATGGAATAAATAAAATATTAAGAAAAGCATTCAATTGTAAATTTAAACGGGTGAATCACCATGTTATAGTTCTCAAAATTGTAGGCAATTTGATATATTAAATATATAAAATAATAAATTAGTCTCGTCCCGTAAATTTAGCTCCGTTGATAGCTATCAAAGACATTATTTGCAGGGACCGAGGTTTAAACTCCGAATTCTTCATTTTCAAATTGCATACTTGTAAATTTGGTCTCTATCATAAATATAAATATCAAACTAATACGTTATTTAAGGCATACTTAGTTATCCTATAGAAGTATTTTATATTAACATCTTGAGTTTGACATGTTAAAAGTACATTTTATATATGGAATAAGGCTGCTTTTAAATAGACATATTAATAGGTTAACATACAATACAACACTTAAAAAAATGTTAAACTCAAAATCTAAAAATAAGTCTATAATAAATAACAAGTAAAACCAACCCTTAAATTTTTTGATAAAATTAGACTTGAATCTTGCAAATTATAGCTCAACCAAATCTATTCCCATTTCTACCAAGTTATGAACTTTCATATGGGAACTGATTTTGTTTGTTATGTGTTTAGAAACTCAGATCAGATCACATGTCTTATTAACTTGGGTTAATAATTACTCCATTTGTTCTCAAATACAAGCCAAACTTAACTAACTCTACCATCAATTTGGTCCCTAAACTATTATTTTCATTCATGGTTTTTAAAAAGTTGAGGGACTAAATTGATGTATTAATGATAGTTTAGAGACTATTTAGTATATTTTGCTAATTTAGGGACTAAATTGAAGAGAAATTAATAGTTAAAGGACCAGGTTTATTCATAATGAAGTGTGATAGAAGCATGTCTACTAGGCAACTTTTTAGAATATTAAAAAATGGTAAAGCAGTTTGAAAGAAACCTTATCTTAAATAAACTTCAACGTAAAGTGATAGTTGAAAAGGTTGACGGTTGTGACAAGCAAGCCAGATTTGTGAGTCTCAGCTCCATTCAGAGTTCCAACAATCAAACAACCAAACAATTCCCTTCCCTTCCTTCTTTCACCATGTGAACACCTTACAAGTTACTACTACATACATACTATATGAATTATGATCCCTCTTTTGTCCTTTCTTTAATGTCCTTTCCTATAAAACCAAATCTCCTTTCCACCCTCCCAATAAATAAAAAATACCACTCATTTTGCACAATTATATAATATAGTATCATATCATATGCAGCATCAATTCTTTGACCCTTCACATTCCTTCTTATGACTATTTATTTATTTATACACATCAAAATTTAGTAGTAAGTTATCTATTTCACTTTTGAAAAATGGGTTTGGTTTTGTTGTCTCCTCTTATTGTTACATTGTTTCTGTTGTTATCAATACTAAGTTCAATCCATGTTGATAGTGGTGGTGTTCCAATTCCAACCACTCTTGATGGACCTTTCAAGCCTGTGACGGTTCCTCTTGACAAAAGCTTCCGTGGAAATGCTGTTGACTTGCCTGATACAGATCCTCTTGTTCAAAGATATGTTGAAGGTTTTCAACCTGAACAAATTTCTCTTTCCCTTTCTGCTTCTCATAGCTCCGTTTGGATTTCTTGGATTACAGGTACCACTTTGCTTTCTTCCACTTAGTTTCTTAGATAACATCACTAACACTTTAGATTGAAGATGTGTCTGGTGTCTGAATGTGTTTGTATCAGTCCGATATGACATTGGACAAACATGAACACATGTGATTACATTTAATCACTTCAACTTTTTTAAATTACTACAGTGTATGTCTACGTGTTTCTATATGTGTCGTGTCTGGTGTTTGTGTACATGTTCGTGCTTCATAACAAATGAAGCTTTTTTTGTTTTTTGTTTCATTAATTTGTTCACGTGAAATAGTTGTTAACATGGTTGTTGACATTATGGCATATAGAAGACAAATACAATAGTTTTCTTCATTTATTTAATATCGCTTTCACATGCATTGAATGAAAGAATTGATAGAGGAAGTGCACTCATTCACTCTCTAGGTGTTAATAGCTTTTCTTCTTTCCAAAATTAGCTAAATTTGTTATTTTGAGGTCATGTTTTAAGTTAGTAATAAATTAATAATTGTACATTAGTATAAGGTTTTGAACAAACCCCACTAATTTCATTTTCCATGTTTTTCCAACTGACATGAAATTAACGCATTCCCACAGTATGACCTTAATAGTTGATTTTGTTGTCAAGGCATTGCGGGAATGCGTTAATTTCATGTCAATTGAAGTGACTGTGAAGTTTATTTAACATATTTGGCATAAAACAGGTATAGTGATATTGTTGGATTATATTTGCAGGAGAGTTCCAAATTGGGGACAATATAGAACCATTAGATCCTGAAACAGTTGCTAGCATAGTTCAATATGGAAGGTTCGGAAGGTCAATCAATCGGCAAGCTGTAGGTTTTCCCCTTGTGTATAGTCAGCTATATCCTTTTGAAGGACTTCAGAACTACACTTCTGGAATTATACATCATGTTCGTCTCACAGGTATAATACTTTTTCTTACTCATGACTCGAAAGGGAAGTGTTTAGAGTACTAGTGATATGGCCAAATTAGTAGTTATAGGCCATGTAGCACCCATATTCTTCAGGTTTAAGCCGAGTATCTAAGTGTCTGACATGTGTCAGTGTACGACATTGGCACGCATGGTTTCATGCAATCACTTCTATTTTACTATATTTTTACTGGTGTTCGCGTGTCAGTGTACCCCATGTATGTTTGTTTCATAGGTTGTAGATGGTGGGCTGTCTTCACTTTACAAATCGGTTTTGTTGGGTTAAGTTAGAAATAGGTTCAAATCTAAGATAGTATTAGTCTATCAGAGTCTATCCTAGATCGGTTGTACCACGCATTATCGGGTCATTCAGGTCAAGCACCGGATATTTAGTTCTAGGAGTGAAGAGCATCGAGAGTTTCACATTACATGTTAAAATGGTCAGAACATTGGTTATATAGACTCATTAATCCGCTACCAACTCATTCTAAGTCAAATCAAGTGATGCTCGTTTTTCCTAACACATGCTTGGTTGCTGTAAAAAACAAATTTAGAATTCTGTTCTCTATGCTGCAGGATTAAGAGCCAACACACTATATCAATATCAATGCGGAGATCCATCTTTATCAGCAATGAGTGGCGTTCATTATTTCCGGACAATGCCAGTTTCAGGCCCAAAGAGCTACCCTAGCAGAATTGCTGTGGTGGGAGACTTAGGTCTTACATACAATACCACATCCACTGTCAATCATATGACAAGCAATCATCCTGATCTTATTCTATTGGTTGGCGATGCTAGTTATGCTAACATGTATCTTACTAATGGTACTGGTTCAGATTGCTACTCTTGCTCATTTTCTAATACCCCTATCCACGAAACATATCAACCGCGCTGGGATTATTGGGGAAGGTAAATGGTGCTAGTCTTGCCATTGTTTTGATTTTGACTTGAGATTTCTTGGTTCAAGCTCACCTTATGCAGTTAATATTGATTATTAATTCAGGTACATGCAACCTCTGATTTCTAGTGTCCCTATAATGGTAATAGAAGGGAATCATGAGATAGAATCACAAGCCAAGAACAAAACATTTGTTGCTTATAGTTCTCGATTTGCATTTCCGTCAGAAGAGAGTGGATCATCGTCCACTTTTTATTATTCTTTCAATGCTGGAGGAATACATTTTATAATGCTCGGTGCCTATATATCGTACGACAAGTCAGGTTAACTCTTCATTCATCTTTTTTTCCAGTTTCTTCTACATGATCGTTAGTCCTCATGTCGATAGTTCATCATTTTGATAAGGGTTATTCATTAACCATTGTCGATTCACTTCCCATGTCGTCCCTTTTTTATTGCAGGGGACCAGTACAAATGGTTGGAGAAGGATTTGGCTTCTCTTGACAGGGAAGTAACTCCATGGTTGGTAGCTACATGGCATGCACCTTGGTACAGCACTTACAAGGCACATTATAGAGAAGCAGAATGTATGAGGGTGGAGATGGAAGACTTACTATATAAATACGACGTCGACATTGTCTTCAATGGACATGTAAGAATGTTTTCATTACTAATAATTGTCATTATTCTCAACATGCAAAATTCTCATGATATCATTGAACAGGTTCATGCATATGAGCGATCAAACCGAGTATATAACTACACATTGGATCCCTGCGGTCCTGTTTATATCACGGTTGGTGACGGTGGTAACCGAGAAAAGATGGCAATTAATCATGCTGATGAACCAGGAAACTGTCCAGAACCATCAACTACACCAGATAACTTTATGGGCGGCTTCTGCGCTTTCAATTTTACATCCGGTCCAGCAGCAGGCAAGTTCTGTTGGGATCAACAGCCTGATTATAGCGCTTTCCGCGAAAGTAGCTTCGGTCATGGAATTCTAGAGGTAGGTAATCTTTCCTTTTCTAGTTTCTAAACATTTACCTGATATATATTTTTCTTTGAAAATGTCCTCAAAATCTTTGGTTTTCTGTATGCAGGTGAAGAATGAAACTCATGCATTATGGATTTGGCACCGAAATCAAGACTATTATGGTAACACTGGTGATGAGATTTACATTGTTAGGCAGCCTGATAAGTGTCCATCAGTCAAGCCAAAGGGGGTACATAAAACATGAATATGGATTTTATGTAAAGGTTATATTGATCATTATTTCTTCATTTTCAAGAGATAAATAATCCTTTAAATTAGGGAAGTTTTCCCTGAAATTTCAGGTGCCTTGTGCAAATTAAGACAAAGTTGTACTCCTACTATTAATTTTATTAACTTGTAATTTTTGTTAATAAGATTGGGTATATAATTTTTTTTATATAAGGATATAATCCACAAAAAGTAATATTAAGATCATGTTTCACTCTACTAAAAATTAAGCTCATTTAACTACTCATTACAGTTATTAAAATTAAAACGATAGGATGACTTTTTTATTTATTTATAGTTACATCTGAATTAATACTTATAATTTATGGACAAAACTTACATGGATTGCTTTAGGTGCATTTCTTGTTGTTCCACTCAAAAAGAGGTGGTTTTTTCAATTAAAAAATAGTTTTCTTTTATTTTTTCAAAATAAAAAAACACAAAAAACCACCTCTTTGTGAGTGGAACAGCAAGAAATACACCTAAAGCAATGCATGTAAGTTTTGTCCATAATTTATTTAGTTTGCTATACTTATAATTTTATAATTACATTTGATATAATTTTCTTTGAAAATGTCCTCATTGATAATTTATCTCTGCAAAATAGTTTCTTGGGAATTTTTATTAGTTATAACTTGTATGGTCACGGACCTCAATCCGATATTCGTAGCTCAAGTTATGACATTTCCAAGGAACTAGTCGTTTCCTCCCTTTTTGCCCTTTTTATGCATTTTCTTCAATTCTTGATTTTTTGGACAAGTAGCCTCACTCCTTTAAGTTTTTGTTTGGTTTTGATCTTCAAAGTCACTAAAACTAATATAAACTAATATATAAAATATCATAGAAATTACTGTCATCAAACTCTTACTAGCAGCAACTAACAACAGAATCTACATATGTTTTCCAATTTCAAATCTGGGAGAAGATGGATTTCAACCTTGTCGTCGTTCCTCCAGGCATGTGACCCAAACTTACTAACTCTTTAAACAATAACCGAGATCAATCTAAATCATAGAATGTTTTACGTATCTAAATCATATTATGAATCAGATACATCAAACATTCTATAAATCTAAAGCAATTTTTTTTCTTATAATAAAAATCGGAGGTAGTAATATAAACTAGTTTAAAAATCTATGCATTTAATTTAAACTGGTTCATTTACTTTTATTCCATATTTAAGGTCGTTATTATATTAAGGTAGAAAATTTATTTATAACAAAATATTTAAAAATCTACTTCCTAGTTATTAATATTAATATAATAAAGTTGATTACTACCAAATTTACTAATTTATTCATATTACTGTTCATCCCTTCAACTTAGATTTGTTCATGTTCTGGACTGTGCCGAGCAGGCTGGCCCAATCCCCTTCTGCTCGGACAGCCCAATATCGAGGATGCTCCTCGATAGCATCTCTACCACGTGCCTATCTGATACCCACTTATCAAGGACACGTGGCCTCAAAGCCTATCCACTCCCCTGAAATAGTGGAACGGCTCCCAGGACGATAGGCTCAAAGGCGGCCTTATCACCACTCCACATGGGAATCCTGGCAGTCACTCTTAATGGGCTGCTCCCCACGGCCCATTAAGGGGACCTTTGGCCCAGCGCTGGGGGAGTCTATAAATACACTCCTTCTCTGTATTCACTCTAACTCACTCTTAAACTTGTACTTCTTGAGCTCTCACTGACTTTAGCATCGGAGCGCCTGCAGGTACAAACCCCCCCTCCGTTGGATTGCTTGCTCAACTCCGGACGTATAACTGCCCATCACTTATTCTGATCATCAGGTAAGATCAGTGGCGCCGTCTATGGAAATCTAGTTCTCCCCATCTTTTTTCGCAAAGAACAAAAGATCAAAACCAAGAAATCTACTCTATCATGGCCAGTTCTTCCCTGAACAACAACCAAACCGACGTTCCCCAATCACCACCAAGGGAACACGCCCCAATTCTGTCTCCAGTGGATTCTCCCTTCAGGAACAGGGAAATTCCGGCGATTATCAACGCCGAAACAGACTCAAGGGATGGCCACGAAGCCTCCCCATTCACCGAAGAAGATGACGATCACATGCCCACGGATCGTCAGTTAGAAAAACAACCGCGGGTTACTCCGGAAAAAGCTCCGAAGAAATCGCAGTCAAATCCTGCGCCGCCGCCAAACGTGGACCTGACCGCGATATTCGCGGCCATCCAACAAACCAACGAGTTGGTACGCGAACAGAGCAAGCGCATTGCTGCTCTGGAAGATGATCGCCGCCGCTGAAGAAGCCGCTCGCGATCTCCCCCGCAGAGAGAGCACCGGTCGAGGACCCCTCCTGCCCGCGACAATGTGGAGCGCAGACGACCCCCCTTGGAGCGGGTCACAAACGTCAGCACCAAGCGTGCTCGCACTCCTCCCCGCGAGGACAAGGTTGCCCCCGCCTCTAAAAAGGGGAAACAAGTTCAAGAACCCGAGCAGCCACGCAGGTCCTCCCCGCGAGTTCCTCCACGGTTAGACCTCGGGAATTCCAGCTCGAGGAGAAATCATTCACCGAAGGGACACAGCTCTTCGGGGAAAAACAACTCTCCTCTCCCATCTCCTGGGTCCAGCGAGGACGACATGCATCCTGCATGCCCACTTTCCAGGGCAATCATGGACGCTCCTCTCCCAGTCGGCTTCGAGAAGCCACCTCCCCTGGGTACCTTTGACGGTACCAGCGACCCCAACGAGCACATCGAGAACATCGATGCCATGCTCACCTACTGCAATGTAAGCGGGGCGATTAGATGCAGACTCTTCCCTACTACTCTGAGGAAGACAGCTCTGGCTTGGTACAAAAGCCTGCCCTCTGAATCCATAACATCTTCGAAGGGCTTGTGCAAGCAGTTCTCCAGACACTTTACTGCCTCTCGCAGCCATCCCAAGACGGAGGTTGTGCTAGAGGCCATTATTCAGCGGAAAGACGAACCTCTCCGAAGCTATATTGAGAGGTTCATGAAAGAAGCAGTCCAGGTAGCCATCCCGGACTCCATGAAAAAGTATCTGCTCGAGCGGGGAATCTTGCTCCGCACCGACTTCGCCAAGTCGGTGGGAATTGACGTACCCCCTACTTTTGACGCTCTCCTTCAACGAGCGCAGAAGTATGTACAGTACGAGGAGCGGGAGGCGGCCATCACAGCCAAAAAACCGCGAACAGAGGACACCTCGTCCAACCATGACTCCTCCTGTCGAGGAGATAAAAAGAAAGACGACAGACCCCGGGAGCCCAGGATCCCACCAAGCCGATTTAAGGAATACACCCCTTTGATCGCCTCTCGCGAGCACATTCTCTCCGAATGTGCCGCTGCTGAATTCCGCCGGGCCAATATCAAGTTCCCGAAGCAAGTGCCCACTAGGCCCGGGCAGGACAAAAGCAAGTACTGTGTTTACCACAAGAGTCACGGCCACGTGACTGAAGAATGCATCCACCTCCGGGACGCTATCGAGATCCTCATCAGGGATGGCGTCCTCGACAGATTTGTGAAGCGGGATAACGCTCCCCGACAAGAGCGTAGAGACACAAGAACAGGCGAGGAGGTCAGACCCTCGTCCAGTGACCAAGCTCCTCCTCAGATAGCGCTATGCATCTCGCGCCCTGAGGACTTCCTCATTCCTGAGGACTCCTTCCCAGTCCCAGCTGCTACCAGCAAATGGGAACACTTCCCCTCTGCAATGGTCATTTCAGGGGGAGGTTTCAATAAACTCACCATAGGGTCGGTGAAAAGAAAGTTCGAGGAGCTCATTGACGCGTCCTCCAACCAAAACGCGACCCTGGATAAGCAAAAGGGATCATGTACTCCCATTGCTTTCTATCGCGAGGAGCTTCCTGGTGGATCCCCTAATCACCAGATTCCTCTCCTCGTGAGAGCCTACATGGCCAACTTCGACGTCCGTCGAATTCTGGTCGACCAGGGCAGCTCGGTGGACATCATGTACACCCAGCTCTTCAAGACTCTGCACCTGGACGAGCGTCATCTCACTCCCTACGTGGGGCTATGTGGGGCTATGTGGACCTGCTCGTCACATTCGGCCGCGACGAGATTGCCAAGACCGTCAAGGTCTCGTTTCTGGTCGTCGACTGTGCCTCCCTCTACCAGTGCATCGTTGGGAGACCAACCCTAGCAGAGCTCATTGCTGTCCCTTCCACCGTTCATCTCAAGATGAAATACTACACGGCCAAGGGACACGTGGCTACTCTCCACGGGGACATTGAAGCAGCAAGAAGATGTTTTGAAGCTGCTTCAAAAGGACTAAGTCTCGTGGGATCGGTCCCCGACAAATCAAAGAAGCCTCCAGCCCCTCCCCAGCAGCCTCCACCTCAAATAAGCTCGGTGGATCTCGACAACCGCTCCTCTAAAAAAGATCGTCATGAGGAAAAGAAGGAACGAAAAGAAAAGAAACAATTAAAGGAGGGCGAGGACATCAACTCCACACTCAAGGACGTTCCTCGCCCCATTCCAGATGGCGAATTCGAACTCGTTCCCCTTGGAGAAGACCCGAGCAAGAGTGTCAAGATTGGGAAGGACCTCCCCGACCTAGCAAGGGAGCAGCTGAAGGCGTGCCTCAGAGAAAACGCGGACTGTTTGCATGGAGCGCGGTCGAGATGCCTGGTCTGGACCCCGAGGTCGCGTGCCACCAGCTCAACTTAGATCCAGCTGCTAGGGTTGTAGTACAATGTAGGCGTAGGCAGTCTCCCGAGAAAGCGGAGGCTGCTGAAATTGCTGTAAAAGACCTCCTAGAGGCAAATTTTATTTCTGAGGCCAGATATTCAACCTGGTTGTCAAACGTTGTACTCGTTAAAAAATCTAATGGAAAATGGAGAATGTGTGTTGACTATACCGATCTCAATAGGGCTTGCCCCAAAGAAGTTTATCCTTTACCATGCATAGATAGACTAGTAGATAATTCATCCGGTTTTAAATTACTTTCTTTTATGGATGCGTATTCAGGATACAACCAAATACCGATGGCCATGGCCGACAAAGAAAAAACCGCTTTCATGACCGAATCGGGCAACTACTATTATAACGTTATGCCCTTCGGCTTGAAAAATGCGGGCGCCACGTACCAGCGCATGATGAACAAAGTGTTCCGAGGAGAAATAGGGAACAGCCTCGAAGTATACATGGACGACATGATCGTCAAATCCCCAAAGGAAACCGACCACACGGTCGACCTAAAAAGGGTCTTCGAGCAAGCATGGAGGTGCAAAATGCGCTTCAACCCCGAAAAATGCACGTTCGGGGTCCGGGCAGGAAAATTCCTCAGCTTCTACCTAACCGAGCGCGGTATCGAGGCCAACCCCGATAAATGCAGAGCCTTCGCCCAATTCCCAATGTCGGACTCAAAAAAGTCCATCCAAACCCTCAACGGAATGCTGACCTCGCTGTCCCGCTTCGTGGCAAAATCAGCTCAACACGCACTCCCCTTTTTCAAATTACTGAGGAAAGAATCTACATTCGAGTGGACCGAAGAGTGCGAGCAGGCTCTTCAACACTTGAAGAAGGCCCTCTCCGAACCTCCAGTTCTGTCGAGACCATGCGAAGGGGGGGTCCTATACCTCTACCTCGCAGTCGCCTCCGAGGCTGTCAGTTCGGCCCTCATACGCGAGATAACCGAGGGACAAAAACCAGTTTATTTCACGAGCAAGGTCCTACAAGGACCCGAGCTCAGATACCAGCAAATAGAGAAAATCGTTCTTGCCCTCGTCAATGCAGCGAGGAGACTCCGATACTACTTTTTAGCACACACAATCGTGGTGAGAACGGACCAGCCAATCATATCCTTACTCGGACGCCCAGATATGGCGGGAAGGATGCTCAAATGGTCTCTGGAGCTCTCCGAATTCGACATACGCTACGAAAGTAGAAAAGCCCTGAAAGCCCAGGTACTAGCAGACTTCGTCGCCGAGATGGCCACTCCCGTAACCTCTTCAAACGGGGCGCACAGATGGACTATCTTTGTCGACGGAGCATCTAACGCAACTGCAAGTGGCGCAGGCATCATCCTCGAAAACGAGGAGGGTATCTTAATCGAAGTCTCACTCGCCCTATCCTTCACAACATCGAACAAACAAGCTGAGTACGAAGCTTTCCTCGCCGGCCTGAGACTAGCAGAAGACGTAGGAGCAAGAGAAATTAAAATCTACACCGACTCACAACTAGTCGCCTCCCAGGTCCTCGGGGAATATCAAGCTAAAAATGATAACCTCTCCGAATACCTAGCACTGGTTAAAGACAAAATAACCAAATTCGATTCCGTCGAAGTCCAACATGTTCCGAGGTGAAACAACACCCGAGCCGATATCTTCTCAAAACTGGCGAGCACAAAAAAGAAAGGCGGGAACAAGTCCGTAATCCAAGAGAGACTCTCCCGCCCTAGCATCGAAAAATCCACCGAGGTCATTGACGTGAACGCCATAGGGGACATCCACTGCTGGATGACCCCGGTATACAACTACCTCGCACATGGAACGCTCCCAAACGACCAGAAAGAAGCTCAAGCAACCAAGCGACGAGCCTGCGCCTACGTCATCCTCGACGGGACCCTCTATAGAAGAGGATTCTCAATCCCGTTACTCAAATGCGTCGAGGAAGATAAGGTCGACTACATCCTGCGCGAGATACACGAAGGAATTAACTCCCAACACCTCGGCGGAAGGTCGCTCGCCAGAAAAGCTCTCCGAGCAGGATATTACTGGCCCACAATGCAAGACGACTCCAAGGAACACGTCAAAAAATGCGACAACTGCCAACGGCACGCTGACATGCATTTAGCACCGCCCAACGAGCTCCACTCTTTAACCTCCCCTTGGCCCTTCGCGTGGTGGGGATTGGACATCCTCGGACCATTCGTCACGGGCACCGCCCAAAACAAATATTTAATTGTGGGAGTGGACTACTTCACGAAATGGATAGAGGCAGAACCCCTTGCCAAAATAACGGCGTCTAACATTCTCCGTTTCTTCAAAAGGGACATTCTTGCCCGGTTTGGGATTCCTCAAGCAGTTGTAACAGACAATGGAACACAATTCACGGACAGGAAATTCCAAGAGTTCCTAGCAGCCATAAACACGAAACAGCACTTCGCGTCTGTCGAACACCCCCAGACAAATGGGCAAGCCGAGGCCGCCAACAGAGTCATCCTTCGAGGATTAAGGCGGAGGCTGGGCGACAGCAAAAAGAAATGGGTCGAAGAGTTACACAACGTACTCTGGGCCTACAGAACCACCCCCCATTCCACAACCGGGGAAACTCCGTTCTGATTAACTTACGGAACCGAGGCCGTGATCCCCGTCGAAATCGGGGAGCCATCCCGACAAACGGAAGCTCCCCTAGACGAGGAAATGAACGACGAGGCCCTCGGGGAAGAGCTAGACCTCGTCGAAGAAATCCGAACAGGGGCATCACTCAAAGAAGCTTCACTTAAACAAAACGTAGCCGTCCGATATGACGTTAAAGTCATCAAGAGGGACTTCGAGGTAGGCAGCCTCGTACTGAGGCGTAACGCCAAAGACTCTAGCGAAGGGAAGCTCGCCGCGAATTGGGAGGGACCTTACCGCGTCCGAGGAAAAACCGAACACGGAGCTTACTACCTCGAGAACCTCCGAGGAGAGGAACTTCCTCGCCCTTGGAACGCTCAAAAATTGAAACAATATTATAGCTAAGTATTCGCCAGGCAAAACGCCATCAAGCAGAGATGGATCCCCGTTAAAACGAACAACGCGCGAGCTAATTCATACAACGGGCAGCGCCAGGGCACCGCGTTCGCCTAAAACCTATTAAGAAAGCAAGTCCCGCTCAGGAAACGAGCAGTGACGCAGCTAGACGAGGACAGCTTTAAAGACAAGCCCCGCCGTCATCGTGCCCAGGCTTGGCACCCAGCTCGCGATGGGAAGCCAAAGCCATGGAGAGGGTACCCCCGTCGATCACTCTCCCCGTTATAGCCTAATTGCGAATGTTTGGCGCTTAAGCAGTTCCCCAAACTGTTAAGTATTATCACAAGGAAATCTCGCTCTCCTCGCCATATCTAAACGCGAAGAATTATCACAACGATAAATTTTCTAAGTCTAAACGTGAACACGAGGAGAATGAGAAATAAATAAATTTTCTGAGCAGAAATGCACACAAACAATAAATCATACAACGGCAATACTTAGCGATAAAATAAACAACAATATTAACGATGCAGAGCACATTGTCATTAAGAGACGGGGACAAAGCCCACTTGTTCAAATGATACAAATACCGGGCACGCAGGCCCCAAAACTCTTCAAAAATAAAAATAATAATTTTTGGCACGCAGGCCCCAAAGATCTACAATCAAGCACCCTCCTCGCCAGGGTCGTCATGGTTACTCTCGCCCTCCTGCTCCCCGCCATCACCCTCAGCATCTTCATCCAGCTCGTCCGCCTCCATCCGCTAGTAGGCCGGGGAAACAACTATTTTGCCGTCCTGGACCTGGTACAGCAGCCCAGTCCCCTCGGTGGTAAGCTCAACCCCAGGGTTCGCTATCTTCAGCTGGGCAATGGCGTTGTTGAAGGCGTAGCTAGCCCCCTCCAACGTATCCCTTTGGAGTCCAATAATCTCCCCGACCAGCTGTGCCCGCGTCACCAGCCCCCTTGTGGCGTCAGTCTCATCAGCAGAGGGGAGTATACCACACTTTAGCTCTTCTTTCTCCTTCTGCTCGGCTGCTACTTGAAGCTTCAGGCTCTTCACTTCCTCCTGCAGCCTGGCCAGCTCCTCCCGTGTTTCACGCAGCTCTTTTGCCTGCTCGACGAAGACTTCATATTTGCCTTTGTAGTCGAGGAGGTCAGCCTCCGCCTTAGCCAGTGCAGCCTCCAGTTTCTCGATCCTCTCCCGCACCTTGACAAGGTCTTTGGTCGCACCACCCTTCTCGTCGGTCAGAACCAATGCTGTCTCCCATAGTCGCATCATGGCAGCCGCGTCCCTGGCGAGCTGCGCCTTCGCCTCAGCAGCACTCATCCCGGAGATGATGCTCCTTTCGTCCTCGGTCACTATCGGCGGACTCCTCTCGAAAAAAGTCCTCGACCCATAGCACGTGGGGACCACAAACCTTTGCTGGAGAGCACGGTCCTCGGGAACTGTTAACTCGATCACATCTTCATCTTGACGCTGCCTCTTGGCAGCTTTGTCCCGGGGACCCGAGCTAGCAGCGGCCCCCGGGGAGGAAGAACCACCAGGGCCGGATACGGAGTGAGCGCGCACAGCTCCCACCCGACCCCTCGACTTCTTCTTCTTCTCTTGTCCTTGGTCGGCAGCCATAGTAACGGGATTTGTACTCACGAACAGAATCCACGTAAATGTCGAAGAGAGGCACCTGTTGCTTCAGCGACTCCCAACTACGCTGCCCTTCAGAGTTTGTTTGGCGCTGCAGCTTAAACACCCGGAAAAACAACTCCACCGACGCCGCGACTGAGTGGTATTCGCATAGCCGCTCAAACGCGACGAGGAACGCCATCGAATTTGGGTGAAGCTGGGAGGGAGCGAGATCCAGATGTTTGAACACTCTCACCGCGAGCGCGCTGAACGGTAAACGCAGCCCCTGGTGCTTGAAGATGATCTCGTACATGAAGCATCCAGGCCCCCTCAAGGTCGAGCACACTCGGTGATGTGGCCTGGGAGCATAGACAGCATAGTTCTCTGCTGACAGATCCTCCTCGACCACGGAGAACGTCCCCAACGATGTGGGGGTAATCACCGAGGCAATCCCTCGCGGCTCAAGCCCAACCCAATCTAGGGCGGGGTTCGTCATCGGGTCCACTTCCTCGGCCATTTAACCTGAAAAGCAGCGAAAGAAAAAGTGAATTCGACAATTAATCAAATCCACCCTTCCACCGCAATTCAAGTGAAAGGGCGTGGATAGGCGCGGGCACGCTGCCCTCAGCCAAAGCCCTTAATAATGGCAGCACTAAATATGAGGAACATACGAGGACGTTCTCTCTTGGCAAAGGCCCTCCAATGAATTAAACGAGGACGTTCTCAAAACTTGCTTCACACGCGAGGAGATGTCCTCGACACTAAGTCGCCAAACAGACTCAATCTTTAACGGGGAGGAGGTCCCCACCAAAGAAATCTGCTCACTGAGAAAGTTCTTTAACGAACTCATCTAAAGCGCGAGGAAAGATGTCCTCGGCACGAGAGTTCCTAACGAACTCACCGTTAAAGGGGGAGAATTCCCCAAGAGAAACTCTGATCCCTTTGCGCGAACAAGCACCGCGAGGAGATTCAAATCTCCAGAAACTCATACGAAACTCATGGAGTTCATCAACTTCATGATGAATTTCATGAATCTCACTGGAGCGATTCCGGCGACACAGCGGCGATGGAGTCCCAAAACGCATAGAAACAACGCAAACGGAACCGGAATTTTATACGAATAACGAAATCGAAGTTTAAAAACTTTGAACCACCGTGAACAGCGAGAAACAAGAGCAAAACAAATGCTCCGGTGATGGCAAAACTATCACCAAACACCAACACTTTTCCGGTGTACTACAAACCCAAGCATAACAACGGCTAATCTACTCAAAAATGATGATAAATAAACCACATAAGAAGGAAAGAGCACTTACCAGTTACGTGAAATAGAGATTCTGGTAAGTTTTGAATGCAAATCCAAAGAGAAAAATGTGAACTTTGTTGATTGTTGCTACTGTTGCTAACGAGAGAGAAGAGACAGGTTTGAATGAAAGGAGAATATAAAAAGCCCACATTTCTTTCCCTTCCCCTATTTATAAACAACTTCTCAACAGTTGCATCTCCACAGCAGCAATAGGCACTGTTCCAATCTGAAACATTGGATCAATCCAATGGATCTAATCGAAAGAATCCAACGCACCTAATCTGATCCGAAGAGAAGAGAAACGACGCGTAGATCCAACGGCTCACGCGTCTCCTCGTGAAGCGAAATCGCATTATGACTATTCATAGCCATCATCACGCTTTTTCATAGCCACGACACGTGGCGACGCGAAACGAAGCGTCTGTCATTTCAAAAGTCACTTCATTCTGCTCGTCAATCCCGAATTCCAAAGCGGATCTTTTGAAGGATATGCCGAACACGCAACTCGAGGACGAAGTAATTTTTCCAAGAGGAATTCGCGGACACAACACGCGAGCAGAATCCAAAACCCCAGTTCCGCGAACATAATAGTTCGCGAGCATAGATACAAATAACGCGAGCATAATCCGCGAGTACAACCCACGGATCTGCGAGCAACACCCTCGTGTACCGCGAATATGAATTGGGGCTCTCCTCGCTTGGCACATTGACTCTAAGTAATTACTCCTATGCATAGGAGCAAAGACTTGGGGGGCTCCTGTTCTGGACTGGGCCGAGCAGGCTGGCCCAATCCCCTTCTGCTCGGACAGCCCAATATCGAGGATGCTCCTCGATAGCATCTCTACCACGTGCCTATCTGATACCCGCTTATCAAGGACACGTGGCCTCAAAGCCTATCCACTCCCCAGAAATAGTGGAACGGCTCCCAGGACGATAGGCTCAAAGGCAGCCTTATCACCACTCCACGTGGGAATCCTGGCAGTCACTCTTAATGGGCTGCTCCCCACGGCCCATTAAGGGGACCTTTGGCCCAGCGCTGGGGGAGTCTATAAATACCCTCCTTCTCTGGAGGGTCAGGTATTCTATTCACTCTAACTCACTCTTAAACTTGTACTTCTTGAGCTCTCATTAACTTTAGCATCGGAGCGCCTGCAGGTATAAACCCCCCCTCCGTTGGATTGCTTGCTCAACTCCGGACGTATAACTGGCCATCACTTATTCTGATCATCAGGTAAGATCAGTTCATCATCCCAAAATCAAACAACCAAAGGAAACACTAACTAATGTCAAACTTCTAGTGTCGAAAAACCATTATCCATCCATCCCTCTTCATTCTATTTCAAATTGAGACACTCACTCTCAATCTCATACACCTCACCTCTTTAGTTATACTTCTATGTCCCTAAATTTGAATGTTTATTCACTGATTGATTGCTAATTATATATTGCTATATTAAATGGGGGTCATGAAATTTAGGATTAGAGAAGCAACATGAGAGAAGACGTGTGAGCCGTGCATGTTGGAACATAGAGTACATTATGTGTGAATTGAAAATAAAATCTTAATCCCACATCGGATAATAGAGCATATTAATATGTATTATAGACTAATATGTATTTTGAGATTAAAAATAAATAAATATGTCATTTTCTATTTAAGAGCATGTGCTGAAAAATCACATGTAACTTATTTTTCCTATTAATTCGAGAGCAGCAAGTCACTCTCCACTCCCCTATTATTTAGGAAAGGAGTTAATAATATATTTGCAACTAGTCATTAACTGCAGTCTTTATAAAGAAAATATCCCTAGTTGATAAAGAAGACATATGTACATATATAGCAGCTGCCACCAGAAAGAAGAACACATTATATATATAGTTTGCGGCTAATATAAAAAAAAGTAAGGAAAAAACTGAAAAAGAATGGAGGAGTTTCCTTCCATGACCGGATTGTTGTGTTGCATGCTCATCATGTGGTAGTTGAATCACTTATCTACCTCATAGTAGGTTAGTGATTTATTA
The DNA here is from genome assembly GCA_030408175.1 of Trifolium repens. Taxonomy (NCBI): domain Eukaryota; kingdom Viridiplantae; phylum Streptophyta; class Magnoliopsida; order Fabales; family Fabaceae; genus Trifolium; species Trifolium repens. Next base: position 27,352,817 of record CP125841.1, on the reverse strand, counting down.
TATTGCTATAATTCTAAAGCATTGTGACTACTTCTATTGCTATCCAAACTCTAGAAGAACATGGTAATTATTACTATTTGGATAGATAGCTTAAAGTAAATTGATTTCATGTGATATTGTTATGGTCCTAATTACTTAGATAATTAAGCACTGTTTTAAATAGCATCTGAATAGACAATTTGGAAGAGATACTTGTGCATAATGATATTAACATAGATTTGTGCCGTAATAAAATTATTTGATGAATGAATTAGGCACATGAATTAGTTTCTTTATCTGGTTATGCTAATTGAAAGATTTGTATTAATATTTGTTCCAAACTGTTTAGAAAGAAAAAAAACCATGAACGTAACGAATCTTTATTATAATTGTATCAAACTATAAGGTTGTTGTTAACTAGTAAGTGATAATATTAGTATTTATATATATTAGTATTAATTTATTTTAAGAGTGATTAAAGTATCACAGTTCCATCAAATTTAGAATGGTCATAGAATCATAATTCCTTTGTTTTAAGAGTGGTCTTAGTTACTATATGAGAATGGTCAAAGTACCATAATAGAATGGTCATAGAACCATATTAGAATGGACTTAAAATCATAGCGCACTGGTTTTTTGTGCCATATTTGAGGATGTAATTCTTGCCCGATATCTACAGTGCAATAATTATCGGTATCAGTAGAACTGAGCTGTTTTGTCCTAGGGATTTCGCGGTTGATAGTCTGTTATGCACAATTTTGGGCAGTGCCGCGAAACGTCTTAAAGAAAGCGTATTGACCCGCGACTCAACCCAGTAATCTCTTCGGTGACTGAAATTATTTTAAAGGTTTTTTAACACCGGTAACAACAATGCATAACTCTTGTTATATAATATCGAGAGAATCCTTTTCGTATAGACGTGGAAAATAAAATCATAAAACCCTTTAAATGCAAAGCCCGATTATCATAGCATAGCCATAGGCATGGATTTTATGAATTCGAGTTTTTATTTTGTTAAGTTGAAGGTGTGATTAACTTCTTGGTTGAAAGAGGAATAGGCGAGGTTGAAGATGAAGATCAAGGAATCTTTAAATTTTTTGGTTGGACTTTGGAATTTTTTAGGATTTAGAAAAAATATCCATAACAAGATGAACTTTGAAGATGAAAATCAATGGAGCCTTTAAATTTTTTTGAGATTGAACTTTGAATATTTTAACTTTTGTTTTTTATAAAAAAGAATGGAGAGGGGGAGTAATTCAATTTTGTATGAGATAATTTGGTAAAAAGTACAAGGGGTGATGGACATGAGAGAGAGAATTGAGTTGGAAGCAATAATCATGCGGGGAAGGTGCATGCTATAGGAGATCAATCTAAGGCTCGTTTGGTTGGAAGGAAGAAAAGTGGGAGGAAAGAAAATTACGGAAATCGATGAATGAATTTAAAGTAAAAGTTAATCCATATTCATTTATCGATTTCCGCATTTTTTTTTCTCCCACTTTCCATCTTTCCAACCAAATTGACCTTTGTCCACCATAGACCATTTGTCACTCTAGTCGATATTAGTCACTTCACCAAAAAGTTTTTGTCAATAATTAACCCAATATTCCCAATAATAAAAGTAAAAAACCCAATTTAAACAAAAATAAAAATTACTTCATCTAGTATTATATTTTTATTTCTCCATTTCTCGGGAACCTTCACACACAGCGGAGAAATATCTTCTCCTTCCCAGATTTTCTTTTCACCAGTCACCACGATTCACATATCACCTCCTTTTTCCCTCAACAAATAAACCCTCAATCTCTCTTCCAAATCAACGATTTTTCTCAATAATTTCCCAATTTTATTGTTACAGTTCTCCAATTTCACGATCCTGGATTTCTACCCGTCGGCTTTCAACCATCATCAACGTTTGTAAATTTGGTAGAAGACGAATCTGTGTTACAGCGTTTATATTGTGGAGAAACATATCTGTGTGGGTTTCAAAAGGAAAAAGAAATATGCAGCATGAGAGTTACTGATGCTTCAATTCAAGGGCAAAATAGACAAATTGATAGGATGCAAAATTGCGGTGGGGAAACTTGATTTCAAGAAGCTAAGAATTGTAAGTTTATGGGAATTGGGAGGAAGTTTTATGTGAATTCACAGATACACTAAGTCCCACATCGGAAATTATACTCTTTTACAATCTCCTATTATTCTATATAAGGAGAATTGTAGTATGAATAGATTAATTAATTATTGGGCCTAATTTAAATTGTGTGGCCTTTAGTTAATTTTTCTTGTCCGTATAACGAGTTGAGTCCACTTGGAATCTGGTTTTGGAATTGAAATGGAAGAAGAAGGAGGGATGAAGCGTCGGCGTTTGGTGGTGCGTCTGCGGTTGCCACGTCGGGCTGCGATTCTTCCGGACGAACTTATGGTAGAAATCATCTCATGGCTCCCAGTGAAACATGTTATGCAACTCAGGTGCGTTAACAAGTTTTTCAAAAATCTCATATTTGATCCTCACTTCGTTGAAATGCATCTCAATAAATCAGCACGAAATTCGCAACAACTCGCATTAACGTTGTATCGTAAAGATAACAACACTTCCCGTATGGAAACTCTCTCCATTCCTCGTTTACTCCGAAACAAATCTCCCATCTTTCACCACCGCCATGACCGCCGTCTATTGAACGACTATTCACATATACAGCGGCGGTCATATAGATTGCAGAGGGTTGTTGATTCATGCAATGGATTGGTATGCTTGTTTGGTGTGAAACACCCTTCTGGACGTCAATGGCTTCGTTTCTGGAACCCAGCTATGAGAACAAAATCTAAAAAATTTCCACTATTTTTTGATTATTGGGCTATTTATAGTTTTAACTTCTCTTTTGGTTATGATAATTCCACTCGAACTTATAAGGTGGTAGCGTTCTGTATGAAGTATGATGTGGAGCCAATACTTTTCCTTAAAGTTTTGAGCTTGGGGGATGATGATAATTCTTGTTGGAGAGATATTCAATGTTGTTTCCCTGTGATTCCACTTTACTGGCTTCGTAATAATGCTAAGACTATTAATAATAAGGGTGCACATTTGAATGGTACTATTAACTGGATTGTCCTTCGCGATTACAACACCAATAGCAGAAGTACTATTATTACTGTTAACCAATATGTGATTCTTTCACTTGATCTCTCCACCGAGAAATGCACTCAATTGTTGCTACCTCAGAGATTTGACGAGAAGCTCTGGCACACGCCAAAGCTTGTGGTTTTGATGGGCTGTCTTTGTTTTTGTCATGATTTTGAGGAAACCCATTTTGTTATATGGCAAATGAAGAATTTTGGAGTTCAAGAGTCTTGGATTCAATTATTTCAAATTAGTTATGAAGGAAAGTTCTTTAGATGGGTGAATTTGTGGCCATTGTATCTTTCCGAGAATCATGATACACTGATATTGGCAAATGATGAAGTTCACGAGGCATTTATCTATAACCACAGAAGAAATAAAGTACACAAAATTGGAATTACCAACGATATATCGTGGTCAGAGGCCATTAATTACGTTGAAAGTTTGGTTTCAACTCGTTGAAATTTGAAAGTGAGTTTCTCTTCCTCATGTTACTTGTTTGAATTTATGTTACTTATCTATGTCGCTATAAATGATTATGTTACTTGTTTTTAGTCTACCATGACAACATTGTCATGTTCATTGTTTACTTCAGTTTTTTTTTTGCTGTCTAATGCAATATCAATTAGATTTTTTTTGCTGTCTTCTGCTTGCCAAATCCCTGCTCTTGAAGATAGTCCAGTAGAAGTACAGGACTACAATAAACTATTAGAATGTTGCAGAAATTGCTGCAAACTAAATGCCAAAATCTTTCTGGTACAAGTAGAGAGTTTGAACGGCTAAATAAGCACTAGGCACTCCAAGCAGGCAGTAGGCACTAGCATAAGCATTTGTGAGGCTGTTTGAGAGAATTTATAGAAAAAGCTCTTTAGGATAGCTTATGAAAACAATTTGACTTTTTAATCTTTTGTTATAGAAATTGCTTAATACATAAGTACTTGTATTGTATGATAAGCACTTAATTAAGATGTTTATCAAAATAGGAGTTTGATTCTATCCCTTTCCTTTCCTTTTGCTTTGCTGCGTTTTAATTTGATGTATGTATATCTGTAGGGATGTGAAAGAGAGGTTGCTGAGGCCGAGAAACAACCCTCCTCTGATGAGGTTGCTGAGTTCCTGATCATATGATAGCGCCCAAACTAAAGAGAAGGGTAAACCCGTCATTTGGAGGGTTTATCAAAGGAGGAATAAAACAAATAAGTAATATAATATTAGTGTGTTATTTGAATTCAAATAATTAGTTATTGGTTGTGGTTGTATTTAAGTTTGTTGTTTGTTGTTTTTATGTTATGTTGGAAGTTTATTTGGAAGTTACTAGGCCAGAAGAAGTTATCTTCTGAGAGAGCAAACTGCTCTAGAACATTTCAGATTGTATTTTCATTTGTTCATCAATGAAAATCGCAAGTTTCCTTGCAATATCATTTTCTCTATAATCCAGTTTTACATATTGTAACTGCTGCAATTCTGGTTTTTATCATCATATTAGTTATAGTACTGTTTTATATTGGTTGTTAAAGTGTAATGAAATTGTGGAAGCATTTGGGATTTATAAGGAAATGGTGGAGATTGGATTTGAAGTTGATTTGAGGATGATGAGGACTAGACTTTGGTGAGACGTTTGTCTAACATATCAGGGAAGGAAAAATGGTTGCTTGAGTATTATGCATATCAAGTGTTTGATAAAATAAAAGAGAGGGGTTTTGTAAACATATATAAACATTAATGATATGACTTATATTATGTTGACTGGAAAGATCTTGTTGCCCTTTCCCTCGTCCCATTATGTGATGTGATATTGTCATTAATTTGCAGGCTTGATTGATACTATCTTTGGGTGGCTTCCTTTCCTTTATATAATTGGATATTACTTGTATAATCTTTAGACTGAATATAGATCTTGTTTGCATCATTAGTTCCGTTTTGTATGCTGTACAGGACTCTCCTCCAATACGTGGACCCGCCGAACATTTTCTTACATTGAGGGCCTTTGGTGCTCTACCAATTGTGATTGCATTAGCTGCACGGGGCACATTTTGTGGATTTAAGGTTACAAAGATGCCTCTATATGCTGTTGGCAAGTATTGCAGCAGCTTTCTGCCTCCCTCCTCCATTTACTTACGCATAAGTTGCATACAGTTGATTCCAGTTACAGTCATTTACATCTCTCAAATATATAAATAAATAAAAAAGGCAAAATTTTACAGATTTTTTAAATTTGAATTATAAACAAGTATCATTGGCAGAGATGATCCATGTAGAATATGAAATGAAAAGTGCATAGTTGACTTAATTTCTGAAACCATAATATCTGCTATTTATACTTTATATTATTTCCTCTCCATAAAATAACAAGCAGATCCTCTACCAATTTCTGAGATTGTTTGTTTAGTTTATATCTGCAATTTCCCTGATGGTTTTATATAAATTCTCAATACTACTCTGTTCTATGAGCAGTCAATTATTGTTTTTACATGTTTGTACTCTGCAAAATGCTCCATGCTGCCCTGCCACTACTGATGTGGAGAAATAGGAGTGCATTTCTTGGTAAAGGATTTTCTGGATGTATAAATGACAAAGGCTTCTCTTGAAATTTCAGGTGCTGGAAATTTTCTTAATGTCATATTGGATCCAATATTAATATTTCTTTGTGGTCTTGGCATTAGTGGTGCTGCAATTGCGACAGTGATCTATGAGTATGTCAGGAATGCGGTAAACTTGGTACTATATGTGCTTTTTGCACATGTCCTTTAATTCATGCGATCTTCTGCTTTTAGCAGAATTTGTCTTTTTGTTCACCAGTTTTTAATAGCTTTCATTCTTCTATGGAATTTGAGTGGCAAAGTGCTCCTAATCCCCGTTGACTTTGTTGGGACAAAATTTTCCAGCTATCTGAAATCGGGTATTTGCTTATAGCCTTTAAATAGTTCTATATAAAAAAATACAAAAATTAAGTTGCATTTTTTTTCTTCTCTCAAAACTACTTTTAGCATGCAATGCCATTTCTTAGAAATTTATTGCTGATAACAAATGATTGGCTAATTTGAAAAATAGCTATAATTTTATTAGAAGAAGTCCTTGTTAGAAGGATAATACATAAAGTTTATTTATTTACATAAGCTAAAAAATAAGTCAATTCAAACGGGACTGATAATCAATTCGGATTGACTTAATTCAAATGGGACTGATAGTCAATTCGGATTGACTTATTTGAGTTTAGCTACTAGTATAAGCACTCGTGAGGCTGTTTGAGAGAGGTTATAGAAAAAGCTCTTTAGGATGGCTTATGAAAACAACTCATAGCTTATATGAAAACAATTTGACTTTTTTATCTTTTGTTAGAGAAATTGCTTAATACATAAGTACTTGTATTGTATGATAAGCACTTAATTAAGATGTTTATCAAAATAGGAGTTTGATTCTATCCCTTTCCTTTTGCTTTGCTGCTTTTTAATTTGATGTATGTATATCTGTAGGGATGTGAAAGAGAGGTTGCTGAGGCCGCGAAACAACCCACCTCTGATGAGGCTTTGCAAGAATCTCTATTGCGTTTATCATGGGCGCTTGTTCACTCTAAACGTTCAGAAGATGTGCAGCGTGGGATAGCAATGCTTGACTGTAAACCACAACCTCTTTATCTCTCTCTTTTACTTAACATGCAAGTGTATAGGTATTCAGCAGAGTAATACTGTTGTTATGTATGTGCAATTATGTTGATAATAAAATTACATCTTTATGGCAGCATCGTTAGGTAATACAGCTGACCCGTTGCGGCAAAGGGAGAAGCGTTTATCTTCTGGCTGTTGGATATTATAGAAGTGGTGACTATTCAAGGAGTAGAGATCTTGTTGAGAGCTGCTTAGAGGTGTGGTTTTCTCTCTCTGGTCTTGCTGTTACTTGGTTATCTAGAGCAATACCAAAACTGAGCTTTCCACCCCACTAATTTTTTAATGTCCTACACTTCATTCCCTATTCAAGGAGTATAATGATTTCATCGGTTCCATTTTGTAGAAAAATCACATCCGTGTGTTTTCTTCCATTGTTTTCAATTTCAATTATGTTCCCCTAATCTATGATTGAGAAACTTGGTCTGTTTAATTTCTAACAATATTTTCAATTTTTACTTTGTATATGGGTGGATGGATGACTTTTGGTTATGGATTTTCCTTTTTAATTGTGTTAGTTTGAAAATGAAAGCTAACTAGAAAAAATGTATTTTCGTAAACAATGTTTTGAAATTTTTTTCTTCTGAGTTTTCAAAAATATTCAATCTATTTTTTAAATTTTAGTGTTTAACTAGTTGTTGTCTCTATCCTGACTGTATCTTCAAAAACATCATATTTTTGAAAAGAATTTGACTTCTGTAAATCCATTTCTGTACATATATTACTGTAACAGTTTGTATGAATAAGATATGATATTGTAAATTTTGTTGTTGGGAGTTAAGACTCTTCTCACTCGGTATCTCTATTAAACAGAATTTAGCGAATAACCTTGAACATTTCCATTGGTTTTTGACACTGGTTCGAAATCTGAAATAGGGTAGCTTACCACAAGAATCATGTGCATTACTTTTTTCCTCTTTTCTTTTTCATATACTAGAGTCTTTGGTTCACTATTTATTTGAAATTTATAGAGGAAAAAATGACACACTCACTATCCATAAATTTTGGATATTTTTTTATACTCTTTTGAAATCCAACAATTAATTCCAAGTGAGGATGAAGTACACGATCAAAATTTTCATTCCAATCCTCCAGTTTCCATATCACATGAATCCAGAAGAATAAAATTCATAATTATGGAGTGCAATCTGTTGAATGTCAAAGGGTTTTACCTGACTTGAAATCAAGTAAATTGAGTATCATCAAGTTGGAAATATTTGCTGATAGGGATAAAAGTCTAACTTTCTTAGCATGGCTGAAAATACTGTCCCATCAATATTGCAGTAAAGTATTCTCCTATACTCTACCATATTCTCCAACATGACTAAAAAAGAAAAACAGTTGGTAAATGGCAAGTTTTGAAAGAATTGGTTGTGGATCATACTTTTTCAAATGACTGAGATGCTACAAAGTCTACTGGTAGTGGAATTCCTCTTATTTGGAAATCTGACAGAAACAAACTGTTTGAAAATTATTAGTGAGTGCAATTCGTTTTACTGAAACTTACTGTGTGATGTTATGCATTTATTTTACAGGCTCTTCTTGCCAGTAGTTACTCACTGGGAAATTATGAGCAAGCACACCTCATTATATATAGAGTGATACAGGTTACTGGTTGTTATCCCCATTATCTGCTTCCCTTTTTTATCAGATTAGGACATACACTGATCCATACCTCCTTTTTTCTCCTTCTCTCTTCTACAATTCTAGCAGATTGGTTTAGGAGCTGGAATCACTTTGTCAATGATCTTATTTTTTGGGTTTGGACCATTTTCTAGTTTATTTAGCACAGACTCAGAAGTTTTGGATGTTGCTCAGTCAGGTATATTGGTAAGAAAACACAATTGTTTGTTGAGAATTACTTTTATAATTGCTTGATTGCTGCAGGCTACGAGTTGAAGTGAACTTCATTTGGATGTCTTTTTATATTGAGAATATTTTTAGATTCAGACTGTTATTCCTTTTATCTGGATGAATAACATACCCAGTGCCTGCTAATGTTTTTCGGACTATATCAGAAATATGTAAGTGCTTGAAGGGTACTTTAGCCATGCCATTGCCAACCTTTTAGTGGTGTTACCTAATGTTTGTTATATGTAATTTGATTCTCCATTTTCTCTTGGGAATTGGGATGCATGTAATATAGTAATGTTGTTTTTGTTTGAAATATCTGAAATGTATCCACATGTGTAGTTTGTTGCTGGATCTCAACCAGTGAATGCTTTGGCATTTGTTATTGATGGGTTTTATTATGGTGTATCAGACTTTGAATACGCTGCTTACTCGATGGTAATTACCTACTTCAATGAGTAATAGATGCTTAAACATTTCAAGTTATTTTTAATCCTTTTTGTTCCTCCCTCTTATTTTTGACCCTCCTTTCTTACTTGCTTCTTTTGTTTGGCTTTTGTCAATGATAGGTACTAGTTGGACTAATTTCTTCAATTTTCATGCTGGTGGCTACTCCGGTGGTTGGACTTCCTGGAGTCTGGACAGGACTGTTTCTCTTCATGATGTTGCATGTTCTAGCTGGAGTTTGGAGGTAAAGTATATAATTTATTTTGACAGATATGAACTACTGTGTTGCACTATTCATATTTGCTTCCTAGCACAAAGGACTATGGCAGAATGATACAGAACACATTGGTGTAAATGGAATTTGATATGGTATCGCCGTCATTAGTTTTATATAGTCTCTCTTCATCTGTCCTGCTGGGATGGAATCTATTAGGCAGGATACTTTTTGGATTACATGAGAAGATTTTGATTGAGTTAACATTTATATTTTCCTTTTTTGTAAGGATAAGCAGCAAAAGTGGCCCATGGGATATGATCTGGTATAAAGATGAAGCAGAAGACTGATTCTAACTAAAGAGCTCCAATATGAGGATACGTAAAAGGTTCTGTACCCTCTTCTGCTTACCAAATCCCTGCTCTTGAAGATAGTCCAGTAGCAGTACAGGACTACAATAAAAACTATTAGAATGTTGCAGAAATTGCTGCAAACTAAATGCCAAAATCTTTCTGGTACAAGTAGAGAGTTTGAACGGCTAAATGAGCAAGGGATGGAGAAAATTGTTGAATCAATGGTTTCTGGCATTGTGCATTTCCTTGCATATTTTCATTGCTGAGGGAAGCTGCATCTTAGAGGTAGGTATCTGATACTGGTATGTGCTCTGTTACTTGTGCAATTGTGCTGTATATGTGAGGTTTATATAAGATATGAAATCTCTTTCTAGGAAAAAAAAACATATTGTAGAATGTCGATGTAACCTTCACTGACAAATTGGTTAAAGGGTCGTAGATTTTTTTCTTTAGGTAATGTGAACTATGTACAATAATTCTGTAAATATAAATGTGTTGACTTGGTACCTGAATATCTAAATATGCTAATTTCTTAACAAATCATCCTTTTCTCTTTATAATTGTATTCTTCTATCAACTATCATTAATCCCTATGCATGTATAAGACCATGTGCTACATAAATTAACAAAAGCTCATCAAAATGAAGTTTCATTCTTACATGGTGATGGATTTGCAATAAAATGAAGATTACCAATATGATAGATGGAACTTGCATCAAAATGAACAACACTTAAAGGCTATTATTAGAAACATAGACCTGTTCACAATGTTTGTTTGGATACGATGGTTTCTAGATTGTCTCATGGTGTGGTTGTATGTTAAGATTGTCTTGATGTTGCTAATTTGATGTAATGTTCAAAGCAAAAAATAACATAGAAAGGAGGACGCTCAACAACAAAAATGGAAGATACAACTCCTTCCCTTTATTCAACAAAATACATGTTGTCATAATTCTTTCATCTAAATAAATAAAATTAATAATTAAATATGTTTTCATAATTCTTTCATCTAAATAAATAAAATTAATAATTATTCAACAAAAAATACATGACGAGTAGAGTACAGATGAATTTATATTTTGTGTTTTTTTTCTTTTATGTTATTTAGCCATATGATTTGTAAACAAAAAACACTTAGCAACATGATTATTAGAAAAATTTAGCCACATGATATTCAATTCACTATGTCTGTTGCTAAAGAATTAATGTTGAGATCCAAAGTCTCACCGGAGTTACGTTGTACAGTATATATGTTGAATTCAAATAAAAAAAATAAGGAACAATTTGGAATTTTTTTTTTGTCTTTTTTATAAAAAACTTTGACCAATTTTCAAATGTTTAATTTCACTTATGCCCATATCTATAATATTAATAAGCCAGAACGATTTATTTTTTTCATTCTTCAAAATCTCTAGCTTCTCATGCATTCTCTTTTGAGGTGCATTTGACAATTAATGCATTTATCTATAATAATTGTCAACTATTTCAAAACCTCTACATAAATGACCTCCTATAATTCATGTGTTAAATGATTCATATACCTTCTTTTCAATTTTTAATTTTTTTTATTTCAAAATTACAAATTTCTTTTTCTGACAAATTTTAAACTTTCAAACATAATAAGAATTTTTTTTGTTAAGAAAACATAATAAGGAATCTTATTTTATTATTTTAAAACATATTGTCTCTATAGGGCAACCTGTTAGGATCATCTCCTATATAACCAAATAGCCTAATTATATTTATTAACAAGACATTTGTGTTGCATAAGGCAAATAATTAAGCATATATATAAGGCAACTAATATTATTTTTTTTGAAGCAAAGGCAACTAATTAATATTAATAAGGAAATTTTAAATTTTCAAAATTCTTTTATGCGTTCAAGTTGCAAATCACAACTGAAACGAAAATAATTTGGCATACACCTTTTATATGTGAAAAGTATTTCACTATTAGTTGCTTAAAATAAATTTTATTTTGCTATCAATTATATAGATCCCTAAATTAAGCAAATAGTTAGTGTGACTACTTGCTCTTTTTCACTATAAATAGTATTATTGAGTTTCAAAATTTTCACACCATTTCAAAATGCATTATCAAATTTGAAATTCTTCTCTAAGTTTTTATTTATTTTATTCTTTGTACACTTCTCTTATTTCTTCTTCTGTTTGTTTGAAAATATTTATTTTTATGTGTGACATTTTTTCCGTGTCTTTTTTGACTTTGTTGACAGGATTAGTGAGGTGAAGAAGTTTTTTGGTCAATGTATGACCAATATATATAATAATGAGTAAGTTTATTACAAAATTATTTCATTCATATAAGTATGACTTACTCTATTGTGAATTTCATCTTTGACTCTTTATTTTTTCATCAATGTTATTACAATAATAATAAGAATGGATGACTTGATTTTTTTTGTTCAAAGAACAATGAATAATATAAGAGAAGATTATTTACTCATCGATCGTATCATTATTTTAGGACTCATGAAAGAGTAAATTTAAGAAAGACAAAAAAAAAGATGGAGATCTTTCACTACCAAATTGCCTAATGCCAAGTCCTGCTACAAAAATATCGGTCATTGAACAATCATCCAACAATTCAAGTTTTAATAAAAAATTAAATAGCATAAAACAAAATTGGATTATCCTAATTTTAATATGCACTCTATATGCTTAAAGAAAATAAAATAACAATTTTCACTAGGTAGCAAGTGTCATATAAAATAAAATAACATTCTAACTTCAAGATACACACTATGAAAATTGGCTAAAAACCATATGTTTTATCAAATATAAGATGATGATGATAGAAGGAAGTAAAAATGTTAATTTTGCCACGATTTCATAAAAAGAAAAAAATCTTGATACATTAATTCCGTGATTACATTTTCCGTGATTGCATTTTTTATTTTTATAGCACAAATCAATTATTATCTTTCTCTCAGCAACTATTCAATAAAATTAAATCTGTCTCCTACAAATTATGTCGGTTGACCCCATAATAAGTTTAATTGCAATAAAGGAGCATTTAATAATCAATTACTTAAAATAGCCAATAATAATCCATGAGTATTTTTAAAAAAAAAAATCAAAGGTATCCTCCGCGCGCAACTGCAGAGAGTAATTCCCTCAAAGTAACTAAGATTTATTTAAGGTGTTTCCGTATATTTTTTTTTGTTAAGAACAATATTCTTTATGATTTCAAACTTTCTTAATATAATTCCAGATTTAGAAAGTACTCAATCAAGCACACGTGCAAAAAACAATCCTCGACGGCTGCACACAAAATTGATTGATATATTTGTAAAAAAATAGTCACAATAATCAGTTAATTAAAAATCAATTTACATAATAAATAATGAATTGATTTCAAAGGTAAGAGTCTTAAAGCACTTAAGCAAATGGTCAATATTCATTTATAACTACTACATACAAAAAAAATTTGATTGAAATGACATAATCTACTTTGTATGTCCCATATTTTTTCTATATATAAGAGACAAAGATATAACTGTTGACGGTTTTTTTAAAAACCCAAGGACAAATATTTACTATATCATTTTGAACAAATTTTAAGTACTACTCAATTAAAAGTGCGCATTAATTCAAATAGGTATTGTAAAAACCTTTTTTTTTAATACTTAAAACATGTTATTCTAAAAATTAATTATGTAATTATTTTCTCCTCATTTTAATTAATTTGTTTCATTTCCTAAAAAAACTATTATATATATATATATATATATATATATAATATAACCTTAAAAAATTTCTATTTTTTTCATGTCGTCCATGAGTCAGAGAGACCATTGGTGAGTTGATTTCAACAATGATGTAATTTCTAAATTGGTGGAAGGTGTACTTTTGAAAGTGAAGTGGTTGTAGAAAAATGTTCAAGATGTATTTCGGCTCTTTACCAAACATTATGCAGGCAACATGTTATTACACAAGGAGGTGAATAGAATTCACGTGGATATGTTCGGGTGAATAAATTGAGGGGAAATAAGAACATAAAAATGTCAAGTTTTGGAAGGTACTGAAATATAACATAATTAATAGAAATCACCTCACTAATTAATAGGATTGAAAGCATTTGACTTGGTGTTGCTTGGTTTATATATATGTAAAAGGAAATAATTTATAATAATGCATGCATCTAATTGACTTTTTAAATTTTTCACAAAGTAATTGCACACAAATTTTAAGAAAATGTTTCTATTTTTGGATTCTTAACATGTGCTTTTTAGAACGTGCCCTTAGAAAACTGTGTTAGCAAGACCCTATATATATATATATATATATATATATATATATATATATATTACAATCTTTTTATTTTTTACGTGTTTGTATATTTTATTATTGTTTTAATTTGTTAGCAAGACCTTATTGTTTTAATTTGTATATTTTATTATTGTGGTTAATCGGCTGCGGTTTCATATATGTACCATTTAATTGCCTTTAGTTATGGCAATTCTCAATCTCTTGCCTTTAGTTAACATTCATATTATTAAACATTTTTATGTAAATAGAATATAATGGATTCGTAAGCCATTCATATAAATGGCAATAGCTCAAATAGTTTTACCCAAACTCCACTACCAAAACCAATGTTTAATCTTACCACCGAATCGATTTCATCTGATTTGTTTCATGATTTTTAAGTTATGCGTTATAATCACCATAAAAAGATTTATTTTGAATTTTATTTTATTTTTGGAGCAGATTTTGAATTTTATTTGTTTTGTAATATTATACTTATATTGAATATTAACATTCAAATTAAAAGAATATTTACAAGATAACAACTTCTTTATTGATTCTTCTGTCAAAAAGAAAACTTCTTTGTTGATTCTATAGGTAATTATTTACAAGATAACAAGTTATTCATATTTTCATTTCTTTTTTCTTCTAACCACCACAGTTTAATTATTTCATATTCTATAGGTAATCACAATTTATTCATATTTGATGTAGAGTAATGAGTTGGAGCAAACAAGCTCTTGAACAACCATGTTTTTTGCCAATGCGAGACCTCTATAAACAACATAAAGTTCCGCAAGCATCATGGCAGACAACACACGAATAAAACCAGAAAAGTCTGACAAGTAAAAACCTAAAATGTTTATGATAAGACCCTCATAACTAGCTCTAACCGGAGAACCTAAACAACTATCGTCAACGTTGAGGATCACACAAGAGAAGTTTTCACTCTTCCATTTGATGAACCTGTAACCGATGTACCAACGAGATTATAGAGGAGAAAGACGATATGAAAATCTGACCAAGCTCTAGATGTTGAAGGATTGCCAATTTAAAGAGAAAGATTCATTGTTTAAACACATTAAATTATGATGTCTCCATGTCCACCAGACATCGACCGAGATGAAATTAGCTTGGAGTCAATTAAAGAGAATAAAGTCGGGTCACTGAATTCAATTGTGGTGCCAAAGGTTTCTAGAGAAGGTATAGTCCCGAACACAATGATGAAAAGTCGGTTCCTAGAGACCACATCGAGTACAAAACGAGGAAGTGTCAAACTTTTGATGATTGAGTAAGGATAAGGTATGAATCAAATTGTGACGGGCTAACCAAAAGAAAAACACGATCTTCACATGTAACTACTTGACTTTAAATAAAATGCAGAAAGTCAAAAGTTTGAAAGAAAAAGATGATATTCGCATGTAACTATTAAATGTATATTTGTTCTTCATATTTTCATAAAACTAAAATTTAGCCCCCCTATTACAAAAATGATTTTTTGGGCTTAATTTTTTATTTTGAATATTTAGTCATTATTTAATTATTCACAATTTAATTTTTCAAGTAGCGTAATTTGTTAGACACATTTTTTAAGACCAAAGTAATCGTTGTGACTTATTGAGGATATTAGTGCAATTTATAGTTTTTCAATTTTTGTATTTGATAATTATAAAATTTGAAATATTAAAATATTAATTTTTATAGGTCACTTTTTTACCCGTGCTTGACACGGGTCCGAATACTAGTTTATTATGAGAGATAGAATATTAAAAATAAGTTAGTTGAATTAAGAGTAATTAAATAAGGGTATACATGTAATAAATTTAAAATTATAAGAGTATTAAACAAAAATAACTATGTAAAATGTGATTTTTTGATAGGTGTAATTTTTTTCAAATTATTTTTTATAAAAAGGATCGAAAGGAGTATTAAAAAGGAATTTTGGTAGGATTCAAAAGGGTAATAAGTCAAAAGCTCCGTAAAAAGTTGAAAATATCAACTTTTTTCTCAATCTTCTTTTGCTTCAATTTTATGTTATAAAATTAAGTTGCTTATTTTTTTTAGATTTTTTCATAAATAGTGTTTGGCCCTATTTCTTCTTTTAAGTAAAGAAAAATTGAAAATAAGTAGGGTCAAACACTACATTGAAAGTTTGGTGTATTTAATTAATACTAATATAAATTAGATACATCAAAACTTTAGGCTCTGTTTGATCCAGTTTTTTTTAGTTTTTTATTCTCTTAAGAATGAGAAGTTGGGCCAAACACAATTTTTATAAAGTTCTTAGTCATAAAAAACAGCTTTTCTTTAATGTGTAAAATTGAATCAAAAGAGCTTCTAAGAGAAGAGGTTGAAACCTATTTTTGGGAAAAAATTCGGAACTTTTTTGTTATTATTTTTTGTTTACATTTAGAAATCAATTATCTAAAAATTTCAAATTTTTCAAATTTGTAGATTTAAAGACAATAATAGACCGAGTAGACGAGAAATACAAATTAAAATAGATTTTGAATATATATTAGAATATTTTTATACCTCCTTCATAAATATATTATAAACTTGTAAAATATAACATTTTTCTCGCATATCTATGATAGATAAAAACAATAAAACAGAGAGTACACGAGAGAGGGAAAAAAAATAATTTACATGTTCGTTCGGTAGGGTAACCAAGAGATAAAATTTTAGAGACCCGCATCCGTCCATATACAATCGTTTATGCCCGATTTTTTGCAATTGCTGACCTGGAATCCGATGCGCATTCAACCGAATAGTTCAATGCATTGTCAGTTATATCGATTTCGGGATGGGTCTCGAGTTCGTGTTTAACCTTAAGAAAATGTACATATTTTATTTTTTACTTATATTTTGAAGTGAGAGAGTAAATAATCAATTCTTATTTATTTTTTTTGTATAATTATCATTCTGATTTAAAACGCACCGTACTATGGCCAAAACAGTGTTTGACGCACCTAGAGCCACGAGATAGACTTATACTTTGCCAGCTGTCATGCGTGCAACTTTGACAAACGGTCAAGTACTTCAAAAGTTACTCCTCTCTCCTCTGTATTATCAGCGGTTCAGTTCGAAAGCAGCTATGCTCCTTTTTTTGGAGCTCCTTTTCTTCCTTTTCTTTTCACAGATTGACGACACGTGGCAAAAACCAATCTAATGGCTGGAAATTAAAGGCTATAATTAAGTAATTAAAAACATATGAAATCAGAAAATAAAGGAAAGCGTGCGTTCTTAGTAACACTGTCTTTCCATCTTCTTCTTCATCACCTGTGGAGCTACCACAGCCACCGCCGCCGCCGCCACCTCTTTCTGGCCGTCACAGGGCGGCGGTTTTTCTCCCATATTCTCAATAGACTGCGACACTACCTCAACATCTTGTCTTTTCGTATTCGCCGTCTCGCCGTTTCGCCGATTCCTCGTCATGACAGAACCTAACCATCTTGTTTCTAATATTCATGATCAAGGTATTGTTCCTTTTCAAATCTACACTTTTTATTCTTTGTCCTCTTTGTTATTGCAAGAAGAGTAAGTAATATGAAATATGATCATTGCATATTAATGTATAAGACTGCAAAACCATGGTGATAGAAACCATGAATTTTATTAAATTAAAAGATTGAAGACGAAGAGAAAAAACAAGGAATTGGTGTTATATATAGTGTTAGATATATGAATATATGTGATTGTTAGTATAGAGGAATGAGGAATTGGAATAAATAACTATGGCAATATATGTGATTTTTCTGGTTTTTCAAGTTCTCTGGTTTTCTGTTTTTTCTGAACCTCTGCCGTGGTGATACTGGTTTGTTGTTTTTGTACACTGTTTGTTTTATTCAGGTGCTGTTTCTGGTCATGTGTGGGGATTGTTTAGTGTTATCTAGTCACTAGTGTGTCTTTATTAACTTTGTCATGTTAGCAGAATGCTCTTGTATTAACTTGTTCCTTGTGGCCTCTAAGCATTTCTTGTGCTTATGAGTGCTTTACTAATATTTTTGTTTGCAGTTAAAAAAAAATGGTTAATAGTTTCACTTGGCATATAAGACAGAACGCTCTAAGGCATGTGAATCATTTATATCAAAGGAGTTCACAATTTAATTTAGAGTTCGAAGCATGCATAGATCTACATGAAGAGGAGGATGAATTTTTGAATGCATGGAATTCTTTACTTGTTGAGCATAATGTTTTGGAAGGTTCATGGCTGCATATGATTTTTCAATTGAAGGAAAAATGGGCATGGACTTATGTTCGGAAAACATTCACTGCAGGTATGAGATCTACTCAATTAAGTGAGAGCTTTAATGCTGATTTGAAAAGGCATTTGAAATCAGATTTAAATTTGGTACAATTTTTTACACACTTTAAAAGGGTTGTCGATGGTAAACGTAACAATGAGTCAGAAGCCGAATATGACTCAAAACATAAGTTGCCCAAATTGAAAATGAAGAAGGCTCGTATGCTCATTCAAGCCGGAGATGTTTACACTCCAAAAAATTTTGAGGAATTCCAAGAGGAATATGAAGAATATGTAAATTGCTGCATAAGGGATTTGCAAGGAGGTTTATATGTTGTAACAAATTGTGATAATGCAAAGGAGAGGATGGTAATCAGAATTCCTATGGAACAAAAAGTCTCTTGTGATTGTCGTAAATTTGAGACACATGGTATCTTATGTTGTCATGCTTTGAAAGTTTTAGATGTCATGAATATTAAGTTAATTCCCGAACACTACATCCTAAAGCGATGGACAAGAGATGCCAGATTAGGAAGTAATCAAGATTGGAAAGGGAGGCACGTTGAATTAGACATAAAAGCTCATTTCATGATGCGATACAATGAGTTATGTCCTCGAATGATTAAATTGACCAACAAATCTTCGGAAACTCATGAAACTTACACATTTATGTCCAAAGTTTGTGAAGAGTCCAGCAAAATAATTGATGATATGTTGGCCAAAAAGCATGTGGATGGAGAGGTTCATGTATCCATATCAATTGGAAATGATGAAATTGATAATGTGGCCACCGTTGGCATGGCAAGAGGTATAAAGGCGCGAGATTGTTCACGAAAGGGTAAAAAACGAGCTCTATCTTGGGTTGAAAAATTAGCAAGAAAGACAAAGAGGTACTCACAAAAAAAGAAAAAGACACAATCGGTATCGGTAAGTTTTTTTTTTATTAAAGTATTAAATTATGTTTAACTTTATCATATGTTTATCTGTTCTTATTTTTTACTATATATGCAACAGCAAACTACAATCCAAGAGACGCAATCAAGCCAAGTTGACAATGAAACTCAACATCAAGCTACTGTCCAAGCGACACAATTTGACACATAGGGATTTCACCATTATGCAGCAACTATTTTGGAATTGTGCTTACTTTTGGTTAAGAATGTAGCAACAATTATGCAGAAACTTTTGGTTAAGAATGTAGCAACATTAATGTAATGGAATTGTGCCTCAGTTTTACTCTGTCATTTTTGTAATATGACCATTTATGGTTTACTTAGAGTGGTTGTAGTGGCAGGTTGTCATTGTACAATGAAATACTCTTTTATAGTATAGCAGGTTGACTTTTTGTCTCAACAATGTGCTTTTCTTTTCATATAGTGGCTGATTGCTAGTCTTTGATGTATGTGTTTTGGATTGTTATTTTGTCTCAAGAAACAATAGCTTTTCTGCATCAGTGTGATATTATATATAAAAAATATTGAAAACCATAACAATTTTTAAAGGTAAACACTTTTCATTAGCAACAAAGAAGAGATACATGAAGCAGAACAGCTTTGGAACCAATTCTCCTAGATAAACCTACTAGCTTATGAGCTATAACATTAGAGCTCCTTCTAACATAGTAAACAAATACAAATTCAAATTGTTCCATCAACATTTTACAATCTAAACTAAAAGAATCAATAGCAGCTATGCAGCACTTGATGTTGAGACTGTTAACAACTACATCTGCGTCGGAGGATAAGGAAATGTGCTTCATATTATGATCAGTAGCCAATTGTAAGCATGCTGAAGCTCGGATAGCAGATCCGCCGAGACACACCAGTCCCCAAACAGTGGTACCACCTACAAAACATCCAACATCAACAAACAAAGTAAACAAGCTAAATTTATTGAGATTGAAAATAAGCACAAGATGTACTTAGATAATTACAAGGAGCAGCAGCAAAGAAAGTAAACAAGCTGCATAATAGAAGGCTAGGCCAAGCAAACAAACGAAACAAACAGCAGCCTAAAAAACCGAAAAACTATGCTGCAAAAAACCAGCAACCATAAAGCAACACCAGCTGCAGAAATCATTATAATTCCTTACACCAAAATTTCTTCAAAGAATTTCATTATAATTCCTTATAAATTATAACCAATTTGCAACACTAAATTAATCCTTTATGAACTACATAATCCAAAGAGCTTAAAAAAGTATTGCTTCACTTGTATTAATATGTAGAATAAAATCGTTAGTTATAGATAAAGACGCAACAAATCAAAATTTCCCAAATCAAAATTTTCCAAAAACCTAAAACTTTGAAAAATTATAGAAATTTGTCTCTCTCAGAAATTCATACCTGAAATTGAAAACAAGAGGTCGAAGTAGAGAATATGGGAGGAAAACCGCCGCCTTGTGACGGCCGGAAAGGGGCGGCGGCGGAGGTTGCAGCAAAGAGGTGATGAAGAAGAAAGAAGAAGATGGAAACTGAACGCGCTTTATTTTCTGTTTTCATATGTTTTTAATTACTTAATTATAGCCTTTAATTTCCAGCCATTAGATTGGTTTTTGCCACGTGTCGTCAATCTGTGAAAAGAAAAAGGAAGAAAAGGAGCTCCAAGAAAAGGAGCATAGCTGCTTTCGTTGAGTTCAATGCATGCTAATGCTGTAAAGTCTTTCTTTTAATTTAATTAAAGAATTTTATTTTTATTTTTATATTAACAGTTACATAAAACATTGAAAATTATGAATGCTAATTACTACTCCGGTCTCATATATAAGCAAATTTTTACTTTTTAGATTCATTCAATTATTAATGTATCTGATCTAAAATATAGACCAGATACATTAATAATTGGATGAACTTAAAAAGTTAAAAGTTGCTTATATTTAAGATCAGAGAAAATACATTTTTATGGTTCAATTGAATTATGCAGTGACTTCATAGATGATTGGGTGAAAATTGGTTTACCTGCTAAAGTCAAGGTCCTGAGAGAATTTGAAGGCTATAATTTTAAAGAACAATGCAAATTCTGTGGATTGGTTACCTAATTAAATTACATTTATATATTTTAACCTTAATTACAGTTTTACAGTTTGGTCCCTCAAATTTTAATTATTCATGAAATTGAACCTCTATTATAAATTACGTAGTTTTGGTTGCTCCATTAAATTTTTGTACATTAAAATGATGATTTTGTCTATGTTAAAATAGTAAAAACATTCTAAAAAAAACATTATTTTATTCTCTTTTTTAAACGATAAAATAGTAAAAATAATAACAATTATTAACAAATTTAATACTTCAATTAATTTTGCTAATCTCCATGAGAATCTTATAATTAAGGACGGATGAGTTACATAATATCTAGAATTGTCTTATCAATACTGTTTTTTTTTCTACTTTGGTAATATGAGTAATATACAACTCACACTAATTGTCTTATACTCCCTAGAATTTTCTTATCAATACTTATTTATTTGCCTTGATATCCTCGCGAATATACGCACCATGTCTCTCTCTCTTTTCTCTGCACCATGTCTCTCTCTCTTTTCTATGTGCAAAACACCTACCTACTAGTACTACCACTATATCACACATTATTTTCTCTCACCCATGCTTCCCTATCTTATTCTCTATCTTCTTTACAATGGATTTAATCAATCCTAGAAGTTGTTTTTATTGAATAGATCAACTCTATGTTTTATGAAATTTGACAAAATTAGTTTTTTTATTTTTTTAAAATATTTTTACGAAATTATTTATACAAGTTTTAAAATATTTATTTTAGTATTAAGTTTTAAAATATTTTTACTCTATCTGATTCCTTATTTTAATTTATAGTTTATTTAATTAATTTAAATAAAATACTAATACTATTATGAGACAATTTCTTACTATTACCGTGGAATTTTCAAAATATTTTTTTATTCAAATATTTCAATGTGTTCTAATCCAGTACTTGATCTCTCCGTGATTCGTACTTCTCACTTTTCAAATAAGTTACACGGTGACCCACGTGCTCTATTCTCTTTTTTTGCTGGTTCCATTCTTTTTTTTTAATGCCAATAACTTTCATCCTCTTTCCTGCATACGTGGCAACATCTGGACCACCCACAACAAGCACAATCTTGCCAAACTCATCTCACAGATCAGAAAAGCTTGAAATGAAGCCCATTAACCGGCCCATTAACCACAACATTATATACATCTTTTATTCTCAAACCTAATCTTTTATTCTTTGTTCTTTTCTTCCTCTATTCTTTACGCACAATCACCAAATGTTGTTTGCTTTCTTAATCCACAAAATTCCTTCCAACCCAATAATCCTTCCACAAAATCCTTCTAACACAATAATCCTTCCAATGAGTTTATTGAGTTCTTAAACAAACTTTGTTCCTTAGATCTTTGATGTGTTTGTGTTCTTGGCATAAGAACAAAGTTTGTTGTTTAAGAACATGTTACTCAATGATATTATTGGAAAGATTATTGTGTTGAAAGATTATTTGTTATGCCAATTAGTGATTATGCCAATCAGATCTTAGAAAAACTTTCAACCTTAATTCCATCTTATTTTTGTCATGCCAACAAGTTGTTATGCTAATATACAAATCTCCATCTTATTTTTCATCCTTATATTTTATTTTTTTGTTTTAATTTCCGCAATCAATTGATCAAAATAATAAAAACTAGAATTTTAAATTGTTTTTTACCCTATTTTTATCGAAGCTTTCTTTTTTCTTCTAATTTCTGAAAGAAAAAAAAATTTAGGAATCTAAAATGCAATTTTTTTGTCGAAAAAAAGTATTTTTTTTAACTATCGTTTGTGTTTTATTTATGTTAAATTTTTTTCAAATTGTAGAATCATACCATAAAAAAAATTAAAATTAAAAAACTTGTATTCTAAATTCCGGACTTTTTATGATATTTTTTTTGTTCGAAAAATAGAATCTGAAAAATGTTTAAAGGCAAACAAAGAAATTATTTTTTTGGAGGTGGAGGGAGAATCATGGGGGGAGAAAAGATTCATTTTTATCTTGTTTATCTTAGGTTTTCATTATCTATTCAGTTGAATTTGGGCCTGACCCAATTGATACATATTCTAAACCCTAGACTCTTTCTCTCATTCCATCGCTCTTTTCATTTTTTCTGCTCTCTGGTATGTGCTCTCATATTCTAAAAGCTAAGATATTTTCTCAGCTTAAATCATTTTCAATTGTGACTGAGGTTTTGCTTAAACCCTAGCCGCTTCACTCTTTTCTCTCTGGTTAGTTCCATTTCTCGTTTCCAAAACCCTAATTCAGGTTTCTTTACAAAAATATATGCATCAATTTCATATAATTTCAATTCTCTTTTTGTTGATTCGTCATTTGAATTTTGTTTCAACATTTTTACTTCTCGATTTAATTGTTCACGGTTCTTCTAAGCTATTTAGGGTTTATTAGGGTTTCTAGTTGATAAGATGATTTATGATATATATGAATATGATTATAATTATACGTTTTTTCTGTTGATGTTCTTGTTTTCTTTACCAAGTTTCATCACTGTTACTGTGTTGTTTATTGTTTATCTTTTCTGTTTCTCACTCGCTATTAATTTTTTTGTTGATGTTCTTGTTTTCTTTACCAAGTTTCATCACTGTTACAATGATTTATGATAAACAAAGCATGATTATGTTTTTTTTTTTTTTGTGGTTATGTTGATACTGATCTTGTTGTTTTTGAATTAGGAATTTTGAAAGCCTGAGCTCAGGTAAAACCGAAATGGCTTTCTGTAACAAGATTGGAAACCTTTTGAGGCAGGGTGCTACTCAGACCAGCCAAGCCCCTGTGACAACCCATTTCATGTTAATGCTATCATATCTGAAATTGCTAAAATTATTTTCAATTGATTTTGATTTTGACTGTGTTTTATAGGTACTATGGCAGGGAAGGGTAAACACGGATTGGACCGATTGTTTCAAGAGCAAGGAGAATCTCACTCTAGGAGGACACTTATGGAGTCCTGGACGCTTGAACAGGATGAACATTTGTTCGTCGGTATAAATAAATACCGACGCTATGGTTTTTCTGTGGAGGCAACGATGGAGCTTATGAAGAAGGATATTGCATTTCATACCATTTTTTCTGATTGGCCAATAAGTGTAATGGTAGCTAGATTTGAAGCATTGGTTGCTGAAAGAAGAATTCTACCACTGGTCACAAACAGCGACGTTGTTCAATGGGCTGATCTGAAAGGCGGAGAGAGTGAAGGCTCTGGAGAGGGAGAGGGAGAGAGTGCAGCCCTAGGACGCTTGGCTGTCCAATTTTTGGACTTGGCATGCATGTTCTAGGCTTGCTGCTAAACTTAACAAGGATTGAGGTGAGTAAATTGCTTTTAAGATTGCTTCATTTTCTATGTCCAATTTTTGTTTAATTGATTGCATGTAAGTAGTACTGTAGTTGGGAAATGGGTGATGTTGTTCTGTTTGCTTTGGTATTTTGGCATTAACTATAAAGTCTATAAGTGCTGTTTGTATAGTTTTGTTTAGTGCTGGGATAAAATTTTCTTTTTTCTTTTTTTTTCTGGTTAACGGATATAATTTACTATTTTTACTTCTGAGATCTCACTCACCAAACTTTTGAGTATAAGCTAAGTAGTTTTGAAGAACAAATGTGTCAGCTGCTAACATAGGTAACCTGTTGGGGTAATACTATATATCTTTAAGGAATTTTTCCAGTTATGTTCTTCAAAATTTTATGCCTATCTATCTATAAACATGAAACTAGTAACTAATGACATAGTTGAACTTGAAAATTATGCTCTTTTTATTGCATCTTCTTTCAACTGTTCTACTTGGAAATGCAAGGCTTATTGAGTATGATAATGGGTATGATAATTAAGTTTTTGTTACTGCATGATTAATTAATTATGCAGGAGATGTATTTAACTATTGAATTTTAGCTTAAGAAAATTAACTAGCACTCTTTGAGGTTTCAAATCTTTAAATCAAGTTTGAGTGTGCTATAAAAGAGGACTCAATATAAGAATGGTAAAATTAACAATGAAATGTAAAGTGATTATCAATATTTGAAATTATAGTTGATCAAGTTCTTGAGAGATAATATTTCAAATTAATTTTTTAAAATGGTCCATCTGAGAATTTATTTTTGTTGCTCAGCATTGTGCAGGACATTGCCTTATTTTGATATCTATTACTAGGCACCTTTGTAATCTTATATTGTTTTCTTTGTCCTTATCTGCTGAAGTTCAGTTTCATGTTACTACTTGGTTAAACCACTTATGCTATTCGTTAGGATTTAGCAGAGGTTTAGGTTTGTCAGTTAGTTATGAAGTATGTGGCTTGAAAATAGGATTAATTTAGAGTAAATAGGATTCATATATTTTCTGGGTTACTGATATAAGTAAGGCAATGTAAGCTTATGAGGTGAAAAGAGTGTGGTTTTATGAAATATACCAACTTTTATCAAACATATATGAATAATAAGGTGTATGTGCAAAGGTCTGACACATACTTAAAATCAACATTTCAGTTCAAAACTTTGTAAGGAGTTTAGAACATGAAAAAGTTCAATGAAGCCACTCATGAACTCTTTGTTCTAGATGACATAGGCTAAATTTTTTAAAGCTACATTGTCTATTACAATCTATGAATTTTACTTTCTTCTTTTTTAAACAGCCACCTGTGAACTAAGCTATGTTTTAATCATAGTCCTATATGAGATACCTTGAGTTTTTGCATGTGTACTAAGTTATGTTTTAGTTGCATATTGTCAAATGATTTGAAGTTAGATTAGTTTGAAGGGTTTAAGTATATTTTGATGATATTCATTTATTGAATTTGTGCAGAGGGCTGCTGTTGTTAGGCAAGAACTTGCTAAGCTGAAGAAGACTGCAGCTTAGGCATTACTTCCTGATACAAATTTCAATTTTGTTATTGATATTGTTCTATTTAGTACAATTTGGATGTTTGAGGTTTTTGTATCACCAAGACAGTTGTTCAAATGTTTGATCTTCGGATATATATTGTTACAAGGTTTGGTTTATGTTACTATCAATTTTCCAATTTTGTTTTTAATGTTTGCATATTCTTTATTGGTTTCTTTTTTACTTAATATATATAATCGATCGGGCTTGCGATTTTATTGTTATAACTTATTAGGTTTTCTTTGACCATGGTTTTGTTCTGTTCTTATTTGCAATCTCAGGGTAGAGTATGCTATTTTTGAAGATGTTTATTTACCCTTTAATTCTAGGACAATTCAGACTTCAGACTATCTATGTCTGTAACTCATTGGTACACTGTAATATACATTATACATGCTTTGGCATATAATCTTATAGCTTTTGCTTGCTTACTATTGGTTTATTTTCCAAGCTTAAGTTTAACAAATTTAATTTTGGTTTAAATGATGAATGCTGGATGTGTCTCTGGATTTAGTTATAGGACATGGACATGTTTAGTTGCAAAATGTGATAGTCAGAAGCTCGGTATAAAAAAAATATTGTATACATATTTTGGTTATTGCTTATATTTATATTTGTATTTCACTTTACCTAATCTACCAATTTTAATTGATTTGTTTTATATATATTTCATTGTGTTGTATTCATTTCATTTTATTTTTCTCTATAGATAAGAAGATTAGGCTATGGAATAAGAGAGAAGTAACCTATGTATTCTTAAATAGTAACCCATATATTCTCAAATAATAAAATTATTATTATAAGTTATTCCCAAATAGTAATCTATGTCTCAAATCGCACTCTTGTATATTCTCAAATAGTTACCTTCTTTCTATGTCAAATGACAAATAGTAACTCATGTATTCTTAAATAGTAACCCATGTACACTTAAATTTGGAATAAATCCTGGTGAATCAAAATGATGATTGCTATTTTAAGAGAGGAGATTTCTTTTATTGCTAATAAAAATTTTAAAATTATTATTAAATATTATTATTGATAAAAAATTATAATTGACGGGAAAATTATATATTTTATCACCTTTACAAGTTATTTATAATTCACGGGAAGATAACAATTTTTTTCGCTAATTAAATTTTTTAAATCACTATTATTAATAAAAATTTATAATTGATAGAGATGATATATTTTATCGCTTATAATAGCTTTAAAATTATTATTACAACTTATTTACAAATTTATAATTCAATAAGATGATAATTTTTATCATTAATAAAAGTTTGTGCCAAATATATATGACGTTCCGCAAAACCCGTACAACGCACGGGCGGCCGACTAGTTTACAATACTTTATTACTTATCGCAGATCTTTGAGAACCAAGATTAAGAACTATGGAATTTGGTTGAGAGATACTAGCGTTGGACCGGCTATCACAATATTAATAAATTTCTGAGTTGTCTTGGATGATTTTAATTTCAGGCCTATTGAATTTTGTTTGGAATTCTGTGTTAGCTTTGCCACTTTGTTACTTGATTTTGTTACTTTACTTAACGAATTGAGTTGTTCTTATGTGTTCATATAAAAGTGCTCTTATGTTTTGCCTTTGGTTGTTTGGTTTCTTTCTTAGTATTATTTCTCTCTAATATGGATTGAGGCAAATATATAACGTAAGATAGCAATAAATTCAATTTATTTTCAAATTTGTTAATGAAGAGCTAAAAAGATAGGTATCTACATGAATCATATATACGTGGCTGTAGATAAACATTATAAAAACGGTCATCTAACCATTTTTGAACTGTTTATAAAAAACTTAATTACATTGAATGGCATTTTTTATATTATTAATTGTACTAAATACTTTTTTCATCTTATGATTTTACACAAAGTTCCAAAATTTTATTAATAGTAATAAGTTTACGTGGCATAATTTGGTTGATATGGACCTTGTAATATGTATGTATCGGAGTTTGGATTCTGATTTTCTGCTTATTTGTTTTTAGAGGTGAAATTGTAGTCTCTATTTGACAAATGACAAAAAAGAAGTAATAAGAGCATCTCTGATAAAATATACTTGAGAGGTTTCTTAACAACAAATTATATTGTAATACAGTCAAATGTAACTATTATTGTGATATGATTGAATTAATTAATAGAGAAAAGTGAACAACGCATACTACTTGTATGATCAAACAAGATAGTTGATGATCCTTGCTTGTCTCGTTTCCATCTTTTCTCTAAAACAACATCAATGTCCACCTCTTTTTTTGACTAAATAAAAGATATTCATTCATTCAAATTGATAAGAGTACATCGATGCAATACAAATTCAAAATCGCTAAAAACAAAAAGGATGAATCTGCGAACAAACTCACAGCATCCGTGTTAATAGCATAAAACGGCACATTGCATAAGCCTACATATTTGACTATATTGAAGTTTCCGGAGTATCCATGCCTCCGGATCTGTAGCGTTGATGGCACAAAAGTCATTGATTCGATCTGCACTGGATCAACCGTAATCTTTCAAACTGAAACAAATGAACACCGCACCAAGACGGGACAACAATACTCCGCACTAAGACGGAACAACAATACTATCAAAACAAAGGATGAAATCAAAAAAACAAACGAAAAAAAATACTAAATATATGTGAAAATCACACTTATTTAATTAAAATAGAAATAAAACGATTTGGAGGGGTGATTTTAGGCCTAAATTGACCCTAAATCACCCCTCTCTAATATATCAAGAAGAAAAGAAAAAGTGGGCGATATCAATGTCCACCTCTTATTCCCTGGAATTGGGACAGCACAGGATTATTACTCACATGAATGTGTCTTGAAAGGGTTTTTTTTCTTTCTATTTTACCCTTAATAATAAGTAATTTATCCAACGATCAATTAAATTTCTTAATAGAGTAAAAGTTAATTTGTCTCATAAACTCAATTGATAGCTACCAGAAATATTAATAGAGTAATTTAATTTTAAATTCTAAATTTCACACTTCTTCATACTTAAAAGTATGGTCTAGTAACTAACTAGACTACTTAACAAAAAAATAGTAAAAGTTAATTTACAAACACAAATTATAAATTTACTCATGCGATTAATTTTCACTAGTTGTAAAATTAAATACCCACATTTTCAAGGCAACCTATATATAATGGTGGAATTGAGTTGATTTTGCATTGAATGCACCACCAATTGGGTTGATTCAGGGTCCTTCAAAAGTTGTTGATAAAAATGACATTGTTGTCATTGAATAGGTTCAAGAAACTAATGATTCTCAAAATATAACAAATTAAAAGAGGTTGGTTGCCAAAATGCAGAAGTATTTTAGGGAGAATGGTGTTGAAAACGTTCAAGGTTCACACAACCTAACACCCGGAGGAGATACCTGAGAGAGACAACCAAGGTTCACACAACCTAACATCTTAAATAACTTTCAAGGTTACAATTGACTTACTGCTATGAATGAAACAAATTCGGGAATCATCGATATGCCAACAAAACTATTATTTGAACTTAAAATGTAAAGGAAAGAGAATAATTGATAAAAGAAAATCTAAATATGCAGGAACAGTTTCAAAGAGTACCCTAGGGAAGAGGCTTTCTATGTAATATGTAATACTGTTAAGTAGAAAAATATCAAAGCTTTAACTAAATGCAGAAAAAACATACAGCAAGAATGAGAATTCATTTTTCATTTACTATCTACTAGTGAAACCCACTTAAAAGAATTGCGAAATTTTGGACATTATAGCTATAAATATCACAAAATCAGATACAATTCTGGTTGCATCAACTAACATACTTTATGGATTGAGCAGTTCAGTCCAATAAAATTGCAGAACTGACAATGTATACTTTCCTAAGTATGTCTAAAGCAAGTGGGAAACCTTTCTTTTAAAGATTTTTGTATGTAAACATTTTGCTAGGCTCATAATGAAGGGTAGAAATCAAAAGGACAAAAAGAAACAATTAGCAAGAATCAGTTTCATCTTGCAGCAAATCTTCATTTGCTTCAACAACCTTGTTCAAGGATGCAGATCCCAGAGTTGAGATATTTTTCAGATCGACTTCAGGACACTACCAAAGACGGGATCTGCAGATCTTATTCCAATGGGAGGAAAAAGAATTCCAGAGAATATACAGTAGCTGAAGCTGTGTAAATGCAGAGTGAAAGCCAGAGGGACCAACCCCGGCCTCATCATTTTGTTCCTGTTTAAGTTTGGAATATATTTGATGAAGCCTCTCCCCTGAAAGATGGGAAAAGGTGGATACATATTTCCACAGTCGTACAGTCATTCCTGTAAATAAAAAAGGAAATAAATTCAGTAAACAATAATGAACCCTAAAAACACAGGCCAACTCCTATCCTCTGAGGAAATAGGAGACCAATAATAAAGTTAAAAGAGCTCCTGACACATGAACAAATTAGCTTAAGCAGAAACCTTTTCTGTGAAGTAAAACTAGGTTATTAAAATGGAGAAAGCACTTACTATCTTGCTTATAGGGTTCCGCTTCATTTTCAAACACAATTTGATCAATCCTTCGCCCAAGAAGTTGTAAATAGTTGAGTATCTTTGAAAGAACCTAAAGTGGACAGGGAATTAAATAGGGTAAACATATCTCAAACATACATAATAAAAGGAAAGAAGCCTACGGTGGCACCTTTTCCTTAGGAAGATTAGCACTAGTTGTCTGCAATCTGGAAGACGTTTCAAAGTTTTCATTTCTTCAACCATCACATCTTGACACCATTCCATCCATTTTACTTCTTTAAACTGCTCATACACTTCTTCATTGTCGGACATTTCACCTTCCTCTTTTACAATAGGTTCAGCCTTTTGGGGTTTCTGAAACCTATCCTTTCTCATTTGGACATTAACAGAACCCGGTTTTTTCTTCTTCTCCTGTCCACGCAACAGTGAGATATTCGTCATATGTTCTTTCTCTTTCTTGGAAGGCTTCCGTGCAACTCTGCTATTCACATTTTTACCCCAAGAACAACGAGTTCCTAGACAATAAGAAAAATGAAGACATTATGAGAAGTGACATGCAATAAATATTGATTCAGCAATTAACATAGTATCCATCCATACATGAAAGCCCAAATGATATGGCAGTTATTAGAATCAAATGAAAGAATATTTTATTGAGATCCTGCTAATATTCTATTTTCAATGAATATATATTAGTAATTAGATTGATATATGATATATTTAATCCATACAATCAAGGGACCCCTCTTTGAACAGTTTTACCATCACAAATACAAAGCACTGAGAGATAATCTCTTAAACTATGTAAGCACCAATTCAATGTTACTAGCTGAAAGAACTAAAATGCTTAGTAGGAATCAGATCATAAATTAGTAGGTGGGAAGTAAGATTGGTTCAAATCATTATCCTGATTTACCCGTATGTACTATTTTTGACCAATTGAAAAGACAAAAAAATTGTTTACAACAGAAACACTCGCGATTTCTTTGGTAGGCTAAATAACCAACATTTTGGGGGGAAACTTAATTCACTTGGTAAATATATAATTTTCATGACATATGCAGACATGTTGGAGAGAAATAAATATTGTATGAATGCAAGCATAAAATTTTGAAGTGCGAAAAGATTTGCATTCTATTGAAGTAATGTAGTCAAGAGAAAGTGCTTCTTTGTTACAGACTGCTGATCTGGTGCAGATCAATATCTGTTAGATATAACTGTCCTAACAATGACTAACATGTTCATTACAGAAGATTCTAGAAACATCTACGCCGTTTTACCACTGAACCATACTATAATCCACGACAATTAATGTTTACATTATCCTCAATTCATATTATGACCTCTGTAGAAAAGCATATAGGTGATAACTGTGTTATTTTATTATGAAGAAAAAGACTCCTTTTATAGGAGAGAAAAATACAAAGTCAGCTCCTTTATTTTAGGAGTAATATAATGACTCTTAAATAAGAAAATAAATAATACTAAATAACAAATATTTCAACACCCCCCCCTCAAGTTGGTGCATAGATGTCAAGCATGCCCAACTTGCTGATCAAGTATTCAAATGTTGTTCTTCCCAAGCTTTTGGTCAATATATCAGCGGTCTGTTGATTGGAAGGGATAAATGGCAAGCAAAGAGTACCACAGTCTATCTTTTCTTTGATGAAATGATGATCGATCTCGATATGTTTTGTAAGATCATTTTGAACCGGATTATGAGCTATGCTTATAGTTGCCTTGTTGTCACAATACAATTTTAATGGGAGTTCTACCTCTATCTTCAGTTCTTTTAGGACTCTGAGAATCACATACCTTCACAAATTCCTTGGGCCATTGCTCTAAATTCAGCTTCGGCACTACTTCTTGCAACTACTCCTTGTTTTTTGCTTCTCCAAGTCACTAGGTTCCCCCACACATATGTGCAATAACCTGAAGTTGATTTTCTATCAATAATGGACCCTGCCCAATCTGCATCAGTGAATATTGCCACATTTTTATCATTGGTCTTCTTGAAGAATAACCTTTTTCCAGGAGTTGCTTTTAAGTATTCTGATTGTGTTAAGCTTTGCAACAGGAGCAAAGTTCATGTGTTAACTCACCCCAACAAAATGGGATTGCAGAGAGAAAAAACCGGCACCTTCTTGAAGTTGCACGAGCACTACTTTTCTCTACCAATGTCCCTAAATATTTATGGGGAGAAGCTGTCTTGACAGCTGCACATTTAATAAACCGTATGCCATCCCGTGTTTTGAAATTTCAAACCCCTTTGCAAAGTTTCTTGAAATATTTTCCTATTGCTTCAGTTCTATCTGATTTACCATGCCAAACATGCCCAGTTTCATGACAAACAACAATTTTAACGGTGGGTTCGGTTATGGCAGAGGAGATCCACTTCCTCTGCCAGAACCGTTGCCGCCGCCGCCGGAATTAACACCGCTGCCGCCGTGACCTCCAGGAGGAGTTGTTTGGTTAGGGTCCACCATAGTTTGGATCGGTCGAGTCAGATAAAGAACGGGTCGGCAGAAGAAAAAAAATTGCAGTATCACCCTAGCCCTAATAGAGCTCTGATACCATGTACAAAAGCATATAGGTGGTAACTGTGTTATTTTATTATGAAGAAAAAGACTCCTTTTATAGGAGAGAAAAATACAAAGTCAGCTCCTTTATTTTAGGAGTAATATAATGACTCTTAAATAAGAAAATAAATAATACTAAATAACAAAATACTAAATAACAAATATTTCAACAACCTCCTAGTTCTCGTGTGTTTCTTCAAGCTTCTTATTTCTAGTATATAACATAGTAAATTGAGTTATAATCAATGTATTGTGAATTATCATGTACCAAACAATGTGTCTAACAGAAGAATGGGAAGCATGTAAAGGCATGAACTTGCAGATTTGCAAATCATAAATACAGGCGACACAAGAAGATGGCTAAAATTAGATTTCATGAAATAGGCATACTTGCTCCAGAAGGGCATTAGCACGGTCTCTCAAATTTGGAGCCCGTGGTAAGAAAGTCTCATGGTTTTGGAGTTCTACAGGTGCTATTTTTTTCATGAGACCAAGCCTTTCATCTAATCTAATCATTTCCCAATTGCCAAATCCATGGTAATGTATTCCAAGAAGCAATCTGGCATCATCAACTGTAAAAAGTAAAACATGTTTAGCAAACGAAGCAATGCAGCCACCTGAAGGAATGCAGAACAAAAACTACTTAGAAGGTACACTTACTTTGATTCCACCCACAACCTTTCGACCAGTTTGAAGGTTTGAGATATGATAAAACACGGAATTGTGCAATGGGATCTTCATACCGGCTAATGCGCTTTGCTAGGAGTTGAAGTTCTTGGGCACGGGTAAGTGGATCACTTGCTTTCACTGGGACACCAAAAAAGTCTAGCACAGGCCCCTGGATGCAATATTACATGTTAAAAGTATCTAAGGAAATAATAGAATACATATTGTTGAAATATTTCTGTGATTTAATTTCTTTTATCTTCGGCATATATTTCTGATTGTAATTAATTAATAAATTAATAATTAGATAGATATATGCACCTATTATTATCCCTATAATTTAGGGGTATTTTGATTGTAATCCTATTGTTATAAATAGACAAGGCCGAGGATTGATCTCATGCAAATCATATTGAATCAAATAACCATTTCCACACCAGCTTTAAGAGAGTTCAATGTTATACAAACCTTTAGATCCAAATTTTCAATTTCCGCAGCTTCTGAACAACCATCAATTAGAGCATTGAAAAGTTCAATCTGTGCTTCAGGTGGAGCTGCCACAACTGCACCACCAACGTCAGCAGCAATTAAGTCGATTTGGTTCTCATTCCCGAATTTCATAACCTGGCCATTATATTAGGGATGTTCATACAGCAGCAAAATACTTACTACAATAGATAATAACAAAATTGAAGCGAGCATATTTGACACATGCACAAACAGTAAGCACATGCTGATAAGCCAAAATACCATTCTAAAAGAGCCAAGAGAACAAGAAAAGGACAAGGGTATCATTAACTCAAAGGAGCAGTAAATGCAACATCAACAAACTATTGGCTGACCCACAGGGAGGCACAACACTGAATTCTATCTAAAAATAAAAGGAGCGGGAGACATCATTTTTGGGGGAAAGAATGGGGCTGAAGCCCATCAGGGAGATATCTTAGATGCTGAAAAGACTTAGAGCACACTCTAGTACAATATAAATTTAAAACTATGTTCATGTGACCAAAAATTCCATGGGATCTCTGATAAACACAAGAAACTCCCACAGAAAGAAAAAGAAAAAAAAGAACAAAGTCACTTTCCAGGAAACATGGACTCCATTTCATGCTTTCTTTAATTCATCGTCATGCCAAGCCTGAGACTATCATGTGCACCGGTGTCCTGATTTACCATAGAGATTTTTAAAAGGAACACCAAACATTATGTTCAGGTTGTATTCTATATTAGTAAACAAACAAACTCAGACATTGGTTTGAAACTCAGTGCCACCTCAAAGCTCAAACTCATATCAAAGAAGCTTCACTGATCTTAAGGCAAAAACTGAGTCTCACATTCGGTACGCCAGGTAGAATATGGACATTCAATAATTTAATTCTCTTCTGCTCACGCACATCCCTACTCTTTATAACATTTTTTATGTTTAAATGATGATCCCACAGCACCTAACTAGCTACTTAATCCCCAGATGGAAGGGAGAAAATATAATTGAATTGGGAGGAAGATTGTCAACAATATATAATGGAAATGCTTAGAGGATCTCAAACATTAGGCCTGCCAAAAGCAATAGGATTTTTATAGAAATGTAACACCAAAAACTGAGGGAAGTAATAGGATCTTACTGCACGAGAAAAACGGAGTGCATCTCTTTTAGATAAATTCCCATATGACCAACTTCTCACTTGGACAGAGGCTCCATCAACCATTGGTACCGCAGGAGCCGAATACTCTGCTTTGCGGCGTTTCTGAACTCGTTCAGGTGGTTCAGGTTCCTTCTTTTTTCTTTTATTACTCCTTTCAGATGGATCGGCCTCTGCATAGCTTTTAATATTTCTTGCAGAACGTGGAGCAAGAGCTTCCTGAAAGAAACATAAAAGATAAGTCAAGTAAAAGAATAGCATGCTAAGCATTAACTAAAACAAACATTACATATACATAAACCTTAAAAACTCAACATTGTTACAGAATTTTTGTAATAAAATGTCAATAAAAGAACAAGATCAAACCTCTGCTTGGAATGCAGCATCGGGCTTTATCCAACGACTCCAGAAACTTGCATCATCTTCATCATTGCAAAAATTGGCAACCTGCACATAGAAAAAGGAGAAACAGCTTGTTAATTCCTCTCCTTCAAAATCTATCCTTCCCCCTCCTGAAATGAAAAAGTCATGTTACTGTCCACATATCTTACCTTAAATGCACTTAATAATTCATTGCCTTCTTCTCCTTCAACCTTCTCAGCTCTTTCAAGAATTTCATCTATATTCATACTTAAGAGTCGTTTCTTGCTTTCTTCATCATTTCTTTCTTCCTTAAAAAGCTCTTCTGCTCCAAATCGTAAGATTGCAGATAGCTCATTCTGTCATTTAAGAAGAAAATGTTAGAAACAATAATTATGAAACAAATTAAAAAGGAAAACACCAAGACTTCATATGCAATCTATTCAATTCAAACAGAAGATGATGTCATGTTAGTAGTTTGGATTTTGTTATCTACAGAGACATCATATAGTATGGTGCACACATGCTAAAAAATATACAATTTCACAAATGTTCTTACTTTATAAACAAGACTTCCTCCTTTTTTGGCTTCTTTCTTCTCCAGTCTACCTTCTGCATTCAGTTTTTGAATCACCAAGTGGTCCAGAACCTGTAGAACACATTACCATGAAAAATTATTGACCTCGAGGCATGCCCACACACAACAGAATCTATCTTGTATGAAAATATTAATATTAAACATACCAAAAAAGAGAGAATACAAAGTTAGACAAGATAGAGTAAAACCAAAACAGCCATTGAATACTCAATGATTCTGAACATACCAACTTCTTAGCACGCTCCAGAATATCTTCTCCAACACTTTTGCTTGTCACAAATCTAATATATGTTAACAACTTCTTGTTGCCCAATTCTATGAGCTCTACACATTGCCTAAAAGAAACATAGAAATGATGGTAAATACCTAAGCAGTCAGAAGGTTAAGAGTGAGATCAAATCAACAGAAATACACCTGCAGGTCATTTTGAGGATTCCAGTCAGAATCAAATATAATGACTGTGTCTGCTGTGGCAAGGTTGATACCTAGACCTCCTGCTCGTGTTGAAAGAAGGAAGCAAAAATCATCACTACCAGGTGCATTGAAATGCTCCATTGCCTGCTGTCGCAGCTCAGATTTTGTACTGCCATCAAGTCTTTGAAATTGAAACCCTCGAAGTGACAAATACTGTGCCAATATATCCAACATCCTGACCATCTGCAACATACCTCATATAACTTTGCATCATCATAAACTAATGCTTAAAGTGTAATACATTCGAGCAGAATAGAGTGCTTAGAAGAGCTTAATCAAAAGTCAGAAGCAATATGATCTTCACAGCCACCTCTCCATGAACCTTGTACAATAATGAAGTCTTAAAACCAGCATTTTTTTTCATCAATAGGTTTCTCCTGCTCACGCTAGTTACTTTTCGTGTAAAATCTCAGGACGGGGAAAATAAGAAGCAAGTAGTGTGCACCACTTTCAACCAGGAAATCCTTCTTTTGCAATTTTTTTTATATATTTCCTGATATTTATGGTTTGAGTTCATGAATTCTTCGAGGGGTTCTATTCAAGTGATTCAAAGAGGTTTTGAAGAATGTTGACAGAAGATTTTCCTTTTTTCCTTGTTTTGGCAGGCTAGGCTTTTCCTGCCAACTTCAATCTTCGGGTCCTCTCCTCTTTTCTCTCAATCCCTCTCCTAACTCTCCATCTCTCTCTTCATTAATATGTAATAAATAAATGAGAGAAAGAGTGGGAGTTAGAGAGTTAGGAGAGGGATGGAGAGAAAAGAGGAGAGAGAGTGGGATTAAGAGAGAGATAGACTTAGGAGAGGGATGAAGAGAAAAGAGAAGGAGATGATCCAATTTCTCAATCATCATTCATAATCACACTAAACTTGGTATTTCTTTTTCAAACAAAGAAAGTATTAATATTAATATTCATAATCAAACCTAACATGCTCCTATGCTAAATGTCACCTTAAACACCAAAGTGGCTTAACTAGAGCCTTTGTACTGCATCATATGTCTAGGAATGGACTACCTTAACAAATATATAAAAAACTGGATGATAATAACAGTTGACAATATGTAATTCTATAACACCCCAACTAAATTGTCTAGAATATTTAGTCGGAATATACATAATTGAATCTGACTACATTAATATTACAGAATAATTCGTCACTTGACAAAATTTACAGCAAAAAGGAACTAACAGAACTAAAACAGATTAAAACAAAACAAGGGAGAAGAGTAATCTTCTCGTCAGATGATCCAAGCTCAGCCCCGATCATCAAACCCCACCTGGTCCTTGCATTAATCAACCTGTCTAACTGCAATCAAAAGTGGGGGGTGAGACAGTCACTTCGTCTCAGTGGTTCCATTTACCTAAGTGTTAGAATCTTAACTAACCTGTTCTGTCAGTTGATCATATCTTGAGTAAAGTCTTTTACATAACATAACATAATATAATAATAAAGCAATAAAGTGTGTCACACAGTTATTATCTTATTCATTTTATCCTTCAAAGGTCACTCCGGGGTAAGCCGGTCCCGAAGCGCCTGACACTGCGTAATACCGATAATAATGTACGCCGGGTTCCGCCTCAAGCTTACAATTCTTAACTTAACTTGTTGCAGGATTCATCATATGGAATCAATCAAAGCAACTGGCCTGGAGTCATCATATGGACTCAATCGAAGCCACTTCATTTTATATTAGTGATTTGGGATCAATCACTGCTTGATCAACTGATAAATTCTAAAATACTAGATTACTTAATCTCTTTTATCCCAAAATCCGGGAATTACTTAATAACTTATGTTGTCATATAAACATCTTCCTAGGATTGTTCTTCACTTGAGTATACGCTAAAATCATAATTAATAATCGAGAATGGATGTCTTATGTATTGTGAATCAAATGGGTCTTAAAAAGTAAGATTTTTCCACTTTTGCACGACATCAATCGATTGGCCAAAACAGAAGCAAATTGTCAATTGATTAATGCTGCGTAAAAATGAGTTTTTCACTTAAAAATTCAGTTTCCAAACATGACCCAATAATCCTCAATTCATACTACAGTCTATAACAATTATCAACATGAATTAACGCATAATTCAGCACATACATGCATATATAATTAACAATCCATCACTAATAATTTAATAAAAACCTATTGTTCTCATGCAAATTGTTAGTAATTAGGGAAAACTAAAATGTGCTAGCTTAGGGAACCCACCTTATTTGATGAACATCTATGAGCTTCCTCATCACTAGCTTGTCTCATGCACAACTTTAAACTTCAAGCTTCTACTCAAGCTTTATAATTTTCTTCCTAATCTCTCATTCTGTCCTTCATCTCCTTTTATCAGTCCAACAACAGTCCTTAAAGTCTCCCAAATGCTCCAAGACAAAGAATATGAACATGCATATAACTTAAATGGGTCAAACTACAGAATGAGGTTAAGAATAAGAATTCAATTTGAAATGGAGGAAAAGAAAGGAAGCCATATCTCACCATAAACTAATTTTCCAATATTACTTACTGATGGATGAAAGCTCCAATTAGCACATTCACAACTTGGTTGGATAGAAAAGCATGAACTTGGTTATGGGGGGTTTGAGTTCGGCCATCACCACATACCAATGGGATACAAAATTCTTTCTTCTTCTCACCCCAACATCCATCCTCCAAGGCTTGTAATTAAAAGCAATTCCTCATAAAATGGCCAAATTGAAGAAATGGTGAATGTAGGGTTGAAAAGGGTTTTTTGCAAAATAGATGGTAATTGGAGTTTCCAGAGCTTGTACTTGTTCTTAGAGGTTTACTTGGTCATGGGTTGAGTAGAAAATACACATGCAAGACAGACTTTAGGTACATGGAAATGGAAAATTTTGATACAAAGAAAATGAGGGAGGAGAGGAATACGGGTGGTAGCAGAGAAGGAGTGGGGAAGATGAAATTTTCTCTCTCTTTGTTCTATTGTTATACCTTAACTCATTTACTTTTCTACCCTTCTATATTCTAGTAAGTTCCAAGTATGTCATTCCTTGTAATTTCCTTCATTTTTCTTACTCCATTAATTCTCATGGTTAATTTCTAATTAGAGTCTCTAATTAACTCTATTCGGGTCGTTACAAATTCTTTCTTAGAATTTCGGATTGGGCCTAACTCAACATTACAAAATAGGCTTGTAAGGTGAGAATTAACGTCACATAAATATATATTCAAGTCATCTCTCAACCAATGCAGGACTCTTAATACGCCCCCTCACGCCCAACACCATTGGGCTTGGTGCATGAATATAAACGGTGGGCGGCCCATCTTAGAATTTTGGATTGGGTTTAACTCAACCCAACAAAACCGGCTTGTAAGGTGATGATTTCTCCCACTTATAAACATATCATCAGGTCATCACTCATCCAATGTGGGACTCTTCAACGTTTTTAATTCCCATCACGAATTTTACCCTGCAAATGAGTTAGTTGATAACATATTCTTATAATACCCCAGATAAAGTTGATGATATTTCAACAGATGATAACCATTGATGTAGCTAATCCTAACAGTTTAAGCTTTTGGGATAAACGGTTATTTGATATGGTATCAGAGCCTCTATGACTAAGTGGTCTAGAGTTCGATCCCCGCTCCCCTCACTTTCTAATTAAAAAGTGGAATTTAAGCATATGGTAGGTGGACCTATGCATTATTCACGCTTCAAGCCCAAGTGGGCTCTTGCGTGAGGGGGCGTGTTAGAAATAATATAAAACCATTGATGTAGCTAATCCTAACAGTTTAAGCTTTTGGGATAAACAGTTATTTGATAGTATATAACACAACTAGAAAGATCCAAACATAACGTATTTCATATATGTTCAAAGGGAAAAGCTAACATGTGCCCTTGAAGCACTTGTTAGTGTACTATTAAAAGAAATTTGGTAATGGAACTTATGCATTTCATACTTTTAGAAGTCAAACATTATTTTTTTTAAGATAAATTTACTATTTGAAGTAGTCCTAATATGTGCCCTTAGGGCACATGGCATGACCCATGTTAAAAAACCATCTAATCCTCTTAAAGACAATTCTCTCAAGTTTACTGTTGTCACTGCCTCCAGAGTCCCCACCATAGCCGTGGTCAGCACTTTCAAATAGGAAGGGATGGTTGCAACACTTTTTCAATTCCACCACAATATTTAGAAGAGAAACCTGAAATTTAGCACAAGTACACTTGAATTTACTAATCAAATTCATTGAGGTTTTTTTAGTCCAACTGATAACACATATTACCACAATTTAATATTATCAGGTTTCATATTGGGCATAAAACCCATCCTTAGAAAACCGGTTGTAAGGTTAGGGGTGCCACTTACTAAACTTTTTTAGGCCTTGTCATTTTCAATGTGGGACTTGGATTTTTCAAAATACACCCCTCACACCTAGCACTACTGGGGTTAGCGTGTGGATAATTTGGTTGGTGAACCAAATAGAATAGGCTCTAATACCATATTAGATTTTTATGATATGAGTCTAACTCATCTTACCAAACCGGCTTGTAAGGTGAGAGGTGTCACTCTTTATAAGCTATTTTCAGGCCTATCTCTTTTCAATGTGGGCCATGGGTTTTCCAATAAAAATAGTAAAAAGATAAATAAAAACTGTAGATAGCTTATTGCATGTAGATCCAACATTTTTTCTCTTTCCAATAATGAAAATTTGAAAATTTTCAACAATAACAAAAATCGCACTAACTCTATAGCATCTTTCTATTGAGAATCAATGTTTACAATTACATGGTGCAAAGAAAACAAGCATAAGCTGAGTATTGGAAATTGGAATTAGAGAAGAAAAAAATAGATTTTTTATAAGCAGCGTATGCAAAAATATAAATTCGGCAGTTTAGGACCAGTATTGGCATTTATTGTTCCATTAACCATCACAGTGAAGAAAACACTTATAATACCTAAAGGAAAGAAATCAGCAGCAGGTATATAGAATGTGGACTAACAGGAGAAGCTTTTTTCATCAATAAAAATAAAATAAAATCACTTACTGTTTCTGAAGATGAGACATTTCAACCCTAAGAATACGCTCAATTTTGGGGGGTAAAGATTTCTCCACATCTTTGATAACTCTTCGAAGTATGTGTGGCCTCAATTCCATAGGAAGATTTGCAAGCTATCATAAAATAATATATGCACATTAATGACAGTGAAAAGAACAACTAAGACCAATGAAGGGAAAAGTTCTCAAACTCGCGAAAGAAGAAATATAGTAATTATGATTATAACAATTTATACCTCATTCTCATGGAAAGAACTCAGATTTTTATAGTTTTGAACAAACTCATCCTTGCTCTTGAACTTGTTAGGATCAAGGAAGTGGAGCAAAGCCCTACAAAACAGGAAGAGTGGGAGGAGAATGTTATACAAATATGATAAAACACAGAAAATAAAATAACAGGTAGCATAAATAAAACCTATTTAGAAATCATGAACCACAAATCAAATCAGTCTCCTACAACAACAACAACAACAAAAAGAAGACAATTCCATATTTGTGGGATTGAACCTTCAAGACAAATCAGAATGTTTTCCCCCTTCATTCACCTACCTTGAGCCAGAAGGGTGAATGTTAGAGTAAGCTGGCTTGTTTTACACTAGGTTCTAAGTTGAGCATGAGTTCCTAGCTTTCTGAACTGACAGTGACCAGTATAGTGATAGCTGGGATCAGTTAAGTATAACCATATACATTCACTCTCTAATGGATTCAAGTGCAGCTATCTCTCGTATCTTCTCTTGTCAACATTCCTTACTCTAACGGCGAGCATGCACAAAGATGAAGCATAATATACACAGCAATGAACATATGGATACAAACAAGCATGCAATAACACCCTTGAGAAATGTCAATGTTAACACCTCCAATATTGTATTCAGAACAGTTAACCATGTCGGCTACTTTAAATGGATTAAAACAAAGGATATACAAATAAGGTACTCATCCGTGCATCAAGTAAGTAATTATATGCATGTTCAGCTTCCATTAATAGAAAATATAATCATGTAGGTAGAAGGTACTCAACATTTATCCGTATAAGAAATATTAAGAAAGCTAACAAATCCACGAAAGATCCAAGTTTCTTTTGACATGTCTTCTATAAAAGGAAAATATAACTATTACCATAGCTCTTCAACACTATTTTGTAAAGGAGTCCCGGTGATGAGAAACTTA
Organism: Trifolium repens; assembly: GCA_030408175.1. Lineage (NCBI taxonomy): Eukaryota > Viridiplantae > Streptophyta > Magnoliopsida > Fabales > Fabaceae > Trifolium > Trifolium repens. Next base: position 27,309,730 of record CP125841.1, on the reverse strand, counting down.
TTCTTGGTGCTAAATTTCTAAAAGAGAACAGCACAAAAACAAGCCAACATTAAAAATAAAGGTTTACCTCAACAGCATAAACAATAACTAAACATTAAATTGAGGAAAGTTACATACTAAAAGTGATGTATACAACTGTGCCTCGCTATTTTTTAGTCTATGAGCTTCATCTACCATCAGATAACTCCATTTGATCTTGGAGAGAACAGCCTTATCTTTCAAAATTACTTCATATGTAATCAAAAGTGCATTGAAGTTTATTGGTTTACCAGGCTTTTTGTCATTATAAAATTCATACTGTTGACAAACCTGCCATAAAGAATAAAAAATAAAAATTAAAAGAATTAACAACAAAGTCTAGCAATTACTAGCGTTGATTATAAATTACACCATCTGCATGTAGATCACTATGAACAATGGTATAATTAATGATTCTATGCTTCTTAACTTTTCAGCTATTAAAAAATGGAACAAAACAGAACAATCAGAACTACAACTACTTAAAAGTGCTATGAAAAATACAAAAAATAGCCGATTTATCTTCTCCAAAGTCAAATGAAAACTAACTAGATATCGCCTCATTTTGTGGTCTGTCAGATTTAAAAAACCTGGAATTTCTTTCCTTGTAACAAAAAACAACCACGTATAATAAATTCAACATCTATGGCAATGTAGCACCAGTGTGTGATTAAACAATTGATGAAAAAAAAATAGAACTCGACCAAACTCATATCTAAAGCTACACCTTCTCCTCCAAAGCTAATCCAGCCTATAAAATGACGGGATGCATACTGTCTTACAAAGTACAAACATATAAAAGTTTCAGAACTTCAGGAAAATCAACATTCAAGAGATAGCTACTAACTACATGTAAAACTTCCTATTTCCCCGAGTTTGTTTAAAGAAGCGGGTTCATATACTAATTATGCAGGACAAAAAGCATACAATTGTGCAAAACAAAAGATAGAAATATACTTTCCTGAATAAAGTACATAATGTAAACAGTGTAGAACAAGTAGGATTCAGTGAGAGCTTTCTCTGATACAAAATCCTGCACTAAGCTAGCCTTTACTTGTTTCTAAGTCTGTTTGTTCAACTATTTTTTATTGTATTGTATATGTTCTTAAACCATATTGAAGGGCCGTGCGCACATAAAGACTAGATATGTTGGAATACAAGCTGAGTTATTACTTCAAAAATTTAGTTCTAAGGGACTGCAATGTGCACCCTTTTGAGGTTATCTCATTCAGCATATATGTCTGCAGTCTAATAAAAATACAAGTTGCCAAAATATATTACAGATCTGATAAATTTCAGTTTTATTTGAATATGAACTGAAAACTCAAAAAGATGTCTCACCTCTCGACTTGCCCGAGTACCAACATATACAATAATATTCATATCGGGAAACCACTTCCTGAATTCTTTGGCCCAGTTTGATAAAGTGGACAACTGCACAACTACAAGAAAAGGATCATGGATTTGCTGGGCATTCTGTAGAAGGAACAGAAATACATGTTTGTATTACATTATAAGGAAATGTGTAACTAAATAGATAATTGGTACTATACTTGTAGAAAACCAAGCATTGATACAGACTGAACAGTTTTCCCAAGACCCATTTCATCAGCCAAAATGACATTTGTATCATTTCTCCAGCTTCAAATGCAATAGACATGGTTTTAGAAGAAGACCAAAAAATGAAAAAAATAAAAAACAATACAAACTTACACACATACCTGTTAACAAGAAAATTCAAACCCTCAAGTTGATAATCACGGAGCTTTCCACCCTTCAACCATTCAGGTTGTTCCTCAAGCTTCCGCAAACTTGCTAAACATCACTACCACAGATTAAGAACGCAACTAACATATAATGTTATATAATATCTAAAGCATGAACCGGTGAAACTAGATTATTGTTCATACCATATTAAAAAACCAATAAATAGTAAAAGGAAATAGGCTTCAGAAGACAGGGGGTATGGACGGGAACTATCAGAAAATGCTCAAGCGTGCCCCCAGAAGAAAGAAACAAATCCAACTACTTTAATATGAGCCAAAGTAATCATTTTAGAAGGGATATATCAAGGAAATTGCTACTAATCTAATTTTTAATTAAAAAGTAAGACATGCGCTTTATGGCCAGAAATAGAAAAGGAAATAGAAAAGAAAGAATATTTTAAAAGTATTCGGATTGTCTGATTGAGAGTGGATGGAATGGAGTGAACTGAAATCTAATAAATACTCTTCCGCTGTTTGGATATCATAATGATAAAATAGATATAAAAAAAGACTTGTTATGTGCTAATCCCATTCCCCCAAAATGGAGAGGGAGAAAAGTGTGGTGTATTGGGTGTGTAGAAGTGAGAATTTGAGAGAACATCAGTGAGGGGAGAGAACTGTATTGGAGTGTGATCTCTGTTATATTATTGAATGAATTATTACAGATACACTATATATTGAGATCTTAGAGGGAGTGAAACCCGAGCTAACCCACTCCAATTGTGTGGGTTGCCTCAGACAAGCAATACACCGAATGAAAATAATTGAGCACAAAAAATTTATGATTTACGTTCATCTTATTTTAGAAAAGAAAAAAGAGATACAAAAAATGATGGTTGGGGTCTTTTGCAAGTTGGCAGCAAGAGATGGCTGGCTGTTGGTAGCAGAAGGTGGCGCTGAGAAGGCTAGCCATCAAAAAAGAGAAAGGGTTGACCAGCCTCAACCCGGCTTGAAATCTCAGCTCACAGGTTGGGTGGGATTAGTATTATCAATCGCAGATGGCTGATGGCCAAAAATCCGCCAATTCGACCATAAAACGGCATGGCACATCCATCCTTCACAAATTGGCCATGGTGATTGTTAAAAAATCCGCAACTGCAATCTGCCATGGCTGTTATTTGACAACAATAGGTGGGACGGGTCCAAATAACAGGTTAAGGCGAGCCAACTTCTTTGCAACCCGACCCACAAGTTAGCCAGGTTGACTCACAGGCCAGAATTCATTTTGAGAGCTCTAGCTCTGATGGGAGTAGGTTTCAGGGGTTGAGTGATTTCAAAGGTACTTTGTTTGGTGGGGTCTCCACGGCAGTGGCAGACGGTGTGACACACGACAATCTATACTGTTAAGGGCACTCTTAATAGTTGCAACAAAGGCAGTGGAATAAAGGTTCCACAATGAAGGAAGACAGGTTTCTCTGCAATAAAGGTGGCAGGCTCACCCTGATACAGCGAATTGTATCAGAGTTGATACACTTTTTATAGGCTTAAATATTATATTGGTTAACAGCGAATTGCATTCCATTTTATTGAAAAAATATAAATTTGATACACTTTTTATAGGCTATATTAAATCTATCCAATTTAATGAGATACAAGAGAATAAAGTTTTAAATAAAAATGAATACAGGCAGCCTCTAATAACAGTAATTACAACAAAGTACACATCCTGATCTTAATCATAATATAAAGTTAAGTGAGTTGAGTCTCACCATCAGGGTCAAGGTAAGCCTCAAGACACAAAGAACACTTACAAGAGTACTTGCAGATTACCCCACCAGCAAGATCCTCAAGACACAAAGAACAATTACGAGGGCTCACGTCGGCAGCAAGATTTGAACTCACGCCATTGTGGAATGAGTGACATCCTTACCAACTAGACCAACATTCATTGACAATAAACATCCTAATTATGCTTGACAATTACCCTACAAAACCTAATAAAACCGAAAAGATACCTACCTTTGCTCTTCTTACGCTGCGAATCCACCACTTTTCCTTGAACTGACATTGCAGCCTCTTGAGCCTGTTCAAAGACAAAAAAATAAAAACTTCATTGAAAATATTACCCCAACTATCATATATGAATCATCATTATGTACCAGCACAGAAAAACACAAATACAACAGCCACCACAAAGCCTAGTGCAGATGAACGTAGGTTAGAAACCTCGAGGCTACCCATCAGGTCACCATTCCAAATACTAATTTCACCCAAGCATGCTTAACACTGGGCTAAGATACAGGGGAACTCATAATGAAGATATAGCTCAACACAAATTAAGCCACAAAGAACAAAACCACAAACAGTCAAATATGAAATCCAGGGTGGGAAAAACTCAGATATTCAATCTTCTATCGTAGAAGAAGATGGCTCCAAGGGCATCTGATTACTCGGTTAGTTGTATCCCTACCATTTAGTATCCTAAAATTTTGAAAATCATCATGTCCTAATATCAATATTTTTTTCATACCCAATTTACCCATTATACTTAGAATCATATTTCAGCTTCCTAAGTTCATTACAAATTCCTACCTCATTGTAGCCAAATTATCTTAATTTCCACATGCTAATTTTCTAAACACATGCCAAATAGTTTGATAATAACAATGGTATTGAATCAAGTCACATAATGAATAAACTTCCCAGAACCAGCAAAATAATGAGAATAAATAAGTAAATAAAATGAAACAGAGAGCTACCTTATACTCGTCAATTGAATGTTGATCAAAAGCGATATCAATGTCCTTTTCCCTGGTACAAAAAATGTGAGAATCACATAGTATTAGTAATACATCATAGGCATCTAATTACTGCACATGTACTTCCTGAATAAATAATACATAGTAAGGAGATGGAAGAGAGGGAAACAGACAATAGAAACAGCATAGCATTGATTAATGCTTAATACACAATAAGAATGTATCATACATTTTGTAGCTCTGCAAAAAACTTCCATTGGGAGTGCAAATGAGATTTCCCCTTCCATTTTATCAAAAACTCAATCTCATTCCAATCAAATTCAGAATCGAACAAGTGACTCATTAAAGCAGGCTCTGTGGATCTATTATTCCTTTGGGCATCTTCAGCTGTGCCCTTCAGCTGATGCCAAAACACCTTTTCAATAGAGTCACCATCGTCCTCTTCAATTTCTTCGCGGAGAACATTTAAAAGAATAAAATAATTAGATATAAATTGAAAGTGTACATCAAGTAAAAAGTGGTATCATAGTAATTTAAGTAAAATTCCACATTTCCGCTAGCAAGCCATTCCCATATAAACAAATAATATAACTTGGCTCGGGAACCAAGACATCTTACTCCACACCACAATCACCATTGCCATATTAGATTCCTTTGTTCAATATAAAACACTACAATTAAAGAAGGCACCTAAAAACGATGACAAATACAGACCCTATACACAAACAGTTTAATAATGCTACTGAAGTTTCCCTCTTTAGCATAACGTATGGCAGTGTCAACTGCCAACTAATCGACAAATTTCATGACTGAAATTATACCAACACTATTATACCAAAAAATAAATAAAAAACTTAAGAAATAACAAACTAAAGCTAGTGGTCTCTCAGCAAGCAAGAAACAATATACTAGACTACTCAAAATATAACATTTAAATTAATAAGCCAAACTTCTTGATAGTATTCGTTCTCTGACCCGGCTATCCCTAACAAAATCTAACCCTAGCAATCCCAAATGCAGTTTGGCCCCGACTGTTCCAGATTAGGGATGAATTATCTATGGTTCATACTAGACTCCAATCAGATCAATACCAATGGTAATGGTAATTTCTCCGACCCCATTAGTGAGTCGTGCCATGATGAAACTAAGCATTCAGGATAAGAAATTGAAGTGTGCACAAGTGGTTGAAAGAAATGTATTTGATAGAAAATGGAGGCCCTCACATACACAAGATTCTAGCATTGTAGTAGAAAATTAGCTTGTTTTGTTTTGTATGCTTTGCTCGTTGCTTTTCTGCTACATCTTGTTAACAGTTTTGCTATCATAAAAGAATTAGTGAAGACATTAACAGTACACTTTTTTATAAACATTGTACAAGTGCACTATATGTTTTGTATGCGCACGGGTCATATATATGAATTCTAAATTTGTTAAAGCAAATAAAATAGGGAAATTCTAAGGTGCAGTCGCCAAACTGAATACATCGGTGCAGTCACTATGTTGGCCAATTAGAAAGCAAGGCAGACTTAATCAATGTCACGTCAGATTCATATGGTACATCGCTTACCATGTATCTTCAAATTTCCCAAAACTGCAACTAAGTCCATCATATATTAAAAGTTACAAAATTAACCCAACATTAATTTAAATAAGATTTTAAAAATCAATTAAAACAAAATTAGACAAAAATTAAAAACAAAATTAACAACACGGAATTTAAAATACAAAACATCACATTATCATCGTCTTCTTCTTCTTCTTCTTACCATCGTTCCCAAACCGTAACCCTAATTTCATGTTCGTTCGTCCCCAACACTTTCAAATAACCCTAATTTGATGCACATCAGGCATTGTTGAGCGAATGTGCCTTTGATTTCTCCCATTCAATCGTTTCATAAAACATAACACATTCAAAAATCTGCAGTCGAGAGCGAGAGTCAAAAAAGCAGTTGTGCCCATGCTGAGAACATAGTTAGTCAGGTAAATATGAAAAAAGTTCGTTATATTTATTTGTAATTAGGTGTTAATTTTGAATGAAATTGAATTTCAATTCGTGGTGTTAAAGTTGATTTCAAATAAAATTGGGAATTAGGGTTTATGGTTGAAGTTGTATTAAATTACCCTTAAATTTAAGTTGCCTTTGTTTAAATCAGGGAAATAGAAGCTTATGTGATTGATTGGTATGTTTTGTTGTGTTAATTCCACCTCTTCTATTGATGTTGAAACAGGTTTACTATGGAAAACGAGGATTCTGTCGACGTTGTTTCCAATGATGTTACTTATAGTTATACGGCTGAAGCTGAATTAAGTGATTACGAGGATGACAGTGAGGACATTTCTAGTGGATGCAAAAGTTCAGATGATAGTGATGATGGGGATGACAGTGATGATGATAAAGACGATGGCGGTGATTCGACTGAAGTAGATGCAGGTGATAGAATGGTACGTATCAATTCCATTACTCCAGAAGAAATTGTTGCGTTGGAATTTTCTACTTTTGAGGAAGCTGTCATACCCTAATTTTGCCCCATGTCATTTTCATATTTTTTTCCATTTTTACTCTTTTGCCATTATTTTGCATTTTTTAGAAAAAGTCAACAAAAAGTCAACCTTTGACCTAAAAAGTCAACATTTGACGAAAAAGTCAACTTTTGCATAAAAATTCATAAAAAACATTTTCTTTGCATAATTTGCATGGCATGATCATTATTGAGCATTTTTTACCTTTTTACCCTTTTCTTTATTTTTAGTTACTTTTTCATTTATTTTTAATTCTTTTAATTTTGTTGCTTACAATCCAAGAAACCATTTCATCACCTCATCACAAATGCACTAGAACATTCCATTCCCTCCACATCATCATCACAAAAATTGTTACCATGTGCAGCCAAAAAACTAACCAAAATATCTCAAAACCAATTTCACCAAATTACCCTTTCTTTCTACCAATCCATGATCAATCACACCATAATTCTCACTTATAAATACATAGCATCCCCAAAGAGAGAGAGAAAAAAAATCAGATCAAAATTAATCCCAAATCAAAACCCATTTCTCTCATTTTTCTCCATTTTCATCAAAAATCAAAAACTTACAAAAACCCATCAAACCTTCAATTTAATCACTCAAAAACCTTCAATCAACTTCCAGAAACTCAAATCAACATCAAAACCATCACAAATCGCAACTCACAGTCCGAATCAAACTTCACCATAGCTAGGAAAAAGCTTGAATCCATTAGGCCGATCCAAAGCTCAAAGAAGGTAGAAATCTTGTGATTCGTGTTCCTTTAAGCTTACTGAAGCTTTTCCATTAATTAATTTTGTGTTTTCGTGCATATTTTGAATTTTTGAGTTCTGAAAATCTGGCACACAGGTATAAGATGTTGTATACGATGTTACAACACTTTACCAGATTTGACAGACAAAGTATAAAACAGTAAAGAGTGCAGAAATAAACAAACACACAGTGATTTGTTGACCCAGTTCGGTGCAAACTGCTACCTACATCTGGGGGATACCAATCCAGGAGGAAATCCACTAATAGTCCTAGTTCTAAGTCTTACAACAAACTCCTCGTTTACAACTTATCACCTAGCAACTATCCTTATGCACTTCTACCTAGGAACTCCTAGGTATGAGTTCCCAACTCACTCCTTATATTCAACAGTACAACCAGCACTGTTGTTAAGTCAATCACTATGGTGGAGACACTCTCCTAGACACTAGATCACTCTTACCTAAAGGCTTTGAGTGATACACACAATCCCAACTCCGTGCTTCAAAGCTTTGGAGAGGACACACACACAACAATTATCTCCTTGCTTAAAAGCTTCAGAGACAATCACTGTTTACAACTCAATAAACACTCAGTCCTAAGCTTGCATCAATATGACACAAGAAAGGCTCACAAAATAGCACAAGCTCACAAAAACCCTAAGAGCGCTAGACTCAATTATATGCTTGAACTACTTCCTTCATTAGGTTTTTCGTCCTTCTATTTATAGCTGGTAACATGGGCTTCAGAAGATCTGATCCAAGAATACAACCAGCTCACAAATTAAAATAGAATCAAATCTTTAAAAGATTAGATATGTTTTGGAAATAAATCTTTCACAATAATTCCTAAAACAATCTTTAGATGAAAGATCTGTTTTAGAAAATAAATCCTTTCTTAGCACACACGCAAGGACTGAAGAAAGAGAAAAGATCTTCTCTTAAAAATAAAACGCGCACATAAAAGATATGCTAGCTGGCGCACACACGTCAGGTTACGATGTTGTAACATTTCATACCACATCCTGCTTACAGACTTTGTTTTACCAAAATGCAGCCAATACCAAATAACCAACAAACTTCCCCTTTGGCAAATTTTTGGCTAAAACAAATCGAGACCACACAGACAAGCTACAAAGATACACACATCACTACTACTTCTTCATATCAACATAAACACACAAGTATCAAGAAGAGTAGCACATCTTTAAAAAAAACAGTTTCCAAACAAACTCCTCCATGGAGAACAGTAGATCAAAATACAGTCGTATCTTCAGAGCACATCAGAGGCATGCAACAGCGGAAAACACAAACAACTACTTCGCCTCAAGTGATCACAAAACAAATAATAGCATGGATGACTCAAATAGAAAGTTCCAACATTACATACTACAACTCCCCCTGCATCACATACATAGTATTCTACTCCCCCTGAAACGATGCATACTAACTAACACACAAGCATAACATATAGGCAGAAGCACACACGCTTTCAGAAGCACAAACGAAATCAGACATGATATCAGAAGCACAAGTTATCAGAGGCAGATTTGTATCAGGAGCGATATCAGAACCATACGTTATCAGGTGCGATATCAGAATCACACGTTATCAGGCGCGATATCAGAACCACATGGTATCAGGTGCGATATCAGAAGCAGTGGTTATCAGGCGCTATACCAGAAGCAGTTTTCCAGAGGCATTATCAGAGCCAGTTTCTCAGGAGTACAAGCTATCAGATGCAAGCAAAAAGTTTCTCAGAACCAGGTTCAGAGGCAAACAAGAACCAAACCTGAACAAACAAACCTGAACAAACCTGGACAAACAAACCTAAACCTGAGACCATCTAACCTGAGACCATCTACTCCCCCTTTTTACCACAAATTTGACAAAGATGCATGTATGGAGCAGAGTAATATTACATCTAATGCACTGACAAGTGCTCAAAGTATCCAGGGCATAGCCCAAAAAACAAAAAAAAACTGAGACCAACTATCTCAGAGGCAAACTTGAGACCAAACCTGAGTCCAACTACTCCCCCTCAACACCTCCAGCATTTGCAACACATAATCTTGCTCCCCTTCACTATTCAGTCTCATGCACATAGGCCAGACAGGCTACATGTAAACACATATCATATGCATGCTCCAATAGGCAAGCATGCTACTAGTGAACTACAACTACCATCATCACAACGATCATCCATCAGTAGATCAATGCAAACATAGCAGATAAACGTACCAGATGTTGGGGCATATGATAACACATACCACGCTACTTCATTAACAGTCAGCTCTAGGTCAGCAAGAGCAATCATATCAATCACATCATCAGCAGCAGTACCAACTAGACCAGAAGTTGGTTTCTCGTGCACCACTAGGATTGGAGAGAGAATAATAACTACTGCACATCTCTCCCTAAATAACTGTAATTGCTACAAATCTTCAAATAGGCAAATCCCCAATTTACCCCTTAATTTTTCAAATTGAACAACATCAAGTGCTTTTGTGAAGATATCTGCCACTTGCTCCTTAGTGCCTACATGCTCCAATGTTACAACTTTATTTTTCACAAGATCTCTGATGAAGTGATGACGAATGTCAATGTGTTTGGTTTTGCTGTGTTGAACAGGATTTTTTGAAATATTTATGGCGCTCAAATTATCACAATACAATGTTATAACATCTTGTTCGACATCGTATTCCTTCAACATTTGCTTCATCCAAACCAGTTGAGAGCAACTGCTCCCAGCAGCTATATACTCTGCTTCAGCTGTAGATAAAGCAACACAATTTTGCTTTTTACTGAACCAAGATATTAAATTATTTCCTAGGAAGAAACACCCACCAGAAGTGCTTTTCCTGTCATCAGCACTACCAGCCCAATCAGCATCACAATACCCATACAAGTTTGAGTTTTCACAATGAGAGTACATCATCCCATAATCACATGTTCCATTGACATATTTCAGGATTCTCTTGACTTGATTGAGATGGCTGGCCTTGGGTTCAGCCTGATACCTAGCACAAACTCCCACAGCAAAAGTGATATCTGGTCTACTAGCAGTTAGGTACAGTAGACTTCCAATCATGCTTCTGTACATACTTTGATCAACACTTGCTCCATTTTCATCCTTGGTTAGTTTCAGATGAGTAGGTGCAGGAGTTCTTTTGTGAGAAGCATTATCCATTCCAAATTTTCTTACAATATTTCTAGCATACTTGCTTTGGGAGATAAAGATGGTATCTTCCATTTGTTTGATCTGTAGTCCCAAGAAATAGGTCAATTCTCCTACTAAGCTCATTTCATATTCTGATTGCATTTGTTGAACAAAATGTTGGACCATTGTATTCGACATTCCACCAAAGACAATGTCATCCACATAAATCTGAGCTATCATAAACTTTCCTTTCACTTCTTTCACAAACAAAGTTTTATCAGATCCTCCCTTCCTGTATCCTTGACCTTCTAGGAATTGAGTGAGTCTCTCATACCAGGCTCTAGGTGCCTGTTTCAGTCCATAGAGCGCCTTTTTCAGTTTGTAGACATGATTAGGATAGACTGGATCACCAAAGCCTTTTGGTTGTTCCACATATACTTCTTCATGAAGATAGCCATTCAGAAACGCACTCTTGACATCCATCTGGTAGAGTTTGAATTTAAGTATGCAAGCCACGCCCAATAGAAGTCTAATGGATTCCAACCTGGCTACAGGGGCAAAAGTTTCTTCAAAGTCAAGTCCTTCTACTTGAGTGTACCCTTGAGCAACTAGTCTAGCCTTGTTTCTGGTGATAGTTCCCTTCTCATCAGTTTTATTTTTATAAATCCATTTAGTGCCTATGACATTCACATTATTTGGTCTTGGGACCAAATCCCACACTTCACTTCTCTTGAATTGATTCAATTCCTCTTGCATAGCCTCAATCCAGAATTCATCAGTGAGAGCTTCCTTCACATTCTTAGGTTCAAACATGGAAACAAAGCAAGAATTAGCTATCACATCATTGGATCTTCTAGTAGTGATCCCTTGTTCAGGATTTCCAATGATGAGCTCCTTGGGATGATTCTTCTGAACCCTAACTGACGGACCTTTGTTTTGAGTGGGTTGATCAGTTGCCTCTTCAGTAGTTTCTTCTGGGATTTCTTCTTTACTCCCATCAGATTGTTCCTCTGGTTCATGAATTTCAATGGGAGGTCCTGATGTTCCAACATCCTGTTCCACATGATCACCTTTCTCAGTTTCCACATCATTCACTACTACATTGATGGATTCCATTACAACCTTTGTCCTTGAATTGTATACTCTGTATGCTCTGCTGTTAGTAGAGTATCCAAGGAAAATCCCTTCATCACTTTTGGGATCAAGCTTTCTTCTCTGTTCTCTATCTGCCAGAATGTAACACTTGCTTCCAAACACATGGAAATGCTTGACAGTTGGCTTTCTTTCTCTCCACAACTCATATAGAGTAGCAGATGTACCTTTTGTAAGACCCGAGATTTCATTGTATAGTTGGTTTAAGGAATATTAGGGTTCGATGTGTTCGTGTGATGAAACATCGTGTAATTATTAGCTTTTGCTGTAATTGAGCCTGTTTAGTGCTCGTGCACTGTAATTGTACAGACTTTTGTCTTGTGATCCTGTTGCTTGAATAAGAAGTTACTTGTGGTTTCAGAATAATAAGTTTTGGATTATTCTTGTTTTTGGAAAAACGAGTAGGATTTTACCCGTCGTTGTAAAATCTTATTGCGTCTGTTTTGAGTGAGGTTTTGGATGGAAGTTTTATATATCTGCGCGAGTTAGGATATATTCTGAGATTAATTTTCCAAGGTATGGAAGAAAATTACAGTCGCGGAAAAAGATTCGGCGATAAGTTTTGGAAATGTTAAACGTTAGACGTTCTTTCCGTAGGTTTTATGTTTTTGTGGTTTTCGTTCGTCGCGTCGCGCGAGAGCTGAGTATGAGACTTGTTATGGGAGAGTTGTTTAAATCTTGTGACTTTCTCATAAAGTAAAGTGATCCAATGGCTAGGGTTAAGCTTGGACTTTTGACTTTGATCCAATGGTGGTTTGGCTATCAAGAGCTTTGTAATAGTAAGGAGGTTTATGACTATTGTGGACTTAGAAAACATCACAAAACATCTCCATTCTTCCTCTCTTTCACGTGGAACTTCATTGCTCATTTCCAACCTTCACAAATTTTCATTTCCTCACCATTTCACTCCATTTCAAGCTTGGAAGCTTAGTGGAAAGTTGTAGAGAATCACTTCCTTAAGGTAACCCTCTCTTCTCATCTCCTAGGTTGGTAGATTTTTAGAGTTGTGAAGTTTTTGGGTTTATGTTCTTAAGAGGGTTTGGTGAGAAAGGTTGTTCTTGCTAGTTCTTGTTTCATGAGAGTTGTTCATGAGAGTTTAGTAAGCATGCTAGGCTTTGTTGTTTTTGTTTTCCATGAGTTGGTGAAAAATCTCATGAGAAAAGTTAGGGTTTTGGTTTGGTTATGTATTGATCAATAACATGTGGTTAAGTTGTAAGGTTTTGAAAAGAAAAGTTGTCTTTGAACCTTTGGGCGAAAGGGAAATGCGTTGTATGGTTTTGTTTTGGAAAATCCGATGAAAAATATTTTGAGGTTTATGAAAATATTTCCTAAGTGTTTTTGGGTAGTGTTTTGGGGTCAAAATGGTTTAAAACTATTGTGACATGTGGTGTCGCTTTTTACCTTGAAAACATGTTTGAAAATGATTACCGGACGGTTAAGGCCCGTAATAAAACTTGTGCTTGGATTTGGTTTTGATTTTGGAAATGAAGATCAAATAACTTGCACTCGAAGCAACCAACATGCTTTCGGAAATGTGTTGCTTGCTTATGGAAATGGTTTGCTTTTATGCCTTGAAAAAGTGTTGGGAACTAATAGAATCAAACTAGGCTTGGGTGGAAAAAGGTGGTGTGAGTTGCTGTCTTTTGCTGTCATGACAGTTGAAACTCGCTGAGCGAGTGGTTACTCGCCAGGGCGAGTGTCACAGGTCATGACAACACGCCAGGGCGAGCTCCAGGGCGAGTAAGACCAGTACTCCCTGCCTTCACTCGCCACCAACTCGCCAGGGCGAGCTCTGGGAGTTGAGATTTTGGATTCTGATTTCTAAAACTTGGTTTTTAACTTCTAATCCCTTTTTATTTATTTATGGAAGTGGTTGGGATTGGAAACGAGTTTTTCGGGTACTCGGAAAGTACGTAACTTATAACGCAAGAAAACGGCCATTTTGCATTTCAAATTATTTAAGACTTTTGACAATTGTTTTGGGTCCTAAAAATAGTACAAATAACTCATGGTGGTTGATCAATACGGTAGTTTTTTGGTTCGATGTCCGAAAGAGTGGTTTTCCTTAGGAACCTTTAGGTTTTTGGGGTTTTGGTGTAGTTTCAATACGATTGGTTAGAGAACAATGTATTGATTGTTACGTTGCTTGTTTTAGGAAGCGCGTTGTGTTGTCTAAGCGTGTGTTGTTGACGGGAGCTTGCCGAGGTAAGGGCTCCACTTTATTTCTGTCTTTTCACTGAGATACAACATGTTTGGTTATTTTTAGTGATGTGTGTTGGTGTGCTTGGCATGTATGTGTTATGTATTCTCGTGATGAGAAAGTGTTTACAATGCTTGCGCTGTTTACATATGATTATGAGAATATATGTATGAACAGGTGTTTGGAATACATATGATGAGAAATGTATGTATGAATTGCAATGATTTAGTTACATATGCTTGAGAGGTATGTATGTGTGGCATTAGCATATGTAGGGAATCGTATGCTCATGCATTCATTGTGCGTAGTTGCGTGAGTGGACTACGGGGTGTTGGTTGCGTGAGTGGACCCACCCAAAATCCTACGGGATCTTTTTGAGTACAATAAGTGGTTGCGTGAGTGGACCACGGGGTGTGATTGCGTGAGTGGATCCACCTTAACCCTTTGCGGTTTTATTGGTTATGATTAGTAATTCCGGAATTCAGTTGCATGTGGTAGCTCTGGTAGTACCACACCCATTGTAGAAGTCTGCATTAGGCTTGTTGTGCATTATATATATAAGCCCGTTGGAGGGAATTGTTGAATGTTTTAAGAGCTTTCCCTTGTGCTTTGTGGAAATATTTGTTATGTGTACAATCTCTTGCACCGGTTATATATATATACTTTTATTTTTGTGGTGACCCTTTCTTTCATTTGCGGGCTCATCCCACCCCAGATGACGATGTAGGTCGAGAGGATGGTGTTGGCAGCTCTAGGCCTTAGTGAGCTCGTGTTGGAGCGGGAGTGGTAGTTTTAGTTAGACTATGCGCCGGTGTGTTTGTGCACTGTGCTTTTTGTTTAGCATAGGACTTTCTAACTTCCTTTGGTTAGTTAGTGCTTGTAAGCACATAGACTTATGGATTGTAATTATTCAGGTTTACACTTAGCATTTTCGAATACAATATATATATGGTGTGAGATATATATATGGTTCGTTTGTAATATTTAATGTCGGCTCAATTAAAAATGTTTTGCGCACTCTGAGCGTTTGTTAAAAAAAAAAAAATAATAATGCCCTTTTTGCGTTATGAAAACGGGGTGTTACATTTGTGGTATCAGAGCCCGGCTTTAAATCTTCAAAGGGAAAGTGTATACTTGAGTCGTTAGTTCAGAGTCGGTTAGAACGTAACTAGTGTGGGGTTAGTTCTAGTGTTTGTTCTGTGCCGGGTTATGGGTTAGTAATCCGTTGAGTGAGGTTTTCTGTTGGGATTCAGAAATGTTTGGATAAGGGTCTAATCGAAGAGAATTGGTATGTGCAGGAAACGATGCCTCCAAGAAGGGCACCTGCTAGAGATGATGATGATGTGGACATCCATCAGATGGCTTATGCCATGAATACAATGGCAGCAGCGGTAACTGCGCAAACTCATGCTAAGGCGCAGAGAGACCTTGAAAAGCGCGACAGGGAGATCCTGGCCGCTGGGTCTAGGGTTCTCGCAAGTTTTAATCAGCAGGACCCTCCAAAGTTTAATGGGGAGGGAGGTCCAGAAACAGCGGATCTATGGCTCCATGCTATGGAAAGGATATTTGGGGCAATCCATTGTCCGGAGGGGGAGAAGGTAGTTCTAGCTACCTATCAGCTGCTTGGGGGTTCCGAATTTTGGTGGAGGAACACCCGTCTGATTATGGAAAATGCATATGAGGAGATTAACTGGGAGAACTTCAAGAGGAGGTTCCTGGCTAAGTATTTCCCTGAGACTGCAAGGGAAAGGTATGGTGAGGAGTTTCTGAGACTACGACAGGGGAGTATGAATGTGGAGGCATATTCCAAGAAGTTTGAATCATTATCCCGTTTCTTCCGCTTCTTTAGGGATGGGATAGATGAGGTCTATATGTGTCGTCGCTTCCAAGATGGGCTGAGGTACGAACTGCAGGATGCGGTTGTGCCATTGGGTATTCGGCAATTTCAAGTCTTGGTTGAAAAGTGCCAAGAGGTTGAAGATATGAGAAACAAAAGGGTGAACCGTCAGGGTGGTTTTAGTGCTGGGGGACCAAGTCGTTCTGGTGGTCCGAATCAAAGTCAGAACCGTGGAAAACAAGGCAGTAAGCCATATGACCGTCCACAGTATAACAAGGGACAGGGTCGATCGGTGAATCAGGACAGTCAGAATACCGGGAAGCAGGGCTGTTTTAAGTGTGGTGAAGTGGGCCACTATGCGAATGAATGCCGGAATCAGGGGCATGTTTGTTTTAATTGCAAGAAGCCGGGACACTTTGCTAGGGATTGCAAAGCCCCGAAGGCCGGGCCGTCGGCTAATGTGGCACAAGGCTCACAAGGTACCAGACCTGCGGCAAAGGCACGTGCTTACTGTATGGGCACAGAAGTGAGTGGGCAGGCTAGCAATGCCATTCACGAGAGCTGTCACATTGCAGGTAATTCTTTAACTGCTTTGATTGACACGGGGGCAACCCACTCATTCATTTCTTTGGCTTGTGCAAATCGGTTGAGTTTGAATGTTTCTGTTCTTCCATTTGATTTGAATGTTTTGACTCCTGCTAAGGATTTGGTAGTGAATACTGCATGTTTGCATTGTTTAGTAGTAATTCAGAATAGGGAGTTCCTGGTCAACTTGGTGTGTTTACCGCTTACATCTCTCGAAATCATTCTCGGGATGGATTGGCTATCTTATCATTATGTTATACTAGATTGTGCTCGGAAATTGGTTTTCTTTCCCGAGCCAGGTGTGCGGAGATACCTGTCGGCCAACCAGCTTACAATGATTATGTGTAACGGAGAGCCAGAGATTGTTTCACTTGCTAGTTTAGGGGTGACGTCGGAGATCCGAATTGAGGAAACTCGAGTGGTTCAGGATTTCCAAGATGTGTTTCCATCAGAGATTCCAGCTTTTCCTCCGTGTAGAGAGGTGGAATTCTTTATTGATTTACAACCGGGTACGGGTCCGATTTCGGAATCAGCTTATCGGATGGCTCCAGCCGAGTTGGTAGAGTTGAAAGGTCAGATCGAGGACTTGTTAGAGAAGGGTTTCATAAGGCCTAGTGTGTCGCCTTGGGGAGCACCGGTCTTATTGGTTAAGAAGAAGGATGGGAAATCTCGTCTATGCGTGGATTATCGGAAGCTTAATAAGGTGACTATCAAGAACCGATATCCATTGCCACGGATTGATGATTTGATGGATCAGTTGAGGGGAGCCTCAGTGTTTTCAAAGATTGACTTGAAATCTGGTTATCACCAGATAAGAGTACGAGATGAGGATATTCAGAAAACGGCGTTTAGGACGCGGTATGGGCATTATGAGTACTTGGTGATGCCGTTTGGAGTGACGAATGCACCTGCGATCTTCATGGCCTACATGAATCGGATATTCCATTCGTTTTTGGACAAGTTCGTGGTTGTGTTCATTGATGATATTCTCGTGTATTCGAAGAGCGAAGAGGAGCATGAAGAGCATCTTCGTATGGTTTTGCAAGTGTTGCGGGAAAGAAAGTTGTATGCGAATCCGTCGAAGTGTGATTTTTGGTTGGAAGAGGTGAATTTCCTTGGCCATATAATATCAAAAGAGGGAATTGCCGTGGATCCAGCCAAGATTGACACAGTACTTTCATGGAAGCAGCCTCAAACCGTGACTGATGTGAGGAGTTTTGTGGGTTTGGCCGGTTATTACCGAAGGTTCATTGAAGGTTTTGCTAAGATTGTGGCACCGATGACACAGCTTACGCGGAAAGATCAACCGTTTGCGTGGACAGAGAAGTGTGAGTTGAGTTTTCAGTTGTTGAAGGAGCGTTTGACGACTTCACCAGTCTTGATGTTACCACAGTCGGAGGAACCGTATGAGGTTTATTGTGATGCTTCTCATCAAGGGTTGGGTTGTGTGTTGATGCAACACAAGAGGGCAGTGGCTTATGCGTCGAGGCAACTGAAAGTGCATGAAAAGAATTATCCTACGCACGATCTAGAGCTTGCGGCTGTTGTTTTCGCATTGAAGATTTGGAGACATCATCTTTATGGTTGCACTTTTGTCGTGTTTAGTGACCATAAAAGTCTTAAGTATCTGTTCGATCAGAAAGAGCTTAATATGAGGCAACGGAGGTGGATGGAAACTTAGAAAGACTTCGACTTTACGTTGGAATACCATCCGGGAAAGGCTAATGTGGTAGCCGATGCTTTGAGTAGGAAGAGTGTGTCGGTTTGTTCGGCACAAATGGCTAGTCAACAGGAGTTGTTGAGAGAGTTTCGTGACTTGCACCTAGAGGTAGAGTTTGCTTTAGGGAATATGAGACTGGGTATGATTACCATCTCAAACGGTTTGTTGGAGGATATTGCTAATTGTCAAGAGGACAAGTTTCTCATGGAGAAAAGAGCTTTGATTGTTCGAGGAACCAACCGAGATTTCAAGGTGGGATCAGACAACATCTTGAGGTGTCAAGGTAGGGTGTGTGTACCCGATGCTATGAACTTGAGAAACACCATTCTAGGGGAGGCACACAAGAGTAAGCTTAGTATGCATCCCGGGGCAACGAAAATGTATCAGGACCTGAGGCAAGATTTCTGGTGGCCGGGTATGAAGAGGGATGTGGCCGAGTTTGTGGCGTCGTGTTTGACTTGTCAGAAGGCGAAGATTGAACATCAGAGACCAGCAGGGATGCTGCAGTCTTTAGATATCCCCGAGTGGAAATGGGATAGCATTTCTATGGATTTCATCACTGGTTTACCCAAGACCAGGAGGAAGCATGATTCCATTTGGGTGATAGTGGATCGTTTGACGAAGTCCGCTCATTTTCTACCGGTAAGGATTACGGATACGGCGGCAAAGTTGACCGATGTGTATATTGCTGAGATTGTGAGGTTACATGGGATTCCGTCAAGTATAGTGTCGGATAGAGATCCAAAGTTCACTTCACATTTTTGGAAGACTTTGCATGAGGCGTTGGGGACGAAACTGAGGTTGAGTTCTGCCTATCATCCCCAGACCGATGGGCAGACCGAGAGAACAAATCAATCTTTAGAAGATTTGTTGAGAGCTTGTGTATTGGATGATCGTGGAAGTTGGGACGACGTGTTGCCGTTGATAGAGTTCACGTACAACAATAGTTACCATTCGACTATCGGAATGGCACCATATGAGGCTTTGTATGGGAGGAGATGTCAGACTCCTTTGTGTTGGTACCAAGATGGGGAAAGTTTGATAGTAGGACCGGAAATGGTACAACAGACGACGGACAAGGTCCGAAGGATAAGGGCAATGATGAAGGTTGCTCAAGATCGACAAAAGAGTTATGCGGATAGGCGTCGGAGGCCTTTAGAGTTTGAGGAGGGAGACCATGTATTTCTCCGAGTTACCCCAACAACTGGTGTTGGAAGGGCTTTGAAAGCAAAGAAGTTGACTCCGAGGTTTATAGGGCCTTATCAGATTTTGGAACGGATTGGGAAGGTAGCATACCGGATCGCGCTGCCACCGGTACTATCTTTGATTCATGATGTGTTCCATGTGTCGCAATTGCGGAAGTATACACCGGATCCATCACATGTGATCACACCAGATGACATCCAGCTGAGGGATAACTTGTCATTTGAGGTTCCGCCAATTAAGATTGCGGATAGGAAGATGAAGCGTCTGAGGACGAAAGAGATACCTTTGGTGAAGGTAATATGGAACGAAGCTACAGGAGATACCACCTGGGAGCTCGAGTGTAAGATGAAAGAGTTGTACCCCAGTTTGTTTGACGACGTCTAAGTTTCGAGGACGAAACTTCTTTAAGGGGGGTAGTATTGTAAGACCCGAGATTTCATTGTATAGTTGGTTTAAGGAATATTAGGGTTCGATGTGTTCGTGTGACGAAACATCGTGTAATTATTAGCTTTTGCTGTAATTGAGCCTGTTTAGTGCTCGTGCACTGTAATTGTACAGACTTTTGTCTTGTGATCCTGTTGCTTGAATAAGAAGTTACTTGTGGTTTCAGAATAATAAGTTTTGGATTATTCTTGTTTTTGGAAAAACGAGTAGGATTTTACCCGTCGTTGTAAAATCTTATTGCGTCTGTTTTGAGTGAGGTTTCGGATGGAAGTTTTATATATCTGCGCGAGTTAGGATATATTCTGAGATTAATTTTCCAAGGTATGGAAGAAAATTACAGTCGCGGAAAAAGATTCGGCGATAAGTTTTGGAAATGTTAAACGTTAGACGTTCTTTCCGTAGGTTTTATGTTTTTGTGGTTTTCGTTCGTCGCGTCGCGCGAGAGCTGAGTACGAGACTTGTTATGGGAGAGTTGTTTAAATCTTGTGACTTTCTCATAAAGTAAAGTGATCCAATGGCTAGGGTTAAGCTTGGACTTTTGACTTTGATCCAATGGTGGTTTGGCTATCAAGAGCTTTGTAATAGTAAGGAGGTTTATGACTATTGTGGACTTAGAAAACATCACAAAACATCTCCATTCTTCCTCTCTTTCACGTGGAACTTCATTGCTCATTTCCAACCTTCACAAATTTTCATTTCCTCACCATTTCACTCCATTTCAAGCTTGGAAGTTTAGTGGAAAGTTGTAGAGAATCACTTCCTTAAGGTAACCCTCTCTTCTCATCTCCTAGGTTGGTAGATTTTTAGAGTTGTGAAGTTTTTGGGTTTATGTTCTTAAGAGGGTTTGGTGAGAAAGGTTGTTCTTGCTAGTTCTTGTTTCATGAGAGTTGTTCATGAGAGTTTAGTAAGCATGCTAGGCTTTGTTGTTTTTGTTTTCCATGAGTTGGTGAAAAATCTCATGAGAAAAGTTAGGGTTTTGGTTTGGTTATGTATTGATCAATAACATGTGGTTAAGTTGTAAGGTTTTGAAAAGAAAAGTTGTCTTTGAACCTTTGGGCGAAAGGGAAATGCGTTGTATGGTTTTGTTTTGGAAAATCCGATGAAAAATATTTTGAGGTTTATGAAAATATTTCCTAAGTGTTTTTGGGTAGTGTTTTGGGGTCAAAATGGTTTAAAACTATTGTGACATGTGGTGTCGCTTTTTACCTTGAAAACATGTTTGAAAATGATTACCGGACGGTTAAGGCCCGTAATAAAACTTGTGCTTGGATTTGGTTTTGATTTTGGAAATGAAGATCAAATAACTTGCACTCGAAGCAACCAACATGCTTTCGGAAATGTGTTGCTTGCTTATGGAAATGGTTTGCTTTTATGCCTTGAAAAAGTGTTGGGAACTAATAGAATCAAACTAGGCTTGGGTGGAAAAAGGTGGTGTGAGTTGCTGTCTTTTGCTGTCATGACAGTTGAAACTCGCTGAGCGAGTGGTTACTCGCCAGGGCGAGTGTCACAGGTCATGACAACACGCCAGGGCGAGCTCCAGGGCGAGTAAGACCAGTACTCCCTGCCTTCACTCGCCACCAACTCGCCAGGGCGAGCTCTGGGAGTTGAGATTTTGGATTCTGATTTCTAAAACTTGGTTTTTAACTTCTAATCCCTTTTTATTTATTTATGGAAGTGGTTGGGATTGGAAACGAGTTTTTCGGGTACTCGGAAAGTACGTAACTTATAACGCAAGAAAACGGCCATTTTGCATTTCAAATTATTTAAGACTTTTGACAATTGTTTTGGGTCCTAAAAATAGTACAAATAACTCATGGTGGTTGATCAATACGGTAGTTTTTTGGTTCGATGTCCGAAAGAGTGGTTTTCCTTAGGAACCTTTAGGTTTTTGGGGTTTTGGTGTAGTTTCAATACGATTGGTTAGAGAACAATGTATTGATTGTTACGTTGCTTGTTTTAGGAAGCGCGTTGTGTTGTCTAAGCGTGTGTTGTTGACGGGAGCTTGCCGAGGTAAGGGCTCCACTTTATTTCTGTCTTTTCACTGAGATACAACATGTTTGGTTATTTTTAGTGATGTGTGTTGGTGTGCTTGGCATGTATGTGTTATGTATTCTCGTGATGAGAAAGTGTTTACAATGCTTGCGCTGTTTACATATGATTATGAGAATATATGTATGAACAGGTGTTTGGAATACATATGATGAGAAATGTATGTATGAATTGCAATGATTTAGTTACATATGTTTGAGAGGTATGTATGTGTGGCATTAGCATATGTAGGGAATCGTATGCTCATGCATTCATTGTGCGTAGTTGCGTGAGTGGACTACGGGGTGTTGGTTGCGTGAGTGGACCCACCCAAAATCCTACGGGATCTTTTTGAGTACAATAAGTGGTTGCGTGAGTGGACCACAGGGTGTGATTGCGTGAGTGGATCCACCTTAACCCTTTGCGGTTTTATTGGTTATGATTAGTAATTCCGGAATTCAGTTGCATGTGGTAGCTCTGGTAGTACCACACCCATTGTAGAAGTCTGCATTAGGCTTGTTGTGCATTATATATATAAGTCCGTTGGAGGGAATTGTTGAATGTTTTAAGAGCTTTCCCTTGTGCTTTGTGGAAATATTTGTTATGTGTACAATCTCTTGCACCGGTTATATATATATACTTTTATTTTTGTGGTGACCCTTTCTTTCATTTGCGGGCTCATCCCACCCCAGATGACGATGTAGGTCGAGAGGATGGTGTTGGCAGCTCTAGGCCTTAGTGAGCTCGTGTTGGAGCGGGAGTGGTAGTTTTAGTTAGACTATGCGCCGGTGTGTTTGTGCACTGTGCTTTTTGTTTAGCATAGGACTTTCTAACTTCCTTTGGTTAGTTAGTGCTTGTAAGCACATAGACTTATGGATTGTAATTATTCAGGTTTACACTTAGCATTTTCGAATACAATATATATATGGTGTGATATATATATGGTTCGTTTGTAATATTTAATGTCGGCTCAATTAAAAATGTTTTGCGCACTCTGAGCGTTTGTTAAAAAAAAAAAAAAATGCCCTTTTTGCGTTATGAAAACGGGGTGTTACACCTTTTCTCAAAGTCACCCTGTTATGTATATAGCAGGCAGTGTTTATAGCTTCAGCCCAGAAATGATAAGGTAAGCCTTTTGCATGTAACATAACTCTGGCTGACTCTTGAATTGTCATGTTCTTCCTTTCAACCACACCATTTTGTTGAGGGGTGATGGGTGATGAAAACTCATGTTTAATTTCTTCACTGGTACATTAATTACTAAATTTTTCATTTTCAAATTCTCTTCCATGGTCACTTCTAATTCTCACAATTCCACTGTTCTTTTCCCTTTGAATTTGGGTGGATAGAGTTTTGAATACATCAAAAGTGTCAGACTTTTCTCTGATAAAATTCACCCAGGTGTATCTGGTAAAATCATCAACAACGACAAATGCATATCTTTTACCTCCTAAGCTTTCAACCTGCATGGGTCCCATAAGGTCCATGTGCAACAGTTCAAGAGGTTTTGATGTTACCTGATGTTCCAACCTTGGATGCGACATTCTGGTTTGTTTACCAATCTGACATTCTCCACAAATGCTTCCTTCAGTAATCCTTAGTTTTGGAAGACCTCTGATAGCCTCAACAGTAACAGCTTTCTTCATTCCACTTAAGTTAAGATGACCAAGTTTCTGGTGCCACAGTTTAACTTCATCCTCCTTACCAAGTAGACATGTTCCTAGATGAGCTTCTTCATGAGATACCCACAAATAACAATTGTCTTTGGATCTGGTACCTCTCATTAGAACTTCACCATCCTTATTGCTAACAAGACATTCTGCTTTTGTAAAGTTTACCTTTAAGCCTTGATCGCACAATTGACTTATGCTGATCAGATTAGCAGTGAGACCTTTTACTAACAGCACATTCTCCAAGTTAGGCAACTCATTGTTGACAAGTTTGCCTATGCCTAGAATTTCACCTTTGGCTCCATCTCCAAAAGTCACAAAACTGGAAGCATATCCCTTCACATCCTTAAGGTATTTCTCTACCCCTGTCATGTGTCTTGAGCATCCACTATCAAAATACCAGTCTTCTCTAGATGAAGCTCTAAGGGATGTATGAGCAATCAACCCCTTAATTTCACATTTGGGTATCCACTCCTTCTTGACAGCTGCACCTCTAGGCTTAGTTTTTGGCTGTTGTCTATGGTTTGGGTGCCCATACAGTTTGTAGCAGAAAGGCCTTATGTGTCCCTTTTTCCCACAATGATGACATATCCATTTGTGAGAGCGACCATGGTGTCCAGGAGCACGATGATGATTAGAGAAATTCCTGGAACTTTTTCCAATTTTAACATTTGGATAAATTTTAGGATGTTGTGCAGAATGTTGTAACATCCTATTCCCGGTATAGGGATCAATTACTTCTTCAGCTGGAAGGAACTTTGTTTCTTTATTTTGTTGTTGTTGGTTAAGTGCAGTGTTGTTGTACCCTATAGCCTTCAGTCTTCCACTGGGAACTCCTCCTAAAATTTCTTCAAGAAGATCAGTACCAGGATTCAATTGACTAACCCGTTTCCTTAATTCATCCATTTGGGCATTGGCTTAAACCAACTCATTCTCAGCTTTCAAGGCTTTGCCAATTTGACTGTCCTTCTCTGTTTGGAGTTGATTTATAACCTTTTTCTGTTTTTCCATAATTCTGCAAACCTCTTTATAACGAACAAGAAGGTCATTATACAAACCAAGCAGTGCTTCCTCATCATCATCAGAATGCTCTTCATAGACGACCTCCACATCATCATCAGATTCAGCAACAGGAACACAAACTCCAGTCATGGCAGAGACATGTCTAGCAGACTCCTCTCCTCCTTCAGAATCTTCATCAGACCATGAAGCCATCAGACTTTTCTTTTGTTTCTTCAAGAAGGTTCCACATTCTGTTCTGACATGTCCATATCCTTCACACTCATAGCATTGCACTTCTTTGACTGGATCATTTTTCTCTTCAGGCTTAGTCTTCTTCATATTGTTCTGCTGTTTGTTGATGTCGTATCTAATGTTCTGCCCATTCTGTCTGGCCCTTCTATCAACACGCCTCATAACTTTACCAAATTGCTTTCCAATTAGAGCAAGAGCATCAGCTATGCTCTCTTCTCCTTCACCAGCAGTCTGGGATTCCTCATTATCATTATTAGTGATAAAAGCTATACTTTTGTTCTTTTTATCTCCTCGTTCATTTATGGAGATTTCAAAGGTTTGAAGAGAACCAACCAGTTCATCTACCTTCATAATGGCTATGTCCTGAGCTTCTTCTATGGCAGTCACTTTCATGTCAAACCTCTTTGGTAGAGATCTGAGTATCTTTCTAGATAGTTTTTCATCAGATACTTTTTCTCCCAAGGCTTCAAAAGAGTTTGCAATATCAAGTAAATTCATGTGGAAATCCTGTATGCTTTCCTCCTCTTTCATCCTAAGGCTTTCAAACTTGGTTGTGAGAAGTTGGAGTTTTGACATTTTTACCTTAGAAGTGCCTTCATAACATGTCTTCAGTGTCTCCCAAGCTTCTTTTGCAGACCGACAATTTTTGATCAGCTTGAACATGTTTGTATCTACTCCATTGAAGAGAGCATTTAATGCCTTATTGTTGCTGAGAGCTGCCTCGTCTTCTTCCTTTGCCCAGTCTGCCTCCGACTTCAACACACCTGTTGAGGTACCTTCTTTGTCAAGAACCACAGGATGATCCCAACCTGTCAAGACTGACTTCCAGGTCTTGCTGTCAATAGACTTCAAGAACATGATCATTTTTGGTTTCCAATGGTCGTAATTGGAACCATTCAGCAGTGGGGGTCTGTTCACAAATCCTCCTTCTTTGTCCATTGTGCCAGGTAAACTCCTGAATCTCACCCTAAACAGGCAGGGTGCCTGCTCTGATGCCAATTGAAAATCTGGCACACAGGTATAAGATGTTGTATACGATGTTACAACACTTTACCAGATTTGACAGACAAAGTATAAAACAATAAAGAGTGCAGAAATAAACAAACACACAGTGATTTGTTGACCCAGTTCGGTGCAAACTACTACCTACATCTGGGGGATACCAATCCAGGAGGAAATCCACTAATAGTCCTAGTTCTAAGTCTTACAGCAAACTCCTCGTTTACAACTTATCACCTAGCAACTATCCTTATGCACTTCTACCTAGGAACTCCTAGGTATGAGTTCCCAACTCACTCATTATATTCAACAGTACAACCAGCACTGTTGTTAAGTCAATCACTATGGTGGAGACACTCTCCTAGACACTAGACCACTCTTACCTAAAGGCTTTGAGTGATACACACAATCCCAACTCCGTGCTTCAAAGCTTTGGAGAGGACACACACACAACAATTATCTCCTTGCTTAAAAGCTTCAGAGACAATCACTGTTTACAACTCAATAAACACTCAGTCCTAAGCTTGCATCAATATGACACAAGAAAGGCTCACAAAATAGCACAAGCTCACAAAAACCCTAAGAGCGCTAGACTCAATTATATGCTTGAACTACTTCCTTCATTAGGTTTTTCGTCCTTCTATTTATAGCTGGTAACATGGGCATCAGAAGATCTGATCCAAGAATACAACCAGCTCACAAATTAAAATAGAATCAAATCTTTAAAAGATTAGATATGTTTTGGAAATAAATCTTTCACAATAATTCCTAAAACAATCTTTAGATGAAAGATCTGTTTTAGAAAATAAATCCTTTCTTAGCACACACGCAAGGATTGAAGAAAGAGAAAAGATCTTCTCTTAAAAATAAAACGCGCGCATAAAAGATATGCTAGCTGGCGCACACACGTCAGGTTACGATGTTGTAACATTTCATACCACATCCTGCTTACAGACTTTGTTTTACCAAAATGCAGCCAATACCAAATAACCAACAAGTTCGAACTTGTCGTTCAATTTTCTCTCTGTATAAGCACCCACTGAGAAATCTAAGGTTTTATTCGTGATCAATGCGAGAAAATGAACAAAATCCTATACTAACTCGTAAAAATCGAGGTCCGTTTGGACCTCCGGCATATCACCGCCGTACCACTCTCTTTCCCGTCGAGAGGTTGAAGATGAAGTCAATTTTTGACTTCTCTCCTCAATGACACGTGGCAACATCTGATTGGCTTTGGATATTTAAATCCTGGCCACCAGATGGATCTGAAGGCCCAGATCTCAATTCCTTACCGTGTACCCTATTTGCATGCCACTCTAGATTTTTCTTATTTGACTTTTATTTTTTTATGTTGACTGGGTTTTTTGGACCGGACTACTTTCTGCACCCCCTCCCCTATACTATTCGCACCCCCTCCTGACTTAATTTTTTTTAATTAATTTTCAGCTTATTTCAAAAGCACTTATTTCGCTAGTAGCTTATTTAAGCTATTTTGACCATTTTTGTTATGCTTAAATTTTGTCATGATGTTTCTAGCTTTTATTTTATTTTTAGCTTATTTTTTAAGTCATTCTTAGTTAATCACTTATTTTAGCTTATCCCAAAAGCACTTATTTGGAACTTTAGCTTATTATAGCTTATTGGTCCAATTTGTTTTGATTAAATGATATTTAGCTTTCAGATTTTTCTTTTAGCTTTTATTTCATTGTTTTAGCTTAATTTTAAGTCATTTTCTCAATTAATCACTTTTTAGCTTATTCCAAAAGCACTTATTTGGAACAGTAGCTTATTTAAGCTTATTGGTCCAATTTAACTTGCTGAAATTTTATCTTAGGTTTCAGATTTATGTTTTATTTGTTTTAGCTTATTTCCATAAGTCATTTTGTGAATTAATTGCTTTTCTAGCTTATTTTCATAAGTGCTTAAGTTGGGCAATCACTTTTTTAAGTGTTTTGACCACTTTTTCTTGCACTAACAGTTTGTTAGCTTTAGTGTAGCTTAATTTAATATCATTTGCTTAATCTCATTTAATCATTCATGTTTACGCATTTTTATTTCATTGTTCGCTACATTAATTCATGCATTTTAGTTAATTCTTACATCATCCATGATTATTTATTCTTGTTTCATTCATGCATATTTAATTATGTTATATTGATTCATGCATTTTTATTTTAAGTATTTACATTCATGCATATTTAAATTAATTATTGCTTTATTATCATGTCATTTATTATTGTTATAATTTTGTGCACTTCTCTTTACTTACTTAACCAAACTCAATCAACTTTTTCTCAACTAAAGGATGAAAAAGGGGAATTAGACATTTGTCTTCTTCCGCTCCAAGTAACTTGGACGCTAGACATTTGACTAGTGATCGCAAGTTACTCTCATCCTACTTTTTGAACTTTTTTCTCAATCAAACTTAATTAAGACTTTTCTTAATAAAAGGGTGAAAAAGGGGGATTTAGGCATCTGTCTTCTTCCGCTCCGGGTAACTTGGACGCTAGACATTTGACTAGTGATCGCAAGTTACTCTCATCCAAACTGAGCGTTAAAATCAACCCAACGCACTCAAACTATTTTTTCAGTCAAACATGGATATACACTTTATCCATTCATCTGACACATACAAGCTTAGCCTCTGGTTAAAGCATACAAACATTGTTGTATCAACGGAATGCGAAATAAGCAACATCCGTTAAACAACACTTTTTACAATGAATACACGTTTTATCTACTCCTCTGATGCATACACAGCTTAGCCTCTGGTTAGAGCATGCAAGCGTCGTTGTATCAGCGGAATACGAAATAAGCGTTGTTCACTAAAAGCAACCAACCACACAAACTTTTTTAGCAGAACTACGTGGGCTTTGAATTTCTCATTGCACACTTGAGAATACGTAGGAGCGGGCTCCTACAACCGTCAAGCCCAATAATAATAAAAACCCTTTTTTTTTAAACGAAGTAGAAATTAGCCAACGATAGAGCGATTTAATCTGAACCTGCGCAGTCAACCCTAAACCACCTAAATGGTTCCCATCGAGTACGATGGATGCGAGAGGTGCTAACACCTTCCTCTCGCATAACCAACTCCGGAATCCGCCGTGGTTCTTTAACCACGTTAAATAAAAGGTTTTAGTGATATTTTCCTTTCCCCTTCCGGGATAAATAAACGTCAATGGCGACTTCATTGATATGGAATTTTCCAGCCGCTATAGAAGCATATGCCTTTTATTATCGTTATGCCAAATGTAAAGGATTTCCCGTTAGGAAACATGATCGTAGGTATGGAGGGCCTAAAGGTAATAGAAAATTAGTAATGAGACAATTTGTATGTAGTAGACATGGATTAAGAGATAAAAAACACTTGTGTAGGTTAGATAGGAAAAGGGAACATAGACGATTGACCCGTACTGATTGCAAAGCTAGGCTTCGTGTGAACTACAAAGCCAAGAATGGTAGATATGTAGTGTCAATTTTTGTAGAGGGTCATAACCATGAATTAACCCCATCTAAGTATGTGCACCTACACCCTGTTTATCGTAAAATTTCAGAATCAGATAAAGCTCAAATTGACGGTCTTGAGTCACATGGTACTAGAACTTGTCATATAATGGGGTATATGGTTGCTCAGAAGGGTGGGTATGATGGTGTTGGGTTTACAAAGAAAGATTTGTACAATTACTTTGATAAAAAAATGCGCGATATTACTAAAGACGGTGATGTTGAAGCTTCTCTAAATTATTTGAATGTAAAGTCAGGTACTGATCCCATGCTCTATGCTGAATATGCTGTTGACAGCAGCAATGGACGAATGAAGTGTCTTTATTGGGCTGATGGGATTAGTAGATCTGACTACTTTTGTTTTGGTGATGTGGTTGCATTTGACACCACTTATAAGAAGAACAAATATAACTACCCGTTGGTTTTATTCTCTGGTTGTAACCACCACGGGCAGACAATTATTTTTGGCACTGCTTTGGTATCAGATGAAACCACAGATACCTATAAGTGGGTGTTGAGGTGTTTTTTGGAGTGCATGGAAAACAAACACCCAAAAGCAGTGCTGACAGATGTGGATGGTGCTATGAGGGAGGCTATAAAACAAGTTTTTCCCCATTCGACCCATAGGTTATATGTGTGGCATCTGAATAAGAATGCATATGAAAATGTGAAGAATTCAGAATTTTGGGATAGATTTCAGAAAGCCTTGTACTCCAATTTTACTGTTAATGAATTTGAAGAGTTTTGGACAAATCTGGTTAAAGATTGTGGACTTGAAGGAAATCCATGGGTTGTCAAAATGTATGAAAACAGGTCAATATGGGCATCTGCGTACTTACGTGATAGGTTTTTTGGACGTTTCAGAACTACGTCGCAATGTGAAGCGATTAATGCAATCATCAAGTGTTATGTAAGGAGGAAAAGATGCGTTTATGAATTTATGCACAATTTTGACAAGGCTGTGAGAGGATACAGGAACAATGAAATAGTAGCTGATTTTACATCAAAGTATACAGAACCTGTGTTGACAACCCACTTGCGATTGATTGAGTCTCATGCCGCTAAGACTTATACAGCGGATATTTTCAAAGAAGTGAAGGAGGAAATTATGAAGGCTGGTGCATTGATTGTTCGGCAAAAAATTGAACTCGGGGATACGAAGATCTATACTTTGACAAAATATCGAAAGGATAAATATGAAAGAGAAGTTGTTTATGAGGGTTCGACATTACAATGTTCGTGTAGGTTATTTGAATCACGTGATCTTCCATGTTCTCATATTTTTTATGTCATGAAGGAAGAACATGTTGATCAAATTCCCCGCACGTTGGTTTTGTCGCGTTGGACCAAGGATGCCAAAAGTGAATATCTGAACATTGATTGTAATGGTATAAGTGAATCGAATCTGATAGAGCAAGCTCGTTTTGGTGCATATTGTGCTGCTTTTACTAGTTTTTGTAAAGAAGCTTCAAAAAAAGATGGTGTATATGTGGAAATAATGGAGGACATCTTGAATTTGCAAAAAAAGTATTGCAGTAATGATGATCCTATTGCGACAGAAAACCCACCAGTACGTGATCCGACTGTGGTGAATAGTAAAGGTGCTCCAAAGAAAAGGAAGAACGACAAAAAATCTGTCAAGCGCTGTACAATATGCAAGAGTCCAACTCATAATGCGAGGACTTGTTCGGTGAATATCTAACAACTCAATATGTTATAATTAGAATCGTTATTTTTTTTAATCAAACATAATAGTTGTATTTGTATTTTGCAGGGAAAACGAAATGTTGAGTCTGAGGCGGTGTCGGTAGGTGATTCTTTAAGCCAAAATGAGAAAGTTGCGAAGGTAAACCATATTTTGTGTTTGTTTACAATGTATAGTTTTACTACTTTTATTAAGCTAACCATTTATTTTTGTAAACAGAAAGGTAAAAGAAAACAAAGTTGTGATGGTGAAACAAGTGTGCAAAATAAATGTTCGGTTCCGCCGCAAAATCGTGGTGCTACCACAACATCAAATATGGAAGTTAGAAGCAGACCAATCCCTCCAATGAATGTTTCTCAACTTGTGATGCACGTGATGCCTGTGATGCAATCTGTAGGTACATCGTCGCAAGTACAACCCATGCACCCAATATATGGAATGCCCTTTGTTCAAAGTTCAAATTCGTGCTTCAGTCTGTTACAACAAGTAATGAACAATGCTGGTCATGAATGAATATTTTAGGCTGTTAGTGTTGATCCAGAATAAATGTCTATGTTATGAAGTACCTTTTTTGGTAATTTTTGGGAAAATTCTGGTCAGGAATGAATTTTTGGGATGTAATGTTATTAGGTACTTTTTGCTGTATTGTAATTGATTCAAATGATGTTGTAATTGTACTCTTTGCTGCATTGAATTTGTTCTGCAACATGCTATTTATGAGTGAGATTCGCAACACTATTGTAATGTGTAATGTATGAGTTTGGTTAGTTCTTACTGTAGCGCCTGGAAAATTCCATATCAATGAAGTCGCCATTGGCGTTTATTTATCCCGGAAGGGGAAAGGAAAATATCACGAAAACCTTTTGTTTAACGTGGTTAAGGAACCACGGCGGATTCGGGAGTTGGTTATGCGAGAGGAAGGTGTTAGCACCCCTCGCATCCATCGTACTCGATGGGAACCATTTAGGTGGTTTAGAGTTGTATGCGCAGGTCAAAGTTAAATTGCTCTAAGGTTGGCTAATTTCTACTTCGTTTCTAAAAATAAGTTTTTATTATTATTAGGCTTGACGGTTGTAGGAGCCCGCTCCTACGTATTCTCAAGTATGCAATGAGAAATTCAAAGCCCACGTAGTTCTGCTAGAAAATATTTGTGTGGTTGGTTATTTTTAGTGAATAACGCTTATTTCGTATTCCGCTGATACAACGACGCTTGTATGCTCTAACCAGAGGCTAAGCTGTGTATGTATCAGAGGAGTAGATAAAACGTGTATTCATTGTGAAAAGTGTTGTTTAACGGATGTTGCTTATTTTGCATTCCGCTGATACAACAGTGCTTGTATGCTCTAACCAGAGGCTAAGCTTGTATGTGTCAGAGGAATGGATAAAGCGTATTATCCATGTTTGACTGAAAAAATAGTTTGAGTGCGTTGGGTTGATTTTAGCGTCTAAATTGGATGAGAGTAACTTGCGATCACTAGTCAAATGTCTAGCGTCCAAGTTACCCGGAGCGGAAAAAGACAAATGCCTAATTCCCCCCTTTTCATCTTTACTTATTAAGAAAAATCTTAATTAAGTTTTATTGAGAAAA
This sequence comes from Trifolium repens, assembly GCA_030408175.1. Lineage (NCBI taxonomy): Eukaryota > Viridiplantae > Streptophyta > Magnoliopsida > Fabales > Fabaceae > Trifolium > Trifolium repens. The sequence continues at coordinate 27,276,917 of CP125841.1, read as the reverse complement.
ATGGTCTAAAAAGAAAGGCTTTAATGCAGTTTTGGTCCCCCTCTTTTGAAAAACCTGAACTTTTGATCCCCCTATTTTAAAACCCAACTTTTTGGTCCCCCTATTTTGAAAAATCTGAACTTTTGATCCCCTATTTTAAAAGCCAGCTTTTTGATCCCCCTATTTTAGTTTTTCAGAATTTTGATCTCCCAACTCAATTTGACCAATTTTTTGTTGATGTGTCAAGCTCATTAATGAAGGGGCAGTAGCCAATTTTTTCTTTAAATCAAATATTTTGTTTATAAAATATTAAAACAATAAATATCTGATATTTTATTATTTAAATATTTATTGTTTGAATATTTTTTTTAAAAAATATTTAATTTAAAGAAAAATATATAATGACATGGCAAATGTTTTGTGAACATGGACAATGTCACGTTATTAACGAGCATGACAATTCAGCAAAAAATTGGCTAAACTGAGTTGGGGGACCAAAATTCTGAAAAAACTAAAATAGGGGGACCAAAAAGCTGGCTTTTAAAATAGGGGGATAAAAAATTCAGATTTTTCAAAATATGGGGACCAAAAAGTTGGATTTTAAAATAGGGGGATCAAAAGTTCAGATTTTTCAAAATAGGAGGACCAAAACTGCATTAAAGCCAAAAAGAAAATAGGATGAGAGTAACTTGCGATCACTAGTCAAATGTCTAGCGTCCAAGTTACTCGGAGCAGAAGAAGACAAATGCCTAATTCCCCCTTTTTCATCCTTTAATTGAGAAAAAAAAGTTGATTGAGTTTGGTTTGAATAAGCAAAGAGAAAAGATGCGCGAAATTATAACAATAATAAGCGGCATGATAATAAAGTAATAATTAATTTAAATATGCATGGATGCAAATACTTAAATAAAATGCATGAATCAATATGACATAATTAAATATGCATGAATGAAACAAGAATGAATGATTATAATGATGTGAGAATTAATTAAAAATGCAAGAATTAATATAGCGAACAATGAAATAAAAATGCATAAACATGAATAATTGAATGAGATCAAGCAAATGAGATTAAATTAAGCTACACTAAAGTTAATCAACTGTTTGTGCAAGAAAAAGTGGCCAAAACACTTAAAAAAGTGATTGTCCAACTTAAGCACTTATGAAAATAAGCTAGGAAAGCAATTAATTCACAAAATGACCTATGAAAATAAGCTAAAACAAATAAAACACAAATCTGAAACCTAAGATAAAATTTCAGCAAGTTAAATTGGATCAATAAGCTTAAATAAGCTACTGTTCCAAATAAGTGCTTTTGGAATAAGCTAAAAAGTGATTAATTGAGAAAATGACTTAAAATTAAGCTAAAAAATATAAAATGAAAACTAAAAGAAAAATCTGAAAGATAAATATCATTTAAGCAAAACAAATTGGACCAATAAGCTATAATAAGCTAAAGTTCCAAATAAGTGCTTTTGGAATAAGCTAAAATAAGTAATTAACCTAAAATGACTTAAAAATAAGCTAGAAAATAAAAATAAAAGCTAGAATCATCATAACAGAATTTAAGCATAACAAATATGGCCCAATAAGCTTAAATAAGCTACTGGCCAAATAAGTGCTTTTGAAATAAGCTGAAAAATCAATTAAAATAAAGTTCAGAGGGGGGTGCAGAAATTAAAACAGAGGAGGTGTGAATAGCAGTCCGGTCCATAAACAGAGTCAACATATAAGTCAAACAAAAAATAATCAGGTATGGCGCTACATAAGACGAAACCTTACGCCACTGTCTCAGATCCGTTGGATCTGTCGACTAAACAGTCAATCTGATCCAACGCGTGTGGACAAGCACAATCCCACGCTTCAGATCCTTTCCTCGCCATCTGACGGTCACAAATGAAAAGACGTAAAAGTTTGTAAAGTAAAACGTACAGATCAATCCAGTGCGGTAGCCATGTGAGGTGCACGTTAAGGAACGTACTTCCCAGCTCCTGGATTAATCTGATGAACACGATTTAAAAAATGAAACGAGATCATGACCGTTCCTCCGCGCGCGCGTCATCGGACGGCTGTGATTTAAACTGAAGTTCAGAAGATGAACTCATCTTCTCCGGCGCAACTCCGGTGAGCTCCGGCACGGTGGCTCAGCTACCGAAGTTGCTTCCAGTCACCAAATCACAAAATAAAATAGCTTATCCCGCTCGAAATTTCACGAGGAAACCGAATCTAGGCTTAGTTTTTAGAGATCGAGCTTAGAAAGTAAAAAACGAACAGGAAAAGTTTGAGATCAAAAAAACGAAAATCAAATTTAAAGAAAATTAATGAAAACTAGTTCATGCAAAAGCTTCAGAACATGTTAATATGCAACTTTGTTCAAGAAATTACGTTTATGGAGCTTGAATTTGGTCTGCTAGATCTCACTTTTCTCTTGATTGTCGTGGTGCTGTTATGGGGCTAGAGAACGTGATTTTGGTTCGTTTCTGTGTTGATTCAAGTTTCTGTAAGTTAATTGATGGTGATTGAACAATTAGATGGAAGCTTTGATGTGTTTTTGTGAGTTTTGATTTTTTATGAAAATGGAAGAAAATGAGAGAAATGAGTTTTTGATTTGGGATGAATTTTGATCTATGAATTTCGTTCTCTCTCTCTCATCAGGGATGTAGTGTATTTATAAGTGAGAATTAGGGTAAGAATGAGTGGGAATTGGTGATGGAATGGAGGGTAATTTGGTGAAATTGATTTGAGAGATTTTGGTGAATTTTTGTGAGTGCTTTGATCACAATGTTTGGGTGATGATGATGTGGAGAGAATGGAAGATTCTAGGGTGTTTGTTGGTGACAATTTTTGGTGATGATGCAAAATGTAATTGGGACAAAATGAAAATGGACAAAAAATGATGAATTAATTATGATGCAACAATGCAATTTTGATTTATGAATGATGCAATAATTTTATTAGAATGAAATGAGAATGAGAATGAGAATAAAATTGAATTGAATTTGGATTGGAAAATGAGTTGCATTTGATGATGAAATGAGGTTTCTTGGATTGTAAGTAACAAAATTAAAGAACTAAAAATAAATGAAAAAGTAATTAAAAATAAAGAAAAGGGTAAAAGGGTAAAAAAAGTTCACTAATGATCATGCCATGTAAAAATATGCAAAGAAAATATTTTTATGAGTTTTTTATGCAAAGGTTGACTTTTTGGGTCAAAGTTTGACTTTTTGTTGACTTTTCTAAAAAATGCAAGATGATGGAAAAGGAGTAAAAATGGAAAAATTATGAAAATGATGTGGGGCAAAATTAGGGTATGACACTTACAGGTGTTGGACTTGGTTGTGATGAGAATGTAGTATGGTTATTTGAATAAGAACTACAAATTAAAACATAAAAAAATGCAAAATTAGGAGACTACATGGATTGAACCAGCAACCCTCAACCTATAACAACGCTACCTAATCCGCTATGCTACCTGTCCATATTGGTTACGCGGAAAATGTTATATATAATATAAATTTGAATAACAACAACCGAATTAAAACAGAAAAAAAAAATGCAAAAACTAGGCGACTGCGGGATTGAACACGCAACCCTCCATCTATAACAACGCTGCCTAATCCGCTAGACTACCTGTTCTTTAATTGTTATGTTTCTTTTTTGTGTTTTGTGTTTAAGTACAACAATGCTATATGTAGCATTTAGACATCAGTTTATAATCATTATAAACAATTATCTATATATTATGGTTTTTCTACTAATATGTCAACTTATCGTTATATTTTGTTGTGATTTTTTTATTATGTAAAATGTATTTATTGCTAGATGTTTGAATTCCTCCCTATTTTAGGAAAAACAACCAAATTAATTCTCCACTGAATTAACTTCCCCATTTAATTTCACTCCACCACTTTTTTATGGTTTTTTTCCTAATTTAACTCCACTACTTAATATTCATTCTTTATTACGATTTATTTGATCGAGTAAAAAAGATTCACGCAGCAAAAGGAACAATATGTACTATCTATGCATTTTTGGATAACTTTATGTTTGGAAGTTGTGTACAAAAAGTAACTAATCATAAGTCCATTGGTGGACACTGCCACTCATTAGGTTGATTCTAGCGTGGGAGACCCAAACATGTCTCTCACCGATGGGAGACTTAAAATACCTGCTATAGCAGGTGCTGCCGGTAATAAAAAATAATATTATTTATTTATACTTTTTTTTTTGACTAAATTTATACTTTTTCCTTAAAAAAATATTTTTAAAAATTATTTATATTTTAAAGTTGGAATTATTTACAAATAAGCGCAGATTTCCTTTACAAATATTTTGAAAAGGTTATATTATTTTTAATATTTTCTCTGTGGAATTTTCTACTCATTTTTCTTCTAATGAAATGACCATCAAGTCTCAATTAACTAAAATGATTGTGACCAAGGAATACAAAACTAGTTCGAGTAATTAAAAATAACAATAAATTAGGATTCGAAAATTTTGACAATTTAATAGTTTAAATAAAACTAGTTCGAGTAATTGTGACTTAAGAAACTTAATTTATATGAAATGATCCTCGAGTCTCAACTAATTGGATTGGTTGCGAGTAAAGAATTCAAAAAATTTAGGAATTGGAATTTTGACAATTTAACGGTTAAACTAGTTTGACTAATTATGACTTAAGAAACATAGTTTCTATGAAATGATCCTCAAGTCTCAACCAATTGGACTAATTGTGACTAAAGAATTCAATTTTTTAAACCAGACAGTTCAATCTCACCTAACTAGACTATTAATCAATTAGGAAATGAAATTTCGGCAGTTTAACAGTTCAATCTAAACTAGTTTAACCAACCGTAACTTAAAAAACCTAGTTTATTTGAAATGTTCGTCAAGTTTCAACTAATTGGATTAACTACGACTAAAAAATACAAATCTTCTCAATCACATTGTTCAATTCAATCTCACTTAATTTGACTAACAATTAATTAAAAATTTGAATTTTTTGACAATTTAATAGTTCAACCTAAACTAATTTGACTAATTGTGACTTAAAAAATCTAGTTTTTTATGAAGTGAGCCCTTAACTTGTTTTTGTTCTGCTTAGATCCGTTAATTATGTTTCCGGTAGTTATAATAGTTCCTCCCGTTAATTTTAAACCTAATTGTATAAGGTGGACCATTAGGAATGACCACCATAGACCTTAATAAATGTTTTCTTACAAAAAAAAAAGAGAGTAAGTCTATGATATTTAATAGTAAACCACCAACGCATAATTTAATTATTTTTTTTTATCTATTCCTCTCATTCTTCTTCATGTTCATATAAACCCAGGAATTGATCATCGTCTTCTTACAAACCCATAAACTTTTAAATAAATAAAAAAGAATGAAAATGAATGTTTTAATTTTTATCATGTTCAAGTCTTATCTTCCAATTTTCTCCTTGGGTCCTCATACAATCAAAGTTAAAAATTAATGGAATATAACATTATGACCAGCGACGAAAAAATAGGTAAGGACATAACCAAAATGAAATTTAATTAAGAAACTTAGTTCATATCAAATGGACGTCAAGTCTCAACTAATTGAACAGACTATGACTAAGAAATCTAAATTTTTTCAATAAAATCATTCGGACTCACATAATTTGACTAACAGTTAGTTAGTAATTAAATTTCAGACAATCTATTTGTCAATGACACATAATTTTTTTTTGTTTAAATATTTATTATTGGTAATTATAATTTATTTTAAAATATACACGTGGTATATTTTTATCATTAATCAATAAGTTAACTTTATTAAGTTCAATATATTTTCTAAATAAAAATTAGAATATATTAATTATAATTTATTTACAAATATACTAAAAAAATATACATGGGACAATAACTTTAATAAAATAAGTTTATTATTTTACAAGAATCTGCACAATTATTTTACAACAAATTTCTAATACTTTATTCTAAATAAATTTTTTATCTTAATATAATAACAAACTTAAATATTAAGTAAAAGTAAGTGACCCATTTTTTCAGAATTGGACTGAGTGCAATCAGAACTACACGCAGTCGGAGCAGTAAGCAAAAACAATCAGAACCCGGTTATCTTGATACTTGCCGTATAGCTTGCCGTCCGGAAAACCGTCATTCCCCTAAATATCTTTTTTCTTCTCAATAAAAATAAAAAATAAAAACATTCAAATAAACCAAAAAATTAATTTTCAAAAAAGAAATCTTTTTTTTAGACAAAACCTTCACTTTCGTCAAGAGACTTTTTCAAAAAAAATTTCAAATAAATATTTTTAACACACTTAAGCATATTCAAACCCTTTCAAAAAAGACTAAAAAATACAAAAACAAATTCAACATATCACATGATTAAAATCAGTCTCCCACTGGTGAGAGACATGTTTGGGTCTCCCACGCTAGAATCCACCTACTCATTAACCCTATAGTAATCAATGCTGCCAGGGTTTTGTAAGTTGAGATACGACATTTAATAAACAACAATTGAATCAATCCACTACCCCTTAGTCCATGTACATTAGACAAATTAGCCCTTCCACTACACTAGTTTTGTCAGTAATAATTTGTTCTTTTCCAATTATCTATAGTATTAATTTAATTTCAAATTACTCAAAGGAAAATTAAAACCCAAATATATTTTTAAATACTAATGAAATCAAAATATTTATAACAATTAAAGAAACATTTTACCATATGCAATTAGAATAATTGATAAAAAAAACATCTTAAATATTTTGGATGTCTTTCTCTCCTTGAGTAATTTGATCTTCATCTTCTCTCCTTGTTTGCATTGAAGTTCCTTAACAATGGTACTAATTTCTAATAAAAGCTCTGAGCACTTGCAACAACATTCTTTCCCACTCTGTGTTGGTGCGTTGTTCGAATTTCTAGTTTGACGTCGTGTATCACGAATGTATGGAGGGTGACCTTCGATTTCATCGTCCCATACGAACAACTTGCAGCTTTTAATTGCCTGCAATAAAACATATAATAATTATTTAATGGAAATTATAATTATCAATTACTATTAACATGGAAGCTAACTAACCTCCGAATTCAAACACTTTCAATATCTCCTTCCAGGGTTGTCATCTGAATTTGAGATGTACATCCTCATAGGTATATGACAACCACATTCAGGAATGGAGATCGAGCTGGAGTTTGTAACAGATGTTGCAGACATTTTGAAGGACAACATAAACGATAGGAGGTTGTAGTTGTTTTTAGATGATTTGGGAAAATTTGGGAATTTAGGGTTATGGAATAGATGAAATAATACTTTCAATTTGGCCCTCTATTTAAACAAACCAATAAATGCATGTTGATGTGATGTGAGCCTATCGAAATATTGAGTTGCATGTGATGTGTGTATCACACTCAAAGGATGCATGCTGTCCATTTGTCACTAATGGGAGAATAAAAACTAATTAAGTCTTTAATTATATGATTAAAATAAAATAAGTATTTTTTATAATACATAATAAATAATAGATAATGTTGAGATAAAATCCATTTTGATGTTTTAAAGATAACAAACCCTTAATTAAATTTTAATTTGATTCTGATTATTTTGTTATCTAACAAGTGGTTTTGAGTGATTTAATCTAAGACAACTTTAAAGGATTAAATTCAATAAGTTTCACTCACAAGATACAAACAAACCATCATTTGAAGATTCTGCCCAGGAGAACGTTCTCATAATGACACTGAATCATGTTTTCAAGTTCACGTGATTAAAGAATAATCACTTTTCAGAAGTCAACTTGGTAGAAACAAGAAAGAACTTTTTCATGGAAGCAGTGTTTTAAAAACCGGACCGGTCATCGAACCGGTGAGGTATTGGTTCACTGGTTCATTGGTTGAACCACTGGTCGAACCGCATGACTAAACCGGATGACTCGGTCAACATAAAAAATATTTATATGTATTAAATTGGATTGAATTAGTGACTATGCATCTACTTATTTTAATTTTATTAAAAAAAATTATAGCATATATATTTTAATTGTAAATATAACAAATTAGAATAATTATGAAAACAATAAATAAAATTTAAAGTCCATAAAGAAAATGAAAAAAAAAATCAAATGTGTTTTTGAAACAAATCAAAACTTGTGAGAAATCCTATTTTCATATAAAAATAGTAGCAATATATTGAATTAAAAGTAAAAATAAGTACTAATGAATAGCTTAGCGTAGTGGTAGCATGTCTCTCCTTTTATGAGGAGGTCACTGGTTTTGAACATTTAAAATCTTCTTTAAAAAAACGCATGCATGTTGATGTTATGTTACAAAAAAAAAGCACCTTTCAATAAATAAAAATTAATTAAGCGCGCATTTAAAAAACACAAATTTCCAAAACAAAACAAAAATTCAGGCTTGGACATTAAACCGACCGGTTTAAAAAACCGCCGGTTCACCGGTTTTTCCGGTTCTTTCCGGTTTTCACCGATTCAACTGCATGTCCGGTCCAGTAATCAAACCAAACCGATTACCCCTCCGATTCCCGGTTCGACCGGCCGGTTCGGTCTGGTTTTTAAAACACTGCATGGAAGTAAATACAAGATCATAACAATGCATAAGTCATTTAAGGCAAGGAATCATTTTTGGACAAAGGCACAAGTTCAATTAAGCACTTTTAAAGAATCAATAAGTTCAAATATTCATGACAAGGCTTCATGTTATTAAAGTATTCCTTCAAGAGTTAATCTAGACCAATGAAAGTGATACAACACACTGAAGTGAAGCTGAAGACATCAGTCCAAGAATTAAGGAAAAAGGACAAGTAGGTTGCCACATTCTCCCATAAAGTCTTACAAGAGACTAAGACCTTTTGTACTTGCAAGGACAAGTGAATAGTTTGAATAGTTGCTCTATCTTCATAGACTGAAGCTCTCCAGCTGCAAGACAACTATCAACAACTCATTTAATCACGTGTGATTTTATCCATGAGCTTGGAGAATGATCAGAGAACGATCTCCCAGTTTTTGCCAGCAAAATGTTCAAACTGTTTGATATTTGTCCAGCCATTTGATGAGCTGTTTTAATTCAAATTCAACACTTTTGCAACGGCTAGATGATCAAGAAGACACCACATCAAGTTCCAAGAACTCAGATCATCATTGTACGTTCTGCACTTCTGTCAGAGAACAATGGGAGAACGTTCTGGGAAGATCACTTTATGAGACAGATTTTCTCTATCATCACATATGTCTCACAACGGCTATTTCTTCACTCACAACGGTCATACTTGGAGCTCAAGACATCAAGGAGTGTCCTCATCTATAAATAGCACGTTGATTTCATTTGAAGAGCAAGAGTTTCAAATTACAAAAAGCCAACATACTTGTGTGATCTCAATATCACTTTAAGCTCTTCTTTATACACTCATACTTCAAGCTCTAGTACTTAGGATCTAAATCCATTTGAGCATTTCTGAGTGTATTTCATTTGTAAGTTATACAACTAGTTTAGGTTGCTATAGGCTTGTTGATTCACAACTTCTTATCTTTTGTAAAGAACTAGCTCAAGTCAATTGGTTAGAATTGATTGAGTGTTGTTGATTCAAATCAGTTGGTGATAACTGATTTGTGGTTGTTCAAATCAGTTGGTGATAACTGATTTGTGGTTGATTCAAATAAGTAGGTGATTACTGATTTGTGAATTCAGATTAGTTGGTGATAACTGATATGTGACTTAGCCTCGGATTAGGTTAAGGGACTTGTTGTAATCTTGGTCTAGATTATAGTGGAAAATCTCACGCAAGTGAGGACTGGACGTAGCCCATTGTGTTAAGGGGTGAACCAGGATAAATTGTTGTGTTTGATCTTCTCTTTCCCTACTCTTTTATTTTGAGCAAACACTTCACACACAAATCACTTTATATTTTTATCACTAACTGGTTTCGTTCTCAGAACGTTCTAACAGTTTTCTGTGTTAAGTTATTTGTGTTAAACATTACTTGCAGCCAAAATTTTAAAAGGTCACAATTCAAACCCCCATTTCTTGTGACAAACCTTGTTACTTCAGATAAATGGTATTATAATCAAATTAATTTATAAAACCTTAATTACATGATTAGAATAAAAAATAAACAATGAGATAATAATTAATTAAATAATTCGTAATTAGTAATTAATTGATTATAATAATAAATAGTATGTAGTATAATCAAATTAATTTATATACTACATTAAATAATACATAATAAATAAAAAACCCTTGAATTTGTCTTTGGTGTGAAGTACGGTAGGATTATGTGATTAGTCCGGTATAAGTGAAAGACTGAAAATGTAAGACTACAATATTAAACGAGTAGTCCGATTTAAATGAAATTGTAAAAACCCTTGAATTTGTCTTTGGTGTGAAGTACGGTAGGATTATGTGATTAGTTCGATATAAGTGAAAGACTGAAAATGTAAGACTACAACATTAGACGAGTAGTCCGATTTAAATGAAATTGTAAACACCCTATATTTTGGCTTAGGTGTGAAGTACGGTAGCATTAGGTGATTAATCCAGTATAAGTAAAAGACCGAAAATGTAAGACTACAACATTAGACGAGTAGTTCGATTTAGATGAAATTGTAAAAATCCTAGATAAATAAGTCGTAATTATTAATTAATTTATTAAAGTAAATCATAAATAATAATATTTATTATTTATTGCAAATATTCTATGATTTTAAAATTTTTAAATCTCTTTGAAATTTTGAATTTAAAATCTGAGACATGCTATATTGTTTTAAAAATAGTGGTCTATGTTGAACTTAAAAATTTGGCAGTAGACGAGTAACCCGGTTTAGACTTTAACTTCATGATTTTATATAAAATATTAGTCTATTATGTGTTTATATAAAAACCAAATTATCATATTTAAAAGCTCCAATATAAATCTTCGAAAAAATAATCCAACCATAGATGATATCATCATATATAAAATATTGAAATTAAAATAATTAAAAAGATAAAAAGAGTTATTTTTTTAATTTTTTTTATGAAATATGGTATTGGCAAAGCGTGTGTCAAAATTGATATTAGATGTGTCAAAGAATAAAAATGAAGTTTATATTAAGTGAAGTGAGTAAAAAAGAAATTAACATTGAAACACAAAATTTGAGCTAGACTGTTGGCATTCTAGCCTCTCTAACCATGTTTAACCTTCATTACTAATACTAGTTCTACTATCAAAAGCTAGTTGGCCTTCCTGCCTCTTTAACCGTGTTTAACTATAATCATTAGCAATATTAGCACTAGACCTAGTTGCACAAGCTAACTACCATAGCAACTTCCAAAATATTTCAATTAATTACTCCTACATTACAAACGATTTCTACTTGCAACAAAATCAATTTTTCCATCTCCCTTCAGACATATCACCACCAACCCTTGTTTGCATTCCTACACCAACCCACCAAGCACCAAACAAGCAAAATGAAACAACCATCTCCACTCAGGCCAAAAAGATGCACAAATTGCAGCAACCCTGCAGAATCAACAAACAATAAGAAGACAAGAGGGACAACGAACACTACAACTCATTCTATTAAACTTACTAACCATTACTCTGAGACTCACAAAAAGACTTCAAAAACTGACATTGTGCTGATATCATCTAGGTAATAACTCATAAATTTGTATTTTATCTTTTAAACTACTATCATTGTCTTCCAACTAAGCAGCCTAAATTAGCTTGAAAACAAGCATGAAAACAATGATAAATGTTGTATGTGTGGCATGAACTGTTTTTATGATTATAAACCTTATTTATCTGTTTGTGTGTTTGTCTGAGATCTTTAAACAATGATTATATGATGCTCTGTGTGTGTGTGTGGAAATCTATACTCTGTGTGTGTGTGTCAAAATCTTTTATTTTATCACCAACATGTGAGTCTGAACTTTGTAATGTACTTTTCATTCCTAGGACTCTTAAGATCAGTTATTTTGATAATTGTTTATGACAAAGTTGTGTATCACAGTTCTGTGTGTGTGCGCGATTATATCATCTATGAATTGGACTTAGTTTTCAAATTTTTACATAATATGTATATTGAACTTAGTTTTCAAATTTTTACATATTTTCAAATTCATAAACTGATTTCTTAAATGTATTGCATAGTCACCACACTAAAAGCCCAAGCTTCGACAAAGATGATTCAACGGATTATGACTCCACTGCTTCAACCCCTAAAATGCGTAAGAAATCTGTTAAAAAATTCCCTGCAACAGAAAGGAGAGCAGCCAAGTCCAAAAAAACTTTGAATTTGGGGTCAACATCAGAGCCACCCAAATTGAAGGTTACCAATGACTGGAACATTGGATGGAAATCAATACGCAAGGATTAAGAAGAGTTTATTCTGTCAGCCGGAGGAAGAGGATGACAACGATCTTTATCTTAACTATCATCCCTCAAGTATAATTGGATATGGAGGTTTTGATATTGATTTTACTATTCCTAATGTAAGTGTTGACTAATTATTTGAATAACTTATTATAACAAAATATCAATTTAATACTTAAAAACTTCTTTCTTAAACATGTATTCGATGACAGTGGATGCCAATGACATTTAGACCTAGTCCGAAAATGTCTTTGAATCAAATATGCGCTTCAACAGCCGCGTACATCTTCATGCATGATGCTGAGCAACAAAGAGGGTATGTTTTTTTAATACGCATGCTAAACCTAAATGTAAATTTATCTATCATAATTTATTTGATAACAATTAACAGTGTATACATCAACTGTTTGTAGTGATGAGGTCTTGGTCAAAACTACATCAGGTGTATTTGGCGATAGGGCAGCATTGAAGTCCCTAATGTCTAGGTGTCCTATTGACTCACGGGTTATTTACAAATTATATCATTTTGAATTAAGAAATTACATATCAAAGTTAATTAATATTTAGATTTAATACTGTTTCCACTATTGGCTTTACAGATTATCAATCTGGTTGTTGCAAGATGCAATTGGTTGATAAGCATGGCAAAATGCAAGAGTGTTTGGTATTTCCCTACGGAGTTTGCGGTAATTACTTCTGCACTACTAACGAAACTGTTACATTTACATTCATTAAGATTAAATTATTGACTTAAACTAATACTTTTGAAGCAATATGCTTTGGATGGACACTACTCAGTTGATTATGTCAGGAAAATATATCAATCTAACTTCATGAAAACATCAATTGTTTCAAAGGTAATTTTCTGTTAGTTTATTAAATTAGTTGCTACATTCAAACTTGATAATTCAGTTCATTCATATTAATATAAGTGATGTCATTATAGATTTTTATTCCTGTGAACGACGAAGGACAACACTGGTATTGTGTGGTTGTTGATTTTCATGACAGAAAAGTTTTTTGGTTGGACTCTCTACGTTCTAATGAAAGATTTCATGCTAGGCGTCATGCAGTTCTAAAATTGGTATGCATGTTACCAAAACTTTGTTTTACTTTCCAATAGCTTGTTTAGTTGTTTAAATTAAATTTCGTATTTAATGTGGCAGGTCATATTTCTTGAGGGGATTTTTCTTCACGAATCTTTCAAAGAGCTCATACCACATATTCGTGATGATCTAATCACTAAATTCCCCATCATTGAGCCAGAGGGTCTCCCACAGCAACGACATGGATCGTATGTATTCTCAACCTTACTCTGTTATCATGTTATTGAAATTACTTATAAATGTTACACTAATGTATTTAAATGACTAAACATAGAAATGACTGTGGAGATTGGGTAGCTAAATGGATGATCGAGTGTGCATTCAACAGTCATTATGATAGCGAAACTGTAAGTGAAATTACTATGATAGTTAATTGTTAAACATTTCCCCTTTGACTAAATTTCTAATTTTCCAAGCTGTTTATCACTATATGCAGGTTGTGACTGCAACCAGAATGAAACTTGTTATTTTTCTTTGTCAATCATGTAACAATCTGCTGGTGAATGAACTTGTGTCAAAGGCTGCACATTATTGGGATGTTCAGAAAAAGATGAGGAAAGCATTGATTAAAGTTTGAAGGATTGTTCTAAGTTGCTTTTGTTCTATTATGGTTTAGACTTTGGTTTTGTTCTAAGTTGGTTTACAATTTGGTTTTGTTCTATGGTGGTTTTGTTCTAAGTTCAGCCATATTTTTGTTTTTGGTGGTTTTGTTCTGACTTGGTTTAGACTTTGGTTATGATTTTTAAGTCTGTTTATTTTGGTATGTGTTTTAAAGTTGACAGTGTTTTGACCACTGCATTTGTTATTCTGTTTGCGTAGAAATGTTTGAGGTTGGATGATTTGACATCATTTTGGTTTCTACCATGTTTAATGTTAATTTGGATGATTTTGGTTTCTTCTATGGTTAATCACATTTCTACGTCAATTATTTATTTTGACATCACATCTAAACTTAGACATACCTCTTTATCATTAACATCCTCCTTCCTTCTTCACATTTTGACTTCATCTCTAACCACCATGCTTCATATTCATCTAACCTGTTTCAAATTGCAATGAAACTTAAGTTTTTTGTTATGGTAGTTAACTTATAAAACTTTTTTACTACAACTTTTGCACCATACTTCATATAACTTATCAGTCAATAGTTTAGCTCAATATAAAAATATATTGGTCTTTAGCTTTGTTCAAGAGATAAATCCTAGTTTAGCTCAATATAGTTTAGCTTTGTAAATATACTAGTGTTCACACGCTATAGCAGGTAACCACAAGTGGTCTATAAATGTAAAGTGGTTATCCATTTTGCAACTAAGGTTGAATCAATCATTAACAGAACTGAAACTTTTCTATTAAAATGTAACTCAAAAAATTACATTATTCAACTCAAACACAAAGAATTCTCTACGCTATCGTTTCATAAAATTTAATGTACTACATGTTATTTCAGATGGACAGCCACTTATTTCTAATGTTAAGATCTTGCATCCAACATAGATAAACCACTTAGCTTTGAGAGTTCGCTCCTTGCATCCAACATAGACAAAGCACTTAGCTTTGAAGTCTTATAAACTCAGACGTTACGTTCACGACAGGACAAAAGAAATTGACGAAAGAATCACCTTACCTGTTATGGAAGAATCATCTGTTATGGAAGAAATTGACGAAAGAATCACTTGTTGACGAAAGAATCATAATCAAATTCAATCTAAAATACAACCCTAATCCCAAAATTCAATGTTACTGGATAAGAATCATAATCAAATTCAATCTAAAATACAACCCTAATCCCCAATTTCATTGTTACTGGATAAGATTCAAATTCAATCTTAAATACAACCCTAATCCCCAAATTCATCGTTTCTGAATAAAAATCATAATGAAATTCAATCTTAAATACAACCCTAATCCCCAAATTCATCGTTTCTGGATAAAAATTATAATGAAATTCAATCTTAAATACAACCCTAATCCCCAACTAGGGTAACAATGCACATCAATTTTAATTTCGAAAATATAGCTAATCCCCAATTCGACTGTTTCTCTGTAATAATTAAAATCAACAACTTAATTTTCGGAAAATATTGAGACGGATACGAACAAGTACCTATGAATGAACACGACGACGTTGGACTATGCAATTCAACCATAGAGCGACGAACATGGTTAGATTTACAAACGATTTGATGAACAATGGACGACGAAGAGGAATAAGATGGAGGACAACAAATATTTCGGATTTAGGGTTAATTTGCAACGAAAATCAATTCGGCTCAATTTGAAGGAAGAAAAAGAGGATGAAGGACGATGAACAATTTGAGATTTAGGGTTTGTAAATTATTTTTGTCAAATCATAAAAACTATTACAATTTGTTATATAATTTAAAGTCAAATAAAAATTATTTGATTTCCTAAATTTTATAAATTATTATTAATTTAATGGGGGTTGTTATGTAATAAGTAAAACTTTTTTAAAGAAAGACTCACCATAGACATATAATTTGATGTGGAACTTGACCAAGTCAAAGGTTCTTTTCTGTTGGGACCGACAGCCTGATTATAGTGCTTTCCGCGAAAGTAGCTTCGGTCATGGGATTCTAGAGGTAGGTAATCTTTCCTTTTCTTGTTTCTAAACATTTACCTTATATATATATATATATATATATATATATATATATATATATATTTCTTTGAAAATGTCCTCAAAATCTTTGGTTTTTTGTATGCAGGTGAAGAATGAAACTCATGCATTATGGATTTGGCACAGAAATCAAGACTATTATGGTAACACTGGTGATGAGATTTACATTGTTAGGCAGCCAGATAAGTGTCCATGAATCAGTCAAGCCAGAGGGGGTACATAAAACATGAATATGGATTTTATGTAAAGGTTATATTGATCATTATTTCTTCATTTTCAGAGATAAATAATCCTTTAAATTAGGGAAGTCTTCCCTGAAATTTCAGGTGCCTTGTGCAAATTAAGACAAAAGTTGTTCTACTATTAATTTTATTAACTTGTAATTTTTGTTAATAAGATTGGGTATATAATATTTTTTATATATGGATATAATCCAGAAAAAGCAATATTAAGATCATGTTTTATTATGTATCATAACAAATAGTTTTCTGAGTCAAAAAAAAGGTTTTTCTTAGTATTCTCTTTCAGGTATATACTTCATCCAGGCTCCGTCCTATGGGGTGTATCGGATGAGCCACCACATAGAGCTTTAAAAAATTAAGGATCTCTAATTTTTTTTTATATAATGTTATTAAATTTTTTATGTATAATAGTAGCCAAACGGGCATAGATTTTCTATTGTGATAATATAGATAATTACTTAACCTTATTTTTTTTATTGTGTTTCGTTAATTGATAACTATTTAACCTCTTTTTTTTTGTTTAGTTATTAAGAAGAAAAAAAAACTAAAAACCAACTTTTGTGTAGAAGTTATTTTTTAACATATACAAATATTTGAATCTGTGGCAAAAAAAAAAATTTGAATAGAGCGAAGGGCAAAAGTGATAATAAGAAAAGTCCACGCCATAGGATATTATCTTTATATATTGGTATAGATAAAAAAAATACCGACTTTTTTATTAGTTTTTTTTGGGTACATAAGCTAAGGCAAGAAAGGGAAAAAAAAAATTAATTTTATTAGTTAAAAAATAACTAGATTTATTAGACACATTTTTAATTTATAAGTAATTTTGCTATGGATTGTATAAAAAGAAGCAACATTACTTCAAAAAAAATGTAAATCAATAACATTTGGTATTTGAATGCAAACATACGTTCATTTTTAGGTATAATATTTTATTAATTAACATAAGAGCAATGACATTATGACACAATAATTATACACAATACTCCAAAACACTATTTATGAACAATGAAAGAGAAAAGTTGTCCTTAATTTGTATACCATTTTAATTACAAAATTGTCCTTATGTAAGTATTGTGTCATAATATCATTTCTCTTAATATAAACTCTTGAAAATTAGCAGTATTACCGTATTATTATGAAAATATTGTGAATAAAAATCTATGCTGAATAGGATGAGTCGTGAAATTCGAGTGTCAACAAAAACACTCAACTGGAACAAAAATAAACAAAAGTTAAAAGTGGAAAAACATTTTTCCAAAAAGAATAATGACGAGTTTTTTTTATTAAAGATTTATTATAAATATTTAGACAGGCCTCCAAAATGTCAGGACCGGCCCTGAATTCATCCAATGACACATAAGCAAAATCAAACTACTTCACATATTATTAATAAAGTAATTAATATCATTTAGTATTGTTAAAATAATAAAAAAATGTATTATCTGAAAAGCAGTATATTTCTACATACTCTTAAAATTGAAAGAGTTTTTTTTCATATAAAAAATTCCAACCACAATATATATATATATATATATATATATATATATATATATAGGGGAGGGATCAAATTACAATTACACCGGTGTAACATTTGAGTAATGTTACACCGCTCAATAACGCTTTAACGAATCCAAATTTTACAAAATCCACCGTTGGATTGAAAGTTTATATCGTATAGATCATCTATGTTAAGTTTTACAAAAATCTAAAATCGTTTGATATGTTATTGAGACACATAAAGATTAACGGTTTATGCGTTTTTATTGAATGCCGTTAATCTTTATGTGTCTCAATAACATGTCAAACGATTTTAGATTTTTGTAAAACTTAACATAGATGATCTATACGATATAAACTTTCAATCCAACGGTGGATTTTGTAAAGTTTGGATTCGTTAAAGCGTTATTGAACGGTGTAACATTACTCAAATGTTACACCGGTGTAATTTGATCCATCCCCATATATATATATATATATATATATATATATATATAAATGCATTCATAGGTCCTTTAAATTTTATAAAAAAAATGCATGTGTTAGTGAGTAAAGATTAATTTTGAGAAATGCTGTTTTTTTTAATGACATTTTCGTTTGCAATTGTTTATATATAATATGTTAAACACTTGTGAATCCAAATTAAGAGGAGAAAACAATACAATTTTAACATTGACATATTGACTCAAAATATTAAATTTTATATTCATGCTTCGCCTTTGTGATTTTGGGTGTTATATAGTCACTTCATAATGAGAAGATCTTGCTCTCACGTCAAGACATATTCACCTACTTGACGAAGCTAAGAAAAAAAGGGGCTTCATTTCGAGTCACCTTGGAGTGGATTAGGGACAATGGTTGCATCTTGGAGAAAGATTGTCGATATGATTTTGATGGAAATGTCACTCAATTTCAATACTAGCGCAAGGTATATGTGTTTTAAATTTCATTTAACTTTCTTTCAAATAAAAATCCATGTACATTTTTATTTTTAATGTCACTTCATTTCGTTTAACTTAACATTTTTATTTTAAATTTTTTAATTGTTAATTAATTTGGTTTTGTCCAACCATGCCTTCGTGTGGAGACTTTCTTTGAAATAATAATCCTTGTAAACCCAAATCATAATCAGAACCGCATTAATAAAGATCCGGAATGGGAGATACAACAGGGGCCTCTAACTGCATAAATGTTTTGGGTTAAAGAGATGGAAAACTTTGATCGGAGTGAGTTTAAAATTAATATATTTTATTAAAATCTCATATATTCTGAACCGGTTGATGAAAAAAATTTGGATAAAGTTGAAACACACAGAGTTATGCTGGTTGGATTTGGGGAGACTATCAAGAATGAGAAGTTAATCAAATTCTAGATAATCCTGAATTCACATGGAGACAAGTGGGGCGAAAATGGATTTGCAAGGATTGACATAGCACCATGCCACTGTAGATTGTTGCTTTATTCAGCTTGGGTTGTTCGGGGTGTTACAGACAATATGGATAAAGGAAAGTAACATTTGTCTTTTATCGTGCTGTTTAAAAATAGGTTAGGTGTCAAGTTTTTATGGTTAAGAATTAAATGTTAGGACTATTTCTATTTTGTGTTTAAGAATTAAAGAAAGAAAAAATTGCAGTATTTTTTTTTGCTAGTGTTATTATTAATAAAACAGACAAAACCAAATTAAGCAAAGTAGAAAAATGAAGAACTAAAAAAAAGTAAAGAAGTTAAACGAATACTATTGTTTTAATAAAAACCATAGCCTCACGTTCATCCTGTACAAAGGGGAGAGGGAGTGGGATAGTGGTGTAGTGGCTGTGCAATTTTTATTGGTGGAAAGAGACATGAAAAGTGGATTGCCGTTAGAAGATAATATTGTTTAATGCTTGTTGTAGCAAATTATTTCTTCCTTTAAACAAGGTTTAATCCTTGTTTAGTTAATATTTAAATCTTTAATTTGTTCCAACAATTTTTTTATCTATTTGAATTATTATATAGTAACACGCTTAATGAGTGGCAAATCAAATGAATAATGTGTACCATTTCTTGGTTCTCAGACATCTCAATTTCGGTTAAGTTTTGAAGCAACCCTAGAAAATGTCAAGTCCAAAAACTTGGTAACCAAGAGTCCTAGGACTAAGACACTCTCTTCAATGGTAATATTCTTCTATCAGTCACCAGTACCTCGACGGTATTTATTAATACCGACAATCAAATGCTCTTCTTGTTCAAGAGTCTATTCCTGACGGTTCAAACAGTTGGTCCAAAACATGTTTTCCCTTACCAACCATAGTATCGGTTGGTGTCAGTGTGAGAGAAGAGAATAAACGATGGTGAAAAGAGATAGAGAGTCGCATATATGTGTACCATTTCAATGGACATATATCTAACCAATGTAATTAAAATCAGATTGGTTATTAAAATAATGTTCTTATAGGTCTAAAGTTCAACAAAATTGAACATTTTAAAATTATATAATAATAATAATAATAATAATAATAATAAGGCATTGTTTCTTGTTTTGATTTTAATTTGATTTGCTATTTTTTTCAACAAAGGATGTACACTAAGGAAGACATTGGAATGGATTATCCACAATGGTTGCATTGCAGAGAAAGAATGTCCTAACAATGAAATTTTCACCCAAATGAATACTTGCGTCGGGTATATAAGTTTGTTTGGTTGCATTGCAAAGAAAGAATGTCCTAACAATGAAATTGTCAACTGGATTATCCACAATGGTTGCATTAAGAATGTCCTAACAAAATTTTCAACCCAAATGAATACTTGCGTCATGTATACTCAATTTGTTTTTTTTATCTATGTCTTTGATTGTTTCATCCTCCTTTATTCTTTGTAAACCGAACTCTTTCAATAAATTCATAACTTGCATGCTTCGAATTCTTTCATCTCATTTATATTCTTCTTTCAGGTAATCCCAAATTTCTTTTGGTGTTTTGAGAGTCGTGATTTTAAAGACGGTTTGTGAGACACTTGCAAACAAACAAGCCTTTGCCCTCTTGATTTTTATTTCTTTATGAATTTTCATCTGTGCTTCTGTGGGATTTTCTGGTAACGAAAAAACATCGTAATCATCCTCCACAGTTTCACTTAGATCTAGAGCATCTAAGAATGCCTCGATTCTCACCGCCCAAATATCATAATCTTCTCCATCAAAGACTGGAGGAGCAACCTTTGAATATATTTTTATGGAGAAAACTCTTCTAAATATATTGTTATATGAAAAATATTCAAGTTCTTATTTTATTCATCATGCTTATGGCTCTATATATAGAGCGCGCTACAAATAAAACAAACTTCTAAATCATATCTTTTTAAAAATAAACTAATCCTATAAATATAAATACTAAATAAATCTTTAAAATTCTAAACAGAAATATAAATCATAACCCTAATATTATTTTATTTTAAATATAAATCTAAACTATATTTAAATCTAAAATCTTCAAAAATATTTAGGCATATTATTCTTCTCTTAGTTTTGCAAATTATTATGGTAGCATGGACATATTCTTCCTTGTGTTCAAAAGCTCTTCACGAAATGGACACAAACAATTGTGACACACATGTTACAGTAATTTAAACAATCCTTCTTGTATGCAACTGGTCCACAACGCTTTGCACATGTAGATGCACAATCTGAAATAAAACCAAAATTTGAATTAAGGACAAACATCAATAAATTAAATCAGATTTTTAAACCACTTCTTTTTTATCTTATAATTACTAATATATAGAACTATATTACCTGTGGGATTAAATAAATCTTCTCCACCAACCTGTCAAATTTTAATTAAAAAAAAAAAGGAAATTAGATGTAAGTATGAATTATATTCAAAGAGAAAAGAAAACAAATAATCAAAACATGACTTGGACACACATTTGCTAATATTAAAAATTTAAAATGTAAATTTTTATTGAAACTTGTGTATTTTATATTAAATTCTACTATATACCTTTTTAGTAAATAATTTTTCTTTATGTAATAATAAAATAGTTATTGTTTTTCAATAAAAATTACTACTTTTAGTTATTTTTTTAAAAATAGATTTAACATCAAATTAATATAATCCCTTCGTTTTTTTTAATTGTCTTTTTAGAATGATAACACCAAATTAAGGAAGTGTATTTTTGCACGCTATCTTCCTATTATACTCTCGTTTTAATCCACCAATAAATTCCTATTTTTTTGCCCACACTTTCTCTTTCCAATAAATTTAATATATTATGTACAAAAAAAACAAAATTTAATATGTTATGTACCAACAAAAATAAAAAATAAAAAAAATTTAGTTTTCCAAATATATAGCATTAATTGGTTTTATGGAAAAAGATAAGAGCAATTGACAAATGGTATAATTGACAAATCATACCCATAAAATACAAAAAAGACAATTAAATAGAAACGCTAAATAGGATAATAAAGACAATTAAAAAGAAACGGAGAGAGTATTCTTTAGTAAATACTAAAAAATTTGATTAAAAAATAAATATTAAATAATTAATATTTAATAATAAATAATGGGTCTGTTTGGATTAACTTATTTTTGAGCTTATGCAAAATAACTTATTCAAATAAATAAAGTTTTATGTTAACTAATAAATTTTTATTATAAAATATTGATTTTTATAAAATATTTCATCATAAAGTACCTTAATAAACTTATAATAATACATAAAAATGTATTTATTTACATAAACTTAAAAATAAGTTAATTCAAACAGGTCCATATCACAAACTATCACATAAGCATATGTAATTCAAGTGAAGAAATTCAACCCACTTATTCACCAAAATTCTAGCTAGTTTTATTTACATAAACTTAAAAATAAATTAATTCAAACAGTTCCATATCACAAACTGTCACATAAGTATATGTAATTCAATTGAAGAAATTCAACCCGCTTATTCACCGAAATTCTAGCTAGTTGAGCAGAAAAAAAATAATGTCACAAACCTTATTTAAAAACACTTCTTCACGAAATGGACACAAACAATTGTGACAACACATGTTACAGTACTGTAAACAATCCTTCTTGTATGCAACCGGTCCACAACGCATCTCACACGTAGACGCACAACCTGGACAAAATAAAGATTTGAATTAGGGACAATGTTAGTAAATTTAAATTAAATAATTTGCTACACTTTCTTTTTGGTATAATTATTAAATGAGATATCATAAAGTTAGAGCTATTTACCTCCTGGATTAAATAATCCTTCCACACCAGCCAGCTGAATTTTGATTGAAAAATAAAAATAGATATAAGTATAAATTCAAAGTGGAATAAGAAAATATACCAGCCAGCAAAAAGGACTAACAGTAGAGAACTAACACCACCTCAGAGGCTAATACAAGGAGAACAAAGTAAAACAACATAGATTAGAGTAATTTCAATTTGCCGAACTATAAATGACCTATTCTAGAATTTTACTTTTTGTTTTTTTTTCCTCTTCTCATTGACAGTCCTATAATTTTCAAGGTTTTTATTTTTTTGGGTAGTCTGCAGTCCCACAATTTATTTACAATCTGATGGGAACTACAATTTTAAATTTATTGAAGAATCAAGGACTTAGAACTACAATTTTCCTTGGAGAGGCACAAGCATCATTATCATGTATATAAAGTTAGCATATACATAAAATATGTACTCAAGAAAGATATATAGCCGTTTTCTTTCTCTCTTTATGTTCACCTTGAGTGTTGAATGTAGTAAAATAAATACAGTGTATTTCTCCAAGTTGGGCAAGTTCCTTTCTGTAATCGTTTGTTCCTTTATAACTAAGTCTTCAAGGTAATTTCGATATATGTCATCTATATTGAAGGGCACAAACTAATAAACTATAATTTGTTATTTGATTGAATTTAGTTTTATGTACTACATATTTTCGGTTAATCATAAGAGTAACTAAGAAATGTCATCTAAATTGAGGAGGGAAAACTAAAAAATATTATTTTCTCATTTGATTGAATATAATTATTTGTTGTGCATCTTTAGAGTAAGAGTTGTATAAGATATGCATAACATATATTTTTCAAATAAAAACTATGAAAACACTATAATGATAGACTACAACTCAAGCTCTTAGACATACAACCAAAATATTGAGTTTGCATTATATGACAAAAACTTAGCTCTTTTAGGTAATTTTTTGAATTGAACAATAAGAAGCAATTGTTTTCATGTTTAAGTTTCAAATTATATATTTTTTAAAAACACGGGGAGCGTTCCGGAAGGGTTATGTTTATGTATATATTAAATTTATTAATATTATGGAGGAACACTATTATGTAACTTTATTATAATTAAGTTCAAAGTTTTGTATTTAGAAAAAATACGGGGCAGCGTCCCGTTAGGGTGATTTTACTTATGATATGATTGTATTATGTGAATTAATATTTGTCTAAATTTGTTATTAAGTACTCCCTCCGGCCTTAATTATAAGCAAATTCTACTTTTTAGATTCATTTGACCACCAATGTATTTGGTCTTAATTAAGTCTAAATACATTGGTAATCAAATGAATCTAAAAAGTGGAATTTGCTTATAATTAAGACCGGAGGGAGTACATTATATAATTGAATCATATAAACGAATTCTTCCTGTTGCACCCCGTGCGGTGCACGGGTATAAAAACTAGTATAATACATGCATGTACCAGTACCATATATGAACATGATTTTTTTTTTATAGTTGGTAGATATCTTGCATATCAATCAATTGGTTTAGTGGTGATTGACGTTGAACTTATTAGGGATGACCACAGTTTAATCTTTCGCAACTGCGATCGGGAGGGGCTGAAACCACTTGATGCAAGAAGTCCAGAACGGACTCCCAAACCATATTAAAGTTTAAACTATTGGTGAAAGAAAAAAAAACTTACAATCTCGTTGAATCAAATTTAAATGATGTAGATTTTAAAAATATTTTTATCTTTTAATAATTAAAATCATAACATTGAAAGGAGAACTCCTCAATCCAAAAACAATACCAAGATTAAAAGAATGTAGAGAGAGTTTGTGCATATAATTAACTAACAATAGACCATAGTAGTAAAGAGTTGTATGTGGGTATGGTGTAATAATAATATAGAGAAAAGAAAATGCAAGCGTGAGAGAATAGGGGGAGAAAAAAAAATCACATTTTGGATCACAAAGACGGTGGAAAGCATTAGAAGACTTGTGAAAATATATTTGGCCATAGTGCTCTGATAACCCTAACTGGTTGGTAGTGGGTCAAAAAGTTATATTGGTTGGTACTTGGTCAAGAAGTTATACAGGAGTGTTTTTTATAGGAGTATATGCAAATAATGCGGGATTATTTTGGGTATAGATACGAGATTTTTATTCTTATTTGGTAGTAAAATAGAACAAATAAATGATGCCCATAAAAATCATTGTTAATGAGTGTTTCCGAGATATTTTTAAGGATTTTATATTAAGATTTTATATTTTATTTTTATATATAAATGATATTCATTTATTCTAATTGATAGAGTATATCAATGCAATATAAATTCAAAATTGTTAATTAAAATAAAAACGATGAATATGCAAATAAATCCACAACATTCATATTAATAACATAAAACGACAAATTGTTTAAGCCTTACATATTTGACTATATTATTTTATTTTTTTTATGTCTGACCATTAGTTTTTTTTTTTCTTCACCATATTTTATAAGTAGTTACTTGACTTAGAGTACGTTTGATATGCTAAAAACATAAGGAATTGGACATGATAATTTTAGTAATATTGTGCTTGATTTTAAAATTGTTCTTAGGACTAGCAAATTATAAGGGACCAAGGGACAAGATAAAATTAAAAGTTTTGTCCCTCTATGAATTACGGGACAATTTTATATCCTATGCATAAATTGTCTAATATACGTAAGTAATTTTTTGTCCATCAAACATTGTAAAAGACAATTTATTCAATACATTAAATGTGTCTTTTTTTTTAGTTTTTAAAACTAGTTTAATCTGGTTCGGGAATCAGTTCTGACATCAAATGGTTCCAGCCCCCTTCCGATCGCAGTTGTGGAGGATCGAACCGTGGTCCTCCCTCCCTACCAAGTTTAGCGCCAATCGCCACTGAATCAACTAACGATTGGTTAAATGTGTCTTTTTGTCATGTATTGTTTTGCCTACTTATATTTTGCAAATCAAACAACCCTAAATGTAAGTAAATTCGCCTGGACAATACTACATTTAGAGCTATCAATACTAAATGTAAGTAAATTCCTCAACTTGCAATAATGGCATGCGACATTTTAAGCATTCTAATCACAATTAATGACTTATGCATCTTCTTTTAGTATCGGAGGTCGTATATCAAATAAGTATAAAAATTGCTTACTCCTTAACATTGTGCAAACTCTCATTTGTACACGTAATTGGTTGCATGTTTTAAGGAAATCGGACCTTCTGGTAAGTTTACTTTGTTATGAATTTTGAATTATTAGGTTGAAAATTTAGTTTGTGATGTAAGCTTTAACTTATTAGCTTTGAGGGTGCACTTTGTGATTCATCATCCACATATCTCTTTACTTTTACATAAATATTATGTAGTATTTATTATCTCTCACGAAACCATGACACCCATTGTTTTTTTATGGAGAAAGATTCAACTAACTTATTACATTTCGATTGTTTTTACATTCACATAACTATCATTTCCCTTAGATGAATTTTGATTATCCAACATTCAAACATTATTATGTCATGTTGTATACATATGATCTCTCCATAATCCACCATATCTAACATCTGTCGATAAACGTTAATAATTCTGACTACTCCATATAATATATTTTTTTATCAAATAGTCTATACTTGTCGCTCAAAGAGAAAACAAAAAAAAAAATTAACAATGACATTATTATTCAATTTAATTAAAGAATAAATTATCTTGAAAAAAAAAATATCATTTCCCAAATTAATGGTGATTTATTCAATAAATTATGTTTTGATTTTTTCTAATAAAAAATCATGCTCCAAGTTACTTATGTTTTGATTTTGATTTTCTAAGTTGGTGGGTTAGTAAAGTGTAGTGAGAAGGAAAGGGTTTTTGTTTGTTTAACAGCTGAGCTGAGCCACTCTCTAACTCCACTACCGGTGGCTTTGCAATCAGTTCTCAAACACAATTCCGATCTCTGCTCCACATCATAGGTACTCACTCTCCCTCACGCCTTTCAATTCATATTATTTAGGTCCAATTTATGCTATACTCTTTCAAATCTTCATTTCATATGTAATCATTGTTAAATACAAACTCAATATTACAAATTTCGGTTTTTAATTTCGTCCTAAATTATTCTGGGTTCACAAATTTATACCTGAATGTGTTGCTGATTTAGTCTTGGAATTATTACAAGGATACAAATTCAATACAAAATAAAAAAACTTTGGAAAAGATGCCAAGTGCTTAACAAAATTTATTTGAAACATTTTCGTATGATAAAGGAATGTAATCACTTTCTTACACTTAACAAAGTACTTTAGGTGTACCACTCGTTAGTTGGTTCGGTGGTGATTGACGCTGAACTTGGTAGGAAGGACCACGATTCGATCCCCACAACTGCGAACGGGGAGGAAGCTGAAACCACTTGATGATAGAAATAACCCCCGAACTAGATTAAACTGGTGGTGAAAGGCAAAAAAAAAAAGTACTTAAGGTGTATGTTTGGGAGTTGGGTTTTGGAGGCTTAAGTCTATTTTTTGGTGTATATATATATTTTTGAGATTTTAAAAAATTTGAAAGAATAATATGATAAATGATCGTATAACATTTCGATCACACTTGATTTTTTCTAGAAACATTTTATAGCTTCCTTAATTTAATAAAGAAAATAAGCCCACCTTTCCTCTATAAAACCCTCCATTCAAACATACGCTTAGCGAATAAATGTTATGTAATCAGAGTATTTCGGTATATATTATTTGTGTTATTTGGAGATTGATTATATTCTTTAAATCGATCTTTTTATCACATGTGCGAAGTTACTGGAGAAGAGAATGACTGCAAAGTTTGATTGGACATCTGCTTCCGAACCTCACAAGATGTCTGGAGCTACATCTACAACAACACCTTCTAGTAGCCAAAAGCTCTCTAAATTTGGTGCCAAATCTGGATTTGTCATCCCCAAAAACAAGTTATTAGGTTCGTTGGTCCCCATTTTGCGAGGGGCTAAAAAAGATGGGGTCACTGGAGTAATCAATGAAGAAAGTCCAAAACAAATTGAGAGGAAATCAAGATGGGGGCCTGATCCGACACAGGATGCATCTGTCAAGAGGGCAAAGGTTTTGGCTTTGCAGGTGTTTCCTTGAATCCTTTCTAAGCATTCTCCGTTATCATTTCATTTGTATTATTGTATATCCGTATATTTTCTTATTCCATTTTCATTTCCTTGAAAATATTTAATGACAGGGTTAAGATTTAATATTGGAGACTCATTACTAATATTTTACTTGTACCAAAACCATGGGATTGAAGTTAGTAAAGTAGTATTTTTGTAAGACTTAGGGTTGTAATATGCCATTCTTAGCTAGAAGATGTTAAAATTCCATTGTAAGTTGACAAGTAGGGTGCTATAGCTTGTTTCCAAGGTGTCAATAAGTGATGCTATTGTTGCACACCTTTTGTAGATTCGAGTGGACCAAATTTCAAAGCAGTTGGAATCAGAAAATCCAGAGATTGGGGACACTCAAAACTCACCATTGGTGGATGAGAACCCAGATGAAAGCAAGTCTGGCTCTCGAACTAATAGCAAGGTTAACAACAATTGACAATTTTCCTTTTAATTGTTATTATTACTTGTCATTTTCTAGATGCATTAACTATTTATGAATGAATTACTGATGTTTATTTATGGTTCTAAGAAGTCAGAAATGCTCGAACTCGAAAAACGGGAAGCAATAGGTTTGTTTTCCTTAAAGATATACTTCCTTTTTATTCCTCCCTTTTCATTCTTATTGGCTGCTTATTCCATAATAATATTGATCTTAATCATATCCAGGTGAAATACTAAAATTGGATCCCAGTTACAAGCCTCCACCTGGTTTTAAACCCTTGTTAAAAGAAGACAGTTTTCCTTTGCCTGTAAGTTTGGTTCTTAAATTCTGCTTGGACAAATTCGGTGCTATTTAAATTTGTTGTTAACTTGTTAGTTCTTTAGTTATAAAAAGTAAAGGATACATCTCCTGGATTTATAGTTCAACTTCTTTTTTGTTCATCTAGTATGTTTTGTACAATTTCTTCCCTGTTATTGGCGAATAGTCATATACTTGGTGTTTATACGCATTGTCAAATCCATATTATCATTATTAAGGGTGTGTCTGAGGTTTTTTTGGGCCCTATAGTATTTCTTTATGTTGTGAGACAACGAGGCAATTTTGAGGAGATTAGCATCAATACAATTTTAGGTGGCGAGGCCTTATATTATTTCTTCATGGATTCAAACTGAACATGGTATTTAACCTTAACATGTTAATGAATGTTAATTACAATCGACATGTAGCTTATTTCCAGAACTTTTTCTTTTCCAGAAGTGTTCTTCTCATCCATTTTCCTTGGCTGCTTTTGTGAAGGAAACATGTTGGAGGTTCTCGTATTATTGAAAGAAACATGAAAACTAAGTTGTAGTATAAGTTGTATCAATGAATTAAGCATCACAATCGAGTCACTCTAAAACCCAGCCTAGATTACAATTACAATATTCAAGTAGAATGCTGATTGCTCTGCAGAGTAAGAATGCAAAAATGACTCATCCTCTTTTGCTTCTAATATCTTAATGCTAAACTTTGGCTTCCCTTTGTTGTATAAAATTTTAAGAATGATATGTTATAGTTTACAAAAAATCAAATATCTAAACCTGAAGTTCTACAATGAAAACTCTTATATGCAGTACCATCTTTACAGGTTCAACAATATCCTGGGTACAAATTTGTTAGTCTAATATATGGGCCTGAAGGTGATAATCAAAAGCGACTAGAGAAGGTAAAACCATTTTGTTGGTATACAATTTTCATCCTATGATCTGCAGTCAGCAACCCTTATCTTTGATTGAGATCACTGAATTAAAATATAATCTTTTAATCAATTGGTATTTAATATATGTATTTATCAGGAAACCGGTACCAAGATTAAAATTCATGGAACCAAAGCAGACACAGAGGAGAAAGTAGGTTCCTTGATAATATTATATGACTTTTATTCTGCATCAACTGCTTTGAAATACTAGGACTTGATTTTGTCAGGAAAGAACTGTAATTGTTTGTGTTTGCTTTGTATGTTCCATTTTCAGGGTGAAATTAAACCAGGTACTGATGTCCAGTGCAGTTACAAAGAGATGCACGTTAAAATATCAGCTGATAGTTTTGATAAAGTGGATGCAGCAATTTCCATCATTGAACTACTAGTTTCCTCTGTAACTGTGAGTCATCATTTCATGCAACGTAACAACATTTTATGATTTATGGCTGTATCAGTCATGTTGCAACACTTTCTTTAGAAAACTTTTTATAATAATATTTTTCTCTATTATTTTGATCATTATTGTCTTCTGTGCTGTCTTCTATTCAGGGGAATTCGGCTGCTGATTCCACACCTTCTGTATCTGTTTCTGGTGACAACACTAATGTTCCAATTCAAAACCAAGACGCCCGCCTATCTCATGCAATTTCTCTATCTCAGGAAAACCAGGCTGTGTTTCAACCAGCAGCCAATACACAAATGCAAGGAGATCACTTTCAATACTCTGGTTCATGGTTTTCAGCCGTTCGATCTCATACCCCTTTATTTGCTTCTTCTGGCAGCATAGTGCCTCCAAATCCACCGCACCTTGCTAGAACTCCCCATTTTCCACCACAAACAATGAGCCCTTCAAATATGATTTCGGCTTTTGGTGCTCAACCTGCTCCTGTTGCTGGGTTCCACCCGATTATTCCAAATCAGCAGTTTTCTATGCATGCACCACCACCAACACAAATCTTTCAGCATTCACAATGGACTCAAACAACTCCTTTTGGTCACGTTGGGCCACCAAGAAGTCCTTCTGTAATACCTGCGCAGAATTTGTCAGCACCAACAAATGCTTCACTTTCATTTCCAGTTTCTTTCAGCCAAAGCCAACCAACACCAACAGGACAACTCCAGACATCAGCGTCTTCGATGCCTCAACCTATGTCTGGTATATCACCATCACCAATAGCTAACCAGCCACTGACCCCTCACGGCGTATCTTCTGGACTGAGTGGAGGACCCATCAATGTTAAAATATCTGTAGGTCTCAGCAATATGGGGTCTATGGCTCCACAACCAGATGTACCCCAGCCAAATATGTCGATGATGCCACGACCTGGTAGCATCCATCCACATCATGCAGGAATGTCACCTAGACCATCATCATCTGTGGGACCAATACCAGGAACTGTTCATTCAACTGGAAACCGTTTATCAGGACCTGTTTCATTTCCTTCTCCAGGAATATCCTCTTCACTTCAATTAGCTCAGCAATCGGGAATCCCTAATTCTGCCTCTCATTACACCCACGTAAAACCACTGGCCTCCATGCCTTCAAATTCTGGAAATTTTACTTTTCAAGGACAGCGGCCCAATGCAGACTACTATCAAGTGATTCCCAGACCAAACAATCAAGCTACTACTCAGGGTGGTTCACAAGAGCCACCTTCTGGTATACGGCCGCCACCATTTGGATTTTCTGTACCCGATCAGCATCTTCAAAGCTTTCAAAGGACACAAGTCTCCAACCAGGTGGATCCAACTCAACCTTATGTCTCTGCTGCTCCTTTTGGGGGAAGACCGGGTTCTGTCTCGATTCCACCCAGACACCCTGCATTTCCCTATGCTGGTCAATCTTCACCAAGATCTCAAGTCCCACAAATGGGTATGAGGAACTTCATTCCTTCCCCTCAAATGCCAAACTTGCCCAGTCCTGGTGCCCAAAGAGGTATGCACAATCGACAAAGCTATCCTGCTCAGGGAACATGGCCAGATATCCCGATGCCTCTGAATCAGAAGTTTGGCAACAATCCCTCCGTGGCGTCCAATAAGCCAGCATATTCTGCTGACCAAATTTATGATCCCTTTTCACCAACATCTGTTGCACCTCCACACCAGAAAGGTAATCCTGGAAAATGAGGGAATTGGATATGGCTACATATACAAAATACTGACTGAAAATCTTAGTTATGGCCGCAGTTTTGGCAGACAGTTAATACTGATTTCATAGATTAGCAATGGGCACAGTTGTAAAATCATGTTATTTCTAACCAGAAAGTTTGGCTGGCTCCCGTTGATGACTTAAGTTAAGTGTATTCCTTTTTAAATCGACCTTTCTTTTATGAATGCGCATTATTGATGCTTGATTAGGAATTGAATATTATGGAACTTGCCAAAGTATAGTCATATTTCCATCTTGTGTAAACCGTGTACCATATTTTTGGATTTTTCACTTAAGTTATGTTTGAATTTAAACTGGATGATCAATACTGCTGCTTTGGGGTATCTGTTGTGTCATATGCCTTTGACTAACCATATTTAATTTATTATTTCATCAACCAAGTAATAACAAGCTGCATAAAATGAAAGGCTTATATACAATTTTAGTCCCCGTATTTTGTCTCATTACTGATTTTGGTCCTCCATGTTAAAATCTCCGATTTGGTCTTTCCGTTTTCAAAATGTCTTGACATCTGATCCACATAGTGGATGTTTAATTGATGGGTTTTTTCTAAATTATCCTTTAATAATTAGAGAACAGACTTTTAACAAACTTTTACTTCACATGTATGTGGCTTGTTCTCATTGTCTGTTGGATAGATATTCCTAAATTATCAAGGGATAGTGTAAAAAAACCTTAATTGATGACATAAAAATGATTAATAAGTGAGAATCTATCTACAAAAGCAACAATTAAAAAGGACATGAGTACTCAAATTGCACCCTACTATTTCATATTCCATACTTCATCTTCTCTGCAAATTTTTGTACTCTAAACATTACTTATTATTTTATGACTTTTTTATGGGTCCAGTAAGATGACTACAGTTTTTGTGGGTCCAATTTAACCATAATCAAATTATAAAGGTAATCACGGATAGATCCACAAATAATCACGGGTTAGCCAAAATGAATTAGTTTCGATTTGTCACGGGTTCATGTTAAAATTAAATATAAAGAGTGTATTAATTAAGTAGTTGGTAGTGATCAATGTACTATAATCACTTTAACCCTTTTTTGTTACATGTATGTACTATAGTCTATAGAGAACATGTGAATCATGTCCACTTCCACACACTTATATTTTGTATCTCTAAGCTTATGTTTGGTATTACGGTGTGAATATGCCAGAATCACGGTGATTCACCATGATTTTTTAAAAGCTACAGAGTATAATTTCTGTAAAATTATAATGGATCACCGTGATTCTGACATATCTACTGTGATATCAAACATAGACTTAATGTAATGTCTCCAAATGAGTCTTACCGGCCATCTAGGGACAAAAATTCCCTCACATGTGATAGCTAAGCCAGGGAAAAGACCCCACACCACAATGAATGACTAGGAAGTAAAAAAGAGATAAATATAAACACGAGATGTCACATATTATATATGTATTTTGATGTTCAAATAACACAACTGAGTTCAAAATATATCAAAATAAAAGTCACAAGTCACAAGCAAAGAAAAGCATAAAAGAGCTTATTGTATATCAGATTCCTTTCTCCAAATAAACCTACACCAAAGTCATACTCTTTCAACTTTATTGTCTCCATTTTCACTCTCTCTCCAATGGTTTCCAACAAAAGGATAACTGCATTATTACTTCTACTGTTAGCTAGTTTTGCAAACTCAGATTTAACAAAAGACAGAGATGAATGTGCTGACAAACTTGTTACACTTGCTAGTTGTCTTCCTTACGTTGGTGGTGATGCCAATACCCCTGCTATAGATTGCTGCACTGCCCTTAAAATAGTCCTAGATAAGACCAAAAAATGCATCTGCATCCTCATCAAAGATCGTAATGATCCCAAACTCGGCTTCGCTTTGAATGCTACTCTTGCTGTCCAGCTTCCAAATGCTTGTCACATACCATCTAATATATCTCAATGTGTAGGCAAGTATATACTATTTCTCTTAATCTTATCTTTCTGTCAGTTTCGTACTTTTCGATAAACAACTTAATTCAGCACTTATAGCATAAAGCCTTTATCATATACTACATTGCTTATCTATAAGCTAATTTTATAGCAAAATTAAAATAAAGTCATACTGTATTTTGGCTTTGAAGTGGTTACCGCTCCCTCCCGATCGTTGTTGCGGGGGATCGAACTGTAGTCCTCCCTACCAAGTTCAGTGTCAATCACCTATGAACCAACTAACGATTGGTTAAGTTAGACTGTTTTTATATACGCTATAAATTGTTTTCATAAATGATCATAGCGAAGTTATATATGAATATAACCTGAAAATAACTTATGGACATGTCATAATCTGTTTCTATAAACTCTCGCAATTAGTCTCATTAGTACTTATGTCAGTAGATAAATTTGAATAAATCGATACTAACCGGTCATTCAATTAAGTTCAATGAGATGGTTAATTTACTTTTGTGTTATTTCAGATCTTTTGCATTTGTCACCTAAATCAGCTGATGCTAAGATATTTGAAGGACTTGGAAATTCTACCAAAACAAACACTTCCACACCGGTTTCAACTGGTAAATGTTATTGATTATAGTATTTTTCTTCTGTTTTTGATGGATTTGCTTGTAATGAAAAAATTGAAGCTAATATTGTGCTACAAATAATGTTTCCAGGTTCTGTTGTGAAGGGACCAAACTCAAGTTCTGAGGAAAAGAGTGGTGGTGGGTTGAGAAAGAGGTGGTTGGTGGCAGAAGTGGTTTGTGCTATTTTACCATTTGTTTTCATATCTCACTTCTTCATCTTAGCTTGAAGTTTCGAGTTTGAACCATCATGATCATGCTTTAGAAAAGACTCATTACTTGGATTGGATATATTAATATTGGTTGATGTTTGTTTTCATCTAATTCTCATAGTTTTGTTATGTATTTTTGAGCAAATTCTTGTTACTGTTTATTTATCTATTTTTAGAAACTTTAGTAGTTGACAAATCTTGTGGTTGCCACTGTCTTGTCTTTTTCTTTCTTTCTTCTTTCCTTTGTGTGGCTATATATCCTAAGTAGTAATAATCTATATAATTTTCCAACAAAAGAAAAAATGGTTTAAGGAAACCAATTAATGGTAGGTGCTACTTGGTATTTTTTCCCATTTTTTTTTGTATTGATATATTACATTATAAATTCACATTTGCTTTGTATATTTTTTTAATAAAAGAAATAGAAATCAAATTGTTAAGTTTAGTACAATTCTAACAAATCTCTTCATATTAATAAGAAAAACTCAAGTTCGAATCCTAAAGAGTGTTATTGTTGGCCAAATTATCAAAGTTGGAGGACCGATAGTTTCTAAATTTGAAAAAGAAAAAACAAGAATGGTTCACGCACATGTTCGTTGATCATGTTTTGCATATAATGTCATGAAAAGAGAATGTTAGAATTTGGGTTGAATTTAATTCAATCATACCACTTGTAAAATTAGAGATTTCAATTGTTTATAAACTCTGTCAAAAAATTGTTTTTAAACTATTTTGAGGTCATATAATCATCAAGTCCAAAAATAAGTTAAGAAACAACTATGTCCTACAAAATATGAGAAAGAATAAAGACACTATCCAAGTGAACCAAACACTAACCAAGAAAATATCATATTTTCCTTTACCACCAAAACCTCAAAAAAAGCAACAGCCATATAAAAGACCTTAAAATTAGGGGTATAACTATTAACACCCTGATTTTATGCTACTGTTCTTTTATTCTTTTTTGAAATATCTCTCCCTTAAACTTTACATACATTTGGACGGTAGTATACAGAAGAGGCCAAAAGGTGGGGTAACTAATATGCCAAGTAATCATCATGACACTTTTTATTCTTCTAAATGTGGAGAAGTGAGAAATGTCTTGGAACGCACAACTCTACATTTAAGTTGGAAAATATTTTTCCCCTCAAATTACATGCCATATTATTGGATTCTGTTTCTTTTTTTTTTTGGTCTTAAAGAAAAAAGGACTTGGCTTTTTTGATAAAACATAAGACATTTTAATCTTGCTTGAACAGATTTACAAAATTAAAATAGTTAACTGAGTTTGAAAGGCTGTCAAATGCATCATTTTTTTACACCGATTGAATCATATCATATCATATTAATATTAATTAATTAATTTATCAATAAACTATAATTATTTTACTATTTTAAAATAAAAATACTAATATTTCAAAAACTAATACAATAAAATTATACTTGTACACACATATTTATAAGTAAAAAGGCAAAAAAGAAACATCTTTGATGTCTTTCTCAGCTGCTTCACTGTTAGAACTTGGGACATTTTTAACACTCATGATATAAAAAAGGTTTGGCCTTCCTCTATATTATATTTATATGCATATACTTATTTGGACCAAAGGTCAATATCAGACAAATACTTTACACTCATCAAAGATTCCTAGTTTAAATTATTGCAGAATGCTTATATTATAAATCTACAAAAAAAACAAACATTCATCTAGATCACACCTCTATAATATTAGTTTATGAAGGCTCTTATCATTCACATGTAGGGCTGGCAAAACGGGCATGCCCGCCCCGTTTAGGCCCGTTCCATTTAAGCTCGCCTAAAAGCGGAGCGGAGCAGTGTGGGACAACTTAGGGGTTTGGACTCAAAAGTCAAGCCCGCCCGTTTATTGGCGGTGTGGCGGGCATGGGCATGCCCGCCAAATACTTTTTTTAAAAAAAAAAATTCGAATTATAACTTCACAATTCTCTGTTAATAAGTAATTCCTTACAATTTTAATTAAACATTTTTTTTATCTGCAAAACTATTTATTAATAATCACTATAATGTACAAGTAGTACAAAATAGACCAAAGATACAAAACATGGTCAAAAGACCAGTCCACACCAAAGCAGCAAAACTGACAAGAGAAAAAAAGGCCACAAAGCTAACAAGCACAAACAGAGGTGCAGAATAACCGCAATACAAATAATAACAAAATCAAACAGCACAAGGATAAATATAAGTTAATAAGTATAAGTAAACAAGGCAAAAAGATAAATATAAGTTAATAAGTAGTTCCTTACAATTTAAGATAAATACTAGAAAATGATGCATTTGGATCTACACCAAAACAGTTAATAAGGAGTGAATGTAGTAGCGGTGGCGGATGAAGAAAGAAGAAAGAAACAACCCTAAATTTGGAATAACAAAGAAACGTGAAACTGTACAAGTAGTGAGAAAACATATTATTATTATTATTATTATTATTATTACTGGATTGAGATTTAATTGGGCTCCTCACTTAATCCAAACCCAATTTGCATTCAAAGTATATTAAAAAAAAATCCGTGGGCAAACCCGGTCCGCACCGCCCCCTCCATTTTTTAGGCGAAGCAAACGGGTGCGGGCCAACTTAAGATATCAGGCCGAAAACCTCGGTCCAACCCGCCAAAAATTGCGGGTTAAACGGGTCGGGCCGACGGACCCATCCTGTTTTGCCACCCCTATTCACATGTGGCCATTGAAATATTTTACTATTATTAAGACTAGCAATCACAATTAAGTAACAATATTCTATGAATGTGGTACCTCATGCAAGTTCAAGTTGATTTAATAAAATATGTGAGTGACTAATACTAGTTTTCTTTACTTTCCTCGCTTTTTCCTTGGCTTGCTCACACCTAAAACATGCTTCAATTAGAGGGTGAGGTTCTGCATAAATAGTGATCTTTCAGAATCAAGAAGTCACTCTTAAGCAAAATCAAATTCTCATAACATTATCCCTTTCAACCTATCACTCTTAATGGATAACTAAAATGACTTCTCAGGCAGTATCACCAATATCAACATGAAGGCCAAAAACAGCATGGATAGGAAGAAATATATGATGAGCAGAGTTGTATTTTTGGAGAATGAAGATGATATTAACATGAAAGCGGACACGTTTATTACTAACTTCCGCAAACAACTTAAGATTGAGAGACAAGAATCACTCCAGCGTTTCCATCAAATGACACGCCGAAGTGCTTGAATGATTTTCTTCAAAATAAAATCACTATATTGCAGTTTGTTAATGAAATAGAAAAAACTAGACAATTTTGATATTTATACAAATTTATTAATTAATGCAAAGTTTATAGCTTTTATATGACTTCAAAAATAGTTTAAACGGCTGGCAAGTACTTTGTCGGATGACAAGTCATTTTGCCACCCTACGTTTTTTCTCTCGTACCCTACGATTTTACAAAAATATCTTTGTCCCCTAAGTAGAGGATACCCCAAAAACACCCTACAATTATAACATCCGCTATTTAAGTAGCGAATGACATTTCTCAAAAACTACTCATTTTTATAACATCGTAAAATGAAAAACGCGTAGAATGCACGGGTAACCTGTACGGCGGCAAAAGTAATTTTCTTGTCAGATATGTTGAACACGGTTTTATTCCAATATTCAAGTGCATAGAATTGTCCATTTAGTGAAATCCAAAGCAGCTTAGCATTCCAACCATTTACGATTCCGTTAGTAACTGGGCTCCAAGTATCCGTTTCTGGTGAAAGATTCTCTTCTCCCCCCATGACTCTTTTTAACCTCCCAATATTCCGATTTTCCCCCTGTATAAAAACTTCGGAACGTGTTTTTCGAAATTTTCTAGTTCAAATTCGTCGAAAACTTCAGACTGGTGATAGGCTTCCCATATGACATTGTGATTGGACCCAAATCCTTTCAAAACCCATGTTCCATTATGAACAAAGCTCGTAAAGGAGGACGCATGGATGTGCTTATATTGAGATAAAATTCCATTGGTTGGGGTCATAAACTTCAGCAAATCTAACATCTTTATTAACTACTTCACATCCCTCACCAGGCACATAAATACAGTTATTTAATATACATAACCACCTAACAAATTAAATTACCTATTCCCTCCATCTCAAATCTTTGATCCTCGTGGCTTTTTTATTTTGTCCAAAATCTTTGGTCCTTTAATTTTAAAAATCAATGCACAATTAGTGATATTTTACTATTTTTATCCTTGCTAAAACAACATTAATTAAATAAATTTTCTCTTTCTTAATAAAGTAAGTGTAAAAATGACTTAACTTATTAATCTTTATTATTTCTTAATCTTGCGTAAAAAAATATTTTTTAATTTGCATGCAACATTCTAAAATGACCAAAGTTTTGAGACGTATGGAATAATTAAATTACAAATTACGGAGTAAATAATTGAATATGCTAAAACAACTAATTAAATTTCAAAAATACAAATACAGAGGTGAAGGCTTTGAAACTAAGAAGCTTTGAAAAGCTTTGAAATTACACTTTTGATGACATTTTAGCAGCCTATCTGCAACTCTATACCATTTATTTGTATAGGCACACTATAAAATGACACTTTTAAGTACAAGTGGCAAGTGGCAACCACTCTGAACTTCATTGTTGCTTCAGAAATTTCCCAAGAAATAGAGGGAAGGGTTAACCATCGTCGGTAGATGGGATCAAATGTATGCAACGAATTTCTTCCACTAACTCTTTTGATGACATATACCCACCCCTTCTGTGACTCGGCAACTTTTTCTAATTGAATAATAGAAATTTTTAGATAGAAGGTGATTACATCTCTGGCAAACTAAATGTAGCTTCATAAGCTCATTCTAAGGTACTCGAATCAAACAAGCGATAGCAAGATCATCAGGAAGACCAGGTATAGGAGAGGAGATTCGACATTTGGTTCAATGTCGCCTAACTTTGATCTTGGAACAAGTTTCCTTTGCCCCCGCAACTGTTTTCAGGGCCGAGTCTACGTTACAATTGCAAGAAACAAAGTCAACCAACAAATCTTCTGAAATGTCCAAGTTAATATGCTAATCAAGATTATTAAACAAACAGTTCATTTAAAAAATGTAAATGCATGAGATAAACAAAAATTTCACGTACTATGATTTATAATTCATGGCCTAACATATGAAACATATTTTACACTAAACAAGAAGAAAAAAAGTTGACAATGTTTTGATGCATCAAACAAACAATTACTCGATCAAACTCAAATGTTATATTTTCTAAAGAAAATTATTACTTAACATCATATATGAATGTAGACATTATATTTTCA
Organism: Trifolium repens; assembly: GCA_030408175.1. NCBI lineage: Eukaryota > Viridiplantae > Streptophyta > Magnoliopsida > Fabales > Fabaceae > Trifolium > Trifolium repens. The sequence continues at coordinate 27,236,776 of CP125841.1, read as the reverse complement.
ATGTTATCATTTTACGGTGAGATTGAAAAATGTCTAAGAAAACGAAAACAAAAAAAATAATGAAATTATACTAACCAGTGAAGGCTGGATTTTAAAATTCATTTGAAAATTTGTTACCGTATTGAATTGGTTGACTCATAGTTGAAATCAGAAACGTAAACCCTAATTAATCAGGGATTCTTGGAATTGAATCCAGAAGATTAAAAGAGAAAATTGAAAATGCAAAAAAACATGGAAAGAAAAAAATGGTTTATTTGAATATTTGCAATTCAACAACTACATATAGACCCAAACATAAATCGCTAATTTTATATTTTTGAGTCATATTTTTTATACTGAGCTTTTCTTTTTCTTTTATATAATTTATATTTTGAGCTTTAACTTTTGATATCTTATTTAAATCTATTTTATAATAATATATTGGTCAAATATATTTATGTGTTCTTTAAGTTTAACGTTTGTAATAAATTGATCATTTAACTTTGTAACAGATTACACATCTAGCATTTTAATGATCATTCGTTACAAAAATGAGCATGTGGTCATTTATTGATCAGTGACATGACATTGTATACTTATGTGACATGAATAAGTTTTGTTTGTCGATCTTGAAATAAAAATCACCAGTACATATTTAAAATGAATACATATAAGTATAGAAATTATTTCATTATACATGTATAGAATTGATTAAAAGAAATTTTTTAGGGATAACAAAAAATCCTTACACATGGTAGTCGATCAAATTTCATTATACATGTATGAACATAAGGAAATAGAAAAGGTCAAGTTTTATGAATGTATGCAAAAAAGATGAAAGGAAAGAAATATACAAAAGAAAACATGAAAAAAAAAATCATAGAAATAGTTTTTTTTTTTTATACACAAGATCAAAGATCAAAGAAATAGTTATGCATATAGTATTACATGAAAAATTAAATAGAAGGAATTATAATATATTTATGGTGTTACACACCTAATAGTTGATAGTGAGTGTTTTTGGTGTGATTGCTATGTATGACTCCAAGAGTCATATTTAATACATGATAATGAGATAATTGTGAATGATTTATAAATATTATAATTTTAATTTTTTAAATTTAATTAAAATTCATAATTGATTGGTGGTGTTCTTGATGATTGATATGATTTACTTCAAGAGTCATATTTAACACATGAAAATGAGGAAACACAAATTGGGTATTATTTATCTAATATTAAAATTTGCAACATTTAAATTTCTAAATTGAAAATAAAATTCTCAACTTTAGATTAAGTTTAAAATTCAATTCTCAGTCAAGATGATTGAAGTTTGATCATTGGTTTGAGCAATACTTGCATTTTTTTGTCAATATACTTCCATTTTTTTGGAAGACTTTAAAAGACAGCGAAGTAACAAATAATTTTAAAAATTCAATGTTAAAGATAAGATATAACAAAAAAGATATCATATATTTAATTTGTTGAAATATTTATGCAATATAAAAAGTAATGAATAAAATATATTAAAAATTCAAAAGATATTAAAAAGCAATAAATTTATTGAAATAAGTTATGATAAAATTAAATTAAACAACATTTTAAAAAAAGTAGAAATAAAAATCAAATGTATGTTGATATATATGTCAAATTAAAATTAAAATTTTTGAAAAATAGAAAATATAAAATATTCAGAATAATGTGAAAACGAAAAACATATTGAATTTGAAAACAGGAAAAAAATTATTGAAAAAATTAAATTAAACTTCAATTAAGTATACCAAAATTTAATTATAAATTAATCAAAAAATGAAGTTTCTAGGTCAATTTTAGAAAATGTATAATTATCACTAACCTCTATATAATAAAAGTTTCCAAGTTAATTTAGTAAACATGAAACAAACGCTCCCTTATTAAAAAGAAAAATGAATGGGTGAATAGAGTTCTCGAGTTTAACGAGCAAAAACATTTTTAAAAAGTTTATTTTCAAAAATTACAATTGGAATGACTATTGGAGCGCAAATAAATGGACACCTTCCTTCATTGGTTGATTTGCAAGTTACAATAGAGTCATTTACAACAAGTTGAAGATTCAAGATTATCACCGATCCTTGCTTGAACCCTTGATCTTGACTCCTTCTTTGGCTTCAACAACTTGCTCAAATTGAACCTAGATCCAACCATCAAAGTATTCAATTGTTCTTCTTTGTGAATTCCTTCTGCAAATTCCTCCTTGAATTTCCTTCAATTCAAATGCAAAGATCCTTTCAATTCGTTCGACTTTGATCTTGAGAGAAACTTGATCACACTGTGATTGAGAAGAAGATCTACTACTTTTTCTTACCCTTAATCCTTGATGTTAGCAATTCACTCAAAATTCAATGTTAATTGAATTCCGAACCTTAGAACCATCACTCAAGAGCTTTGGAAGTTTTTCTAAAAATTGATGAAAAAGTTTGAGAATGAATCATTTTTGAGTGGGAGTTTGTGAATTATGAGAAATCTACTTCAAAATTATTGGTAAGAAAATATTTAGTGTGTAAATGTGTGTTAAAAATAGAGACAATAGAACCATGAATAGATTCACAAATGGATTCAAGAATAGATTCATGAGAGGAAAATACAAGTGAATGACTCAAAGTATAGTCAGAAAAACAAAGTTTCCAGCTTTAACACGTACCAATCGATTCAATAAAGTAGAGGGTATGCATCAATCGATTGAAACTTGAAACATAATTGAAACAAGATTTTTCACTTTTTTTTTCACTTATGTACTATTTTGAATCGACTCGGGGTTTTAGTGTTGTATGAGACTATGAGTCGATTCATGCTAGCCTTATGTTTCCTGGAATCGATTCATGCAGCCAAAACTTGAAAATCCTGATTCGACTGCTAACACTACACAACCTCTATTCAAGTGGTAATAGTACCATATTCACACCCACATCTTCCTTGGCAATTAGCATCGTAAACCATAAGAAATGACGTTGGCTTGAAAACACTAGGAGAGAAAATGTAAATTAAAATAAACTTGAAATAGAGAAAAGGAGGAAAAAAATATATATTCTATAGGTGTATGTTCTCACACCTAATACCTAAGACCAAGGTTGTTAAAATCGCGATTTAAAACGTAAAAACCATAGTTTTTACGTTTCTAGGTAGCAAAAACGAGTTAAATCGCTGGTAGAATCGTTTTCTGGTAAAATCGTGATCTGGAACGATTTTACACGATTTAACTCGCAGTAAAATCGTGTAAAATCATAGCAAAATCGTGTAAAATCCTTGGTTTTAACTCTTTGAGACAATTTTACCTTTTTTTTTTAAAAAAAAAAAAATTGACAATTTCTTTTTTTTTTGACAAATTGATAATTTCTTTAAAAAAAACTCAATTTTTATGAATATTACATTTTATTATGGTGATTTAGTATATTTCAGCTTTGAAATTTTATATTATTAATGCATTATAGTATTATATAAGTATATATATATGTTATGTATATAAAATTAATGTTATTTTAATATGAGGTAAAATCGATGATTTTAAGTTTCGATTTTACCTAAGCAAAAAGAGTTAACGTAAAATCTCGATTTTGACAACCTTGCCTAAGACAATATATAATGCTATCAAAAGTTGAAAAATCAGTCCCACGCACTGGTCACCCCAGGACCGGCGCTATTTCCTGCATACCCACCTACCTTATCCTCCACCATACCCACCAGAAGCCCCATATCCACCACTGCTATTTCCTGCACCATGGTAATCAGGATCACCAAATCGGCCTCCTGATCGACGGTTCTTTCCTCCACCAAAGGATGATCGTGCAGCGAACCGCGAGAGCCAAGCAGTTACTTCTTGATTTGCTTCTTGCATCCAATTTTGTAGAGACCTTGCTAGGGATGCATTGTTTTCATTAAAGAATGCGGTTGCAAGACCTTTCTTTCCTGCTCTCCCCGTCCTTCAAATACGGAGTACATAATCATCAATATCATTGGGAAGGTCAAAGTGAACTACATGTGCAACATGAGAAATATAAAGACCACGTGCAGCCATATCAGTGGCAACCAATATCGGGGTGTTGCCACTTTTAAATAATCTCAATGCTGCTCCTCTTTCCTGCAGGCATTGCCAAAATATGAGGAACGTATATACACAGACAAGACCATAACTAAGAACTAGTAAACCATATAATGTAAGAACCCCCAAAAATAATAAATTTATAACTAGATTACAAGCAATTTGGTTTTCAAAAAAAAGTCTAACATTAACCATGAGACAACATTTCAATTGCAAGCTACAGCTCCAAAAGCTAATAATACTCAAACTCAGACACTAGCTATAAAAGAATTTAAAGGAACCATTGGTGGACCTCTTCAAGTTGTCCGTCACCATTTTTTTTTTGTGAACCATTGGGTGTTTTGAGTTGAAGTTTTTGTGGTTAACATTCTAGTCTCTATTGTAGTATTGTACCCACAAACACATTTAGCCCAAAACCTCTCCATCTCAAAGTTTGAAACCCACTGCACGTGCGTTTCTTCCTTTTGTGGTCCATTGTAAATCAAGAACACCGACTTTGTTTCATCCATTCCTGTATTTCCTTCATTGTATCTCTCTTCTTCTCCCTGCCTGAGATTGACTATCTTGTCTCTCCCTTTATGTAATCAACGTGTGTGTGTGTGTGTGTGTGTGAGACTCTAATTTGTGTGATTGTTTATGTTTATACAAGAACGCTAGAAACCTATTGGGCTATTTTCATCATCATCTACAACAATCACCACATCACAAATGTGTGTTTCACTCTTTCACCTAAACCAAAAGTTTCAAAATTTCGATCACAACCACCCCAGATCTGTTCTTCCCTTTTTTCCGATGATTGTTTGTATGCACTGATTAACAAAGTGGTCTTATATTTAGGGACAGAGGTAGTATCTATATTTTTTTCGTTACGGACAAAGTTAGTATCTATGTTTTAATTATGTAAAAAAAATCCTAAGAGAAATTTATAAAAAAATTTACCCACCAGTCCTTTTGTTTTCCCAATAACTTTGTCTATGCTCATTTATGAGAAAAAGGAGACCTTTTGGAAATTGGGAAGTCTTTTTTTTCATCCTAAAATAACTCTTCTTTTCCCCAAGAAAATTATTTTTTTCCCACGTACTTGTTTGGTCCCGTCCCCATAACAAGCCTTTTAAAATAACAAAAAGTGAAGACAACTGGGAAGCATAGGGAAGTTTCACAGAAGCTAGAGGAAGAAATTAATGAATGAAGGTAAGAGGATATGTCGCACAAGAATTTCGGGTTTTCTTTGACAAAAAACTGGGTTTAACCAGGCCGGTCACAAATCCGACCCACGGACCCTTTGCTTTGTATACTTATTCAGAGTCTCAAAACTCGATAGTTCTCACAATTTTTCATGGAAATCCCACCCGACCCAACCAATTTCCAATTCCGGCCGCTCACGGACACAGCAAGATCATGGAAATGTACGATACTGCACTCCATATTGCGATTGTGTAGCTCCATACATACCAAACAAATATTTTTTTAATAATTTTCAAGGTATAACAATTTTACAATTCCTAGGGGTACTCAAAGCTAACCAATACTTGTTGAAAAAGGAATCCAATGTATAACACATTCTGACCAATTCCGAGGTATGCTTCATGTAAACCAAACAATTTTTGAAATAAATTCCTAGTAAAAGAATACTAGGGGGAATCTGGTTCCAGAGAATTTGCCTAATGGTGTGCAAATGGAATCTTTCTTCCATACCACATGCCAGTATATTGTCATGCTTACTATCTAATGTCAACATATGCTTTAGAATTTTGTGAATTGAATTCATCCTTTTTTTAGTTAGTTTTCACTACGAAAGATATGCTTGACTGCTTGATTGGTTCATCCATACAACATAAATTTTATCCCAGAGTGGGTAGACAGACACAAAAATATATAGGAGAGTCAGTTAATGGCATCCTTACTTTTACAGTTCCCTAACTCTAAACCAGGCAATGTTAGTTACCTCATACCACTGCATTATCTAATGCTTTCATAGAGTATCGCATACTTTAACAGAAGAAACAATAAAGGAATATAAAAGGGTAGAACAGGCAAACCTGCTGTGTCCTGTCACTGCGAATAGTAGTTGCTTGGAAATTATTAAGACACAACCAGTGTTCCGGAGCATCAGCTCCCTTCTTTGTCTCCACAAAAACTAAAGTCAAAGCTTGCTGCAAATTCAAAAATAGTGCACGCACTAGTCTTAGATATTTCAAAAGAGTTTATTCTCATAGAGGAAGGACATATATAAAATACAAAAACACAACATCAAAACTATAACTCTTCCACACAAGCATAAAACATGTGTAACTGCTACAGGTCAGCATCACCTGACAGAGCACAGACAGATGGACGAGTAGAAATATCATGAAAATTAAGACAACAGACTGTATGAATCTACCTAAAATGCAAATACAAACATGACCACAAAAAAAAATTGTATTAGGTTGTATGCATCATGTGCTTCAAAAAAAGGTTGATATGCATCACCCAAACAGCTCATCCAGAGTGAATCTATTCAGTTTTGAGACAATAGCAATCATCAGGTTTCAGGTTTACTTTAAAGGCTTTTCAGTTTACTGGAACACTGTTGAAAAGCCACGTTATATAAAAGAGGGAAAAAAATTACCATAACAGTCAATTCCTTAAAACTCAGCATCATTTGTTTCATAGCCATGATCACCATTTAAATGTATCTGGGCCAATCTCCCAGATCTATGCATACATGCATGCATCGGTGTTCAGCAGCAGATTGGGGACAAAACAATTTGAATAAACCAAAGGAAATTTGTATTCCTTTACTTCTGTGCTCCAAAAACACTAAGTTTTATAGAAGTGAAATGCACTTTCTGCACTGAATACCTTTCCTTGTACACCATTTGATCTGTGTATGAAGAATGTCCATGAGATGGCTTCTCTTGTCAGACTCTGGAACGTACTCAACTCTTTGGTCAATTAAATCAGTACTTGATCCCACTCTACCAACAGCCAAAAAAATATAATTTGAAAGGAAATCAGAGGCAAGTCTCTGCATATCAACGGTAAATCACCACAAAAGTAAAAGATGTGATGAGGAAGCCATGTGTCCAACAAACAATTATCATATGTTTATAAACCTCTAAGCAATTTATCACCCCAACGCAATTAGACATTTCCATTATTTAATTCTAACAAAACTTAGTTTTTCTAAGAATTAAGATTGTTGGAGAATATTTAGTTTGATATTTCTAGGAGATTCTAAACTTATCCATTATTTCCTTTTATTTCTCTTTATAATTATCTCCTCCTTAATTCAAGGAGATTACTACTTGTACTCTTTCTATTTAAACCAGCCTTGAGCTGATGAATAATGTAATATAGCATTCATCTTATTTTTTCTACAAAGATGGAAGGAGCGATTGAGAGCCAAAAGAACATTAGATGCAAATATGTGATGCACAAACACATACGTAAAATGATCTTAAACAACCTTCAATTGTAAGGGTGCATCCCTCTGACGTAAATGAATGTATTTTCATGAAATTTCAACACAGCGAAATAAAATCACAATTTAAAATGTTTGTGATTTGAAGACATTCAAGGATTATAGCGATATCGCATCACATATTTAGAGACCCTAAAGTTAAATCCAATGAAATTTTTGATAAAAACAAAAATTAGATAGTTAGAAAATTCAGTGATAGTAGATACATATAAATAGTACATTATTAATTTAGATATAATGCACATGTTTGATGTTTGGGGGTTGGAGCCCATGCTTGCCCCCCCATAGATCCATTGGCAAAATTAACTAACAGACAAATTCCACGCGTAAGAAAGAAAGGAAGTTTTGCACGTTTTCATTTATCAGAGTAAAAAATAAAATCAAACCTGTAACTCTTTCAGTGAAAGGAAGTTTGGCACTGGATAGCATAGTCTGTCTGACACCTGCGGGAGGCATGTCCATTTGTTCTACTATCTTCCTTATCTGTGGCTCAAAACCCATATTTACTTTACATAGTTTTAAAATCTCTCATGCTTTATTCAGAAAATTATAAGCTGTTTGTCTTTAAATTGGTGGAATAATATAGTAATTCAAAGCATATATGAGAACCTCTGATATACAAAACAAAAAACCTTGAATGTGACTTATGGACAACATAATCTAAAAGGTGTACAACAAAAACAGACACTCCAATAACAATAAAAGGGCATTATACACCACGGGATTAGGTTAGCTATGTGGATCAATCACTAAACAAAAAAGATAATAATTGAATCATCATCTATCAAGAATAGCATCACATCACATGGTTATCCTGGATAATAATGAGGGTTAAAAGATTAAGCAATGATCAAGAATACACAAATACAATCTATCTGCTCTTTCACGAAATAATCATGACTCATTGTTTTTGTGATTCATCCTGTTCATGATTCGGGAAGCATCGTTAAATCTATCTGCTCTTTCATAAATGTTAGCAACAACAAAATGCAACTCCTTCTTGTTGATATTGGGATGGGAATCTAGCTTCTCAAACAATGATTCCACCATCTTGAAATCCCTTCTCGCTCCATATAAATCGAGCATTTGAAAATGAACTTCGTCTGGGAAAACACACCCTTTTTCATACATCTGTTTATATAAAGCATCTGCTTTGTCAAACTCGCGCAGCTTTCCAAAAGCATTCAGCACAAGACCAATAACATTAGAATCAGGAAAATGTCCAACCTCTCTCATCTTCTCAAACACTTCAATCACATGTGCATACTTTCTATCCATAGAGAAAATATCAATGATGCACCCGAATACAGATATATCTTTCACCTCTCCAGCATCAAAAGCTTGCCGGAAAACCCACATAGCCTCGTCAACTTTACCGGCTCTGGCAAGTATTGTAATTGCCGTCTCCCTGGAAACGTTGTCTGGTTGCTTAAGCTCATTAAGTAGTCTTTTAGCATGAGCAACTAAACCTGCTCGCTGATAAGCCACAATCATCGTCTGATATAGAACCTCGTCAATTTTAACTCCAGAAGTCCTTAACTTTTGAAACAGCGCGGTCGCCCTGTCCAATTTCCCCGCCTTTTCCCATATAGATATTATGGTTGAATAAGTGATGGCATTTGGTTGAATACCTCTACTCTGCATTTCTTGAATGAGATTCGTCGCCTTCTCATGCTCAAGAAATTTTCCATAAATACTTATCATGGTGTTGTATGTGACAACATTCTGCTGTACACCTTTCCTTTGCATCAAACTAAAAAGGTGAACAGCTTCACCAAATAACTCAGCCTCTCCATAAACCCTCAAAATCGTGTTGTAACTAACCACATTGGGTTCAATTCCCAAATTCCTCATACCCCAAAAGAAACAATCAGCTTCCTTGATCATATGAAGCTGACCATAAACATCAATCATGATATTACAAGTAGTGAGATCAATACGGCATTTACTTTCATTCATTTCAGAAAACAAAGAAAGTGCCTCAACAAACTTCCGATTGTCAACATAAATTGCAAGAAGCATGGAGTAACTAACAGTATTCGGGCTAATACCATTATCCCTCATCTCTTGAAAAAGAAGCCGAGCCTCACGAAAAAGCTTAGCCTTACCAAACACACTAATCATAGTATTATAAACTATAAGATCAGGTACAATATTAACAGAACCTTTCAATGTATTAAAAATCGTAATAGCTTTAGAATAATCACACAATTTCCGCGAAAGCTCAATCAAATTACTATACAAAACAAGATCACCAGGAACATTATCACGTTCCATCTTTTGTAACCAAAAGAAAGAAGAATCAAACAAACCATGTTTACTAAAAGAAGTAATAAGAGTTGAGTAAGTGTACTTATCAGGGGAAAGACCCCTTTGACGCATTTCATCAAACAGTCCGTGTGCAAACTGCCACTGTTTAGCACGAAGTACATTACGGAGAACAACGTTATAAGCTGAAAGAGAAGGTGAATATTGAGCTTTCTCGTTCATCCAATCGAGAAGTGCGAGAGAGCGTTGCCAATCGGATTCACGAGAGAGAATTGAAACCATGAAACCAATGGATAGTTGTCTTCCGTTGTAAGGAGACATTAAGGAGTAGAGTTGTTCGATGTTTTGGGTTTGGCCGATTGAGGTTAGAAGTTCGTTCATGTCGACGCTACGGTCCAAGTATATGGGTTGGTGTTTTTGTTGTTGGGTTCGGGTACGAGGTTGTTGTTTGTTGGTGTTTCGGGTCCAGACATGTTTGGGTGTGGATGCTGATATGGATGTAGCAGAAATGGTGGTTTTGAAGAAGGAACAAGGGAATGAAGAAGAAGAAGAACCCACAACAAGGGTTGGATATGTGGTCGTATAGAGTGACACAGAGCACATCGTAAATTTGGAAGAAGCATTCAAGCTATGGTCATGGATGAATTGATTTTTCTAGTTTACAGTTTTTTGCTAATGTTAAACGGATGAGACCATGTAAGTGGTGTTCATGGTTCAGCAAAAACCGAACCGACCTATTTGGAAAACCGAACCGAACTGCATTTCGATAAAGCTCTGTTTGGTAAAAACAAGTTAAACTATAAGGTTCTCAAGATCAAGTTTGTAATCAATCAAAGTTAAAAATCCTTTCCTTTTGCATGAGTGAAGCTTTTGCCAATCATGAGCAACCTTCAAAATATTCAAAGAAATAAAGCATGATCATGAAGAGATTGCTATGCCTAAGTAAAATTCTCATCATTCAAATCAAACAATCAAATTCAAGTGTTATCACAAATTCCTTACAATTGTATCACTCAAGGGTAAATGTTTCACTCAATCCAAACAATGTGCATGCAACAATTCAATTCAAACATTCATCCAAGCAATATCATGAAACATGTCATCAATTGTGAATCACTAAGGACTTTATTAAGCTTGTAATGGGGCTTGGCTACAAGAAATCATTATTTTTCTTTGGATTCAAAGAGCCTTAAGGATAAGAGAGCATACTTCTTTTTCATTTGCATCAACCATTCACTCTCTTTCACTTTCCCCTTTTTCACATGGTGATATTTTATTTTTTTCTTTTGACACTTCTTCAATTTTTTTCCTTTTTTTCAATTTTTTTATTGTTTTTATTTTCAACTAAAGCTTCTTCATTATTCTTTTCTTCCGCCTCCTTCTCACTTTCTTCCTCATCTCCTTCTCACTTTTCTCTTGCTTCGACAAATGCTTCCTCAGTCCTCAAGTTGTCTCCAATGCCTTTACCAATCTCTTTCCCGCTTCTGGTTGTTATAGACTTGCATTGTTCTTTCGGATTGGTTTCAGTGTTTGCGGTAAATGATCCTCCTTGATTGTTATTATTTGCCACTTGTTTAGCTATCTGGCCAATTTGAGTTTCAAGGTTTCTCAACACCGCATCATTTCCTCGCTGATAAACTTGGTTTTCTTAGTGAAATTGCAGTAACTGTCGCTCCTGCTTTTCCATGAACTTGTGCAAGGTTTCTTCCAAATTAGAGTTTTGGTTTTGTTGAGGAGGTGGCTGCGTATAACTCTCATATTGCTTTTGCCTGTTTGAAGAACCAGCATCTTGTCTCCAACCTTGGTTGTTGTTTGAATTTCCGCCTCTTTGATAACCAGCATTATTCTGATAAGGTGCTTGTCTTTGTTGATTCTGGTTACCCATATAATTCACTTCTTCACCCGGCGGGGGACAATAACCAGTTGGATGGTCTCCATTACATGACTCACAAGAAGCAATTCGCTTTGGTTTTTCTTGCATTTCTTTGAATTGTTGCGATAACTTTGACAGTTGCTTAGTGATTTCTTCCAGAGATTGTGAGATCAACTTATTTTGAGCCAACATAGCATCTGGTACTCCAAGTTCAATGACTCCAGGCTTCCTTTGAGACGGATTCCTGCTATATTCACCCTGATGATCACTAAGTGCCATTTTTTCAATAATTGTTGTTGCATCGGCGGCACTAAGTGATAATAAGGATCCACCAGCTGTAGCATCTAACAAGAGTTTTGGTTGTTGTAGAAGTCCGTTGCGGAAGATATGAATCTGAGTAAGTTCATCAAAGCCATGATTTGGACACTTTCTCAACATAGATTTGTATCTCTCCCAAGCTTCACAGAGTGTTTCATTTGAGCCTTGAGAGAACACAACAATGGATGTTTTGGCTTCCATGAACTTATGATGAGGAAAGAATCTTTCAAGAAATTTTTCTTCAAGAGTGTTCCAATTAGTCATGACTGCAAGCGGTTGATCTAAGTACCACTCCTTTGCTTTACCGATCAATGAATGTGGAAGCCCTCTTTTGTATGCAGATTCTTCCTCTGCTTCAGTAGTTCCAAGTGAACTAGCAATTTCATAGAACTTAACCAGATGATTGTACGGATCCTCATGTGGTAAACCTGCAAAAGGGTTAGCATATAACAACTGGAGGTATCCTGTTTTCACCTCAGTTTGTCTGGCTCCTCTTTGTGGTCTTGCCAGGTGAGCCAGGCGTCGTGGACTGTTGTGGCAGGGCATAGCATTGCCCTCGGTGGGTCTACTTGCTCGGTCATTGTCTCTTCGGCAATAGAAGATGTTGAAGAAATAGAAACAGGAGATCCTTCTTGCTGCTCCCTTTGTTTGGCTCGTTGTTTCTTTTTTCTTGCTTTGCTGTTGTTTCTTCTGGCCGTCCTTTCAATTTCAGGATCGAAGAGTAAATTACCAGCTGAAACCTGTCTTCGCATACAAAATCAACAACCTAACCACACAAGTTTGCGTGCACGATGGATAATAAAAGTAGACAGAAAATTAAAAAGACAAAATTGCTTAAAAAGATAGAAATTGTCGCAATGTTTTTAATTTCAAACGCCAGTCCCCGGCAACGGCGCCATTTTGTTAAAGTACTTTTGCAAGTATTTTGTTTATATCGTATCCACAGGGACTAGTGTGAAATTAAGAACCATTCAACAAATAACATCATTTCAAGTTTGAGTTGTAGATTGTTTTGTTGTAAAAAGACTTGTAAATATAAAATTGCGATAAAAGATGATTTAAGATTCAGAGAGAAAAGGTTGTCGGGATTAAACTTCACTCACTCGTTCGTATGTACGTTTCTAAATCAGTCACATATATTTTAGCTATTCATCAATATTATCACGTATTGCTCACGTACGTTTCCATGTCCAGATAACGACGAGAATCACGTTATACCTATTAACCCTCGATATCTCGAGTGATTAATCAATACAACGGTTATATTGTATTATTTAAACTTCCGATGTCTCGGATAATTTGAACAACACAATATCATTAAGTTCCAATACAAAAAGTGAATATTAATCCTAAATCTATGTCTAGAATTTAGGGTTTTAAGAAGTGTTCATCTTAGTTCCTTGATTCAAACATTATATGTCTATAAATTCAAATCAAAAGATAAAACATGAAGATTAAAGATGACACTAACATTGATGAATGAACTAAAACATATATTAACATGATTAAGACACTACAAAAAAAATTGTTATTTGCAACACAAGAATAGTAACAGTTTTATAGAACTGTTGCTAATATAAAAACAAAAAAAACAACAGCAACAGTTTTGGTGAACCGCCGGTATGGTTTAAGTGAACCGGCGGTTTATTTATGTTTACCAGCGGTTTTGGTTGTAAAGAGAAAAAAACCGCGAACCCATCTATTTTGTTTTTATTATTCCCCTTGCCCCTCTCTCTCTCTCCCTTTCGATGAAACTCTAACCACAACTATTCCAGAAATTCAATCTCTCAACTAACACCATTTTTTCTTAGAATCCGATCTCTCAAGAAAAATATAAATTGTTATCTCACTCTTCTATTCTAATCTCTGTCGAGATTCGTTACCTATCCAAAGTTCAAACCAAAGAAAGGGGAATTGTGGGTCATAGAAAGAATGAAAACAAAAAACGAGAAGAGAAGAGAGAAAAGGGTAATACTCACTGATACTGGTTTAGCGATGCATAAACGGCCTTAGGTAACCTGGAACCGTCACCCTTAATCCTTACTCTGGTGGCTAGGGGTGTGCATGGTTTAAAAACCACACCACACCACTCCAAATTTATGGTTTGGTTTAAGATCCAAAACCATTTTAATAAAAATTGGTTATTATATAAAACTAATTTGGATATGGTTTATAACCGGTTTAAAACCAATTAATAACCGATTCGTAATAATAATTTGGTTACTTACTTGAACTAATTTTAAATCAACTTTTTCCTTTTCATTTTAATTTTTTTATTATCCCGGCAAAAGATCAAAAACTTATTTCCGGAAAAGAACGGTAACTTTTTTCCAAAAAAGTCGAAAACTTTTTTCCGGAAAAATTGAGAATTTTTTTTCGGGAAAAAACCGGAAACTTTTTTTCCGGCAAAACCGGAAACTTTTTTCTGGAAAAATTGGAAACTTTTTTCCCGGCAAAAAATCGAAAACTTTTTTCCGGATAAATCGAGAACTTTTTTTCCGGAAAAACCGGAAACTTTTTTCCAGAAAAATCGAGAACTTTTTTTCCGGAAACAATCGGAAACTTTTTTCCAGAAAAATCGGGAACTTTTTTTCGGCAAAAAATCGGAAACTTTTTTTCCGGAAAAACCGGAAACTTTTTTTCCGGAAAAATCGGGGACTTTTATTCCCGGCAAAAAATCGAGAACTTTTTTTCGGAAAAAATCGGAAACTTTTTTTCCGGAAAAACCGGAAACTTTTTTCCGGAAAAATTGGGGACTTTTTTTCCGGAAACAATCGGAAACTTTTTTCCAGAAAAATCGGGAACTTTTTTTCGGCAAAAAATCGAGAACTTTTTTTCCGGAAAAAATCGGAAACTTTTTTTCCGGAAAAACCGGAAACTTTTTTTCCGGAAAAATCGGGGACTTTTATTCCCGGCAAAAAATCACGAACTTTTTTCCGGAAAAATCGAGAACTTTTTTTCCGGAAAAAATTGGAAACTTCTTTTTCCGGTAAAATCAGAAACATTTTCCAGAAAACTCGGGAACTTTTTTTCCCGACAAAAATTTTTTCCGAAAAAAACTCTGGAATTTCTTTTATTTGAAATCAAAAAATTTTGAAAAATGGATATGGTTTACAAACCATTTATAAAAAATGGATATGGTTTACAATTGGTTTTTTTATTGGATTTGGTGTGGTTTTCTTATAAAATGGATTTGGTTATTAAAATTGGATTTGGTTTAGTTAGTACTTTGGTTATGGTTAACCTGATTTTTTGCACACCCCTACTGGTGGCTACATGTCGGAGGTAGCATTTTTGATTCGTTGTAATTAGGTTTGTTATTTTCATAATTAGGTTTTTTTGACCTTTTAATTTCTGAATTTCAGTTGTTAATGATTTTTTTTTCTTTCAATTTGTCAGTTTAGGTTTAGGTTTACAAACTTTTCATTATGATTTACTTTCTTAAAGGATGAAGAAAAAAATAATGTTTATGTTTACTCTCTTGTTTCCTTTCTATTAGATTAACGTGTTAACTATACATGTATGAAGTTATGTTTAAAGATTTTGTTCAATATTTGTGTTTGTAACATAGTCACATAATTCTTCCCAAAGGTGACGAACCGCGAATTGGTTCGCGCGTACCAATTCGTGGTACTTTTGCGAATTGGTTCGTCGTAATTCTCTCCGAATTCTTTAAAACCAAAGTACCGGCGAACCACCCCAACAATCAAATAAGAACAAAATATAAAATGTTGAGATTGATTTAGACTTAGCTGTGAATATGATGGTTACAGGTATAACATCACTTGTCCACTAGTACAATGCATTTTGTACAATGTATATTGGATTTGGGTTGTATACCTCTCAATGTTAGTTACATTTCTTGATGCGTTACTTGTTTTCCCTCTATGATACACGAAACACATGTGCTATCAGCATACACTCAACTTTTATTTGATGAAAATTTGATTCTCAATTTTATGATTAATATAAACTATAGATTAATAATATTAATTAACATAAATTTAATACTAATTAATATTTTCATCAAATATTTTATTTAATTTTTTATTACCAACATACTGATTAGCGTACCGACTATGTATACCCCTCACGTACCGAATTCTTGAAAGGTGGCGTACCGCGTACCCGAACCCGTACCGCGTACCGAAACGAATTGCGAACCGTGTGACTATGGTTTGTAAGTCATTGAAAAACTTAATTCAATTTGGCTCCAAGATATTGTAGAAAGCATTTTGTGATTTAAAATGTTATGTTTTTATCTTCAATTTCTGAAATGCCATGGAGTTAAGTAAGCTCTTGTGATGGGTTCATTAGTGTGGCTAGTGTAGTTGTAATAGTATGAAGAGATCGGTTATCTATGTATGCGAAGGTGATGTGGTGTTTGTGCCTCTGCTCGGCGGTTTTTTCTGTTTTCGGTGGTTCTTTCTCACGCTGGAAACCTGTGAAAGCCTTCCTCTTTTGTTTTTCTGCTGCTGCAACATATGTTTTACCCAGGGATGGTTCTGTTCTGGTTCTTTTTTTTTTTTTTTTTGGATACAATATCTCTAGTCTTGGATTGTGTAGTTGCTAATTTTAAAAAAAGGACTAACTTTGTAGGATAATCTTGTTGTGCAGGGGCTATTTAGTAATGATCACGTGGAAGATTAAATAGAGACTAATTCTATAGCCTAATCTTGTTATTGTGCATGACCATTTAGTTGTAGTGGCAGCAACAATAAGGCAATTTTTACTATGCACCAGTTCTTTGTTTCTTATCGGAAGGTCTTGAGTTTATGAAATTTATGCATTTATGTAGTGGCGGTGTAACACGTTAAAGTACTAGGTATCTATACTATATTTGATAACATCTATTCCTCACATGATAGGTATTTCATGTTGTTCAAATGAAATTTGTGGATCAAACTTTTTGCATGTATGAACTCTCTCTTCTATGGTCTTCAACTTTTGCTTAAGATGCCAAATATTTCTTTTTTCAAGCTGAAGGATCTTTACTGTGTGATTAACTTAATTGTTATTAATATGTTGCAGCGGTGTTTTTCAAACCTAAGTACCGTCCATAAGTCATTATTATAGGATGTTGTAGTTTGTTCAACTTTGGATACTAACAAGTATCTTGCTACCAGGTAGGGTGCTTCAATTTGTTCAATTTTGGCTTCTAATAACATGTCCTCAATGTTTCAAATTGATTAAAGGTATATATACAAACTTATCTATTTGTTTTCATCTTGTTTCTAATCCCATATTTCTATAAATGTCTCTTTTATGGTTGATGCCCAGATAATTGTAGAATCAAAGGATTGCTTTAATTTGACGAAAGAGAATTACAACGAAAAAGAAGATTATTCCAATTCAAAGCTCGTAAGTATTTATTTTTAATGCAATTAAAATGTAGCCATGATTCGATGCCATTTCCATGGTATGCTTTTTTACTTGGTGTTGGGATGTACACAACATCTTAAGGTCAAGTTATTGTTTCTTAGTTAGTGTGATTCAAGTGTCAAAAAATACACCAACTGGAACCTTTGTCAAGGTAATTTAGCTAGTTTCTTTTTTGTTTCTAGGAGGTACGCCTTTGTTACTTTATTTATATATTTTACGTGCTACCTTTATAAACTATCACATACTAAAACTAAGCATAATGCGATGATTTATACAATGAGTTCAAGTAATGAATTAAATATGATACATCAGATATTAATGTTCTATTGAATTATCTCTCTTTTAAAGGGATATTGGTTTTGGTACATTTATATATAAGCTCTAATGATTTATTTGATGAAATATTTTTCTCTTGAAACTTTATAGGACTACTTTTTCTCCTGTTTGTAAGTGGGTAATATCTACTATTTAGGAATACTAGTTTACGTTCATTTGTTGACGGAAGTTATTTTGTTTCGACAGGTTCACAAGTCAAGGTCATTTGAGAGGCACTGGACATTTCTAAGTTCAGCAGCTATGATGAGCTACACAATGAGCTGGCTCATTTGTTTGGCCTTGAATGCCAACTAGAGGACTCTAAGAATCAAACATCATTCTGGCAGCTTGTATTTGTTAACAGGGAGAATGATATTATTCTTCTTGATGATGATGATGATCCTTGGCAGTAAGTTGCCATATACCAGCTGTTATTCATGTCCAATTTGTAGCATATTTATTTATTATTTCATTGATTATTGAATTAAGTCTTCATAAAGATTTAGGTGGATTAACTATTTGGGACCTGATATAAAGAGAGGACATTTCACAAATGAAGAAGAGGAAAATATCATTAAACTCCATGAAATGCTTGGGAACAGGTATTCATTGATTTCCTTTCTTAGATCCAATATTACATTCATACTACTAATTTCTTAGCATAAACCTTACAAAGTGTACTAATTTCATAGATCTAACCTTGCTTTTGCAGCAGCTGAAGAGCAGTTAGCTTCAGAGACTTAGGCAGAAACTTGAGGAAGGGAATGCAGCTGCTCATGTTTTAATATAATGACATGAAATTTTTACTATATTGAAATATATGAATTTAATAGAAAATTGTATTAGTTTGATCTTTATAGTTATTGGTAATTTTAGTATATGTATTAGTTCATGTTTTAAGTAAAGAATTTAGTTTCCTTAAAAATGTATTTATCAATAATTGGGAGAATTTTTTTTTTTTTTTTTAACAAAATATAAGAATAGCGGCGGTTCCAAACCGCCATAATCTATATTTTTTTAAAAAAACAAATTTATAATTAGCGGCGGTTTCAAACCGCCGCAAAATGTCTAATTGCGACGGTTTAAACCGCCGGTAAATACACAGCGGCAGTTTGTGTAACGGTTTTTCAAACCGCCGCTATTTGAGCTACCAACGCTCAAATCTGCAACGGTTTGACAACCGCCGGTAAAGATGTTGCGGCTGTTAAAAACCGTTGCTAAGTCGTGCCAAAACTGTTGCTAAACATCATTTTCCTTGTAGTGAGAGTTGTACATAGTCACAAATGAGCTACATCTAATCCCAACAACAATGGATTTAGTTACACATGATTAAAGCAAGCTTACAAATGAGAAGAGAAGAGAAGATGATGAACATCACACTTGATATCTCAAGTTTTGTTGATCCACCTTGACAATCTCCTTAGACTAATGATTTCTAAGCTTTCTCTCTGTTTGGGTCTCTGTTATAAGTGATTACATCCAAGAAAAATGACAGCAAGCTCTATATATAATGTTTCTGAAAATTAGAACTCGCCGGGCGAGTTCACCTTTCTTCATCAGAAGGTTTTGCCACGTCATAAATGAACTTTTAAACCGCCTTCATGCGCTCTGGCGAGTTCCTGCTCGCTCTGGCGTGTTGCCCTTTTTTCAGGGTGATGCTCACTGCCTCTACTCGCCCTGCACTCGCTCTGTGCTCGCCCTGGCGAGTTAACTTAGCTTTTTCTTCACTTTTTCATTTCCTGCATCAATAGTTGAGATTTAGAAAAGCTTAACAAAATATAGCTTAAAACAAATATATACACTAAAGTGGGGAAAACCTAAAGAATATCTTACAAAATAAGTTAATAAGTGCTTAAAACAAATATGAATTTTAGCTACTTTTGGGCACTTATCATCGTCATTATTTTGTGATGGAAAGGCATGGGAAGAACTCACAAGGTAATCATATTTGAAAAATGAATCTAGATTCTCTCATATCATTTCTCTCTTATTTCTTGTTCTTGCACTAATCTTAGCCGTCCAACTATTAGTCTATGTTGTTGACTACTACAGTAAATTTAAATCATTAGTTGAAATTTGCGCAGAACCATCTAGTGGTTGGAGAGGATCTGGTTCCTTGAATAACTATAGTTGTTTAGTCCATTTACTAGACCTAATTTTCATTGGTATTAAGTAAATTCTAAGTGATAGATAAATGCATCTCGAAATTATGAAGAGATGTGTGGCAATTAATGTATATTAAGTGTATGCTTGGCTCAAATTTAGAAGTAACTAAAATTGATTTTAAATTTTATAAAAGCAAAATTGATTTTGACGTATTTGATTGCTATATAGTATAAATGTATAATTGACTTAGCTATTGAATTTATTGTCGGTAAATTATTATCTACCCATTTCTATGATAATGACCTATTCCATTTGAATTGTCACACATTTTTTTTTTGACAAACACAACTTTATATCATTTTATTATTCAACAAATGAGTAATACAAGGTACTATCTCAAACGTACATCGACGAGACCAAGAAATGACCGCTCTAGCAATTTGAATTGTCACACATAGAACCAAATATAGGTTGCATCAGTTTTTAAAAAAATTGGTAGCTTTTCAAAAAATATTAAAATTGGATTATCGTTGTAAATGAGATTCGAACAATAGACATTTATTAGTAATAACACAGTAGTTTTCTCTAAAAATAAATGGTTTTCCATAAAATATTATTAAAATTGAATTATTATTAATGGGATCCGAACAACAAACCTTATGTTAAAAGCTCCACATAAGTAAAACCTCTACAATATTGACACGTAAGATTTTTATCTTCAAGATCAATGAGAGGGTTTCGTGAAAAGCTCGTAATGTATATTATTATTATTATTATTATTATATAGATTATATGGATAAAAAATATTAGTCTAGTTGTCTAAACCAATTTTTAGCATTTCACAGAGAGACTTACTTTTCGCACTCCCTGTTACACTCTTTCACCCCCTGGTGTTTTCAATTTACCCCTTTGCTACTTAGGGAGCGAGTGTGTAAAATTGGGAAAATGGAACACCGTAGTTCGCTTATTGTGTAGCGAACTATGGTGTTCGCTATCTACATAGCGAAATGGTCAACAGTTAAAAATCACAACCTCCCATGCAGTCAAAACTGATTACCACGTGATCAAATCTAATTGACCCCGTGGGAGGCAGTGATGTGGCTCCAGCCAATCAAAATGCAGCAAAAAATCTATAAAAGGGGGACCATTGTGTGAAAATATTCACACATAACTCTCATACTATCCCTCCCTCACTCTCTATTATAATTTTTTTTATTTGTTTTGTTGTTATTAATTTTAGTTAGTTTTGTGAGTTACTCATATCAGTTCCACCGATGTTTGCTTGGGATCGATATGGTAATACGAGAGAATTTATTTGTCCTAATTAAGAGTGATATGAGTAACTCAAGCGGATGTCACCACGTTTAATCCTGGGTCAACGAATGGTGGATTTTCCGTCACCAATCATATAAGTTTCCCTCCTGCAAAACTGTACAGGTCCAAGAATGTATAAAAAAAAAAAATTCCTGCATAGGTCCAAATTGCTGAGGTTTCAAGCTGAGAAGGAAACAAAAAATGGCAAGAGCTGCCTGCACATCTGTTATCCCTTATGTGGTGCTTCCAATTTGTTCTTTCTTTTAATTTTAATTTTAATGTACTTTTTTTGTCTAATAAAATTTATTATGATGTAATTTTTTTTTGTCTATAATGGATTGTGTTGTAATCATCATTGTGTTATTTAATAAAATTGTATGTTGTTAAATCTCGTATAATTTTTGTATGCATGGTCTATGTCTCTCGAGTTCGCTTTTTGGGTGGCGAAATCATACATCGTTCGCTTCCCACATAGCGAACACCACCATAACTGAAATCTTCTTAATATACTAAAGGGGGATCATGGTGAACCCTAATGCTCTTTTAAAAACCCTACCATAGTATGTCATCCATGATGTCATTTCTTTCTATGTGTCTCAATTGTTGCTTCACATGTGTTCCAATACATCTAAGGTACATGTCCACATTTATCTTCAAATTGGTAACACATGTTCCATTGCATGGAAGACACATGGATGGTTTTCTCTTCAAAACCCAAACCAAGCATTCTTTCTTCTCTCTCATTCTCTCACCCTTCTCTCTGTTCTCCACCTTCTCTCTGCTGCTCTTCTCTCTCTCGCGCTCTCCTTCACTCTCACCGTCTCACCCTTTTCTCTCTTTCTTCGTCCTCTCTCTCTCACGATCCTATTCCAACGCTCTCTTTCCCCGGCCCCTCTATTTCTCTGCCGTCGCATAACTATCAACCCTAAATGTTTTGATTTTGATTTTTTGAGGGATTCCATGGGATTGAGGCTTTGCATGTCAATGAATTGAGCTAACTACGGTAATGTTTTGTTTTGTTTGGTTTTGATTTTGAGTTTTTCCAGTACCCATAATGTTTTGTTCTGATTTTTTGGGTTGTTCTAATCTTATAATTTATGTATTATCTCTTTATTTTTTGCATGTTTGAGGTAATCCAAGAAATTGCAGCTTTGGGTATCAATAAGCTAAGGTAACCCCAGCAGAAATTGCATTTTTGTTATTGTTGTTGGGTCTGATTTTTTTTTTTTATCATGTTATCTTGCGTTTTTCTCTCCATGCATGCCTTTGCTTTCATGAATTTGGTTCTGTTATGAATTTTTTGTGTTGAGATTGTTGGTGGTATTGATTTATTTGATGTGTGTGTTGTTAAATTGTTGTTGATTTTGGTTTGTATATCACTACTTTTTAAATATGTATGACTTAGTTTCATCACTTAGTTTGTTTTTATAAAATTTGTAAATATGTGGATCATTTGCTTAAAATTGAAGCTTTGCATGTCAATGAAATTGAAGTTTTGCATGTCAATAATCTCATCTATGGTGGTATTGATGAAGATGGTGAATAAAATTGTGTTTATTCGATTTTTTGTATTTTAATTTTTGAGAAGAAGAACAGTTTATGGGTTGGAGTTTACTAATCTTTTATGTTGAGGTAGTTGGTGGTAGTGATGAGGATGATGAATAGATTGTTCATTGTTGTTGTTCATTGTTCTTTGATGCATGAATTGATTTTTTTTTTTTCATTTTTATCCTTCTAACACTCATATTTCAATTCCTCATATTTTGATGTTGCATGTTTGGTATCTTTCATGTAATTGAGCCTTGGAACCTTTCTATGATGCATGAATTGATTTTTCCATTTGATCCTTCTAACACCCAGCTTTCAATTTGTTCTCTGCCCTCGCATTATTATCAACCCTAAATGTTTTGATCTTGCATTTTTTAGGGATTCCATGAAATTGAAACTTTGCATGTCAATGAAACTCAAGTTTTGCATGCCAATAAATTGAGGTAACTGTAGTAAACTCATCTCTCTTCCATTTTCGAGTAGTTTTGTTTTGTTCTGGTTTTAAGTTTTTATGAAATAATTTGTATTGAATCTCTCTTTTTTGGATTTTTATCTTGCATGTTTATTTTCTATTCTCAAACTGTTTAGTTCTGTTTTGATTTGAGGTTTTTTTTAAAAAATTATGTTGAATAGAAGATAGATGTAATTACTCGGAATTTATGGAATTTGAGGTAATTTATGGAATTTGTTATGAATGGTGGTAGTGATGAATATGATGAATAAATTGTTTGTTGTTGTTGTTAGGTGTGATTCTTTCTTTTGGATCATGTTAATCTCTATAGTAGCTCTCTATTTTTTGGTTATTATTATAACTGTGTTTTTGTGTGATTATGATTATTAATTACATTTATTCCTTTGCTTACTCAGGGTTTGATTTTGGAGCTTTGGGTATCAATCGATAAGCTAAGGTAACCCCAGCATTATTGTTGTTAGATCTGATTTTTTTTTTTAAAGATTATGTTAGGCTGCGTTTTTTCTTGCATGCATGCTTTTGCTTCCATGAATTTGGTTCTATTATGAATTTTGTGTGTTGAGATTGCTGGTGGTATTGATGAAGATGGTGAATAAATTGATTTATTTGATGTGTGTGTTGTTAAATTGTTGTTGATTTTGTTTTTAAAATTTGCAAATATGTGGATCATTCTCTTAAAATTGAAGCTTTGCATTACAATGAAATTGAAGTTTTGAATTTGAGTTTTTCCAAAATAATTTGTATTGAATCTCTCTCACTTGGATTTTGATCTTGCATGCTTAAGGTTTTTCCCACAAAATTACCTTGAATCTCTCTTACTCAGATTTTAGATACCCTTATTCTTACTCTTTGGTTCTGTTTTATAAATTTAACTATTTCTATGTAGATTAAAAAATATTCCAAACTCTGACTTAATTCATTATTTCAATTATTGAAGAGGTGTTGTCAATAATGCTTTTTTTTTCAATTATTTATTACAAATTCATTGCATTTCATTGAGTGATTTTAATAATGCTTTTGTTAAGATCTATTCTTTTTTTTAAGGGAGTCCAAATGAATATAGTCATAAGGATGAAAGGTATGATATGTGGAGGTGTAATCCATGTATATAACAGAGCCACAATGAGCATAACTATACCTTGCAGCCCATCCTGGTGAGTGCCAAATTTCACTTAAGAATGTTTTCACATACTCATAATTGTTTAAATAATTAGTGAACTGATAATAATGAATGTGTACTACTGATTAATGAAGATTAATAAATGAAGACTCACATGGCAGCTTCAGACACAAATAAATCAGGAAACTCAAACAATGATGGATGGAAAAGCATAGATATATCAATCATGTATGTATCTTTAATTTTGGTTTGCATGTTTTATATGTGTTAATAGTTTTTTGATTTTGCGTATTTGAGGAATTTTTTAAGTTTTTCCTTACTCTTTCTCTTTGGTTCTATTTCTGGAGATCTATGTTTTTTTTAAGGGAATATAGCTAAGAAATTGTAAATGGATACATGTTGTTTTTAATTTTTTGCATGACCATTTATTTACTAACTCTTTTGATGTTATTATTGGAAGCATAATGTTCTCTAATTTATTTGAAAAAAAATTGAGTTTATATTTGGTCTCAATTTCTTATTGTCTAAAATTTTGAGGTTTCAACCATTTGTTTACTAGCTTCTTTGGTGGCAAGCTCTTTATGTTTGTCAAAGAAATAAACATAAGATGAGTGCTCTAGCACAAACAGAAGTACTAAACCATAAGTGTGAACTTCTCTTTTTTTTTACATGATTACTTTTGACATAAGTGTGAACACTTCTTACGAATTTATATTTTTCTCCATTTATGGACAGAGCCAAGCCAATTGAAGGGAGGGACCACAGTAACAGCCCTGAGATTTGAAAAAAACAACAAGGATTGATGAAATAAATAAATTTCTAATGTTTGTTTAATACTTGATTTGGTGAAGGCGTGGGTTTAGCAACCAAGATTATTACCAATATAGTGAAGAATTTAAGAGGTAACATGTGTCTTAATTATTCAATTTTTTGGCATATGCGTTTCCATCCTTTCTTTGTTGGGTCAATGACTAACACATTTTGCATTGATGATATAAGGTATACTAATCACAATTAACTCTATCTATTGAGCTACCATCATTGATCCAACCATTAATCCTCTAAGGTAAGTGGATGAAATATTCTTGGCATTTTATAACTTCTTTGTAGTCATTTGCTTCACATCTCTAAACTAAGAATACATATTTTTTTACAAGGTGCGTTGACGAGGAAGTTTGGTAATGAAAAGAATGCTATTGGGATTTAAGTGAATTTGGATACCGTAGACTTAGGATCCCTTTATTTATTAGACTAAATCTGAATCCAACTGGATCAATGTGTAGGAACCATGGTGGGATTGTTGTTGGTTGCCAACTTTGCGTCTAAATTCGATCTTGAGTGCTAAAAATTATTGAGTGTAGGTTTTCCTGACTCAAATTTAGCATTCACGATCGGTTTCATATGCAGCTCTGGCAATTGGCACTAATCTCTCCATGGTTTCTTAATATCGATCCAGTTGGGATCGGATTTCGTCCAATAAATGGATGGGTCATATGTCTATTTTTATTCGACTTAGCTATAATCCCAATCCTAACACTTTGTTACCATTCTTCTTCATTGACGCATTTTGTCAATTAATATGTGTTAATAGTTTTATGTAGATGAGCCAGCCAATGTTGAGGTGACAACAAAGATCATAATATTATCATTTACTCAACATTTTTAAACTAATAATACATATTTTTTCCAATGTTCGTTGGCGGGGAAGATTAATAATGGAAGAAGTGCTGCTGGGATTTTGGTAAATTTTGATATGGTAGACTTAGGATCCCTTCATCTGTTAGGCGGAATCTGAATCCAACAGGATCAATATGCAATAATCATAAGGGAGCTGTTGTTGTTTACCAATTTTTGTGTGTGTATTATATTTTGAAATCTAGAATGAGACATGAAAACCTATATTCAATGGTGGTTCGATCTATGTGGGTGGACTATCATTATGTGTAAGTTTTCAAGTCCCATTCTAGCTTCCATGGCCGAGTTTGCATACAAAGTTGGCAAATAGCATATGTCTATCCATGATTTCTGAATATCGATCCTGTTGGGATCAGATTTCCATCCAACGGGTGGACGTGTCGTCTGTCTAATCTATTCGCTTTCCCTATAATCCCAGCATTACCACTTCCATTACCATTCTTCTTCATCAACGCACTTTCTTAAGAAATATGTATTGGTTATATTGAGGCAAGTGTTTACTTCAGTCATCCAATCATAAAAGGAAATTGTTTTCTTAAGAGACATTTTGACTTCAGAATCTTCTCAGGTCACAATATCTCTTCTGAAAGCAATTTTCTCTTCTGATTGGATGACTGAAGCAAACATTTTTTTCAGCATGCTCTATTTTTCTGAATCCAACTCGATCGATGTGCAGGAACTATGGGGATATTGTTATTGTTTATCGATTTTGTGTGTTACTTAGATCTTGAGAGCTAGAATGGGGCATGAAGATCAATAGTCAGCGATGGTCCACTCTGGGTTGTTCTAAAGCTGTGTTATCACGTTCATCTACCTTATACGAAGTTAGATGTATATGATAATCCATCTTTACAGCTACCTAGAGTGGACTATCATTGGGTGTAGTTTTTCATTCCCCAATTTAGCATTCAAGAACGAATTTGCACTCAGAGTTGGCAAATAAAATCCATCTTTCCATGCTTTGCAAATATCAATAGTGTATATATCTTTCTTTTTTTGTGTACACATTATACACGAACTAATTTTTATTTTTGTTTTTTGCTTTTCATACCACCTCAACTGTCCTTTCGAGCTTTCCATCCACATTCAACAATTACTTCGAGAGGTGATGTATATCTTGCTTATTCAAATCTAATATTCACTGAATTCTTGGATCACATGTTCCTAGCATTTTATATGTTACTCATGGTTATTTATTCCACGCCTTTTAACTAATGGGGATGTCATTTGCTTCATATTTCTTAACTAATAGTACATGTTCTTCGCTAATATGTGTTGATGAGGGAGAAATGGCTAGGATATGAGCACATGGTAAGTAAAATTGGAGTGCCCTTTTAAGTAGAGGATCTTTCTTAAATTATCTTTCAGCTATATAAATCCAATTTATACCATTAATTTTTTGATTATGCAGGATTTAAGCACATCATGAGTAAAATAGCTTACATATAGGATTGTTGATGAACCACTCATTGAATGGCTTACATATATTTATTTCCTTTATGCGATTGAATATCATATAGGATTGTTGTGAATGATGTATTGAAGTTTAATCTTATAATTTTGTAACACCATTTTCAACTATTCTGCACCTATGCTTGGGTGGCTTTGTAACACTATTTTCAACTATTCTACACCTATGGAGGCCTTAATTTTTGTTAGATTTCAAATAAAAGATCTCCAAAGCATTTTATTTTCCGATTAAGTTTTGAGAGTTTGGGATAACCATGAATCACGGGTTTAGAGTAAGGAAAAGGGAGGACCAAAACTATATTGTAGCTTATTTTGCATACATCAATCTAAAGAGAAAAAGAATAAGAAATGGTTATCATACAATTTTTCAAAATCTTATGTGTTTTCAAATTGTATCAAGTTTCATTGTGTCTAATATATATTGTTTTCAATTATTGTTATCTATCAAATTGTTAATTCTCAAATTGGATCTTTATCTTATGTAGCTTAGATATTGATAGTCTTATTATCATTATGATACTTATTATCGTTATGATAAACTTGCAATCTCATGCTTAGTGCCAACTTCTCTCTCCTTACTTGAATCATTATATTTTGTTTTGCATAATATCCATGATTGATATATTTATGCTATACCGTCGAAATGCTATTTCATCGAACCATGCTTTAACAATTTAATTATGGGATTTTCTCTTAACTATGCAATATTTGAATTTTCTTGCAATTGACAATGGTTTTGGGACGTTTATTTATGATTAAACTTCTTTTTTCAAGCAATATCCATGATTGATCACGACCATGATTGATTTACCTATGCTATTTCGTCTAACCCGTGCAACGCACGGGTCGGCGTCTAGTTAATATAAAGACATGAAATTTTAGGTTAAAACCACCACAACAACAAAGTACATTGGACCAAATTATAACATACATAAATTAAAAACAGTAAATAAAAAAAGCAAAGACACTAAGGGTCAGATAAAATAATTTATTCAATTTCGTCCTCTCCGAGTTCAACCATGGACGACGCGATTTCGTCGAATGTCCTCAGACGGAACAAGTTTGAACATATTACTTGAACGGATCTAACTGTTGAGAACAAAATCCTTTTTGATGTTTTAATGATAACAAACATAATAATACCTAATTAATTTTAATTATGATTATCTTGTTATCTACTAATGTGTTTTGTGAGAAATGTTTCAACGATAACGTTATGATCGTCCAACGATAATGCACCTGATAAGGGACACATAAATAAGCAAAACATGAAGTCACACAAAGATACAAGAATTAATCATGGAAGCAACTTAAAGTCTTGGATTAAAGTGATGCAAAGCTTCACATGGAAATATTATTTTTGCCTCACCAAAAGTGGTAGCTCTTTAAGGAAACACTTATGTTGAATTTATACCAAACAAGACATAAAGAATGATACATGATATAGGACTTAAAAGCACTTAAATATTTGAAAGCATCATTGAATGATGAAGAAGCATTCACGTACATCTTAAAGTCTTAAAAGGTGTTTGACAAATTCATAATGACATAATAGACTTAAATGATCAAAAGGTATTTCATGGCATTTTTCTATAAAGACTTATTTGTGTCAAATATCAAATTCTATGAACCATGAAGCATCCACATATATGAAGAAAGTCTTGGAAAGACTTTGGCCAAAAAGTAAAGAACATATAAGGATAAAGTGGACAATTCATAAATAATCTTTCTCTCATCATGAGCTTAACTTCTCATATGAATCACTTGATGTGATCAAGAAATATCAACTTGCAAGAAAGACTTGGAAGAGAAAAGGTCACGTCATAAAGTCCCTCACCAAGAGATACCTTAGTAAATCTTTATCTTTCTTTCTCTTCAACAACCAAAAGATTAAAATTTCAAATGCATCACTTGATGTAACAAATGATCATCCATGTAATACAAGGAAAGGAAGAAAGAAGACTAAATCATAAGGACTCACACTAAGAATGAGCATAGCTTATCCTTCTCTCCAACAAGAGCAAAGGACATGAGTCACCAAACAAAGGCACATGGGATGGTCTCCTAAAAGCAAATTCTATTTCCCACATGATGCAAAATATCTCTCGTGATATTTGAAAAAGATTCCTTCTTATGACAATACTAAAGGCCACGTACATGTGTTAAAAACCGTGCAAGTTTATGAAGTGCAAATGTGCAACAAAAACGTTATTGACAAGCAACGATAATGCACTATTGAAGCACATGGAATTTTATGCACTATTTGAAGCACTTGAAGACTTTTTCTCTCACATGCAAAAAGCAACGGTCATATTCTCCAAAAAGATATCTTATCTTCACATGAATAATAGTGGGGCCATTCCAACAAAGACTGTCCATCCAAAAGTGCAAAGATCAAAATTCATGACTCAACCAAAAGGCATTATTCATTGAAAGACAAAAGTCACTACAAGTGAACAAATATGTCTCCAACTGTCATAATTTTGAAACCTCTCTCATAGGCTCCTCTTGGACTCTCACATCTGTAAATATAAGGAGTTCTACATGAAGAAAGGTTGAAGAGTTTACAAGCTACAAAGTGTCATCTAAACACTTGTTTAAGCAAAAATCTAAACAAGTCATAAACTCTTCCAAGCACTACTACAGAAAATGGATTTAACATCGGGCCAATATGACATTTTACATCGGGTCATGGTCCGATGTAAAGCCCATTGATGTCATAAGTCTGACACATTTCACATCGGTTGGCCACCCAATGTGAAAACTAAGTTATCACATGCGTTATTAAATATATCCGATGTGAAATCTTACCTTTAATTTTATTTTATTAAAAACAAATGTATATATCACATCGGGTTCCCCTTTATGCCGATGTTAAAAGCCATGATATCACTTCGGTGCTGTAGTAAAACCGATGTGAAATCCTTTCCTTTTTTTTTCTTCGTAATTTATCATAAACAGAATACCTAAATTTTTTTCCATATCATCACACAAACCACAATTTGGTACCTAATTTTTTTCCATATCATCGCACAGACCACAAACATATATATAACTCTAATAATAATTGTTCGAAACTCAATTATCATTGCAACAAAATAATAGCTAGCAAAGGTTATAAGATTTCTACAAACACAAGTGATTTAAAATTTCACCAGAATCACATCCAACTGAAGCAATACTAAATTAAGTCCTCCCTAATACAAAAAGCAAACAACATGCATGGTTTACACACAAGACCAATGCAACACAAAAGGTAAAAGAACATTAATTCTCCATAAAAACAGCACCAACTGTGATAGCAGCAGGGAGGAAAGCAAAAATGCAGATGCCACTATCAAATGTCTGCTATAGCTCAACAAAACAGCACCAAACCACACCAGCAGCACCTAAAAACCAGAAAACACAGCACAGTCTAGGAATTAAAACATTTCTTTCCTTAAGCCTTGTGCTTTGCAAATAGCAATATAGTAGCCTCATGCATGGTTTAATGACAGTCTAAGATATATAGACATAAATTGCAATTTACTAATTCACAATTGCAATTTAATCACGACACATAAATTACATTACCTATATAACTCAAATCGGACATATATAGACAATTTAATATAACTCACCAGATAAATCTTAATCTCCATATAACTCCAGAAAACATGTTGCCCAACGGAGTCGCAAATCATACAATTCATCATTTGTTAACATTTGTGGGTCATTAAATATCTACAATAAATAAATAACAATATAAAGTTATTCTTTGAAAATACACATTAAGTTAAATAATGTCCAAACTGTTGAGGCAAAATCCCAATTTGATGTTTTAAAGATTACAAACATCTTAATTATATTTTAAGAGAAATTCTGATCATATTGTTATCTAACAAGTGCTCTTGAGTGTTTTAATCAAGCCAGGATTAATCAAGCTTTCCATATCATTATTTAATCAATTTCGTTTAAAGAACAAAAGCTGCAAGAATGTTCCAAGAACATTCTCTGTGTTTCGCTCAAGAACAAGATTTAAAGACAAAGTACTTATTTTTCTAAGTCAACTATGTTCAAGACAAATGAGCACTTTTCTCTTGGTATTTACTCACAAGATCACAACAGCATTCATGACAAATAAGGCAAGGAATATTTGGAATGAAATGTGTGACTTTCCCTTTTGGACAAGTTTTGAAGAACAAACATGTGTTTATGTTTTTAATGAAAGACAAAGATCTTATGCTGTCCATTACTATTGAAGACAGATGATTCATAGACCTATGAGAATGTACCAACTCATTTGCA
Organism: Trifolium repens; assembly: GCA_030408175.1. Taxonomy (NCBI): domain Eukaryota; kingdom Viridiplantae; phylum Streptophyta; class Magnoliopsida; order Fabales; family Fabaceae; genus Trifolium; species Trifolium repens. The sequence goes on along the minus strand of CP125841.1, from coordinate 27,205,088 downwards.
ACTAAGAGTTGGCTTGTCCTTTTGTTGAATATTAAAAAGAACATTCTCCCATGTTCATGATCACCTTTATGACAAGAAGTACCATGCAAGGACAATATGAATAGTGCTTCAAGGACTATACAGCTGTGTTTCTGATACCTCACAGCTATCTATCAAGATAAGGATCAAGCTTCTTTGAAGAATCAAAGTGTATGTCCGCCCAGAATGGAGAACGTTCTCAGAACGTTATAGAAGAATGATGTTCTTGTCAAGTCTACTATCTAGCCCAAGAACAGCTGGATAAACGCATGCCTAAAGATGTCTAACGGCAACCCTTGGAGAATGTAGTGTGAAAGGACACTTTACAGCTCACTGCAAGCTCATTTCCACGCTCCTTTGAAAGAATAATTTGAATCCGGCTCAAGAACATTCCCAGATCATTCTCTCAGTTTGAATGTTTAACAACAACAACTAATGAGCTGTCATTTTTGAACAAGTATCCGTTACAAACGGACATATTTCGTCACCAAGCTTCAAGTACAAGTCTCTGCTATAAATAGAGCCCTTTGGTGACCTTTGAAGAACATGAGCTTTCACTACAATTTGATCATCACTTGTTTTTATCATACAAGCAATCTTAAAGCTCTCTTTTGATCTCTTTCACTCCAGATCTGTAATTCAATACTAGGATTAGTATATACACTGAGTGTTTGAGAGTTTCTACTTTTCCCTAAGCTTCTCACGTGGTGAGTTTTGTAAAAGCTTAGAACAAATCTATCATCTTTGTAAAAGGTTTACTCAAGTCAATAGGGCTGTATTGTTTGAGTGGTATACCCTTACTAGCCTGGAGGGCTGGGGTATCTTTAAGCTTGTAGGGCTTAAAGGATTTTATTGATCTTGGGTATAAGATCAAAGGAAGAAATTGTAACTTGAGATCGGTAGCATCTTATAGTGGAAAAACTCACTGGAGCGTGAGGACTGGACGTAACCCATTGTTAAAGGGGTGAACCAGTATAAAACTGCTTGTGTATTTTTCTCTCTTCCTTACTCTCTTTAAAATTGCGCACACAGATCACACACATCACTTATCTTTTAATTTACTTTATCTCTTGAGATTGATCCGAGAACGTTCTCTAGTTTATTTACATATAACTAACCACGTTCTGAGAACGTTCTAACGTTTGTTCTTCCATAGTGTTTCTCTATTAAATTTTAATAGGTAATTTTTAAAGGTTCACAATTCAAACCCCCCTTTCTTGTGAAAAACTTTGCTACTTCAATTGGCATCAGAGCTCTGCCTCTAAGGTTGAGCATCTAACAAGTGCTAGAGGAAAAGATCTAGGAAGGAAGTATGACTAAAGGCGCAAAGTTTATCTCTGAAGGAGGATCCTCAAATAGACCACCTCTATTTGAAGGAGATGATTATTACTACTGGAAGGATAAAATGGAACTATTTCTTAGATCACAAGATAACAACATGTGGTCAGTTATTGAAATAGGAGAATACGTACCTTTGGTGAAAGATACAACTACACCAAAGACACAAGGAGAATGGTCAACACAAGAAGCTGATAGAGTACTCCTAAATACCAAAGCAAAACTGTTCATTAAAAGTGCAATGAGCAGAGAAGAGTATGATAGAATCATGCAATGCAAAACGGCAAAAGAAATGTGGGAAACTCTCGAGATCCATCATGAAGGAACAAGTCGTGTAAAAGAAACAAGGATTGATATTGGTGTAAGAAAATTTGAGCTATTTGAGATGCAAGAAGATGAATTAATAGATCAAATGTATGGAAGATTCACTATCATCATCAATGAGCTAAACTCTTTGGGAAAGACATACACAACACATGAAAAGATAAGGAAACTCCTTAGATGTCTAACAAAGAGTTGGAGACACATAGTAACTGCAATTACAGAGTCAAAGGATCTTTCACAAATGAGGCTTGAAGATCTAATTGGATCATTAAAAGCTCATGAATCAATCCTCCAAGAAGACAAACCAGTCAAAAAGAAGATGATTGCATTAGACTCTCAAACTAGAGAACATTCTCAGAATGTTGAAAATAACTTTGAGAATGATGAAACACTTCAAGAAGATGACAATGAGGAAATGGCGTTTCTATCAAGAAGAATCCAAAGGTTGATGCAAAGGAGAAACCAACTTAAAAAAACGTTTCAACCAAAAAGAAATGGACCCAAAGAAACAGACATTAGCAAAGTCAAATGCTATGGATGTGATCAATTTGGGCATTACAAAAATGAATGTCCAAATCAAAAGAAGCCCTTCTTCAAAAAGAAATCCATGATGGCTACCTGGGATGAAAGTGATGAAGAATCAGAAGAAGAAAAAGAGGAGCAACAAGCAAATGTTTGTCTAATGACACACTCCATCAATGAAGAGGTAAACATCGAACCTTGCTCTTCTTGTCATAAAACTGAACATATGTTTGATAATCTATTATATGATACTCAATTGCTAAAACAAAAAAATGGTAAACTTAGGGATGAAGTTACCATGGCAAATGAAGAAAGAGATGAGTATAAAGCACAGAACATCATATTACATAAGATGCTCGAAAATATGCAAAATACTCACAAAGATATGTCAAAACAAATTGTTGAGATTAGGAAAAATCAGAATATTCTGGAATGTTCCAAACTGAAGGAAGAAAATGTTTTGCTAAAAAATAAAGTTTCTGAGTTAGAAAATGATTTAAGAAAATTCTTTACCTCCACAAAAACTTTTGATAATATCTTAGGATCTCAATTTGGAATGTTTGATAAAGCCGGTCTTGGATATAGACCATTTCAAAAAATGAAACTATATGAAAACTTTTTCCTTCCTCAGAAACAAAAGAAAATTCAAAAACACAAATGTACCTTCTGTCACAAGGAAGGACATCTTGAAAGATTTTGTTTTAAAAAAAGGGATAGAGAACAATCTCTACTTCACAAAGAACATTCTCAGAATAATCTCAGAAAGAAGGTTTATAAACCTCCTCATAGAAGAATACATCAGAATGTTATAAATAAGCATGCTAGAGTAAATTTCACTAACCTTCAAGGACCCAAGAATCTGTGGGTACCTAAAATATTATTAAAATCAAATGTAGGAATGTCTTCTAGCAGTCAAGAGAAAGCCATGGTACTTGGACAGTGGTTGCTCAAGACATATGACGGGAGATAGAAAAAACTTTCTTACATTTGAAGAAAAAGAAGGTGGATCTGTTACTTTTGGAAATAATGAAAAAGCTCAAATCAAAGGTAAAGGAACTATTGGTAAGGTTGGTTCTGCCAAGATTGAAAATGTTCATTATGTGGAAGGACTTGAACATAACTTAATAAGCATAAGTCAATTATGTGACAATGGCTTTGAAGTTATATTCAAAACTAACACATGTGAAATTAAGCAATCTGCATGTGAAACAATTTTATTTATTGGATCAAGGATCAAAAATGTTTATGTAGTATATTTAGATGAACTACCTATTGAATCATGTTTTGTTTCTCTTGAAAAAGATAAATGGACATGGCATAAAAGGGTTGGTCATGTAAGTATGAAAACTATGTCAAAACTTTCAAAACTTGATCTAGTAAATGGATTGCCCAAGATAAGTTTTGATTTAGACAAAGTGTGTGAATCGTGCACAAGAGGTAAACAAGTGAAAAGTAGCTTTAAACCTAAAAAATTTATTTCAACTAACAAACCTCTTGAAATGCTTCACATTGACTTATTTGGACCGGTCAAAACTACAAGTCTTGGTGGTAAGAATTATGGCTTTGTCATTGTTGATGATTTCTCTAGGTTCACTTGGGTGCTTTTTCTAAAAAATAAAGATGATGCTCTTGAAGCTTTCAAAACCTTTTGTTTAAAAGTTCAAAATGAGAAAAGTTCAAATATTGTGTCCATAAGAAGTGATCATGGAGGAGAATTTGAAAACTCTCTCTTTGAAAATTTTCTTGACAATAATGGAATATCTCATAATTTTTCTTGTCCAAGAACACCTCAACAAAATGGGGTTGTGGAAAGGAAAAATAGAACTTTACAAGAAATGGCAAGAACTATGATAAATGAATCAAATGTTGAAAAATATTTTTGGGCTGAAGCCATAAATACTTCTTGCTATATCTTAAATAGAGTCACCATCAGAAAAATTTTAAACAAAACACCCTATGAACTTTGGAAAGGAAGAAAGCCAAACATTTCTTATTTTCACATATTTGGTTGTTTTTGCTATATCTTAAATATCAAAGACAACCTAGGCAAGTTTGATTCAAAGTCAGATAAGGGAATCTTCTTAGGATATTCTCTAACATCAAAGGCTTATAGAATCTATAACTTAAGAACTCAAACCTTGGAAGAAAGTATGCATGTGAAATTTGATGAGTTTGAAGATCAACCAAACATAATAGAAGATGAGGAAGAGGAACTTACAATAAATCAAAATCTTGAACCCAATCAAGAATCAATCCCTCAAATACTTCCAAGAACTTGGAAAACTGTTACTAATCATCCACCTGAGCAAATCATTGGAAACACAGAAGATGGAATAAGAACTAGAAGATCTCTACAGATCATAGAGAACAATCTGGGACTGATCTCTCAATTGGAACCCAGAACTATAGATGAAGCTATTGTAGATGAATCTTGGATAGAAGCTATGAAAGAGGAACTATCACAATTTGAAAGGAATGAAGTATGGAATTTGGTACCACTGCCAAAGGATCATTCAATCATTGGCACTAGATGGGTGTTTAGAAACAAGTTGAACGAAGATGGTAAAGTAATTAGAAACAAAGCTAGGCTAGTAGCTCAAGGTTACAACCAACAAGAAGGAATTGATTATGATGAAACATTTGCTCCTGTAGCCAGGTTAGAATCCATTAGAATTTTGCTTGCATATGCATCTCATAAATGCATAAAACTTTTTCAAATGGATGTCAAAAGTGCATTTTTAAATGGATTTTTAAATGAGGAAGTTTATGTTCACCAACCACCTGGTTTCATTGATCAAAACAAATCAAATCATGTTTTCAAACTTACCAAAGCTCTTTATGGACTTAAACAAGCTCCAAGAGCTTGGTATGAAAGGTTGAGCACCTTTTTACTTGAAAATGATTTTTCTAGAGGAAAAATTGACACCACACTTTTTAGAAAAACTCATAAGCATGATTTACTTATTGTCCAAGTATATGTTGATGATATTATATTTGGTGCTACTAATGAAATAATGTGTGAAGAATTTTCTAACCTTATGCAAAGTGAGTTTGAAATGAGCATGATGGGAGAACTTAGATTTTTTCTTGGCTTACAAATCAAGCAACTAGAAGATGGTATTTTTATTTGTCAAGAAAAATACATCAAAGATCTTCTCAAAAAATATAAGATGAATAAAGCAAAGATCATGTCAACTCCTATGCATCCATCAACTAGTTTGGACAAAGATGAAAGTGGCAAAAATGTGTCAGAAAAGGAGTTTAGAGAAATGATTGGATCACTTCTCTACTTGACTGCAAGTAGACCTGATATTGTCTTCTCAGTAGGACTATGTGCTAGATTTCAATCATCTCCAAAGGAATCACATTTAATTGCTGTAAAAAGAATTTTTAGATATTTGGTTGGAACACAAAATGTTGGCTTGTGGTACAAGAAAGGAACACATTTTGATCTACAAGCATATTGTGATGCTGATTACGCTGGAGATAAAATTGAAAGGAAAAGCACAAGTGGAGCATGTCAATTCCTTGGTGAAGCTCTTGTTAGTTGGTGTTGTAGAAAACAAAATACCATTGCACTTTCAACTACTGAAGCAGAATATGTCTCTGCATCAAATTGTTGTTCTCAAGTAATATGGATCAAAAACCAACTTGAAGACTTCTCTTTAAGGTACACAAATGTTCAAATTTTTTGTGATAATACCAGTGCAATTAATTTATCAAAAAATCCTATTCAACATTCAAGATCTAAACACATTGAAATCAAACATCATTTTATTCGTGATCATGTTAACAAAAAGGATATCTCTTTGGTGTTTGTTGATACTGAAAATCAGCTTGCTGATATTTTTACTAAGCCATTGGTTGAGGATCGTTTTAATTTCATCAAAGAAAAATTGAAAATCGTCAAAAATCCCAATCAAAATTGAATGTTATATTTTATGAGAACATCCTGAGAATAATCTTATGTTTGATATATATTTGAATGTTTGAATATGTTTCTATGTGGTTTCCGTGTTTATTAGTTTTATTTTAAGTAGAAATATTAGGCTTGGCTCTTCCAAAATGTTACTCAACGGTTACCTTCTCCCACTCTCATCATTCTCTCTCCAACTAACCACTTAGCACAAGTACATAATTACTATTCCTAAGTGCACCTAGTCTACTCTCTCTCACACTTCCCCACGATTTTCTCTTCTCATCATATACCAACCTTCATCATCACAAACCATTAAACCGCTCCTCTTCCTCTTACATTTCTCAAACAAATTTCAAAACTTTTTCTTCCATTAACAAATGGCTCGAACCAAAGGAAGAGGCGCTAGGATTCGTACTCCATCACCCACTCCATCTCCTCCTCCATGCAAACCACCATCACCCCCAAATAACCCAAACACTGTTGAAAAAACCCCAACTCAGGAAAATCTGAATCAAAGTGTTGTTGATGATTCTCCCATTTCAACCCAGAATCCCTCTCCAACTCAAAATCCCCAATCTGAACCTGAAGACGTTGAACCCATTTCAACCGTCTTTCCATCTTCCACCAACCCAGAATCTTCTGAGAACGATCCCTCCGAACCAGAAATTGATATCCAACTCACCCAAAATCAACCCATTCACTCTGAAGGAATGGTAACCCCAATTCCCACCATGGTCGTTCCGAGCCAAGCTGATACTCCACCTATCATGGTCAAGAAATCTCGAACCAAATCTCAAACCAAATCTCGAAACTCTGCTCAAATTAGAAGATCAGCACGAATCTTGTCTGGAATTGGTACAGGAAAAAGATTGGTAAAGGATACCACCGTGCATGTCATCGATGATGATGAGATTGACTCTGAGAACACTCTCTCAGATCATCACGAAGATATTGCTGTAAATGATGAACCTGAAACAGTTACATCATCTAAATCGCTTCCACCAAAACCTAAAACAAAACCATCCCCTGCTCCAATCAAAAAATCGTACTCTGCTTCAAAAACCCCCAAACCAAAATCCAAAACCATGTCTGTCAACAAAGGATCAAAAATCAAAATTGTTGATATACCCCTCATTCATCCTGATGATGAAGAACGCTTTGAAACTTGTTGGAAAGTTAAACCAGTCGCTGCAGGAAGAACATATGAGTTTGATGATCTTGCTAAAGGTGGAGTTGATCTGTTGAAGTACACTGAACCTCTAGGATGGACTAGCTTCTTCAAAATCAATGAATCAATTTTTCCACTGCTTGTTCAAGCTTTCTATTTTAATGCTAAGGTGGATTTGGGTAAAAGTGAGATAACTTCATATATCAAAGGAATTGAAATTCAACTTGACCCAACTGTAATTGGAGATATACTTGGATTAAAGGTTGAAGGTGTGGAAGCTTATGGAGATAATTGGTACACCGGTTTAGGAGTAAGCAAGAAAGCACTAATCTTGGAAATGTTCAATGAACAAGGAGCTCAAAAGGAAAAACCACCATCCTCAATGCTGAAACAAGAGTACAAATTGCTACACAACTTCTGTCAACATTGCATTTTTCCTAGGACAGGTAGTTTGGACAAAGTGACTGAAAATGATTTGCTCATCATGCATCACTTGTCTAAAGGTATCAAACTAAACCTTTCCTTTCATCATCATACAGCACATGATTCATGTTGCCAACTCTGGTATCAAAAAGGTAACCCTGCCTTATGCTATGATCCTAACCAAAATCTTCAGAATTTTCAAAATTGATGAAAAAGATCAAAGGGTTGAAAACTCATGCACCTCATTTGGTTTTAAGAATATTCACCACATGAAAAAGGACTTCATCTCTGAAGATTCGATTGATTTGGGTAAGAGAAAAAGAGCTGAGTTTGAGAAAGAAGGATTGGATATCCTTGCTGATGTACTAGGAGATCAAACTGAGAACAATCTCCAAGCTGGTGAATGTGCAGAAACAAATGCTGGAATGGCTTCTGATTCAATTCCTTCTCACATTAGCACATCTCTTCATTTTGGAACCCCTTTTTCTCATGGTTTTAGAGCTTCTGCACCCCCAAGAGCTGGTAAGGAACTTCAAGGTTTTCTCTCTACTACCTCACCTCACAATACCACTCTTTTTTCACCACTCATGACTTCATCTCAAGGAAGTCTTGAAACTTTTAAAAGTTCAGAATTCTTCAAAAACTTTGACAAGAATATTCCAATTTTTCCACAATTTACACAACCCATTTTTTCCTCTGGTTCACTCCCATCACTACCTACCACTTTTGGAACTCTTGACTCCTTTTGTTCCTCTGCAAATGCTGCTGCTACTGATGCTATTAATCCACATGTTGGTTTTGACACAAATGTAAAACTTGCTGGTGAAGGCACCTCTGATCAGAGGCCTGCCAAAAGAACAAAATTGGAAAAAGATTCATCCAAGACAAGAAAAAATGTGGATAAAATTCTTGAAGGGATGACTATTCAAAACAACATGCTCATGTATCTCATGATTGAGCATCAAATTCTGAGAGATTGGCTGATTGCACATGTGTGCCCTGCCATGAACATTCCACCACCTCCACTTAACCCTCCTCCACACATTCCTGAGTTTCCACCTCCACAAGATGATGCTACCTCTTCTGATGACTCCAGCCCTACCGTGCCTAAGTAATCACCCTTTTTAATGCTGCCAAAAGGGGGAGAATGTTCTGAGAGTAATTTAGGGGGAGTACTAGTCTTTTGAAAAATGTTGCTTATGTTGCTTGCTGTTTGTTTGATTTATGCTTATCTCCTAGTTAGAAAAACTAGATAATTTGGGAAGTTCTTTTTGGTTAATAGGAACTTCTCTTGCTATGTTTGATATTCTAAACTAGGTTTTAATTTCAAATTTGAGTCTTTTTGTATTAATCATGTTCCTTAAACCGTGTCTGGATTCTCACTTGGTGAGCTTTATGATTAATGAAAATATGCTTGACTCAATTATATGATCTCTCAATTCTTTATCTTTTAAATCTTGAATGCTTAAATTGAGGGGGAGTTTTGATAAGTTAAATCAAGAACATTTTCACAAAATTCTGTACTAAATTTATCTAAATCAGAATTACTTTAAAACATAATTCAAGAAGTTTGTCATCATCAAAAAGGGGGAGATTGTTGAGGCAAAATCCCAATTTGATGTTTTAAAGATTACAAACATCTTAATTATATTTTAAGAGAAATTCTGATCATATTGTTATCTAACAAGTGCTCTTGAGTGTTTTAATCAAGCCAGGATTAATCAAGCTTTCCATATCATTATTTAATCAATTTCGTTTAAAGAACAAAAGCTGCAAGAATGTTCCAAGAACATTCTCTGTGTTTCGCTCAAGAACAAGCTTTAAAGACAAAGTACTTATTTTTCTAAGTCAACTATGTTCAAGACAAATGAGCACTTTTCTCTTGGTATTTACTCACAAGATCACAACAGCATTCATGACAAATAAGGCAAGGAATATTTGGAATGAAATGTGTGACTTTCCCTTTTGGACAAGTTTTGAAGAACAAACATGTGTTTATGTTTTTAATGAAAGACAAAGATCTTATGCTGTCCATTACTATTGAAGACAGATGATTCATAGACCTATGAGAATGTACCAACTCATTTGCAACTAAGAGTTGGCTTGTCCTTTTGTTGAATATTAAAAAGAACATTCTCCCATGTTCATGATCACCTTTATGACAAGAAGTACCATGCAAGGACAATATGAATAGTGCTTCAAGGACTATACAGCTGTGTTTCTGATACCTCACAGCTATCTATCAAGATAAGGATCAAGCTTCTTTGAAGAATCAAAGTGTATGTCCGCCCAGAATGGAGAACGTTCTCAGAACGTTATAGAAGAATGATGTTCTTGTCAAGTCTACTATCTAGCCCAAGAACAGCTGGATAAACGCATGCCTAAAGATGTCTAACGGCAACCCTTGGAGAATGTAGTGTGAAAGGACACTTTACAGCTCACTGCAAGCTCATTTCCACGCTCCTTTGAAAGAATAATTTGAATCCGGCTCAAGAACATTCCCAGATCATTCTCTCAGTTTGAATGTTTAACAACAACAACTAATGAGCTGTCATTTTTGAACAAGTATCCGTTACAAACGGACATATTTCGTCACCAAGCTTCAAGTACAAGTCTCTGCTATAAATAGAGCCCTTTGGTGACCTTTGAAGAACATGAGCTTTCACTACAATTTGATCATCACTTGTTTTTATCATACAAGCAATCTTAAAGCTCTCTTTTGATCTCTTTCACTCCAGATCTGTAATTCAATACTAGGATTAGTATATACACTGAGTGTTTGAGAGTTTCTACTTTTCCCTAAGCTTCTCACGTGGTGAGTTTTGTAAAAGCTTAGAACAAATCTATCATCTTTGTAAAAGGTTTACTCAAGTCAATAGGGCTGTATTGTTTGAGTGGTATACCCTTACTAGCCTGGAGGGCTGGGGTATCTTTAAGCTTGTAGGGCTTAAAGGATTTTATTGATCTTGGGTATAAGATCAAAGGAAGAAATTGTAACTTGAGATCGGTAGCATCTTATAGTGGAAAAACTCACTGGAGCGTGAGGACTGGACGTAACCCATTGTTAAAGGGGTGAACCAGTATAAAACTGCTTGTGTATTTTTCTCTCTTCCTTACTCTCTTTAAAATTGCGCACACAGATCACACACATCACTTATCTTTTAATTTACTTTATCTCTTGAGATTGATCCGAGAACGTTCTCTAGTTTATTTACATATAACTAACCACGTTCTGAGAACGTTCTAACGTTTGTTCTTCCATAGTGTTTCTCTATTAAATTTTAATAGGTAATTTTTAAAGGTTCACAATTCAAACCCCCCTTTCTTGTGAAAAACTTTGCTACTTCACAAACATATTTTCATTACCTCCACCCAAGAATCAGTTATATTAGCAGAGACAATGTCCGACATATTTTTCATTACATAGTATCCACAGTCGTTCGAGTTAGGTTGTCGCCTCGTCTACAAATGAAATGCATAATTATAGTAAATACTTATCAAAAAAGTAACTCAGTTAAAATTTACACCACACTTACTTTGGGATAAAGCCAATTAGATGAGTCATGATTTCTTTCCTATTGCGTTTTGGTTCTTGATTTCCACAATGAACACAGAGACATAGAATAAGCACAGGAGGTCTTTTTTCAGCATTACTTTTAGGAGGAGGAAGATCTTTTTCAATATTACTTTCAGCAAACTCTAGAAATTCTATCACTCCTTGTTTGTACTCAGAACTTAATCGATTAGCTCTCATCCAACTACGATCCATACCTATATTCCGAAATTAATGCATTATAAGTTAAAGCATTGTCACTCCTACAAAGTTAAGTGACTAGAAACTATTCAAGGACAAGATATCCTACAAAGGAACATGCTTGAGCCATAACTAAATTGCCAAAACAACTATGAGGACACATATAAATCACTAGTTCCGGAAAGCGATTCCACATCCGGTAAAAAGTACATTTCACATTATTGTGAGGTTGAGAATTAAGTAGAGTAACATTTAAATGTGGATGAAGCTTTTTTAGATTTAATATATATATATATATATATATATATATATATATATATATATGTGGTGAAAGGAAGAGTAAGTGAGGTTACTTTTACCTATATTGGAGGTATTATTATTAGGCGTTAACATTATATTAGGCGTTAACATTATATAAACTTAGGCGTTAACAAAAATTTAGTTATGACAAAAGGTTGGAGGTATTACTATTAGGCGTTAACATTATATAAACTTGACAGACACACATTAAACGTTAAAATCCATCACATTCAACACAAAGAAATATAAACTAAGAGATAGAAAGAAAAATAAAAACAGAAACTGTGAAATAGAAACTGTGTAATTGAATCTGTACCTTGCAAAATAGAGACTGACTTTGAACTTGGTGAATGAGCTTCGTGAAAGAGATTCGCGTTTAAGGTTTTCTGCCCTGATCTAATAAAATAAACAACGCAATAAGAATCAAAATTCATAACATATTAGTTATTCATAAAGAGAGGAATAAGAATTGTTTGTTACTTATTCATAAAGAGAGGAATAAGAATCAAGTTTCATATGAGTTATCATATCAATATTTAACAATTCAATGTAGTATGATGAATACAAAATTACTTACTTTATAACAAATTCAATGTATCAGCATCTACGTAATACCCTGCTTGGTGGATCTGATCCCGTACCTAGAAAATTGCAGCACACAAATATGGTATAAAACTAATCAGCACCTTGCTTTTCACATCAAAATATTTACAAGTGTCCAACAAAAATAGAATTATAACAATATCCAAAGCTAGGCCATAGAACTATTCAAGATAAATTGTTCAAGCATCATGAGGAAGATGCCACAGAAAAAGTTCAAATACAAACACATGCAGCAGACCTGACATATACAAACTGGTTCAATGATTTGATGATGCAAACAACCTAAGCAATTGCATCTGCTACATGGAGTAATAGAGTGCAATTTGAAAAGAGATGGCATAGGATGCCCAAAAATTATACCTATGCTGCTACAAGGGAAAAGATAAATCCAAAAAGAAAAGGGAACGAAAATAAAACCAGCAAAACAGAAATAAAACACACAACAGCAGCACATAACCAAGGCACTGTGCAGCAAAACAACGTCAAAACAGGCAGCAGTACTCGCAACACAAAACCGAGGCACAGTGCAGCCAAAACAACACCAAAACAGGCAGCAGCACAACCAAAAACATAAATGCTATAGTGTCATATCAAAACAACTATTTTATCATAGAGTAGTGCTAGATGGCACGAGGCTTATGCACGACCATTGCACGACAAATTCAAACGGCATGCAATTTGATTTGTTATTGGTGTTTTCATAGTTTATAATTGGGTTTGTCATCTATGTAGACATACACAAGCATCTATGATATATCTAAACACTTAGTATCATACAATCTAAGAAGACCATTACGGTGGGTGATACAACTTTGGCTTGTTCATCATTTTACAGATTTCACAAAGTTTCACAATCAATTTTCTTACAGATTTCTCATATGTCAGACACAAAGTTCATCATTTTGACTCAAATAAAAATTAAAATGAAAATACAAAAAGCTACTTACCTAGGGTTTGAGAGACTGTCGTTGTTGTTGTTGTTGAATCCAGATGAACACAAATCTGTCGTTGTTGTTGAATCAACCTCACGAACCTAAAGCAAGAGACATTGAGAGACTCAATTTTGTGAATGAGAGAGACGATTGAGAGACGATGCGAAATCGCGGTGAGGGTTTGGTGAGGATTGAGAGAAACAAGAGAGGGTCGCGGTGAGGATTGAGAGACAATTTTGGTGAGGGTCGGTGAGGATTGAGAGAGAAAGAGTGACTGAGTGAGAATTTTGGTTAGGGTTCTTCGCGTGAGAGAGAAAGAGTGATTTTGCACAAGAGTGGGTGACTGAGTGATTGGATCGGATTTGGGAAAGATGATATTTGGGAAAGAAGGATTTTACATCGGTGGAACCTTGGACATATGTAAAACCCTTATAATCTGTTTTCCTGTTAATTACAGGATTGCCACCGTGTCCCTTTTCACATATGATATATCAATACCTGATGTAAAAAGCCTAAACCAAATGTATATTTTGTAGTAGTGAAGCAAACTTTAAAAGATATATCTATACATTTGTCTCAAGACATTTGATAAAAGTTTGTAATCATCATACTCATACTTGAGTTTGATTTAAATCCATCATACTCATTTTTGAGTTTGATTGAAATCCATCATACACATTCAAAGTGTTCTTGGAACACAAACCAAATCAATCATACTTATTGTAATTGCTCAAATCTATCCGTTGAGGTAGATCAAGTGTTTGTAAAAGTCTTTTCGAGTGAAGAAAAGCAAGAAGTCCTTTTGAGTGAAGAAAGACAGAAAAGTCATTTTGAGTGAAGAAAGACAAGAAGTCCTTTTGAGTGAAGAAAGACAAGAAGTCTTTTCGAGTGAAGAAAAGCATTGTGTATTTGACCTAGTTGTGGTTAAAGATTTTAGTGGATAATCTCATAAGGTTGTGAGGACTGGACTAGCCCAAGGTTGGGTGAACCAAGATAATTTTTGTGTGTTCTTTTTCTCTAACTCTTTTATCCTCATCACAATTAAAACACACAATCACAACTAATCTAATAATTATATACACAATCATCCAGTCCGTGCACTTTCAAAATATTACACTCATACCTCTCTAAATTCATTTGAGTGTAATCCACTGACCTACTTAAAAGAAATATTGTCTTGAGTTATTTGTCTTAACAAATAATTTAAGAAAATTTAAAAAGGGTCACAATTCAAACTCCCCTTTCTTGTGACATTATTGCTACTTCACTAACCAACTTAGTGTCTAGCTCGATCGGTCGCTTCGTCAGGTAATGAGATAAAATAGAGAACATTGTTCTCACTTCGCCTTCGGTTTGGAGTTTCATGTTGGTGAACAGGACAATTCCGTCAAAGCAGGCCGACGGACGACGATACTCTACATCGGTGACCCATCTTTGATCACTGAAGTGGAGATGGTCGTTAAGTTGGGTCAGCTGGTGCTTAAGATCCCCGGGTGTAATATCAACGTGGATCCTGAAAAGATTAGGTTCTCCGCTGTTGTAGTAGACTGCAGCTAGGTGGGTGTTCTGTTGAAATTATAAATTTTCCATTTTTCTAAGTTGAGTTGTTACTGAGTCAAACACATCTATTTATGCAAGTTTTGAGATATTTTGGACCACACAAAGGTCTGATATGTTCTTGACCACATGTTGCAATTTTTAAAAGTTGTGGTTCACATTGTAGGAAGCGAAATAGGGTGTGTTCGCCTTATAGGGAGTCGTTATACTTCTCAACCACAATGTCTTATTTGTCATCGTTCGCTTGCTTCATAATTGTCAGGCGCCTTGTAATCAGATCTTTTAAATAAACGATGCGCACCTCTTGTTCTATTCACCTCCGACTTAGCTTCACTGGTTGTCGACCCAAGCAACTCTACCATCATGTCAACACCATCGGTCTTGGTCGGGATCCCTCTATGATCAAACAGACGTCCCTGAATAGGGAGATGAAGAAGACAACACACATCATCCAGCGTGACTTTCATCTCCCCACATGACATGTGGAAGCTGCTGGTGTCTGCATGTCATCTCTCTACAAAAGTGGACAATAGCCTGAGATCCAAAAAAGTGTATCCCGTCTGTGTCAGCCCCCACATGTCAGTCACCTTCAGTGTTGGTTCCCACCACTCCACAGTCCATGCCTTAACACTAAAATTATATAGCTTGTCGCCGTTGCTGACGACATTAATCAAGTCACGCTCCTGCAAAAATAGGACAAACAAAACACAATTAACTAACTAGTAAATAAATCAACACTTCAAATTAAAATTCATATCGACGTCATCAAATAAGAATTTACTTAAGATATATATATATACACACACACATCTGGCGATATGAGCAAGTCTGTTAAAAAATAAAAATTAATTAATTAACTAATAATAAGAATTTGCATAACCACTAAATTAAAAAATAATTCATATCGACTTAACACAATTAACTAATATTAATAATTATGCAACTTTAAGAGTAAAAAAAGAAACAAAAAAAGAATTTACTCACATATCCGTCATATACACATTTGACGATATGATTTGCATAACCAGTCAAAACTAATGTGTCTGACAGCCCACCAGGAAACTCGCTCGGTGTCATACTCTAATTTTGCCCCACTCTATTTTCATATTTTTTCCATCTTGCCATCATTTTGCATTTTTTAGAAAAGTCAACATTTGACCTAAAAAGTCAACTGTTGACCCAAAAAGTCAAACATTGGACCCAAAAGGTCAACTCATGCATAAAAACTTATAAAAACATTTTTCTTTGCATAATTTGCATGACATGATTTATTTACCCTTTTGCCCTTATCTTTTTTAATTAATTACTTTTTTTCATTTATTTTAATCTTGTTACTTGTAATCCAAGAAACCTCATTTCATCATTAAATTTAAATCATTTTTCAATTCAAATCCAATTATATTTCATTCTTATTTCATTTCCAAATTATTGTATCATTCCAAATTCAAAATTGCATTGTTGCATCATAATTAATTAATTATTTTTGGTCCAAACACACTTTTTTGTTAGACCAAATCCAAACAACAAAAAACAGCTCATTCCACTAACATTTCTAGCCAAAAAATCTGCATAACATCTCTAGAACCTTCACTATGTTCCACCTCATCACCAATTAATCAAAGAAAACTCAAAACTACCCCATAATCAAAAACCACTATTACCCTCAATTCCACCCCCTTAAACCCTAGTTTTCTATCTATAGATAGAGCCTCACAATAGAGGAAAAGAGATCATCAATCATAGTAAAGAAACTCTGTCAAAATCACAACTCAACAATACCAATTTTTCTCCATTTTCACCAAAAACAAAAACTCATCAAAACGCATCAAAACTTCAATCTATTCGTTCATAAAGCTTCCAAATCACTTCCTAAGCTTGAATCCATCTTTTCTCGCAAACAAATCGACCCAAAAACGTCATATCCGAAACCCCTCAGACTTGAAAAATCAAGGTAACCGCCAGGACGTTTCAGAGCTCCATTTCAGTTCATTTCTGTTGGATTGTGATCTTTTAAACGTATTGAAGCTTTTCTGTTAATTAATTTTACATTTATGTGCTTATTTTGAGTTCGAACTTGTCGTTCAATTTTCTTTCTGTATGAGAATCCACTGAGAAATCTAATGTTAGATTCATGATCAGTGCGAGAAAACGAACAAAATCGGATACTCATTTGCAAAAATCGAGGTCCGTTTGGACCTCCGGTGGTTGAACCACCGTGGCCATGGAAACGCGAGCACGAGGAAAAAGATGAAGTCTTCTTTGGTTGACTTCTCTCTTCTGTGCCATGTGGCAGCATATGGTTGGCTTGGGATATTTAAATCCTGGCCACCAGATGGATCTGAAAACTCTGATTTAGTTTTCTTACCGTGTACCCTGTTTGCATACCGCAGTGGATTATTTTTATTTTGACTTTCATTTTTTGTTTGACTGGGCTTTCCAGACCGGATTGCTTTCTGCACAACCCTTGGCTTACTCTCCGCACCCCTCTACTTGTATTAATTTTAATTGATTCCCAGCTTATTTCCAAAAGCACTTAAGTGGTTAATAGCTTATTTAAGCTACTTTAATCACTTTGTTATGCTTAAATTTTGTTTCTAATTACTTTAGCATTATATTAGCTTTTTAGCTTATTTTCATAAGCACTTATTTGGTGCTTAAGCTTTTTAGCTTACGGGACCATTTTGCTTTTCTTAAATTATGTTTGATTTCAGATCATGCTCTTGCTTCTCTTAGCTTATTATTTAATCACTTTTCTAATGTGTAGCTTATTTATTTAAGTGCTTAATTATAATTAATTGCTTATTTCTATTTTTATTCATCCATGTTTATGCTTGTCCTCAGCTCTTTAGCTTCACCCCAATTCATTCTAACTCATCTCATTTACTTTGATTTAATTTTGCATTGTTATGTTTAATTAATTCGTTGTACGCTACTTTTAGTTTATGCGTTTTTATCTAATTATGCATCATATCTATTCACTTTTGTTGCATTCATGCACTTTATTTACCTAATTGCATTCATGCACTTTATTTACCTAATTGCATTCATGCATATTTATCATTATTTATTCATTTGTCATGCTTTATATTTATTATGTCACTTATATTGATGTAATCTCTCAACTTCTATACCTCTCATCTATTCTTCTATTATTGGACTGTTTGGTTTAAATCCGAAACTTGCTTTCATAACAAACATAGTGAAAAAGGGTTGATCTGACGTATGGCTTTTCACACCCGGATAATCCCTATCCCTAACGTATGGCTCGTGATCTTGGGATTATCCTCACTATTGACTTAAATAATATTTTCACAATAAACAAGGATGAAAAGGGGTTGATCTGACGTATGGCTTTTCACACCCCGGATGGTTCCTATCCCTGACGTATGACTCGCGATCTTGGGACCATCCTCATCCTGAAGCGCTAAAACGAACCCAACACATTCAAACATTTTTCAGTCAAACATGGATATACGCTTTATCCATTCTTCTGACATATACGAGCTTAAGTCTCTCTTTAGAGCATACAAGCACCGTTGTATCAGCGGAATGCGAAATAAGCAACATCCGTTAAACAACACCCTTTTACAATGAATATACGTTTTATCTACTCTGACACATACACAACTTAAGCCTCTGAGTAGAGCATACAAGCGTCGTTGTATCAGCGGAATACGAAATAAACGTTATTCACTAAAAACAAACAACCACACAAACATTTTTATCAGAACTAAGTGAGCTTTGAATTTCCCATTGCACCCTTGGGAATACGTAGGAGCGTGCTTCTACAACCGTCAAGCTCGTTAATAAAAAACCTTTTTTTGTTTTATTTGGAAACGAAGTAGAAGCTAGCCAATGATAGAGTAATTTAATTCGAAACCGCGCAGACAAACATAAACCACCTAAATGGTTCCCATCGAGTACGATTGATGCGAGGGGTGCTAATACCTTCCCTTCGCGTAACCAACTCTCGAACCCGCCATGATTCTTTAACCATGTAAATCAAGGTTTTTTGTGATATTTTCCTTTCCCCCTTCCGGGATAAATAAACGTCAATGGCGACTTCATCATTGTATATGGAATTTTCCAGCCCGCTACACTCGGCACAGCCAACCCTTTGTAAGGATCCACCAAAGTTGGGTGCCGAAATTTGAACATTACCAGTATCAACATCACTCCCCCTCAACTCTTCCTCCTCTTCAAGTTCCCGCACAATATCATCTCCTCGCACGACCCCCTCCGTAGCATCATGCTCACAAGCAACCTGGGCAGCCTCAGTAGCTCCAGGCTGGGGCTCAGGGCCAATAGACTCAGCATCCTTAAACTCATCCTCAGCTGCTCTCTTCTGTGGCCGCTTCTTCATAGGGTTCTCGGTCGCCTTTGCCCTCCTAGCAGATGCACTGGCCTTAGTAGGCCGTTTCCCTTTATCTCCTTTAGAAGATGTAGATTCCATACCTACACATGAAGCACAAAACAAACAAATTTCATCAGACAATGTCACATCAAAACAACAAAAACCAATCAGTATTGTTCGCTTTCTAGTAAGCAAAATTTAACAGTTTGTTCGCTTACTAGAAAAAAAATGAAATGGTGGTTTACCTTGTATTGATCTTCACCGGTCTGTTGATTACGACCCCAAACAAGCAAAAAATGTTTGATTTTGACGAACTTTTTGAGTGATGAGGGTTTGAGAGATTTTTTTTGTCTTTCTTTTTTCGTAACTGTTGAAATGAAAGGAATAAAAAACTGACGCGCCTTATATAAGAAGACCGTTCGCTTTCTTCAAAGCGAATGGATAAGTAAATTTTCGCTTTCTTGAAAACGGATGTTATGTTTGTATACTTCTTCCCTACAGGTGGATGCATTCAAAAGGTGGACTAACAGTCAAATTATTAACACACTTGTTGTGTAGGAAGTGATATGTGCTCGCATTCTCTATTTGGTAAAAACAAAGGATGAGTGATAAATTAGCTGGTGGCTTATAGTTGATGAGCTAAGTGAAGTGTTTGGTAAAATTAGCGGTTCAGTTAGCCGAGATAAATGTAAAATGACATAAAATGACATTCTTATTAATAATAAAATTTATATTTAAAATAGTAATTTAAATTTATTAATGTAATATATCTTTTATATATTACTCCATATTATTGTTATTAAATTAATTTTCCTATGCTAAAATTTTGATTTTTTAAAATTTATTTTAATTTTACTTTAATGTAATATATTTTTAATTTTTTTTAATGTTATATATATTTAACGTCAAAATGTACATGTACACTTGTGATAATTGAAAATAGAACCTGTGATATAGTAATGGGAAATTGCGTATGTAGAATAATATAAAAAGACAATTCTTAATTTATAACAAAATATATATCACTTATGTAAAATGACATAATAATAAACATATTAATAAAATATATTCGACGTAATTATGTAAATTTTAAAATAAACATATAATAAAACTTACGATAATCTTAAACATTCTTGCTCAAAAAATAATTATTAGATGAGACATGAAATATTTTTTTATTTTAAAACATAATTATATTATTTTAAATTAAAATAAATTATATAGAGTAAAGTGGACTTTAGTTAAAATAATAAGGGGTAAAAATGGAAGAAAAATAATAAGCTATAAGCTAATTGAAATAACGTCTAAAAAATAAGCTATACATTAGAAAAATAAGCTATAAGTTCATACTAAAAAGAACGTCATCAAATAGGTCTTTAGGTTATAAACTACTATAAGACATAAGCTATAAACTATAAGGGTCTGTTTGAAATAATTTATTTTTGAACTCATGCAAAACGGTTTATGCAAGAAAAATAAATTTTTATGTATTATTATAAATTTGTGAATGTAGTTTATAAAAAAAGAGCTTATAAAAATACAGTTTTCAGTTAATGAAAATTTATATAAAATCTTATTTATTTGCATAAGTTAAAAAATAAGCTATTCCAAACGAGCCCTAAGTCAATTTTGTTATCTTTTCGGAAAGACAATTCTTAATTTATAAAAAAATATATATCACTTATGTAAAATGACATAATAATAGACATATTAATAAAATATATTCAATGTAATTATGTAAATTTTAAAATAAACATATAATAAAACTTACGATAATCTTAACTATTCTTGCTCAAAAAATAATTATTATATGATACATGAAATATTTTTTATTTTAAAACATAATTATATTATTTTAAATTAAAATAAATTATAAAGAGTAAAGTGGACTTTAGTTAAAATAATAAGGGATAAAAATGGAAGAAAAATGATAAGCTATAAGCTAATTAATTGAAATAACGTTAGAAAAATAAGCTATAAGTTCATACTAAAAAGAATGTCACCAAATAGGTCTTTAGGTTATAAACTACTATAAAACATAAGACATCTTTATCTTTATCTTTATATAATAAAACGAGAGTAACTAGAGGCGCCCTAAACCCTAACCTAATATGAATGGTCTAGATTTTGACACGTGGAAAAAAAAATTATATCAACGGCTACGATAAAAACTTGAATACTATGTTGCCACATCAATTAATGAATGTGACACGTCATCTTTATCTTTATTTTAATAAAACGAGAGTAACTAGAAACACCTTAACTCTAATATAAATGGTCTAAATTTTGACACGTGGAAAAAAAATTATATCAACATCTACGATAAAAACTTCAATAATATTTAGTACTATTTAATTTTATTGGTCTAGATTTTGACATGTGGAAAAAAACTATATCAACAGCTAAGATAGAAACTTGAATAAATAATTTTTAAACCCTAGTTTTGTTAATCAAACTGGCGGGCTAATACTTGATAAGCATGAGAAGGATTCTATTAATTAATTAATTATTTAAGAAAAACAGATTTGAGAAAGAATAATTGTGAAGGAATTTGTTATTAAGAAAAAAAGGGATTTTTGTTAACAAAAGAACACACGGAAAAGCAATTCTTGAGAAGGATAATTATGCATATGAATAATTTTATTATTTAAAAAAGAAAATTTGTTAACAAAAATACACATGCAAAAATAAAGTTTTGAAACTTATCATTCCTGAAACTTATCTCTCCTATTATTATTCCCGGATTAACACAAAAATTGTTTGCAATCCACATTAAAAGGTCGAGAAAATTATACACTATATACTTATTACTATATATAACATAATTAATTGGTCTTCCTCATCTGTTACCCATAACGTCCTATAACCGCACATTATAAAAAAAACTTGGGAAGAACGATGTATCCATATTGATTGATGAAAGGGTAACCATGCTTTTCTCCCACATATTATGCTTTTTTTTTTTTTCTACATATATATAATAATCATAAATTTTTTCTAAGGGTAAAATAGGAATAATGAAAAATCCATCCCAAAAATTTGTATCCCCTTTATAGATTAGTATAGATTATTATTATTATTATTATTATTATTATTATTATTATTATTATTATGCTTATAATTTTTCATTTAAATCATGTTGCTTTGCTTACAAATGATGAAGAAGAGTCTGCCTGTAATAATCAGACAGTCAACCTTGGGGGCGATTCAATAACCAATCTGCAATTGATTGAGCATGTTGATTCCACCAATGTTGTTGAGAAAGACAATGATTCAAATCCAACGAGCAAATCAACCGAAAAAAGGAGCGCTGATATTAATGGATCTACGATTATCCTGAATGTTGATGATGTTGAAGGTTCTACTACAAAGCATGCTAAAATCACCTGTGTGGGGATTGAGAAACACGAAATGAAATTATTGCTTTTTATTACGATTAAAAAGGCAAATCTTTGCTATTGGAATTTTGGTACGAGAATAAGAAATAAAATCTTTACTATTGAAAATTTGTTGAAACATGTACTGTATATTTTGGTATGACCATAAAAACAAGAAAAATCAAATCTTTCCCATTGAAGTTCTTTGAATCATGTATCTGAATATATTTTGGTATGAGCATAAAAACAAGAAAAATCAAATCTTTTCTATTGGAATTCTTTGAATCATCATGTATCTATATATTTTGTTATGAGAAAAAAGAATCAATTATCAATTATTTGCTATTGAAATTATTTTTAGTTGCATATACATATGAATATACATATATTTGATAATAACTAAAAAAAAGCTAATTAGACTCTCATACTAATGCCTAAAAATATGCTTATAAGTTTGCATTATGAGCAACGATAAAAAAAAAAAAATAAACACTTCGTTATCATATTATGTTGATGTGTACCGGTACATGGTTTAGGTGGATAATTGTGATTGTTCTACAAATTATATTTAATAAATACAGTATTGTTTATAAACCAATTAGAGTTATTTACATCAACAAATGTACTGCAATACATATCCACATAATATGTGTACCGAATTTTTTTATAAAAAAATATCCTTATCAATTTATCCCATATAGTCACGTTGAGGGGAAAAAAACAAATATAAAACAAAAAAAAGTTCCGCTTGGGTTGCTTGAAAATAGGCAAATAGCATAACAACAAAATCATGCAGATATATTTGTATTATGAGCAAATATAGAAAAATATATCCTTATTACTTGAACCCATATTTTTAGTCACATTGAGAAGAAAAAATATTAAAAAACATATGCTTACAAAACACCGCTTCAAATGTAATATATAAAGCAATTTTCAGAAACCTATTTTGTAATATCAAGCTTACATATTTTAGTGGAAATATTTTGGATATCTTCAATTATTAAATATTCTATTTTATCTATATTTTTAGATTAAATGGAAGTAATTAAACATATGAATAAGAACTTTGGTTCAACACAAGTGGAAATTTTATAAAAAATGATTTGTAAATATGCACTATATTGATTTGTTAATGTTGTAGTCGTAATATAATATAATTAATTATACATTATTAATATTTTCATTGTATAATTAAATTAAATAATTGTCTCCCGTGCATTGCACGGGTAAAAAGTCTAGTTATAATAAAACGAGAGTAACTAGAGGCACCCTAAACCCTAACCCTAATATGAATGATCTAGATTTTGACACGTGGAAAAAAATATTATATTAATGGCTACGATAAAATCTTGAATACTATGTTGTCACGTCAATTAATGAATGTGACACGTCATGTGTTTAAAAACACAATAGATGATGTGTCAATATATGATTGGATGTGTGTGTAAAATAATTTTATATAAATCCCTAATTTTGTTATCTACTAATCCCTAATTATATTGATTATTGGATATACTCTGTGAAATTTATTTTATTTATAGCCTTAAATTATGTATCTTTTACGATAAATAAAAACCTTTTTATTTCTTTCTCCCAAGACCAAGAGTGTATCTTTCATGTTAATTATAACCTTAAATTATGCATCTATTTTCACGTTTTCGCAACTATTTACATTTTTTTTATTTGATGCAGATTTGACTTTGGAGTTCTATAAAGGTATTAATTCTCTATTCTTTTTTAATTTGATTTTTATTCCAATAGGTATGGATTCCATCTTTTTTGTTGTTGTTTGTAGTGTTTGATATTAAGTCTGATTCTTCCATTTAAGAGAAAAAAAATTGGGTTTTATTTTTTCTTAAGTTTCATATATTTTATATTAGATGCAGGTTTTGCTTTGGGGTTCTATAAAAGTATGTACTCCTATGAATATTTTTAAGTGTTTGAATTTTGATTTTTTTTTTGTTGTGTTATGTATCAATTTGATTATTATTTCATGTTTTTTCTTTTGTTGCTTTCATATTTTCAATTTAATTTCATGGTCAAAATTTAAGATTTATAAGTATTCAATTTAATTTCATGTTCTTTTCTATTTTTTATGTTTTGTATTTTTTTTTATCTTTACAGGTAAAAATAGATTCAAGGGAAGAAGATTTGAAATATTATTAAAATAGATGAGGCCGAATTAGGATTTTTAGCTTTAGTTTCTTTTAATATATTGTTATTAGATTTATTTTATGCGTGTATTTATCTTTTTTGTATAATTTTTTATTGGTTTTATTTCGTTCATATTTTTATGCATATATTCATATATAATCTTTTTATTTTAATTATTTTATTCTTTCTATACTCTTTCTTAATTTTTTAGTGAAATTACAATGAAGGATACAAAATTTAGAATATTATTCTATTTTTATGAATAAATTCATCTATAATACTTATCTTTTTTTTGTTCTTATAGTTTATGCATAGATTCATATATAGTAATTGTTTTATTGTATTTATCATATTTTTTCTATAATTTTTTTTAGTGAAATTACAAAGATGGATACAAAATTTGGAATATTATCTTATTTTTATGCATAAATTCATCTACAATCTTTAACTTTTTTTTTTCATTAAAAAAAATCTTTAATTATTAAAGATATCATTATAAAGATATCAAGGGTTACACCAAGAAAAGAGTTAAAGGTAGTAATGACCGATAATGAAGGTGAAGATTCAAATACAACTGAAAATTAGGGGTGTGCAAAATATCCGGTTAGAAGACCCAAACTCATAACCGGATCCAAATCCGTTTTTAAAAATCCGGATTTTGGTATATGGTTAATAACCAAACCATTTTTATCTGGTCGGTTATCCATCCAAATTAAATTTTTGGATTTGATTTAAATTGGTTATTATATCCTTTTCAAATTTGTTTTTGTCAAAACAAAAAAAACAAACAAATATCTTTTTTTTTGACAAAACAAACAAATATCCTTTTTTTTTACAATAAACAAATATCCTTTTAACTTTTATTAAAATTAATTGACGCACAAACCATCACCATGTGCATGTGATCTCAGCAATTATGATTTGCGATGAACCCTACATCCCAAATCTACAATAATCTCTCAAATTGAACCCTAATCGGCAATATTCTCTTTCAATCGAACCACACTCATTCTCTCCAATTGCTTCCAACCGCTCTAATCAGGTATTCTTCCTTTCTCTATTCTTCACAATTAGTTAATTCAACGCGGAAGCAATTTTTCTCCTCTTTATTCTTATTTCAGTAATGTGAAGTTGCAAAAAGAAACTTTGTAATTTTTCTCTTTATTCTTCACATGTTTTTTCCATCTCTTTCAAACACATATCAGAAACAATTTGGCTTGAAGCTGATTATTACTGCAAAGAGTAAAAAAAGAAAAGTGTATTTTTTTACGGTGTTTAATATGTTTTTCGTCTGCGTAAAAAAAAATCAGACCAAATTAACCGTTTATTATTCCAGTTTTAAAAATAACCAGTTTAAAACTGGATTTAAAAATTAACCACTTTTAAACCGGTTTTATAAAAATATCCGGTTATGTATCCGTATCCAAATTTATAACTGGTTATATAACCGATTTATAAAAAATAATGGTTATGGTCATGTATCCAAATCCATATATCTGGTTTTGGTTTGGATATAATTTGGTTTGACAAAATAACCGACCATGCACACCCCTACTGAAAATGTGGTCTACAAAGACGTGTTCCATAATGTTAAGTAGTTAACGATGAATCATTATAAAGATCACTTTATCTGTTTTTTATGTAATTTTATCATTATTTTTATGATTTTATGTATAATTTTGTTTCAATTTATCTATATTTTCTTAAATTTTTTATTTCCAATTTTTTACTATAAGAAATTAAACTATACATATAATATTCTCAATAACCCGTGCATCGCACGGGTAGTAGTCTAGTAAATTGTAAACTTTGGGTTTGTTTGAAATAATTTATTTTTGAACTCTTGCAAAACAGTTTATGCAAGAAAAATAAATTTTTATGTATTATTATAAATTGTGAAGGTAGTTTATAAAAAAATAGCTTATAAAAATACAGTTTTCAGTTAATGAAAATTTATAAATTTATATAAAATCTTTTTTATTTGCATAAATTATTTTGCATAAGCTAAAAAATAAACTATTCCAAACGAGTCATAAGTCAATTTTTTTATCTTGTCAGAAAGACATTGATCAGGATACTTTATATAGTTATTAATTTTATTGGCTTTTTAAGAGAAAACATTCCTATCAAATTTTATTCGTCCACTACATGCTTGATACCTTACTTAAAGCATTTGAGTAAATGCTTGGTATATCTTAAAATCATTTTAAACGTGATACTTTTTTATATATTTTTTGGTGGGCTGATACTTTTTTATATATTAAACGTGATGCTGTGAAATACTACTACTTTAACAAGAAAAAAGAAAAAAATCGATGAAGTATAGATTTGAAAATCTGGCATATATAAGAGAGTAAAAATATTTTAACCCCTGTAATTTAGGGTACTTGGTAAACAAAATCCGGGATTATTCAAAGATCTCAAAAGTAAGAATGGTTAAAAGAGATTTACGGAGCCGCAAATCTTAAAGAGAACACTCTTAATTTGGGTTGAAATTGAAACATTGAGAAGCAAAGATAACTAAAAAAATCTCAAAAAGAAAAATAGAATAATAATAAAAAAATAATACTCGTAATAACAAAAAAGTAAAATAAAATGGAGAAAGAGAAGGCGCACCCTGAGGCAGAATAGATATTTTTGTTGTATCCATCCATCCCAATTTTGAAGGCGTTCCTTTTGCTGCTGTCGTATCGTCTTTGTAGCGTTTTAGGGTTTCTCGATCTTCGTCAACAATTCTCTCTCTCTCTTCTTCATTTCTCCATCTCAACAGGGTTTTACGTTTTCTCAACAGGTTTTCTCTCTCTCTCTCTTTATCTCTCTTCTCTCTTTCATTCTTCATTTCACTATTTTTCCATTTTCTTCATTTTTTTTTTTTTTTTTTCCCTGTTCAACATTGTTCATGCTTAGATAGGTTTTGCATTTGTTTCGATTGTAGTTTGTGTTTGATCGGAGAGATTTTGATTTTGAGAGAGATCTGAATGTTTGATTTGGATTATTTGAGTTTTTTCAGGGTTTGATACTATGCGATCTTCATGGGCTGATTTGGCTGCAAATTCTGCGGCTGAAAATGCACCACCACCAACTTCTGCTGCTAACAACAATGCTACCAACAACACTCAACCTCCTTCTCGACCTGTTTATGTTCCTCCTCATCTGAGGAACCGTGGACCAACAGCACCAGCACCAGCTTCATCCGAGAGATTTTCTGCTCCCACTGCTTTTGATAATTCTGGATCGCGGTGGGTGCCGCCTCCGAGGAACGATTATCGTGGTCGTGGTGGTGGTGGTGGTGGTGGCGGTTTTGGGAATAGGACTGGTGGCGGTGGTTGGGATCGGCGTGAGGCGAATCCGTTTGCGGATCAGGATGATTCCGAAGAGCCTGCTACTCAAGAGGAGCAGGAAAGTACAGGGATTAACTTTGATGCTTATGAGGATATTCCGGTGGAGACTAGCGGTGGGAATGTTCCTCCTCCAGTGAATACTTTTGCTGAGATTGACTTGGGTGAAGCACTTAATCAGAATATTAGGCGATGCAAATATGTGAAGCCGACGCCTGTTCAGCGGCATGCAATACCGATATCTCTTGCAGGAAGGGATTTGATGGCTTGTGCGCAGACCGGTTCTGGAAAGACTGCTGCTTTTTGTTTTCCGATTATCAGTGGAATTATGACGGGCCAACCTGCTCAGAGGCCACCTCGTGGGGTGCGTACCGTGTGTCCACTCGCGCTCGTTCTCTCGCCAACTAGGGAGCTATCGATGCAGGTGAGATTGTTTTTAATTAACTTGTATTATGTTATTCACATTTGATTTTAATTGGGTTCAGATTCCAGTGAAAAAAATTATACATTGGAAATGTTATCATTCGGTTTCATTTTACAGATACACGAAGAGGCTAGGAAGTTTTCATATCAAACTGGGGTTAGGGTGGTGGTTGCTTATGGAGGAGCTCCAATAAACCAGCAGGTTTGTGTCCTATTTTTTATTTGTGTATTATTGATAATTGCATAATTTTTCCCCCTCATTATTATTCAGGATAACCATGTGATGATATTCTTGATTGATGATGATTCAATTATTATCTTTTTTGTTTAGTGATTGATCCACATAGCTAATCTAAACCCTTGGTATAATGCTTAGCTGTTATTGTTACTGGAATTTCTCTTGAATCTGAAACTTTTGTTATAAACCTTTTAGATTATGTTCATAATTCACATTCAAGGTTTTTTTGTTTTGTATATTAGAGGTTCTCATATATGCTTTGAATTACTATATCATTCCACCAATTTAAAGATCAACAGCTTAAAACTTTCTGAATAAAGCATGAGAGATTCTAAAACTGTGTAAAGCAAATATTTCTCTCTTTACGCTTGTTGATTTTTATTTTTTATTTTTTTTAAATGATCTAATTTGGACTAGACACCAGCATACTGTTCTCAAATGATCAATCATATTTTTACTTCTTAATGCCAGCACAAAACATTTATATTTTGATATTGATCCTAACAAAAATATAATTTTTTCAGCTACGAGAGCTTGAGAGAGGGGTAGACATTCTTGTCGCAACTCCAGGAAGACTAGTAGATTTGTTGGAAAGGGCTAGAGTTTCACTCTCATTGATTAGGTATCTGGCCTTAGACGAGGCAGATAGGATGCTGGATATGGGTTTTGAGCCACAGATAAGGAAGATAGTAGAACAAATGGACATGCCTCCGGCAGGTGTCAGACAGACTATGCTGTTCAGTGCCACTTTTCCTAAAGAGATACAGGTTTTTATTTTATTTTTTTTTACCCTGATAAAGGAATGAACAAAACATCCTTTCATATATGTCTGGAATTTGTCTGTTAGTAAATTTTGCCATCATTGGGACTAGTTAGGGACGGATATATGGGGGGTAGGCAGGGGCTCCACCCCCCAAACATGTTATATATATATATATATTAATAATATACTATTATACTATATCTACTATCACTTACTTTTCTAACTATCTCATTTTATGTTTTTGTCGAAAATTTCATTGTGATTTAACTTTAGGGGCTCTGAATATGTGAGGCGATATCGCTATAATCCTTGAATGTGTTATAATTACAAACATATTCTCAACTTTCTATTTTATTAGTCATCCGGGTCTTCAAATATATTTTTAGGTAGTCAATTTAGTTCTCAAATGTGTTTTTCGTTGGTCAACTTAGTCCAAGAAATTACTAACAAAAGAGACATTACAAATGTGGTTGCAATTTTGTTACATTTACAGACTATAGATACAAAACTTCATATACTCAGAGACCAAATCTACTTTATATTTTAATTATTATTATTATTTGGAAAAAAATTCTAGCCCTGTTACAGAAATTTCTGGGACTGGTTAGACTTTGTCTCCCCGTTTCTTTTGTCCTTGTCTCTGGATATTTTGTTTTACATTGAACTGTGTTGAAATTTCGTGAGATACATTCATTTGTGTTAGAGAGGTTCACCCTTACTATTGAAGGTTGTTTGAGATCATTTTACTTATGTGTTTGTGCATCAAATATTTTGCATCTGATGTTGTTTTGGCTCTCAGTTGCTCTCGCGCTCCTTCCATCTTAATTCTTAGAAAAGTTAAGTTTTGTTAGATTTAATTCATGGAAATGTCTAATTTGTGTTGAGGCGATAAATTGCTTGGAGGTATATAAACACATAATTATTTGTTGGAATATAGCTTCCTCATTGCATCTTTGACTTTTGTGGTTATTTACTGTTGATATGCAGAGACTAGCCTCTGATTTCCTTTCAAATTATATTTTTCTGGCTGTTGGGAGAGTGGGATCAAGTACCGATTTGATTGACCAAAGAGTTGAGTATGTTCAAGAGTCTGACAAGAGAAGCCATCTCATGGACCTTCTTCATGCACAGAGAGCAAATGGTGTACAAGGAAAGGTATTCTCAGTTTACAGAAAGTGCATTTCACTTCTATAAAACTTAGTGTTTTTGGAGCACAGAAGTAAAGGAATACACATTTCCTTTGGTTCATTCAAATTATTTTGTCCCCAATCTGCTGTTGAACACCGATGTATGCATGTATGCATTGATCTGGGAGATTGGCCCAGATAAACTTAAATGGTGATCATGGCATGAAACAAATTATGCAGAGTTGTAAGGAGTTGATTGTTATGGTAGCAACTGTTTTTTCTTTTATAAAACATGGCTTTTCAACAGTGTCCCAGCAAACTGAAAAGCCTTTAAATTAAACTTGATGATTGCTATTGTCTCAACACTGTCTAGATTCACTCTGGATGAGTTGTTTTGGGTGATGCATTTTATCCTTTTTTTGAAGCACCGAGCACGTGATGGATACAACCTAATACAATTGTTGTGTGATCATATTTGTATTTGCATTTTAGGTAGATGCATACAATCTGTTGTCTTAATTTTCATGATATTTCGACTTGTCCATCCACCTTAGCTCTCTCAGGTGATGCTGACCTGTGGAAGTTACGCATATTTCTGCTTTTGTGGAAGAGTTATAGCTTGGATGTTGTGTTTTCTTTTTGTATTTATGTCCTTTCTCTATGAGAATAAGATGCATCCAATCTGTTGTTTTAATTTTCATGATATTTCTACTTCTTGTCCATCCATGCTAGCTCTGTCAGGTGATGCTGACCTGTGGCAGTTACACATGCATTTCTGCTTGTGTGGAAGAGTTATAGCTCGGATGTCGTGTGTTTCTTATTATATATATGTTCTTTTGCTATCAGAGTAAACTCTTTCTAAATATCTAACACTATTGCGTGCACTATTTTTGAATTTGCAGCAAGCTTTGACTTTAGTTTTTGTGGAGACAAAGAAGGGAGCTGATGCTCTGGAACACTGGCTGTGTCTTAATAATTTCCCAGCAACTACTATTCACGGTGACAGGACTCAACAGGTTTGTCTGTTCTACCCTTACATTTTCCTTTATTTTTTTCTTCTATAAAAAGTGTGTGATGCTCTATGGAAGCATTAGATAATGCAAGCTTATGAGGTAACCTTGCCTGGTTTAGAGTTAGTGAACTGTAAAGTAAGGATGCCATTAACTGACTCCTATATATTTTTGTGTCTGTCTACACACTATTATCATAAAATTCACGTTGTATGGATGAACCAATCAAGCTGTCAAGCATAACTTTCACAGTGAAAACTAAATAAAAAAAGGATGAAATGTTCCATTTACAAATTTCTAAAGCATAAGTTGACATTAGACGGGGTCTGCATGACAATATACTGGTATGTCGCTTGGAAGGAAGATTCCATTTCCACACCATTATGCAAATTCTCTGGAACCTGATTCCCTCAAGTATTCTTTTACTAGGATTGTTTGGTTTACATGAAGCATACCTAACCTAGGAATCGGTCAGAACATGTTATCCTTTGGACTCTTCCGTTTTCAACTAGTGTTTGGTTTGCATTGAGTACCCCCACGAATTGTAAAAATGTTATTCCTTGAAAATTATTAAAAAAAATTGGTTTGGTTTGTATGGAGCGTCAAGTAAAACAATTGCGATCTGGAGCATAGAATCGCACGCTTCGCCGGTCTTGCTGACCATTGCTGTGTTGGTGAGATGCCGGAATTGGAAATTGCTAGGCACGGGTGGGATCACTATGCAAATTGTGAGATCTATCGAGTTTTGCGAGCCTGATCCCCTGAATAAGTATACAGAGCAATGGGTCCGCGGGTCGGATTTGTGACTTGGTTAATTAAACCCAGTGTTTTTGTTAAAGAAAACCCTAATTTCTTGTGCGACACATCCTCTTACCTTCATTCGTTGATTTCTTCTAGCTTCTGTGAAACTTCCCTATGCTTCCCACCAGTCTGCATTTTTTTTTTGAAAAGGCTTGTTCTAGGGACCAAACAAGTGTGTGGGAAAAAACTAATTTTCTTGGCTAAAATAAAAAGGTTATTTTAGGGAGAAGGAAAAAACTTCTCAATTTCCAAAAGGTCTCTTTTTTCTCATAAATGAGCATAGACAGTTATTGGGAAAACAAAAAGACTGTTGGGTAATTTTTTTATGGGTCATGATAACCGGTGCCCTCGGGGCACTGGTTAAGGAAACCAAAAAAAGAAAATTTTAAATTGACAGTAACACTTTTTAGACTTTTGAGGAGTTGACTGCACAAGCCCCAATGTCATATTACTATATTTGCTTCCTTAAACTCGGGGCACTGTTTAGCATTTTCCATTTTTTTATAAGTTTCTGTTAGGATGGTTTTTACATATTTAAAACATCGATAGTAAAATAACTATAAAATATTTACTATATTCCTACTAAATTATTTATACATTTTTATACTATTAAGTTATATCATCATATTTATATTAAAATATATTTTAATACTTTTGGTAGGTTATTATGATCCGTGTTACGATCCCACAATTTACGATCTTGACTATTGTTTCCGATCTTAGCTAGGTTCTCGAATTTTGACTATACCTTGTGGAGCATCTAGGGATCATTGATTAATGATGATGACAATGTGATTTCTGACTACTGGAGAGTTTTTTAAATCCTAGGATATTTTCTCAACAATAATATGAATACATAGGTAGTATTGTTATTAGGTTCAAATTAGTGTTTTTCAGTATTAGTTAAAAGGGTAGCCCCTAATATGGGTTTCAATTTAAAGGAATCGTTGCTGGACCTCATTAAATTACTGGCTATAACCACTAAACCCTTATTTTGGCTTCGTATGTATAAATATAAAATATATTGGATATTTTGGATTTGACTGTGCAACATTCCTTTAATCACATCTCCCTCCCCATTTCTCTTGTGATTCCTCGCCCTTTTTTGGCTGCACCTACTGCAAAATTCTCTCTTTTGCTTCTATTTTTTTGTTTGATTCTTTTGATCAATCATTGTTTTTTCATTTCATTTGTGATTGATATCAAAATCATTGTTTAGATAGAAATTAATTTCCCTCGTTTGTGATTGAGCAAAATCATTTTTGAAACAATTTCCCTCGTTTTTTTGTATGGTTTTGTTTGTTGATCAGTGCATACTAACAATCATTGGAAAAAAGGGAAGAATAGATCTGGGGTGGTTGTGGTTTTTGTGGTTGTGATCGAAATTTTGAAACTTTTGGGCGAGGTGAAAGAGAAACACACATTTGTGATGTGGTAATTGTTGTAGATGATGATGATGATGAAAATAGGCCCATAGGTTACTAGTTTTTTTTTTTTGAACGACAAATATATTATTAATAAAAAAACTAGGTCTCTGCACAAGACGAACAAAGACCGGTAAAAGAGGGGCTACAAAACAAAGACGCTGTATATAAGCGGAACACCAATGAAAACAAAGGCACCCAATAGGTTACCAGTGTTCTCGTATAAACATAGTCAATCACACACAAATGAGAGTCTCACACACATGTTGATAACATAAAAGGGAGAGACAAGATAAATCAATCTCAGGCAGGGAGAAGAGAGATACAATGAAGCAAATACAGGAATGGACAAAACAAAGTTGGTGGTCTTGATTTACAATGTTTACAATGGACCACAAAAGGAAGAAACACACGCACAGTGGGTTTCACGTTTCAGACTTTGAGATGGAGAGGTTTTGTGCTAAATGTGTTTGTGGGTACAATAGAGACTGTAATGTTAACCACAAAACTTCAACTCAAAACACCCAATGGTTCACAAAAAAAAAAGTGACGGCCAAAACTTTAAGAGGTCCACCAATGGTCCCTTTAAATTGAGGTCCATATATGGGCCTCCTCTTTGATAGCTAGTATATGAGTTTGAGTATTATTAGTTTTTGGAGATGAAACTTTCTATTGAAATGTTGTCTCAAGGTTAATTTTATAATTGTTTTTGAAAACCAAATTGCTTGTAATCTAGTTATAAATTTATTATTTTTGGGGGTTTTTACATTATCTGATTTACTAGTTCTTAGTTATGGTCTGTCTGTGTGTGTATATATATGTTCCTCATATTTTGGCAATGCCTGCAGGAAAGAGAAGCAGCATTGAGATCATTTAAAAGTGGCAACACCCCCATATTGGTTGCCACTGATGTGGCTGCACGTGGTCTTGATATTCCTCATGTCGCACATGTAGTTAACTTTGACCTTCCCAATGATATTGATGATTATGTGCACCGTATTGGAAGGACGGGTAGAGCAGGAAAAAAAGGTCTTGCAACTGCATTCTTTAATGAAAACAATACATCCCTAGCAAGGTCTCTACAAGATTTGATGCAAGAAGCAAATCAAGAAGTACCTGCTTGGCTCTCGCGGTTCGCTGCACGATCATCCTTTGGTGGAGGAAAGAACCGTCGATCAGGAGGCCGATTTGGTGGCCGCGACTTTCGAAGAGATGGTTCTTTTAATAGGGGTGGTTCTGATTACCGTGGTGCAGGAAATAGTAGTGGTGGATATGGGGCTTCTGGTGGGTATGGTGGAGGATATGGTGGTGGGTATGCGGGAAATAGCGCCGGTCCTGGGGTGACCAGTGCATGGGACTGATTTTTCAACTTTTGATAGCATTATATACTGTGTCTTAGGTAGGTGTGAGAACATACACCTATAGAATATTTTTTTTCTCCTTTTCTCTATTTCAAGTTTATTTAATTTACTTTTTCTCTCCTAGTGTTTTCAAGCCAACGTCATTTCTTATGGTTTACAATGCTAATTGTCGAGGAAGATGTGTGTGTGAATGTGGTATTATTACCACTTGAATAGAGGTTGTGTAGTGTTAGCAGGTGTTGGCAATGGCGATAACTAACAATATTAGGAGTTCCTTTTTTGACAGCTTTATGTAACCAACATTTCGGGTGGTTATTTCGGGGAGATGTAGAATATGTGGTGGGAGAGGTTGATTGAGGCTTTTCATTACAGTCGTATCTATTTATCTCTTGATCATGTTTCTACTGAATATATGTTGTCATTTTAACATTCCCTACTTGGATGGGTAAGGTTTTGTAATAGTTAGTGGTGACAAATGAATGAAAAGTTCTGTTGCTGGATGTTTGTATCGGTCATACTTGTATTGCTCTAGCCGATTTTCATGGTAATATTTGTTTTGTTCTGATTGTTTCTATATTTAAGTTATTCATGGTTGAATGAAAAACTGAGTAGGCATCTAACATGCAACAAGACTTCAATTAACTTCAATTAGTGTTATAATGCACAAAATAACATTAGTTTTTTGCTTGTGAATTAGTCACCATAATTCCTAACAGGTTTAGTATTGATTTTGGTT
This sequence comes from Trifolium repens, assembly GCA_030408175.1. Lineage (NCBI taxonomy): Eukaryota > Viridiplantae > Streptophyta > Magnoliopsida > Fabales > Fabaceae > Trifolium > Trifolium repens. The sequence goes on along the minus strand of CP125841.1, from coordinate 27,169,121 downwards.
CTCCTTGTATGTTTATGAATTTGAGGGAAATAAGATACAGTTAGGTGTTGATGTTTCCTGGATCAATAATTCTATCTGTATGCACTCTTGATAATCAGAACTGGGAGACTTTATGGGTGGGTGTGTTTGTTTCGGATTAGAAAAATATTTTTGTAAATAAAAAGATCACTTTTATTACTCATTCCGTTCATTTCTATAAATAAAGCACATAAATTACAAAGATCAAAGAAATATATTGTAAATAATTGTTCTCATTTAATACTCTTATAAATTTAAATTTATTTCATAAATATTCCTATTCAATTACTCTTAATTTTATTAATTTATTTATTTTTAATATTTTCTTTCGTAATAAATAAAAGCATAAGTGAAATTAACTATAAAATGCATTTGAAAACTGGTCAAATTTTTTTATAAAAAAGATTAGAGGGAGTATTTCAGTAGTGTTAATAACGTCACAAATTGATCCATTAACTTTAATTATGTTTGACATATTGGTCTTTTTTAACAGGTTAATAGTGAGTTCAGGTTCCCTCAGGCCCGGTTTTGAGGGGGTGCAGACAGTGCTGCATATCAGGGCCCCCAAAATTTTGGGGCCTCAATTTTTTTTTTTTGGGTAGTAAGTAGGGGGTGTAGTAGTAAAATAGAGGCCCAAAAAGCAAATTTATGTAACAAAAAAAAAACACGTAAGAATGAAATCAGAAATAGAAACACGCGTTCTCCCTTCACTGAAACGCTTTCTCTTCCTTCTACCTTCACCATCGATCGATCGGAATTCGGAACCACCACCCCGCGCCACCGCTATCTCCGGTGACAACCGCAGTCATCGTTCATCCTTCCCATCTCTCTTTCTCTGTCTGAAACAAAAGGGACAAACATAACCTAATTGGGAAAATCAAAATTCAAGGTTAGTTGATCAAATTTTTGCTTTTCTAATTGTTAATTTCTTCTTCTTTATTCATTGTTTATTGTTAATGATGTTGTTGTTGTCGTTGATGTTGTTTTGGTTATGCTTCAATTTCTTATGCTTCAATTTATTCTTCTGTTATTGTTTGTTGAACAGGATATTGCTTCAACTCATATTGATCAAGAACAGAGAGAAATTTCAGGTTCTACATTTATTTTTATTATTCATATATGCCTCCTAAATTGCCTCCTAAGACTAGAAGGTATGATTCTGGATGTGAGAAGCGTAAGAAAAAGAAAAGACGTGATGAATTAACGCAATCTCAAAAAGGAGCCCTTAATAAATTTATTATAAGAGAACCGCAAATTCCTATTGAAAATCAAAATGTTGATGTTGGAATTCTTTAAAATATGGTTAATACTGAAAATATGGAGGAAGATGTTAATGTTAATGCTACTGAAAATGATAATTTAGAGGCTCAAAATACAGACGGAAATGTTAATGATAATTTAGATGTTGAAAATGTTGATAATTCTAATGACAATGGTGAAAATCTTGATATATTTGATCCAACAATTTGGGATTCTCTTGAGTCTAAAATGATTGATTTATTAGCAGCAAAAGGTCCTAAAAGAGATTTGTCTATTGTGAAGGGTCCTAAAGATAAAACATCTAGACGTTTTACGGCTAATTTGTATACTAGAGTTTTATCAAATGGAGAGAAATGCGATAGAGATTGGCTTGTTTATTCAAAAGAGCTTGATAGAGTATTTTGTTTTTGTTGTAAAATTTTTAGAAGAGGGATTGGTAGAGGTCAATTAGCAAATGAGGGTTTTTCTGATTGGGGACATGTTGGTGAAATACTTAAGGAGCATGAGTTAGGCATGGAACATATTAACAATATGACTACTTGGTATGAGTTGCGTAAAAGGATGCAAACTTTCCAAACTATTGATAAAACAACTCAAAGGTTGATTGAGAAAGAAAAGGAACACTGGAAAGGTGTTTTAAAAAGAATTTTGTCAATAGTGAAATTCCTTGCTAAACATAATTTGGCCTTTCGTGGTTCTAATGAGAGATTATACCAAAATAGCAATGGAAATTTTTTGGGCTTAATTGAAATGTTAGCAGAATTTGACCCAATTGTCCAAGAACATGTTAGACGTATTACATGTAATAACATTCATGTTCACTTTCTTGGGCATAACATCCAAAATGAGTTGATACTTTTGCTTGCTTCTGCAATAAAAAATGAAATCATTAGAAAAATCAAACAAGCAAAGTATTTCTCAGTTATACTTGATTGTACACCGGATGTTAGTCACCAAGAACAAATGTCTTTGATAATACGATATGTGGATGTTGAGTCAAATTCTGTTAGTATTGAAGAATCTTTTTTAGGATTTTTGAATGTGAATGATACAAGTGCCCAAGGACTTTTTGATGTTTTACAAGATGAATTGAAAAAACTTGATCTTGACATATTTGATGTGCGAGGACAAGGATATGATAATGAGTCAAATATGAAAGGAAAACATCAAGGTGTTCAAAAGAAGTTTCTAGATATAAATCCAAGAGCCTTTTATACTCCTTGTGGTTGTCATAGTCTTAATTTGACATTGTGTGATATGGCTAACTCTTGTCGTAAAGCTAAAGATTTTTTTGGCGTTGTTCAACGCATTTATACTATTTTTGCTAATTCTATTAAGAGATGGGAAATTTTAAAAGATAATGTAAAATGCTTGACTCCAAAATCATTGTCATCCACTTGTTGGGAGAGTCATGTAGAAAGCGTCAAAGCTATTAAAACTCAAATGTCCGATTTTAGAGAAGCTTTACTTGAAGTGTCAGATATGGATAATGATTCTAAAATAAGAAGTGAAGCTAAATCCTTAGCAACAAATGAGCTTGGTGATTTTGAGTTTTTAATGTCGATAATTATTTGGTTTGAAATATTATCTGCAATTAATGTTGTTAGCAAGCTCTTACAGTCAAGGGATATGGTTATTGATGTTGCTATGGAAAAAATTACAGGCTTGATTTCATTTTTTAAGAAATATAGAGAAATTGGTTTTAAAAATGCCTTGAATTATGCTACGGAAATTGCTCTTGAATTGAATATTGACCCAGTATTTCCTCAAAGGCGTATAATTCCAAGAAAAAGACAGTTTGATGAGAATTTGAATACTCCAGCAGTTGTGCTATCTGAAGAGGAATCTTTTAGAGTTAATTATTTCCTTTAACTTGTTGATCAAGCTATTGTGTCTCTTAATAAAAGATTTGAGCAATACCAACAATATGAAAGTGTTTTTGGTTTCTTGTTTACTTCTCAAAAATTACAATCATTGGACAATCCAACTTTAGAGTCTTGTTGTAGTCATCTTGAAGAGACATTGAAACATAATGAGCAATGTGATATTGATGGGAAAGAGTTATGTATGGAGTTAAGGTTACTAAGAGAGATGTTGCCGGTGGGAAAAATTGGACCTATTGATATATTAAAGTTTTTGAAAGGCATGAATTATTTTCCTAATACAATTATTGCATACAGAATTTTATTGACTATTCCTGTGACAGTTGCCTCTGCAGAAAGAAGTTTTTCAAAATTGAAGTTGTTGAAGTCGTACTTGCGGTCTACCATGTTACAAGAAAGGCTTAATGGGTTAGCAATGATAGCAATTGAGAATGACTTGTTGGAGAATATACAATATGAAGAATTGGTTGATGAATTTGCTTCAAAAAATGCTAGAAGGGAGAACTTTTTTAAGTAGCTAGAACTCTATAATGGATTTTGATGATATTGATTAGAATATCACTTTTTTTTGTTAGTCACAAGGATGATAATTACTTTTGATGTAATTGATATGTTTACAATTTGAATATATTATGTTTTTTTTATTAGGGGTCCATTATTATTATTAGCACGGGACCTCGAAATATTCGGAGACGGCCCTGGGTTCCCTCCATTTATTATCTATCCATTATTCTCCATTTGGAGAGAGATAGACACAAGAAAAAATTAGTGGGGTCCACAAATTAGTGGGGCTCACTTTTAATGGGTCCCATTAATTTTTAATGTTAAGGGATAAATAATGGAGGGAACCCAAGCTCGTTAATAGTGTACTTCCTCCGTTACAATATATAAGCAAAAATCTGCTTTTTATGTTTATTGTATAACTAATGTATGTGGACAATTTATTGTCCAGATACATTAATTATACAATGAACCTAGAAAGTGCACTTTTGCTTATATATTGTAACGAAAGAAGTATTTATCTTCCGTTTAAGAAAAATGTCTGAACTCATAATCATATTCACCAACAATATTACTCATAAATAAATCATTTATATGTTCATATAATGAATAGTAGAAAGTAAAATTAATGTTTTTTCATAAAAACTAACGAAAAGGACCAATATGACAAACAAAATTAGAGTTAAAGGACCAATTTGTAACGTTAATTAGTTAAGCGACCAATATAAAATCAATAAATAAGTTAAGGGACCAATTGTCCAATTTAACCTTTATTTTATTTATATATTTGTATAATTTGTATTATCACTCATAACCAGTAATTGAGACAGGTTCACCTGTCAATTCTGCCGGTTAATACAACACTGTCATCAATTTTATTGTTTAATTACGGAATAAGTATATTCTGTCATACATCTTTGCTTCCATATGGCTTGAATTTCTAACTTTGATACCATTGATGATCAATACCATGGTTTTTCATTTTTGGAACTGAAGCCAAGTATTTTACTGGTCTATAATGAGTAAATTGTTCTTCTCCTTATTAATTTGTGGTATGCATTTTGCACAATAAACAAATAACGCTAGCTTTTGTGTACAAATTTGCTACATAAGCCTTGTGAAGGAAGGATGCGGTTCCGTTTTGGGAATTGAGAGAGATTTAGAATAAGCTGCAGGCAATGACACAAATTTCTCAGTTCTTCCTACATAAGCTCGTTTTGTTAAATTATCATAATCGTTGTCTTCGATTGCATCTAAGATCTTTCGATACAATATTAATGACGACCAAACCTGAAAATCTCACATAAACCAAATTATTATGACATAAAAAATCAATTGATATGCATGGTAATCTTATAAATCATCATTTGATTGAACAAAAAACATTAGGGTCTAGCAAAAATGCACTTACCGGCCAACGGCTGGCCTTGTCAAGGTGAGAAGCTCCTTCTTCTGCAGAGTTGAAGTAGAATCTTGCCCTTGCAATCTGCTGTTTCATAAACTCTTTCCATCTTTCACTCACCTTTCCTGAGAAAACATCCTTGTCACATAAACCAAATTCACCAAGTTCATCTTGTGGAAGGTACACTCTACCTCTTAAAGCACTACAGTCAAACAAAATCATATAATTCTTTAATTTAGATCATCAAATACCATATAATAGTTAAGCAGAAAATATAAAGTGAAGAAAACAAATTAAAATTAGTAACTTACTCTTCCCCGACATCTCTAAGAATGTTTGTGAGTTGATTTCCGATACCAAGATATAATGCTGAGTTATAAACACTTTGAGCAGGGATGAGGGACTCCGGGGCAATTCCCATTACCGGAACACTCATCAACCCAACGGTTCCGGCCACATAGTAGCAGTAAAGATATAATTCTTCGAAATTTTTGTATCGCGTTTTCCTTGTATCCATTCTCATACCTTCTATCATGTCTCTAAAAGGCTGTAATGAAACACAAGCAGTCGAGTTACCGACAGAAATTAGAGACCTTATGATCCGATTCTGTGAATGTGAGAATTGACAGTTAATGAGTTTTAGTTGGTACCTTAATATCTAAGGGAAACTTGGAAACTGTATCAGTAAGAGCAGCATCAAGCATATCATAGGGATGTCCATTGAAAATGTCATCCAATCTATCTTCCCACCTATCAAGAACAGCAGAGCTCATATAATCGGCATTAGGACCATCAACTAGTTCATCTGTTCTCCTGCACCAAACTGCAAACAATGGTTTCAATGAATAAGATATATTTTGGCTTGCAAAACTAGTTTCAAATCACCATATTTTTTTGCTTGCAACATTGTTTCTATCTTTATTTTTCATAATTTCTTACCATATATTGCCCATATAGCCTTCTGTCTTTCTTCAGTCATAAGCAAAGTTCCTGTTTATGGAATGAATATGAAAATTGTTAACCTTATGAAGTATTGATACAAATTTAAACAGATTTGCCAATTTAGTTTACTAATGAAGTTTCTAAGAAAAATCAAATAGTGCACATTTAGATTGACAGTGAGTTTGACATAATCCAGTATGACACCGTGATTTTGCCAAAAGCTACACTTGAAGTTTCAACAAAATCACACTTCCACTATGATTTTGTTAAACTCACTGTGATTCCAAAGACGCATTTAAAAAGTACATACTCGAGGTTTTTTACCTAGATAGAATGTCTTGGCATATTCTGCACAAATGTTTCTACACATTTCATAAGCATCCTTGAGAAAACTAGGCTCAAACCGCGGCTTAAAATTAGAACATAGTGTGTCAAAATTGGTTGTTTGAGACTGCTTTTCAACAACTTCTTGTACATGTAAATCAGAAACAGAAACTCCTTGATTTGACAACTGAGGAAACAAGGTGGTTGTTCTATGTTTTGGAACCATGGTTAATTCTGATCTTACAATAACATCATACCTTCTACAACATAGTTTCCTATTAGTCCTAATAGTGGAAGGCTTAGCTGCCACAGAAAATGGTATACTCATTAGAATATTTTTACTCTGAAGGCTTAAAAGATGAATTGAGAGGACTCACTCAATCAGCAGACACCAAATAAGTGGCTTATTTCAGTAGTACTTTTAAGGTATTGCTGTCAAGTGAGTGTGGAGGAAGCTATATCAACTATATGATTCTTTTGCACTCTGTATTGTATTGTATCAATCATTAGACTAGATATATGGTTATATAGTATAGAGATAGAAGTGAAATGACCAATGGTAGATCATTTGATTCAGTTCAACATATGTATTTATTTATGTATTTATTTTTTCATTTAAAAAAGATAAGAAAAGAAAGCAAACTGGCCAAGGTGACATAAAATATTTTCTCAAACTGTATTTTTTATAGATAAAGTGTCATTTTGGAATTAAGTGTGTGGTTATTATTTTAGGTATGTAGATAAAATGACAAACACCACCCGACACTCACATACGCAACTGTAAAGTCTCTTATTCAAACTTGGATGAGATGTCCATTTTAACAATATCAATATTTTCAGTTGAATTATACCTTATTAATCCACTTTACATATTTCTTGTCTCGGATAATAATGAATGTTACGTTATTTCACATAAACTATACAAAAAGTACAAAAAAAAATATAACAATTTTTTTTATCAAATTAAAATGATTAAGCATTAACGTATTTACCTAGTATAAAAAGAAAAAGAGAACATGTTAAGAATGATATAAATAGTATGAATTAGATAATATAATTAAAAAAAACTAATTAATAGTATATTCAAAGTTACTTATTTTAGAACAATTTTTTGACAATTGTGATGCTCTTAATTTACATATTGCAGTCACAGATTCCAACTGCTTGCTTATTTTCATTTTTTTTTTGTCAAGTAGTTTAGTGGCTAAAACTCTACTCTTAAGGTGGATAAATGGGATAGCCGAAGTTTGAACCCCGACTTCTTACATATATAATGCAATATTCGGCCAACTGAATTAAGCTCACGAGACTGTTTGTTTTCATACTTAAAACATGATAAAAAAATATGAACATTTCTATGACACACTTTAGGCCACATGACATAGTTTAGTTTGAGAAAGGACGAGGTTTACAATTACAAAGATGCCTGTTTTGTCTTTTAGAAGGTCACCTAAATTTTGTCTTGTGCCCATAATGTCTTCTTGTTGAGTTCATTTTAGAGAATCATAGTCATTTTGATTCCATTCATAATCCACACGCATGTATGTTCTTCGATTATATCTTGGTTTGGTGAGATTCACAACCCTTGCCTTGTTTGTCCTTTTATTGCTTGTCTTTTAGTATAGTTCTACCGCCCTTCACTGCTCATTCTCTTGTAATTCTACACATGTTCTGTACTATCACAACTACACATCAAGACTACTAATTAGGACAAAGACAACAGAAAAGTGTTATTTTTTTTACACCAAGTTTGATTCAGACACTGTATTTGCTCTTTACAATTTATTAAATGACTAACATAATTTAACTATGACTATGCTTGGACAATGCATTATATATGCAGGGGCCGGGGTTCGAACCCCGATCATCCCACTTATCCACCTTATGAGTGAAATTTCAAGCCACTAGGTTACATGACCAAAAAAAAAACATGCGATTTTTGAATTTGTACTGCAAGACAGTTGTGGATGATATTCACAATACAAAAGATGGTTTATTTATTGATGATCGAAAATTATTAATCTCAAACTATAGCAACTATTTAGTTGTTTTAAGTATATTTCCAATTGTATTGTTACTTTTATTATGAATTAAATGTCATAAGTTTACATCCTCGTGAGCTTAACTCAGTTGATAGGATTAAGAACGTCGCATTTCATACGTAAAGGCTGAAGTTCGAACTTCAAACACTCTATTTATTTGCCATATTGGATGGAATTCTAGCCACATTAGGCTACTTGATAAAAAATAAAATCATAAGCTCGTTTGCGTCAAAATAATACTAATAATTTAAGTATGTAATTAACTTTTTTTAACAATAAGAAAGACATTCTCCTTTTTTTTTTGCCAAAATTCAATCCCACGATCATTTCTTTATCAAATCCACCATCTCCTCCTCAACCGGAACTTTTGACGAGAAACTAAATTATTGGCACTTTAAGTAGGAGTGACAATATTTTATACTTAAACTCAACGTCTGCACCCCCATAAATGAAAAAAATTATGAAAAAAAGAGTTCACGCCGCATTCTAACATGCGAACTCTTTTTTTCATGATTTTTTTCATTCATGTGGGACGCATACGTTCAATTTGAGTATAAAATATTGTCACTCGCTACTTAGAGTGTGAATAATGCTCGCTTTCTAGATAACGAGAAGGTTATTATGGTAATTTTAGGAAGTGCGTGAGGAAATACAGGGGCACGAATAGTAATACTCTTTTACTCTTTTGAGAAACTCTTGTTAAAAAATCTGCTTATTTATTTTTTTGGCCCAGCTAGTTATTACTTATCTTCTACCTAGTGCAATTTTCAGAATTAGTGTAAGGGTCCGTCTAATTTGGACCAACAACACTATTTGTCCATCTTGAACCAATGCATCTTATTACCATGAATATAATATAAATTTAATTGAACGGCTAAGATTTAATGTTTGCTACCTTCTAGGAGAAATTTGTAAGGACAGTGGTGTATATAAAATGTGGCACACATGATTGTTTCTCAAGAAGGCCATATATAGTTTTTTATTTATGGTGGGTGGTGGCATATTTGTGATGTACATTATTGTTTTATTGTTAGTTGGAGAAAATTAATTACACCATCAATTAAAATGATTAATATTTTACAATTCGTGATATATATATACATATATTCCCTCAATTCCTTTTTACTTGTCCGTTTAAAATAGTAATGCTAAATATTTTTTCACCTTAATTTTAATCCACCAATAAAATTCTTTTTTTTTCACACATTTTTTTTTCAATAAATTTAATATATCATATTAGGTAAAAAAACAAAAATCAATATGTTATGTACCAAAAAAATAGTTAAAATTAAAAAAAAATTAATAATTAGTTCATGGGAATAATTGACAATTCATTCCCTTAAAATAAAGAAAATAAAAAAGACAAGGGGGTATGCAACATTCTGTTACTTAGCTAAACAAGAAAAAAAATTAGTTGTTCTTCAAAAAATTAGTTGTTCTTCTAAAAATTGTTGTTCTTATATAAATTATTTTTCTTCTAAATTAACTAGTCGAACTAAATTTGGAATGATATCGATGAATCTATCATGAACTAAATTTGTGGAATTAGGGTTAATTTGTTTTTAGTGGCACGTGGTCGAACTGAATTAGTGGAAGTAGGTTTAATTTGTCTTTAGTGGCACGTGTTTGAGTTTGGAATGATATCAATGAATCTTAATGGAACTAAATTTGTCGAATTAGGGTTAATTTGTCTTTAGTGGCACGTGTTCGAGTTTGGAATGGTATCGATGGATTTTAGTCAAACTAAATTTGTCGAATTATGGTTAATTTGTCTTTAGTGGCACGTAGTTGAACTAAATTAGTGGAATTAGGTTTAATTTTTCTTTAGTGGCACGTGTTCGAGTTTGGAATGATATCGATGAATCTTAGTGGAACTAAATTTGTCGAATTAGGGTTACTTTGTCTTTAGTGGCATGTGTTTGAGTTTGGAATGGTATCGGTGGATCTTAATCGAACTAAATTTGTCGAATTAGGGTTAATTTGTCTTTAGTGGCACGTAGTCGAACTAAATTAGTGGAATTAGGTTTAATTTGTCTTTAGTGGCACGTGTTCGAGTTTGGAATGATATCGATGAATCTTAGTCGAACTAAATTTGTCGAATTAGGGTTAATTTGAATTATCGTTATAACAAATTAGGCGACGTAAGTGTAATTGAGTAAGAAATTTTAAGAATATTAGTTAGATAAATAAAATTTGAATGATCTAACTAGCAAATTAGATGATGTAAGTGTAATTGAGTAAGAAATTTTAAGAATATTAGTTAGATAAATAAAATTTGAATGATCTAACTAGCGAATTAGGTGACGTAAGAGTAATCGAATAAGGAATCTTAAGAATACTAGTTAGATAAATAAAATTAGAATTATTGTTAATGCGAATTAGGTGATGTAAGTGTAATGGATTAAGAGAATACTAGTTAGGTAAACAAAATTTGAATTATCGTTATAGTGAATTAGGTGACGTAAGTGGAATCGAGTAAGGAATCTTGAGAATACTAGTTAGATAAATAAAATTTGAATTATCGTTAATGCGAATTAGGTGACGTAAGTGTAATGGATTAAGAAATCATAAGAATACTAGTTAGGTAAACAAAATTTGAATTATCGTTTTAGCGAATTAGGTGAAGTAAGTGGAATGGATTAAGGAATCTTAAGAATACTATAGTTTTTTTTTAAGCAAATAATAGTAGTTAGATAAACAAAATTTGAATTATCGTTATAGCGAATTAGGTGAAGTAAGTGGAATCGAGTAAGGAATTTTAAGAATATTAGTTATATAAATAAAATTTGAATTATCGTTAATCTCAGTAAATTAAAGAATAGTAGTTATTATTAACTAAAAAAGTACTTGAATTTATAGCTAATCCATATCTGAATTAGTGGTAATCCAATTTTTACTTATTGTGTAATCCATGTAATTAATTTTTTTCTTTTATTCCAATAAATATATTTTAAATATTAAAAAATTTAAAAATATTCTATGAGGAAAAACACAAAACGATTATTATGAAACAAAAGTTACAAAATTATAGGAAACAAATTGAAAAAAAAATAGAAGAAAGAACAAAGAAAACATAAATTAAGAAAATTAAAATTGTTCATGCCATTATTATCATCACCAGAACCATCATCGCCTTCTCTCCCTAATATTTTTTTTTGGTAGATTCTCCCCCTAATATCTAAGTAATCTAACAACATTCTTTAATAATTTATACAAATTACATTACAACAACACTTACTTATAATATTTGTTTCTCAAATTGATCTCTTACAACAACAACAACAAATAACCCTAACTGATTTAATCCCAAATTGATCTTGAATCTAAGAAAAAATAGATCTAGAAACTCTTAAGAATCAAGACAACATCAGCATACAAAACTACTGTTGCTCAACAAATTCACTCTCCCTCTCGAAGTCGTCATCGTCATCATTCTCCTTTTTGATTGTTGTTATTCGATTTGGTGTTTCTCTTCTTGTTTGGATCTATGTTTAAATATGTTCTTCCAAATCACTGATTTTGCGGTTTAATATTGTAGATGAAAGTGATTTTGAAGGAGGGAGCGGCAGTGTTGATAAAAAAGGATGATGGAGGATACTGGTGATGGTGTTGATGATGACGAAGGAGGGAGTAGGAAAATATCAATTATTAATATATTTAACTTTTTGTAAAGAAATAAAAATCCAAATAATTGCATACAACTGTATATTGTTTTTAAAAAAAAAATATAAAATGGGAAAAATTTGGTGTTGCAATGTGTATTGCTTACAAGAATCTTTTGACCGGATCCTGCTTAGATTCCATGTTATTTTGATGGGTCCAAAATACACAAATTGATATTTTTGTGCAACCTAAACGGATTCTTAGTGTAATTACTATGGTTGCTCTACGTCTCTATGCATTATTCATACTAAAAAACCACTATCGGAAAATATCTTCTATTAAAATTTAGAAAATATCTCTTGGTAAGAGTTGCACTATTAGAAGATGTCTTCTGATAGATGAGAAAAATATGAAGGGATACGGATCAATTTATGAAAGGCGAAGAACAATTATCTTATTATAGAATTTGAATGATTTAATAAAGATCCCATAATATGCCACACTAAATCAAATTGTATAGTCAGAATCATATTTGAGATAGTACGAAGAGAACGACTGTTTTATGCCCAAAAAATTAGGACCCAAAATGATGTTTTAAATGGTCCATTAAATTCAACAAAAAAATACCAAAACTTTTATTTTTGTCCGTCATTTTCTTATTCTCTCTTTATATACGCTCATTGTATCAAGTATCAAAGAAGAGTTTTGGTACAATAATACTTGATTTGATTGATATAATGATAAGTAAGTATCGATGATCAAATTTTCTCTGTGTACGTATTCCTCCCCCATATCAAGTATCAATTATTTTTTGTGGTTATTGATATGACAATAACTTCATTGAAAAATATATTTGAGCAGTTAGAAGTATTTGAAACTAATTTGAATTTTTATTTGATGTACAAATTTTAAAATTATTGGATAATGATGAATTAAAAAAAAATTGCACAAATTTTAAGACGCGTTTTTTTTCATAAGGATTTGTCTAATGTTGATGCATATTTTTTTAATTGAAAGTGTTGCAAATGTATTTGTCAAATATGTTGATGACGGCATTTAAAATTCTTGAGTTTACCAAAACCGCAGATTTCTATCCAAATATTTCAATTGTTTATCGAATTTTCTGAATGTTGTACTTGCAAATAAGTTTTTCGAATTTAAGATTATTGCAATACTACTTGAGACTATTAATGTCACAAGAAAGATTTAACGGTCTAGCCATTTTATGTATTGAGAAATATATGATAGAACATTTTAATGTAGACACAATTATTAGTGACTTTGTATTTGGAAATGTTCGTAGGGATTATTTTATGAGTTTTGGATATAAAATAAAAAAATTCAATATTTTTTAAAAATTAATTTTTTTTTATACTACTTATTGTTATGATTAGTTATGATCCAAATTTCATAAACGGCATTGATTGTAGTCATTCACAAGGCAGGAGATACATTAGAATGTGTTGATGAAATTAAACAGGTTAAATATTTATTTGAAGATAAATTTTAAGCGGGGCCGTCCCTGGACAATTGGAGGTCCCGTGCAAATAAGAAAAGAGGTCCTTTACATATAAAATAAATTTAATAGAATGAATATTTTTAATAAAAAAAATGCATTTTTTTAAAATAAAATATTTTATTTAAAATGTAAATAATATCAATAATTTAAAAAATAATCATATTCTAATCAATAATAATGAATATATTTTCAAGCTAATATCATTAAATATTGATAGTATTTTTAAAAAAAATTAGAACTTAAAAAGAAACAATTTTTAAAATAATTTGTGTAATTTTGTTCTCTATACATATTATTAAATTTATTTGTTAATTTTATAGTTGTCTAAATAATGTCCTAAAAAGATTGAAAAAAAAAATGTGTCAATGAGGATTGAATCCACAACCCACACCTACAAGATGTTGTGATGGTAATAAAAGCTCAGTTCAAATGGATAATTTTAATTTATTGAAGGATTGTGGGGATATTGTAGCTTTTCTTCACGAGTTCCATTTCAATGTATTGCTCCCGATGCAATACTCTGACATTCTTTATAAGTCGTACAATTGACTTTCAATTTTGATTTCAACTTGCGCGGAACTGTTTATTTCAATGGAAACATGTTCGCTCTAGAGGAGGAATGCGACATAATACGGAGCAGGCAGCTCTTGTTCTGCAGCTGGCTCTTGTTCGCGTTATGGAGCTGGAAGGCGAGAACAGAAGCGCATAGCTGCTGGTGCAGCAACTACAACAGATGGACAAGCAGCAAATTGGAATGAATAATGCGGTTTGGACAACTCCGGAGCAAGGAATATTCAAGTGCAAATTGGGTATGTGCATTCGAGACGATCGTGAAAATTTTATTAGAGCACAAACCATGTCGAGGAATGGTAGCCCTCTACTTCGTGAAGCCAAAGCTTGGAGCTTGAAGGAAGCATTACATTGATTAGGAATTTGGGTTATACTAACATATCCATAGAAATAGATTGTAAAGTAGTTGTAGACGGTGTCGCCGGTAATCCCAATTCTCTCACACTTAATTTGGTGCTATTTTATCGATTTGTAAGGCTATGCTATTAGTATTACAAAACTTGAGGATTAGTGTTATGAGGAGACAATCCAACGATGTTGCTCATTTATTAGCTAAAGTATCATTGTCTTTTGCTAGTCATCAAAAGTTTGATTACATTCCATCTTGTATTGTGAATCTTTTGTTAAATGAAAGAAGTTAATTTTTTAACTGTAAAAAAAAGTCGGAGAATTCTCTATCATACAAGTCAGTTTTATAAATTTGAGTTAGATCAAACCCAAAATTTTAAACTGATATAAAAGTCTCTCTAAAATTTATTGGATTATTGACTATTAGATTTCCACTATTAAACCACCTGCCATTTATATATGCTCGACATAAAATTTGTTGTAAACAAATCACTTCATAAATCAATTTTATAAGATAAAATTACGCTCAACTCAAAATTTTTTGAGTAAAAATTGGTACCAATATGAAATTATCATCCACGCGACTTTAATGAGTAATAGACCCATTGTCTCACGGGATACTTGTATGAATAATTTTGAAGGTGACAATTTAGCGCCATTTTTCTTGTTAATTGTTGTTGAAGATCTTGTTGGATTATGTAAGAATTGAGGAGTTACGCTGTGTTTGGAAAACTCAATTAGACATTGTTTGGCAAGGACAAAAAGCTAGCTTATGATTTATGTCTTATAACTTATAAGCTAAAAAATCTGTATGTTAACAGTTTTTCCAAAAAGAGCTTATAGCTTATTTTACTGATTTATAGCTTATTTTTAAAACGCTATTTCAAGTAGCTTATGAGCTTATAACTTATCATATTTTTTTCCATTTTTACCATTGTTATTTTAACTAAAGCCCATTTTTACCCTTTATAATTTATTTTAATTTAAATTAAATTAAAACAATTATTTCTTTAGAATTCAAATCTTTTTCCGTAAAAAAAAAGAAAAAAAGAATACAAACCATTTCTTCTAAAAAAACTAATAACCATCTTTCATATATTTATATACACAATATCGTTCTTCGTTTATATATGCTCCACTCTCAATCATCTGCCATATATTATTTTGGATCAGTGTAATTGTAGTTAAAGTTTTTTTTTTTTTGAACAGGCATAGTTAATATTATCTTAATTTTTATCTGTTTAGTGACAAATTTACACAATTGTGTCAAATATATTGTATTATTATGTTTGATTTTAAATACTTTTATATAATTGAATCAATTTCAAGGGTCATACATGTACACTTTGACGTAAAAAATATATTACATTAAAATAAAAATATTAAAATAAAATAAAACTTCAGCTTACACAAATTAATTTAATAATATTGTTCAATTTTTTAAATAATAATAATAATATGTAAAAAAATATTACATTAATACATTTAAATTTTATCTTAAATATAACATTAATAAATTTAAAATATCATCTTAAACATAAATTTGATATAAATTTAATTATTAATTAATAATGTCATTTATGTCATTTTACACTTGTCATCTAGTTGATTTGCTAATTTTACCAAACACTGCAATTAGCTTATCAGCCATCAGCTATATAAGCTATAAGCTATCTGCTAGCTTATCAGCCATCCGCTAATTTTGCCAAATAGAGCCTAAATTAGCTTATAAGTTAAATGACTTGCTTGATATTAATCTTTGCATCACAAACTTATAACTTATTTTTTAGACGCGATTTCAAATACTTTATGAGCTTATAATTTATAATTTATCATTTTTTCTTCCATTTTTACTATTATTATTTTAACTAAAACTCATGTTTGTCTTCTATAATTTATTTTAATTTAAAATGAAACAAATATATTTTAAATATAAAATACCAAAGATCAATCTATATCTACACACAAAAAAGAAGATAAAGAATCGTAAATTCTTATTTCTATGGCGCTCAACCTGTCCCATTCTCAAATGATAACTATTATCGTAAATTCTATTTTTGTTTTTCTTCTAATTTCTCTAAACCTAGAAATTGGTCTTTTAGGGGCTGTTTTAAAAAAAAAAAAGGAACGAAAACAAAAAACTCACCATCTTACTGGAATGAATTGACTATTTAAGCCTATAATTGATTTTTAACACACTTAGATATATAAATAAAATAAATTACAAATGAAAAATATTTTATCCAACTCATGTATGCCAAAACATTGTCATGCCATTAATGAAGTGGCACATCAACAAAATTGACGGGGGACCAACAAAACCCAAGACTTGCATAATAGAGGGACTAAAAAGCTGATTTTAGAAATAGAGAGACTAAAAATTTATTTTATCTAAAATATGAGGACTAAAAGTGCATTTAAACCTTTAAAATATTACCAACAATAAATTAACCAAGCGGTAAGAGTTGTGAGTCCCTTAAATATGTGATGTGATCATGGCTTTATTTTTGGCTTCTGCGTATGAAAAAATTGCGCTAGGGGAGAGAGATTATTCATCGTCAATGGCGGTGTATACTTCGTACCACTATTATGGTAATTTTTTAAAAATAGGGTAAATAAGCTTTTACCCCATGCAAAGTAGGCGAATTTTGTTTTACCTGTAATTTTTTTTTGAGATTACCCCCTGTAATGTTGATGATTTTTTTCTAATTCATTTTACCCACTTCCGTTTTTTTAGGGGGTAAAATTAACTAGAAAAAAAATTGTCAACATTACAGGGGGTAATTTCAAAAAACAAAAATTATATGGGGCAAAATAAAACTCGCCTACTTTACAAGGGGTAAATGCCTATTTACCCAAAAAAATATTATAAGTTTTTCTACAAAAATTGAGCTAAAAATTTGATTTATAAATTCAGAATTTTGTTACTTTTACATTAACTTTTGGTCGATGTTTAAAAAATTCATATTTAATTCATTCAATATTAAATAATATTTTTGTACAAAAGGTAAATCTAAATTTCAATAAATGAGATTTTTATTATATTATATTCTAAATATAATTGCAAAAAACCATTCAAAGACCTAAAATAACGTTAGGTTTCAAGTGTGAGTGGTTAAATCTCATATCGACTATGAATGGAAAGAATGTTAAATTTATAAGAGAGATTATTCATTAACCTAATAGCTTAAAATTTTAGATGGAGATATGACGCGTCTTATATACTTGTAGTCCTGAAATATTTGATCCGATGTTTATCTCGAGCTCCTCCGAACTTTCAAACAAACAATACGTAATTTTTTTTATAACCACTAAAATAAACTATTAAAATTAAGTAAAAATTAAACTTAAATGTCTATAGGTGTCATAACATATTTAACTGTAACAAATAAATAAAAAGTCAAGTTGATGTTTTGTTTTTGACACAAAGTCACGTTGATTTTTTTTTTACACAAGTCAAGTTGATGTTAATTAATGAATGTAAAACGTGATTTGATTTTCATGAACATAAAACGTTTTTCGTTGCATAACATTATTGTACTATTTTTGCTTTAATTATATAAAAAAATTCAAATTGGTGGAATTTTTTTTTGATCAGAACCTAAATTATCCCATTCAAATTGACATTAGAGAGAATCGAACCTGAGACCTTAAAAAGAGCACACTCCCAGGTCCCAAGCCAATTGGTAGAATATATTAAATAATATAAATTCAATTTGTCAATGTTGGTGACAACAAAATAATTGATTTAATATGCATTGAGTTGAATTTAATTTGTCAATATGAAGTGAACAAACACAACATCAAGATGAAAAAAATAAAACAATGCCGAATTAAGACGACGACCAACACAACGTTGTACTAAGACAATAAAATCACAATAACAAAAATTAAACATATGAAAATCACTTATTTGATTAAAATGAAAATAAATATTATAGTGGTATTGGGATAAAAATTTATCTTAAACTATCCCTCTTTAATCAACGAAGAAGAAGAGAAAATTAGGTTAAAAAAAAATGGGACACTCGCTACTCTGTAGGTAGGGGCGGCTATGAAGCATGTGCGACGACATCGAACCTTCAAATTTTGGGGAAATTTTAAGGCTTTTAAATTTTAAGGTCCTCATATATTAGTAGATATATATTGTCAAATCCCAACATTGTAATTTTTTTGCATAGTTTTGGTTCTAGTCATTTCAAATTAAATTAAAACAGTTAAATTCAATCTTTGTAGTAAATTTAATCCTTGATTGATTTGTGTCTTTTTTAAATGTTTTATGCAATGACAATTATTTACAATTTAAATTGAGGATGATTTTTTAAAAAATTTAAGCATTTTTACTATGTGCCCATTTTTTATGTTCAGGTCGGGCCTCCAAATAGTCAGAGCCGACCCTCTGTAGGCTGATCAAAAGAAAAAAACATTGTATCTATAACAATATTATTGTACTATGTTAAGGAATGTTTTTTGTCTCAATGTAAAACCAATTGTTAAAATAGTTATAAATTGGACGACTTGGAAGGATAGCTTAATTGGTAATATCTATTATGAATTATATTGGAGGGTTGGAGTTCGAATCTTATTCTCGTACTCTTTAACGTTTATAATAATATATGATTTTAGCCACTAGGTTTGTGGAGAAAAAAATATAGGGTTAAATAGGTTTTTGATCTCTATAAAATAGCGATATGTTTTGGTCTATATAAACTTTTTATGCAAGCAATTTTAGTCCTTGCTAAATTCCAAAATTTTAAAAATTGTTTAATTATCCTTAAACTTTTAAATAATTTTTTTAGACATGTTTAGTTAAATCATTCTTTACAAAATTTCAGAATTTTTTAAGATGAAAAAAATTAAGTATGAATTTTTTAAATTTTAAAAGATATAGATAAAAGTAATTAAAGTTTCGACTTAATAATCAAATTTCAAGATTTTTAATTTTTTTCAAGGAACATTTTATAATATTCTAAACATGTTTGCAAAATAATCATTAAAAAATATACATTAGTTTAATAATAGAGACCAAAACTACATGCATAATACTTTAGTAGGGACCAAAACATGCAACTTTTTTTATAAGGACCAAAAACAAAATTTTATAATTTTATGGGGACCAAAAATATATTAACCAAATAATTAAAATAAAAATATTCTATGACATATAATTTTTTTCATTCACCCATTAGGGTTAGCCGTCATCCTTCTCTAAACTTTTCTCTCTATCCATTCTTCCATCTATAGGGGGTGGTTTTTGTTGAGACAAAATCCACTTTTGATGTTTTAAAGATTACAAACATCTTTGATAAAATCCCAAATTGATTCTGAATATTTTGTTGTCTAACAAGTGCTTTTGAGTGGTTAAAAGCTAAAACAGATCCATAGAAACAAATGCTAAAAGTTTGACAGGAAATCATGAAGCAAGATCAATCTAAGATCATTCTGACAAACAGTCAGCCACTATTAAATTACTTGTCAATAAGTTCAGAACAAATAAGCACTTTTTTTATGGGATATAGAATCAAATCTATACAGGACTTCATCCACTTTGAGCAAGGAATTTATTATCAATCATAAGGCTTTAAATCATAAGACTTACCACTTTGAGCTTTTGGGAAAAGCCAAAGATTTGCTAAGCACATGGCCTCATAAGTTTGAAACTGATATCATGGTTTTTATTCTAAGTACCTAGACCAATCACAACATCACAGCAAAGCCTTAACTCATGGTTAAGGATGTACTTGAAGCCAAGACAAAAGAAAACATTCTTTAAGAAGAAACTAGGCAAGTACAACTAGGCCTTATCCTTAAAGTACATATCCAGCTGCAAATCTTCCAGCAACTACAGCTGTGCACAACTCTACAATTACAGCTCTTAAATGGATAAGGATCAAGAAGAAAACATAGGCCACGCTCCAGCTCAATTTTAAGAATGATTCAAGACTGATTCAAGAATGAATAGTAACAGATTAGCACACAGATTTTGCAAAACTGCTCCAACTGTCATGTGTACTTTCTGAACAGATCAAACGGCTATTTTGTGTACTTTAAGCTTGGGAAACAAGCATACTACAGCAAGGAACAACTCACACAGCTGTGAGCCAAAATTCAGATCTACACCTTGCATTTATGAAGCAAAGAATGAATTAAGATTGTGCAGAGATTATTGGACCTATGCTAAAAGCCTAGCTTGAAGAATTAAACTGAAGTGTAACGGCTATTTTTAGGCTCCAACGGATACATCCTCTACTCATTGCCAAACACCAATCTGCCTCTATAAAAGGAACAAGGTATCAAGCTTTGAAGCATCAGTTCTGCTAAGCAATCACCAAGCATTTGAAAAATTCTCTCATACAGATCTGGTTGTATTAAATTTAATCATTCTCATTCTCTGTTAAGTAAATCAAAAGGATTAAGAAAATCCAACTCTTAGAATAGAGAACTCACTGTTTTAAGCTTCTCACTTTGTGTTGAGATTTGTAAAAGCTTAGAACCAAATCTTTACTAAATCTGTGATCTCAAGTCAATAGGTGTTTATTGATTGAGTGCTTAGTCAGGTGTGACTAAGGTGATATCAAGCTGTAAGTGCTTAGAAGAAATTGGTCTTAGGTCTAGATCAAGGTTTGAAATCTGTGTAATCTTGGATCTGTAAAATCAGAAGATTATAGTGGATAAACTCACAGGTGGTGGGGACTGGACGTAACCCAAGATTTAAGGGTGAACCAGTATAAAATCTTTGGTGTTATTTCTCTTACTCTCTTACTCCTTAATTTCAAACTGTTTTGATCAAAACTGTATTTTAAGATCATTCTCAGATTGATCTTAAAACTCTGCTATTCTTTTTTATCTTTCATTAACATAGTCTGATCCTTAGTAAAGTAAAATTTTTAAAAGGTACACAACACAAACCCCCCTTTCTTGTGTAAAACTTTGCTACTTCTGTTTTTGGCCATTTTTGGCCCGAAATCACCCCTCAACACCATTTTTTTCTTTTTTATTTAAATAAATGGTTATCCACATAGGTTTGCTTCTTGTTCCTGATAGAACACTAAGGGGTATTTGTTGAGTCTTTGGTTGTTGGCTGCATTTTTGGTAAAACAAACCTTGAAGCAGGATGGGCGACATGATGCCTCAAGCATCGGATCATGTTACTGGAAGTGTTACTTGTGCGCCAAGCATGCGCGTTTCCTATTTATGCGCGTTTCTCTCTCATGAATCATATCTTGTGCTTTAAGAAAGGTTTTATTTTCTAAACATATCTTTTGTTTAAAAGATTGCTTTGGAAATTATTGTGAAGATTGGAAAAAGATTTATTTCAAATATATCTTCAAGAAGATTGTAGCTGGATATTCTCTACACCAGCTGTATTATTTAAACCCGATTTACTCAGGAAGCCCATGCTACTCGTGGCTATATAAGGATGACTCCAGACCTAGTTTTACTTACTTAAGCCGTTATTGAAGAATAGAGTTTTTAGGGTTTGAGTCTTGTTAATTGTGAGCCTTAGCTTGTATCACTTTGATGCACGTATAAGGACTGCGTTTTTATTGAGTTATAATCTCAAGTATTTGCGCTCTGAAGCTTTTAAGCAAGGAGCATAGGTTTACATCACTCTAAGCCTTTAGGTACGAGTGTTTAGTTTTCTAGGAGTGTGTCTCCGTTTTAATTATATTGAGCCAGTGCGAAGATTAGTAAACCGGAGGTTGTTTATGCAGGAAGTCTTCAAACTGAGAGGAGGTGAGCAGAGGTTCTCGTATCTAGGAGTTCCTAGGTAGAAGTCTAGACGGGTAGTTGTTAGGTGATAAGTTGTAAACATGGTGTTTAGCTTTGAACTAGCTTTACTTAGTGGATTTCCTTCCTGGATTGGTATCCCCCAGAGTAGGTTGTTGTTTGCGCTGAACCGGGTTAACAAATACTTTGTGTTCTTTATTTGTTTTCTTTAATTTGCTTTGCATTATTACGTGGTAGAACTGTCACAGTGCTTAGAGCATCGTGTTGCACATTAGGCTTAGCGTGCCAGGAATTTCAGTATTAATTACTAAGTGCTATGGTTATGTGTAACACCCTAACCCCTCAAGCGCGTATTTATTAAATATAAACAAACAAACACTTAGCAAATTAAGGCGTTACAATTTTTTTTATCATAAAACGGAACTGAATAAATACATATTCAAGCATGCATACAATTTCATTTTTCATTAATACAACAGCGGAAATAAACCAAGCAATTATAAAGCTTAAGAATGTAAACATTTTCTAAATCAACCAACTTATAACATTAACATTAAAATAATTGGAAATGGCATCAAACAATAACCAAGTTTCCAACACATGTTAATATCATAATTACATGATTAGCAAGGTAAGTATTAGGATTCAAATACAAACGATCCCGACTCGGTGTTACAATATCAGAGCATAACCCTATACAACTCATCAAAAGCTAATCTAATCTAGGAGTAGCACCGCTAAAATCCTCACCAAAAAGTATGCTACACAAAGCACGATCTCCTATCACTGAGCGGATCCGTCAACCTGGGAATCTGAACCCCAAAGTTCAGAAATTAACACAAAATAAGAAAGTTAGATTACATAATCCACAAAATCATAAGTATAAGGTACACTTACTACTTCAATGAAATTATAAACATAATTCAATTCTAACTCATCAACATAATCTTAACACATATACAAGTATTCAAGATTCACCACACAAACACAAATAATCACTTAACACATAAATGCACATTCTCCTAATGCATCTAATGTCACAACCGATGTCATGTCACCCTAGACACGACTAATGCATATGGTACCATTCGTCTTTATTAGAGTATCTCACCTCTAATATTCTCCATTATCAGTTACATATAACCCGATAATTCTCCATTTTTAGAATATATAATTCTAACTCCATATACAATTCATGAATGCATGTATGCTCATGAATACTCACACATAGTCAATACATTAGGTATTAGACATCTCCATAATTTAAGTAGAACACAAATCCACTTACTCCATCATTAAGATAATTTGCAATCTAAACACACATACTCAATACTCCAATTAACAACAATACCAACAATTAATCATTGCAAAAGAATACCAATGAAACATGTTATCATACTCCAATCACATGTAAAACTTAAAGAAAATGAAATAAATGTCAGGGTTGGTCGCTCAGCGAAGACTGGCGAGCACTGACGAGCACAAGTCAGACTGAACCGGGTTAACAAATACTTTGTGTTCTTTATTTGTTTTCTTTAATTTGCTTTGCATTATTACGTGGTAAAACTGTCACAGTGCTTAGAGCATCGTGTTGCACATTGTGCTTAGCGTGCCAGGAATTTCAATTGGCATCAGAGCAGGCACCCTGCCTGTTTCTAGGGTGAGATTCAGGACCTAAAATCTCTGGCATCATGGAAAAGGACGGAGGATACATGAATAGACCACCTTTGCGCAATGGATCCAACAACTATGACCATTGGAAATCTAAAATGACTGCTTTTCTGAGATCTATTGATAGCAAAGTCAGGAAAGCTGTGTTAACTGGATGGGATCATCCCACTTATGCTAGCAAGGAAGGTACCTCAACGGGGGTGCAGAAACCTGAAGTAGAATGGACTCCAGAAGAGGAAACTGCAGCCCACTATAACCACAAGGCTATCTATGCTTTGTTTAATGGAGTAGACACTAGTGTTTTCAAACTCATCAAAAATTGTGTGTCAGCCAAAGAAGCGTGGGAAATATTGAAAACATGCTATGAAGGAACTACCAAAGTGAAACAGTCAAAGATTCAACATCTCACATCCAAGTTCGAAGCCCTGAGAATGAAAGATGATGAGAGCATTCAGGACTTTCACTTGAGTCTCCTAGACATTGCAAACTCTTTTGAAGCCTTGGGAGAAAAAATATCTGATGAGAAACTGTCAAGAAAGCTCCTTAGATCTCTTCCCAAGAGATTTGATATGAAGGTTACTGCTATTGAGGAAGCACACGATATCTCCACCATGAAAATGGATGAATTGGTTGGATCTCTTCAAACCTTTGAAATTGTTCTCAATGACCGAGGTGACAAAAAGAACAAGAGCATTGCCTTTGTCACAAACACTGAAGATGATGTTGCTGAAAGTGATGATGAAGAGGGAGATAGCATATCAGATGCTATTGCCATGCTTGGAAGACAGTTCAACAAAGTGTTGAAAAGAGTTGATCATAGGAATCGACAGAATGGGCAAAGCATCAGATTCGACATCAACAAGCAGCCAAATAATTTCAAGAAAAACAAGCCTGAAGAAGAGAGCAGTCAAAACAAGGTTGTTCAGTGTCATGAGTGTGAAGGTTATGGACACATAAGGTCAGAATGTGGTACTTATCAGAAAAGACAAAAGAAAGGGCTAACCGTTTCTTGGTTAGATGAAGACAGTGATGAACAAGGTGAATCAGCAAGACATATGGCTGCCTTTACTGGAACTTGTGTCACGGATTGGGATTCTGATGAAGATGGGGATGTATCTTATGAGGAACTTGCTAGCACTTACAAAGAATTACTCACTAGATATGAAGAGATGTGTAGGATTCTTGAAAAGCAAAAGAAGACTATCAACAAACTTCAAGCTGAAGTAAACACACAGATTGAAAAGGCAACACAAGCAGAAGAAAAAGTCACCCAAGTCAATGCTCAAATGGAAGACTTAAGGAAACGTGTGAGCCAACTGAACTCAGGAACAGATCTTCTTGAAGAAATTCTGGAGAATGTACCAAGTGGTAAGGCAAAGTCAATTGGGTACAACTACTCAAGTCTGAATCAGTATCAACAGGACACTGAAACTAAGTTTACAACTGCTGAAGATGTTTTTGATCCTTTCACTGGGAAGGTGATGTTGAAACATCATACTCAACATTCTAAAGCCTATCCAGTTCCAAAGTTTGCTCTTGATCCAAAACCTCTTGTTCACCAAAGATCCAAAAATCAGAGGAGATATCGTAGATGGGTGTGTCATCACAGTGGAAAACGAGGACACATTAGACCTTTTTGCTACAAGCTGTATGGGTATCTTGATCAGAAGCCTCAACCAAATGTTGTGCAGAAAGAGGAAGTTATCAAGAAGGAGTGGAAGCCTAAAGGAGAAAATGTTAGTTTAATTGCTCACACATCTCTTAGAGCATCATCAAGGGAAGATTGGTATTTTGATAGTGGATGCTCTAGACACATGACTGGTGAAGAGAAGTATCTCATAAATATGAGATCCTACAAGTTTAGTTTTGTAACTTTTGGAGATGGTACAAAAGGAGAAATAGTAGGAATTGGGGATCTGATCAGCCATGGATTGCCCAACCTGGAGAATGTGCTCTTAGTCAAAGGCCTCACAGCAAATCTGATTAGCATCAGCCAACTGTGTGATCAAGGCATGAAAGTTAACTTCACCAAATCTGAATGTTTAGTCAACAATGAAGAAGGACAACTAATGCTGAAAGGCACTAGATCTAAAGACAACTGCTATTTGTGGATGCCTCAGGAAGAAGCCTTCACATCCACTTGTCTTGTCACCACAGAAGATGAAGTCCAACTATGGCACCAGAAATTGGGACATCTCAATTTGAAAGGAATGAAGAAAGCCATGTCAGCTGAAGCCATCAGAGGCCTTCCCAGGCTCAAGATCATTTAGGGTAAAGTGTGTGGAGAATGCCAAATTGGAAAGCAAATCCAAATGTCGCATCCAATGTTGGAGCATCAGACAACCTCCAAGATTCTTGAATTGTTACACATGGATCTCATGGGACCCATACAGGTTGAAAGCTTGGAAGGAAAGAGGTATGTTCTTGTGGTAGTAGATGATTATTCTAGATACACATGGGTGAATTTCATTAGAGAAAAATCAGATGCCTTTGATGTTTTCAAGGAGTTGTGTATCCAGATTCAAAGAGAAAAGGGAATAAATGTTGATCAAAGCCTCTATAGAAGCATGATTGGTAGCTTGTTGTACTTGACTGCAAGTAGACCTGACATCACTTATGATGTTGGAGTGTGTGTTAGATATTAGGCAGACCCTAAGGTAAGTCACTTGACTCAAGTTAAGAGAATTTTGAAGTATGTGAATGGAACCTGTGACTATGGAATAATGTACTCCCATTGTGAAGACTCTGCCCTATATGGATACTGTGATGCTGATTGGGATGGAAGTGCAGATGATAGAAAGAGTACTTCAGGAGGTTTGTAAGACCCAAGATTTCACTGTACAATTTTCCTAAGGAACTTTAGTGTCGGCTAAGTTTTTAGGGTTTTTGATGAAGCGGTTTTGTGAGTATCATCGCAATTATAGGTTTTTGCTGTAATGGAGCCTGTTTTGTGCTCGTGCGTTGTAAAGACACAGACTTTTGTCCTGTAATCCTCTTTGGTTAATACGAAGGTTACTGTATATTCAGTTTAACGAGTTTTGGGATTATTCTTGTTTTTGGATAAACGAGTAGGAAATTTACCCGTCGTTGTAAAATTTTACTGCGTCTGTTTTAAGTGAGATTTTAATTAGAGACTTTATATATCGGCGCGAGTTAGAATCTGATTTCAGAATATTTCTTGGAGCTAAGGAAATAAATTTCAGTCGGAGAATCAAGTTTAGCGATAGTTTTTAGAAATGGTTTTCGTTGAACTTTTACCTCGTAGATTTTCTATTTTCCGCAAGTTAGACCATTAGCGAAGTACGACTCGTCGAGAGCGAACGCGAGAGCTGAGTAGCGTAAAGCAAGATATCTAGATATTTATTCCAAAAAGTCATCATGACTTAATTAGATCCAATGGCTAGGGTTTGATTAGAAAACTTTGCACTATTTGATCCAAAGGCCCTCATTGATCATGACTAATTATGTGAGGGGATTAGTAATCAATTGATGATAGAGGAAAATCACAAAATACTCCCTCCTCTCCTCACTCTCTCGGCCGACTCACTCACTCTCTCATTCATCCATTCAAAAATTTCAATTCTCATCTTCTCAAGTTTGGATCATTAACTTGCCAAGAATCTTCTTCACTTAAGGTAACTAACCTCTTCTTTTCCTTATCTTGCCTTAAACCTCTTAGATTTTTGGTTTGTGATGATTATGTTCTTGAGGAAAAAAATTCTATAATCTAGTTTTAATTAGTTTTTGGTTCCATAGAAGTGTGTATGAGTAGTAGACTAACTTGCTCAAGCTAAGTGGTGTTGATTCCCATGGTTAAATCTATGTTTTCACAAAATTTTGGTTAAGGGTTTGAAGAATTTTTTTGAAAAGATCATAAACTTGAATTTTGTTTTGAGATTTTGTTTTTGATGTTAGTTTTGGGCTTTGTGGCAAAATGGATGTTTGATTATGAACTTTGTTTTGAAAAATAAGAAAATTATTTATTTGGTGTTCTTGAGTAGTTGATGAACATGAGTAAGGGAATGTTGTTTTGAATTTCAAAATTGTTCTAAGACAATTGTGTAGGCATGATCGTAGTTTTAAAGAAATGATTGTGATATGGTTTGTTTGGGGAATAAGATGTGTTGATTTTGTCTTAAGGAAAATCAATTCGAAATCGCCAAAAAGTGTAGTTTGATTTAAAATGATTTGGATTGTTCGGGTAAATGGTTTTGGGGTATTATAGGATATTACCATGCTTTTAGAATTGAAAATTTTTGAGTGATTATGGGATTTATAAATTTTTGGCCGTGGCCAAAGGAGGAAAAAAGGGGAAGAATTTCAAAATTTTCTAAGTCCACAATGATAAGAAAATGATCATGATATTGGTGAATGATCATAGGTTTTTAAAAGGATGATTATAGAGTTTTAGTTGGAAAGAAAACTTCTATTTCGTCGGAATATTTTTGAAGAGTTTCTGGTTTGTTTTCAAATGGTTAAGATTGTGTGAAAATGTTTTCCTTGAGGTTGGAAGTAATAGTAATAGGTGATATGCTTTGAAAACAAAATGAATTTCGTGTGACTAAAATAATGTCTTTAACTTCGTGAATTTTTATCGCCATGGGAAGAACTTGGAATCGCTAGGTGAGAGAGTTAGAAAGTACCTTAAACCCCCCTAGACTTTTGAGAGCAAGTTTCGTTTCGATAGGATGTACGATGAGTATTTTATTGATTTTACGCTACATATATTTTAGGTAGCGTGAATTGTAGAATTTCGCGAGAAAGGTTAACGGAAGCTTGCCGAGGTAAGGGCATCACTTTATTTCTGTCTTTTCACTGAGTTATAACATGTTTGTTGGTTATTTTCGGTGATGCGTGTTTGTGTGTTTGGCATGTATGTGTTATGTATTTTCGTGATGAGAAAGTGTTTACAATACGTGCGTTGTTTTACATATGATTGGAGATGTATGTATGAACATGTGGGTGAATACATATGATTGGAAATGTATGTATGCTTGTTATGTTTGTCTTACATATGATTTTGCGAAATATATGTGTTGACATGTGGTGTGATTACATATGCTTGTATGATATGTAAAGTGTTGCATGAGCATATATGATTGTGTATGTCGGTTGGAGACTGCACGGGGTGTGTCGGTTGGAGACTGCCCTATATATGCTAAATAGAAATATATGTCATGCATTTCATAGTCGTGTATGTCGGTTGGAGACTGCACGGGGTGTGTCGGTTGGAGACCACCTAATCCTGCGGGATTTTATTGAGTCGGTGTTTGTCGGTTGGAGACTTCACCTGCCCTGCGGGGTATAGTAGGGGTTGGACCTACGACTCTCTGTGGAGAGGTTAATTCCGGAATTCATGCATGTGGCGAACCAGTGATTGGTTGTCACGCTCATTGTAGAATTCTGCATTAGGCTTTGTGTGCATTATTTATATAAGCCGTTGGTGGGAATTACTTTGTGTTTAAAGAGCTTTCTCTGTTGGTATTTGTGGAAATTTGTTATGTGTACATCTTTCGCACCGGTTATATATATATACTTTTATTTTGTGGTGACCCTTTCTTTCATTTGCGGGCTCATCCCACCCAGATGATGGGTTAGGTCGTGGTGTCGACGGTGGCTGTTCCAGGCCCCAGTGAGATGTTGGAGCTTTGGCTTAGTTAGACTATGCGCCGGTGTGGGTTGTACACCGTGCTTTTTGGGTGTAGGCATAGGATTCTAACTTGGTTTGTTGTAAGTATTTGAATACTTAGACTTGGATTGTAATTATTCAGGAATACACTTTGCTTGTCGAAGCACCTTATGGTAATGAGTTCTTTTGTATATTTGAATGCCGGCTCATTTAAAATCTTTTTATGCGCACTCTGAGCGTTAGTTGAAAAAGAAAAAAAAAATTAAATGGCCTTTTTGGTCTTTGAAAATTCGGGGTGTAACATTGTGGTATCAGAGCCCGGCTTTAAATCTTCAAAGGGAAAGTGTGCACTTGAGTCGTTAGTCCAGAGTCGGTTAGAACATAGCTAGAGTTGTGTTAGTTCTAGCGGTTGCTTTTGTTGTGTTATGGGTTTTGTGGTAGGTTATTTTGTGTTTAGCATGGGATATGCCTAGACACTGGTTTGTGTCTTACTGAGGTAATGCAGGGAGTGAGGCTTCAGTAAGTGGAATTGTGAAACCCCCAAGCCTTGGTCGAATTTAGTCGACAAGTGTCTCTAAATTCCTTAGATGCGGCAGTCCGAAGATGACGGACTTGAGCGAACAAGAACTACAAGTGATTCTTGAAAGTAATATAATGGATGAGAAGTGGCGTTAGATGTTGCCACTCAGAGGTGCTGGTTATGGACGAGTGAACGTCAATTGATAAAGGATTTTAAGTAAGGATCAGATTGGGACGACCTTCTGAAGTTGATATGGGATGTCCGTCTGGTGAGTTCAGACGAGACTTGATGAAGTCGTTTAGTTGTCAAGAGGATGCAACCACTGTAGATATGGTGGAACATGCAGAGATGTCAGTTGGATTTAATTACAATGATTGGATTACCATTGGGGCAACTTGTATTGGAAATAAAGTGCATCGCGCGTCAAGAGTAAGTGAACTTGGTGGTGTTATAAGACGGTTGCGCGAACGATGGGTACCTTAAGGGTTTAATTCAAGTGTGTGAGATAAATTAGATTCGAAACTAAGATTAGTAAGGATGGATCTTGTGATGATTGAAGGTAGGAGACCAAGTATCATGTTGATAAGTGACAATCTATACATAGTTCGGGAGATAGTAAGTATAGATGTCGGTGTGAAACGAAATTATAGGTGATTGATTATTGGATAAAAGGTGGATTTGGAGAGATGTTTAGGTAAGAACGAGGAGTTCAACCTTGGAAAGTGAGTTGTATGTCGATGACGGGTGATACCGGAGGTGTGTAGTATGGGAATACCTAGAGAATTGTAGCAGTATAAGCTGGAATTGTCAGTAATTGGCAGGTAAACCATAAGAGAAAGTAAACATTTTGAGAAAATCTTAGAGATTAGTCAAGATTTGAGTAGAGATCCTGTGTGGATGTGAGTTTAAGTTAACAATTTTGATCGACCAAGAGGGTTGAAGGACTAAGTGGCATCTTGAATCTATGATGCCATGAGGGTCGAGGTAGGCAAGTTTTAAATAATTCAAGTTATGGACGAGAATTTTTGGAGATATTCTAGAAAGGTCGTGTATGAACAGGAAAAGAGTTGTTAGTAAGAGTACTAAGACAATAAGAGTTGATAGTTGGAAGGAATTTTATTGTATATTAGGATTAAACGGATGGTATGACAAGTAATTGTAGTTCTTGAGCAGTAAATTCAAGAGTTTGATTTGGGTATCGAACGTACTAAGGATAAAATCATAGCGAAGTGTCGTGCGTTGGTAGATATTTTGATAAGTTGAGCATTAAGATTTGAGATAAGTGTTAAAGGTTTGATAGCTGAGTAACATGAGTCGATTTGTAGGCGAATTACAGTGACCCTATAAGGACGAGTTTAGATATAGTCATTCATAAGAGATGATTGTTAGTGAAAAGTTAGAAGTGAATAAGAAAACGATGAGTGACGGGATGTAAGAGCTTGGTTAGCTAGAACTTGAGGTCTAGGAATTTATTCCCGGTGGGAACAACTTTATGACTTTAGAATAGTCACGATGATGAAAGATCAATCGAATGGGAGAAGAGTGTACTTGTTTGGAAACAAGTTAATGTGGGACGAGAGTAATTGGCTTGTGTGCGGCGAATTAAAGATGTTGTTTTGATTTAACAAGTTATTGGTCATGATGGTTTGGGAACCAACTCTAGACAGTTGTTGAACTAGAAAGTTGCAAAGTAGTAGATTGATGATACAGGTCTGATTGGAGTTTTGTAGAGGTTATGACATCGATGAGTTAGTCGTAAAGGGAGGTTAGTCATGAAAAGAATGTGTTAACAATAAGTGTGGCTAGTGGTGTTTCTAGCCGAACTCGTAGAGAAAATGTTCCATTGTTTGGTTGTCTTTCACTTGATGATTCATCTTCAAAGAGGAGAAAGAGTGATGTAGATGAAATGGTTTGTGGATCTGTTTCTGGGTCTAGAAAAGAATGAGGATTTAGAGAGAAGCCCATGAAGATGTGGCTTATGCCAATTGAAGATTGGCGAAGGGATTTGTCTCACACCTAATTTTGGAAATAAGAAGGATAAGAAATTGTCTAATGGCAAGTTGATGGAAGCTTGTAGAGCTTTGGTTCATTGTAGTGGTTACAATGAAGAGAGACGTGGTATGATGGAAATCGGTGGTGAGTAAGTATAAGGGATTCGGGTGTTGTCAACAAGGATGGTTAGACAATAGTAATGTGAGGAATGCCCTAAGAGTTATTTTGAAGGTAGGTACCTCGACGAGAATGGTGATGTTCGGAGTGTTTAGGAATGGTCAGGGTGACCAACTCTTTTGAGTAAGAGAGGATGTTATTGTAAGAGAAAAAAGAACTCAGGATAGTTCAGGAATAGAATGAGAATACGTTGTGAAGGGGATGTGCGCCGACGAGGGCCGTCGACGAGGATAAACGTTTGTTTAAGGCACGCGAGATGCGTCTAAGTGCCATTTTGGAAGTAATGTTAACGTATAAGGAACCGATTCTGGGGAATTGGAGATTTGGATAAGGGAGTCCAAGAGAAGTAGATGGTTTAGTTTGGCAAGTGCCAAGATTATGAGGAGTGTAATTACCAACTGGAGGTGGGGGTGGTATTATTTAAGTCGTGATTGGAAATAGATCCGTATGTGAGCAGACGGTTCGGCATATTCATTGAGTCGCGGACTGATGGATAGTGGTAAGGTGGGAAAATCTTCTAGAAGAGAAGACAACTTGTTTGGAATGAAATAGTTTTGGTGGTAATTGCCGTGGTGACACTGTACTACTATTGGATGATACTCCACGGATACTTCAAGAGTGGAAGCATGAGAGCTTATGCGACATGTGTTGATCGTTGTGTCTTACGACTTTGATCTTGTATTCGTAAGAGATCGAGGGAAACGTGTGGGAAAACCTTAAAGGAAGTGTTGGACCATTGTGCCTCGGAGGACCTTGAGCACAAGTGGAATGAAGTATCACTTAAGTTGGGTAAAGAGGGTCTAAACCACCATCAAGATTGTCGACTATCTATTGACAAATTGAGGGACTGGCCGTCCTTAATTTATTGTTGATAGTAGACGGAATCGTGTTGAATGGAATTGACTAGCTTTGCTAGCTTTGGTGGTGCGCAGAAAGTTTCGGTGTTTCTTTTGGAGGGTAGTCAGTCACTGCTTCGCGTGAACCTAGTGGTTTAGGCTATGTCGCGGAGGCAAAATAAGTGATTTTGGAAAAAAATTTGTGTGGACCTTTGAACATTTGAGGAACTCGAGGTTGTGAACCTCTGTTGTGAGGTTAATTTTTGAGTGGTGAACTCGTTGAGAGTGGCGGTTGAAGCACGGTTGTGCCAGTGTGTTGGTGAGAGTATCTGTGTGACTTCACCCGGTGTTAGCGTCTGTGTGGCTACACCTAATCCGAGGGATTTTGTTGAGTTGGTGATGGTAATAACTAGTTGAGTTGTTACTCTTACCTTTAGTTTCGAGGGCGAAACTTCTTTTTGGAGGGTAGTAATGTAAGACCCAAGATTTCACTTTACAATTTTCCTAAGGAACTTTAGTGTCGGCTAAGTTTTTAGGGTTTTTGATGAAGCGGTTTTGTGAGTATCATCGCAATTATAGGTTTTTGCTGTAATGGAGCCTGTTTTGTGCTCGTGCGTTGTAAAGACACAGACTTTTGTCCTGTAATCCTCTTTGGTTAATACGAAGGTTACTGTATATCCAGTTTAACGAGTTTTGGGATTATTCTTGTTTTTGGATAAACGAGTAGGAAATTTACCTGTCGTTGTAAAATTTTACTGCGTCTGTTTTAAGTGAGATTTTAATTAGAGACTTTATATATCGGCGCGAGTTAGAATCTGATTTCAGAATATTTCTTGGAGATAAGGAAATAAATTTCAGTCGGAGAATCAAGTTTAGCGATAGTTTTTAGAAATGGTTTTCGTTGAACTTTTACCTCGTAGATTTTCTATTTTCCGCAAGTTAGACCATTAGCGAAGTACGACTCGTCGAGAGCGAACGCGAGAGCTGAGTAGCGTAAAGCAAGATATCTAGATATTTATTCCAAAAAGTCATCATGACTTAATTAGATCCAATGGCTAGGGTTTGATTAGAAAACTTTGCACTATTTGATCCAAAGGCCCTCATTGATCATGACTAATTATGTGAGGGGATTAGTAATCAATTGATGATAGAGGAAAATCACAAAATACTCCCTCCTCTCCTCACTCTCTCGGCCGACTCACTCACTCTCTCATTCATCCATTCAAAAATTTCAATTCTCATCTTCTCAAGTTTGGATCATTAACTTGCCAAGAATCTTCTTCACTTAAGGTAACTAACCTCTTCTTTTCCTTATCTTGCCTTAAACCTCTTAGATTTTTGGTTTGTGATGATTATGTTCTTGAGGAAAAAAATTCTATAATCTAGTTTTAATTAGTTTTTGGTTCCATAGAAGTGTGTATGAGTAGTAGACTAACTTGCTCAAGGTAAGTGGTGTTGATTCCCATGGTTAAATCTATGTTTTCACAAAATTTTGGTTAAGGGTTTGAAGAAAAATTTTGAAAAGATCATAAACTTGAATTTTGTTTTGAGATTTTGTTTTTGATGTTAGTTTTGGGCTTTGTGGCAAAATGGATGTTTGATTATGAACTTTGTTTTGAAAAATAAGAAAATTATTTATTTGGTGTTCTAGAGTAGTTGATGAACATGAGTAAGGGAATGTTGTTTTGAATTTCAAAATTGTTCTAAGACAATTGTGTAGGCATGATCGTAGTTTTAAAGAAATGATTGTGATATGGTTTGTTTGGGGAATAAGATGTGTTGATTTTGTCTTAAGGAAAATCAATTCGAAATCGCCAAAAAGTGTAGTTTGATTTAAAATGATTTGGATTGTTCGGGTAAATGGTTTTGGGGTATTATAGGATATTACCATGCTTTTAGAATTGAAAATTTTTGAGTGATTATGGGATTTAGAAATTTTTGGCCGTGGCCAAAGGAGGAAAAAAGGGGAAGAATTTCAAAATTTTCTAAGTCCACAATGATAAGAAAATGATCATGATATTGGTGAATGATCATAGGTTTTTAAAAGGATGATTATAGAGTTTTAGTTGGAAAGAAAACTTCTATTTCGTCGGAATATTTTTGAAGAGTTTCTGGTTTGTTTTCAAATGGTTAGGATTGTGTGAAAATGTTTTCCTTGAGGTTGGAAGTAATAGTAATAGGTGATATGCTTTGAAAACAAAATGAATTTCGTGTGACTAAAATAATGTCTTTAACTTCGTGAATTTTTATCGCCATGGGAAGAACTTGGAATCGCTAGGTGGGAGAGTTAGAAAGTACCTTAAACCCCCCTAGACTTTTGAGAGCAAGTTTCGTTTCGATAGGATGTACGATGAGTATTTTATTGATTTTACGCTACATATATTTTAGGTAGCGTGAATTGTAGAATTTCGCGAGAAAGGTTAACGGAAGCTTGCTGAGGTAAGGGCATCACTTTATTTCTGTCTTTTCACTGAGTTATAACATGTTTGTTGGTTATTTTCGGTGATGCGTGTTTGTGTGTTTGGCATGTATGTGTTATGTATTCTCGTGATGAGAAAGTGTTTACAATACGTGTGTTGTTTTACATATGATTGGAGATGTATGTATGAACATGTGGGTGAATACATATGATTGGAAATGTATGTATGCTTGTTATGTTTGTCTTACATATGATTTTGCGAAATATATGTGTTGACATGTGGTGTGATTACATATGCTTGTATGATATGTAAAGTGTTGCATGAGCATATATGATTGTGTATGTCGGTTGGAGACTGCACGGGGTGTGTCGGTTGGAGACTGCCCTATATATGCTAAATAGAAATATATGCCATGCATTTCATAGTCGTGTATGTCAGTTGGAGACTGCACGGGGTGTGTCGGTTGGAGACCACCTAATCCTGCGGGATTTTATTGAGTCGGTGTTTGTCGGTTGGAGACTTCACCTGCCCTGCGGGGTATAGTAGGGGTTGGACCTACGACTCTCTGTGGAGAGGTTAATTCCGGAATTCATGCATGTGGCGAACCAGTGATTGGTTGTCACGCTCATTGTAGAAGTCTGCATTAGGCTTTGTGTGCATTATTTATATAAGCCGTTGGTGGGAATTACTTTGTGTTTAAAGAGCTTTCTCTGTTGGTATTTGTGGAAATTTGTTATGTGTACATCTTTCGCCCCGGTTATATATATACATACTTTTATTTTGTGGTGACCCTTTCTTTCATTTGCGGGCTCATCCCACCCAGATGATGGGTTAGGTCGTGGTGTCGACGGTGGCTGTTCCAGGCCCCAGTGAGATGTTGGAGCTTTGGCTTAGTTAGACTATGCGCCGGTGTGGGTTGTACACCGTGCTTTTTGGGTGTAGGCATAGGATTCTAACTTGGTTTGTTGTAAGTATTTGAATACTTAGACTTGGATTGTAATTATTCAGGAATACACTTTGCTTGTCGAAGCACCTTATGGTAATGAGTTCTTTTGTATATTTGAATGCCGGCTCATTTAAAATCTTTTTATGCGCACTCTGAGCGTTAGTTGAAAAAGAAAAAAAAAATTAAATGGCCTTTTTGGTCTTTGAAAATTCGGGGTGTAACAAGGTTGCTTCTTCCTAGGAAACAATTTAATATCTTGGTTTAGTAAAAAGCAGAATTGTGTGGCACTATCTACTGCTGAGGCAGAATACATAGCAGCTGGGAGTAGCTGCTCACAACTTGTATGGATGAAACAAATGCTGAAGGAATACGATGTTGAACAGGATGCTCTAACATTGTACTGTGACAACATGAATGCCATAAACATCTCAAAGAATCCAGTTCAGCATAGCAAGACAAAGCATATTGACATCCGTCATCACTACATAAGAGATCTTGTTGAGAACAAGGTTGTAACTCTGGAACATGTAGGCACAAAGGAACAAGCTGCAGATATTTTCACTAAGGCACTAGATACAGTTCAATTTGAGAAGTTAAGGGGCAAGCTAGGAATTTGCCTCTATGAGGAGTTATAGCAGTTAATGAGCTTGAGGCGTGCAACTGTCATTTTTTCCCTCTCCAACTTATGTGTGCACGCTTTCCTAGGAGAATCAAATCAAATTCCTTCTTCCCATTACACATGGTATGTGCTATCAGATGACCTAACAACTAGTGTGTGTTATCTGTATGTT
Organism: Trifolium repens; assembly: GCA_030408175.1. Classification (NCBI taxonomy): domain Eukaryota; kingdom Viridiplantae; phylum Streptophyta; class Magnoliopsida; order Fabales; family Fabaceae; genus Trifolium; species Trifolium repens. The sequence goes on along the minus strand of CP125841.1, from coordinate 27,131,996 downwards.
TGCATTTATCTACTGATGCATGATCGTTCTGATGTTTGTAGTTGTAGATCAGTTGTAGCATGTTTGTCTATAGAAGCATGCGTATGTTATGATGTTTACACATGGCTTGTCTGCCCCATGTGCATTTGTAGTTGTGGTGTGTTTGCATATAGCCTGTCTGGCCTATGTGCATGAGATTGAGTAGTGAAGGGGAGGAGTAACTCTTGTGGTAGTTGGTGGTGGTTACTACTATTCTTGTATGTGCTCCTAATGTGCGAGAATCTATTTTTTTTTCCTGCATGCTGGTAGTAAGGGGGAGCGTAGTGATGATATGTGTGTGCTAGTTGTATGATAGCTAGCCTGTTGATAATCTTGCAACTTATGCTCTGATTAGAAGTGTGCTAGTTTCTATGCTTGATGAATGTGGATGTGTTGTGATATGATGTGCTATCAAATGTTGAAACATCATGGTGACTGAGAATTTATTTTTCCTAACGGACTCGTTTGTGAGAGTTTACTTCTCTCTGTTATTGTGCTCTGTGAGGGTGGGTGAACCCAATTCCGCTGCTGCATGCCTCTGGTGTTTTTGGTATGTATTTGTACTAAAGTGAAAGAAGGGTCACAGTCATAGAAGATAGAAGATCAAGATCCACTATTGATCTATATCTGGTGTTTTTGTTCCAAGATGTTATGGTCTGACATGCGTCTGCTGGTGTGTCTTAAGGTCCTGATGTGTCTCTCTGCTGGTGTGTGTTTGTCAAATTTGTGGCCAAAAGGGGGGAGTAAGTGTTTAATTTGTTGGTTTGGTTACCTGCTCTTGTTTCTGGTATGTGCTTCTGATATGTGTTGTGACTGTGAACTGTGTCTGTTCTGGTATGTGTGCTTTGGATGGTGGTGTATGTATGTGCTGAGATATGCAGGTGTTCAGGGGGAGCTGATGTGTGTTTTGTAGGGGGAGATGTTGGATACGATGTTCCAACATCCTATGCATATGTGCAGGGGGAGATGTTTTGTGAAATGTTGAAGCATTCTATTCAACATCCTATCAGTGTTTTGTGTTCCGCTGTTGCATGCCTCTCTGATAAAATTAAAAGATACATCTTATTCTTTTCTACTGTTCTCCATGAAGGAGTAGTATGGAAACTGTTTTGAAGGATAACTACTATTCATCTTTATGCTTGTGTGTTTATGTTGAGAAAAAGAAGTGTAGTTGAAGTATCTGTTTAAGTAGTATCTATATGGTCATAATTTGTTTTAGCCAAAAATTTGCCAAAGGGGGAGTTTGTTGAGTCTTTGGTTGTTGGCTGCAATTTTGGTAAAACAAACCTTGAAGCAGGATGGGCGACATGATGCCTCAAGCATCGGATCATGTTACTGGAAGTGTTACTTGTGCGCCAGGCATGCGCGTTTCTCTCTCATGAATCATATCTTGTGCTTTAAGAAAGGTTTTTTTTTCTAAACATATCTTTTGTTTAAAAGATTGCTTTGGAAATTATTGTGAAGATTGGAAAAAGATTTATTTCAAATATATCTTCAAGAAGATTGTAGCTGGATATTCTCTACACCAGCTGTATTATTTAAACCCGATTTACTCAGGAAGCCCATGCTACTCGTGGCTATATAAGGATGACTCCAGACCTAGTTTTACTTACTTAAGCCGTTATTGAAGAATAGAGTTTTTAGGGTTTGAGTCTTGTTAATTGTGAGCCTTAGCTTGTATCACTTTGATGCACGTATAAGGACTGCGTTTTTATTGAGTTATAATCTCAAGTATTTGCGCTCTGAAGCTTTTAAGCAAGGAGCATAGGTTTACATCACTCTAAGCCTTTAGGTACGAGTGTTTAGTTTTCTAGGAGTGTGTCTCCGTTTTAATTATATTGAGCCAGTGCGAAGATTAGTAAACCGGAGGTTGTTTATGCAGGAAGTCTTCAAACTGAGAGGAGGTGAGCAGAGGTTCTCGTATCTAGGAGTTCCTAGGTAGAAGTCTAGACGGGTAGTTGTTAGGTGATAAGTTGTAAACATGGTGTTTAGCTTTGAACTAGCTTTACTTAGTGGATTTCCTTCCTGGATTGGTATCCCCCGGAGTAGGTTGTTGTTTGCGCTGAACCGGGTTAACAAATACTTTGTGTTCTTTATTTGTTTTCTTTAATTTGCTTTGCATTATTACGTGGTAGAACTGTCACAGTGCTTAGAGCATCGTGTTGCACATTAGGCTTAGCGTGCCAGGAATTTCAGTATTAATTACTAAGTGCTATGGTTATGTGTAACACCCTAACCCCTCAAGCGCGTATTTATTAAATATAAACAAACAAACACTTAGCAAATTAAGGCGTTACAATTTTTTTTATCATAAAACGGAACTGAATAAATACATATTCAAGCATGCATACAATTTCATTTTTCATTAATACAACAGCGGAAATAAACCAAGCAATTATAAAGCTTAAGAATGTAAACATTTTCTAAATCAACCAACTTATAACATTAACATTAAAATAATTGGAAATGGCATCAAACAATAACCAAGTTTCCAACACATGTTAATATCATAATTACATGATTAGCAAGGTAAGTATTAGGATTCAAATACAAACGATCCCGACTCGGTGTTACAATATCAGAGCATAACCCTATACAACTCATCAAAAGCTAATCTAATCTAGGAGTAGCACCGCTAAAATCCTCACCAAAAAGTATGCTACACAAAGCACGATCTCCTATCACTGAGCGGATCCGTCAACCTGGGAATCTGAACCCCAAAGTTCAGAAATTAACACAAAATAAGAAAGTTAGATTACATAATCCACAAAATCATAAGTATAAGGTACACTTACTACTTCAATGAAATTATAAACATAATTCAATTCTAACTCATCAACATAATCTTAACACATATACAAGTATTCAAGATTCACCACACAAACACAAATAATCACTTAACACATAAATGCACATTCTCCTAATGCATCTAATGTCACAACCGATGTCATGTCACCCTAGACACGACTAATGCATATGGTACCATTCGTCTTTATTAGAGTATCTCACCTCTAATATTCTCCATTATCAGTTACATATAACCCGATAATTCTCCATTTTTAGAATATATAATTCTAACTCCATATACAATTCATGAATGCATGTATGCTCATGAATACTCACACATAGTCAATACATTAGGTATTAGACATCTCCATAATTTAAGTAGAACACAAATCCACTTACTCCATCATTAAGATAATTTGCAATCTAAACACACATACTCAATACTCCAATTAACAACAATACCAACAATTAATCATTGCAAAAGAATACCAATGAAACATGTTATCATACTCCAATCACATGTAAAACTTAAAGAAAATGAAATAAATGTCAGGGTTGGTCGCTCAGCGAAGACTGGCGAGCACTGACGAGCACAAGTCAGACAGAAATGCTAACTGGCAAAAATCAGCGAGCTGGTCGCTACTGGTCGCTAAGCGAGCAACACCAGTTCATGAAAAATCAGCATTACAGGTTAAAATCAAAATCAACCCAAAATTCCATTTTTCATGCCATAACTCATAAATGAGCTTCATTTAAGTTAACATACATGATTATACACATAAAAATACCAATAGATACACAGATCTACACCAATTCATACCATAAAGCAAGATTTTACACATTTACTCAAAACTCATAAAACTCAAGAAAACTTGATTCAAACATCTACAAATTCTCATTTTTCCCTTTAAATTCGTACATACATCATGGTATAAGTTCATTAAACATATTAGGAACAACAATTTCAACTTTCTTTAAGAAAATCTCCCACCCCCAAAAACGAAAATGAGTGGAGAAAGTTTGGGTACGGAGAAATTGACATTCTCCCCTTTCTCGGATCACTCATGATTAAGAATCTACTCTCTTACCTTAGATCGGTTGAAAACTCGAGTCCTTCCTCTTGATTCTCCCTTCTTTCTCTTGCCCTAGCTCTTCTCTTCTCTTCCTTCTCTCTAACTCTTACAAGAACATGAGAAATATGAATTTCTCTTACTAACTTGGCCCTAAGTGGCGCCCCATACACTTGGTCTTAGGCCCAATGGACTTAAGGCCCATTAACACTGTACACTCGCTCGTTAATTAATATTTCACGGTAAAACTAATTATCCTACACTATTGACTAATAAAATATTCTACCTCACTAAAACATAAATAATTAAACTTAAACAACTAATAAATAAAATGGGATGTTACATTATGTAATGGTGTTAAATTATGTTATTGCTTGGTTTTTAAATTGCGTTGGAGGTTGTATTTATAGAGCTAGGGGGGAGATCCATATGACCCACGATCCCACGATCCTTAATCAGAGGGAGTGGGGTTGTGTTGGTTACCTTGATCCCACGATCCTTAGTAAGGGAGAGTGGGGCTATATTGGCGCCATTTCTATTAACTACTACTAAAGCACGTGTTTTTCATGATGTGCCAAGACGTGGGGGGAAGCGATCATGTGGCACGAGGGAACCGCGTGCGTATGTAAGCAAGCAAAATGGGCCTGGCTTTAGGCGGACTGGATCGCGATAGATTGGGTCTTTACTTTAATCAATTGGGCCTGAATTATTTCATCTGAAGTTCTTCCTGTTAGTTGTTGCACTTCTTTTACCGAAGTTGGGCTTCGCATATTTATTATTGCTTGGCACTTTTCTGGGTTTGCTTCTATTCCGCGCCTTGTAAGCATGAAGCCCAGGAATTTTCCGGCCTGAACTCCGAATGAGCACTTCGCCGGATTAAGCCTCATGTTGTATTTTCTGACGGATGCCAGGATTTCTGCTAAGTCTTTGCCGTGATCTCCTTCTTCCGGGGTTTTAACCACCATGTCATCTATATATACCTCCAGGTTTCGCCCAATTTGCTGCGAGAATACTCGATCCATAAGGCGCTGATACGTGGCGCCTGCATTTTTTAACCCAAAGGGCATTACGTTATAGAAGTAATTGCAGGTATTTTTCATGAAGGCGGTGCTTGGTGCATCTGCTGCATTCATCTTTATCTGGTTATAGCCTGAATATGCGTCCATGAAGCTGAGGGTTTTGTACCCCGAAGCCCCGTCTATGAGCCTATCTATGCTGGGAAGAGGGTAAGGGTCTTTGGGGCAGGCCTTATTAAGATCGGTAAAGTCCACGCACATCCTCCACTTTCCATTGCTTTTCTTTACCATGACTACGTTGGCGAGCCATTCTGGGTATTTTATCTCCTCGATGAACTGAGCTTTCTTTAGTTTCGCCACCTCTTCGTCTACCACTGTTCTCCTTTCTTCGCCTTGCTTCCTTTTTTGCTGTACTACTGGTTTCGAGTTGCTTGCTATAGCTAGCTTGTGAGTGATTACAGTTTCATCGATTCCTGGCATATCCTCTGGTTTCCAAGCGAAAAGGTCTACGTTTTCTCTGAGGATGGCGAGGACGCCTCTTCTTTCTTCATCGCCCATTGCGGTCCCAATGCTAGTTGTTTGGTGTTGCTCCTTACCTATTTGGACTTCTTCTTGTTCCTCGATGGGACTAACTCTTCTTTCTTGGAAGTCTTCTCTTGGATCCAGCTCTGTTGCCTCAAGCGTATTTGTGTTGTGTACGCTTAGTATGCTTACCTCTTTCTTCTTTATTTTGAGGCTTGATTCGTAGCACTGACGTGCTAGCATCTGGTCGCCTCTTATCGTTCCTACTCCCCCGTTGTCCAGGGGGTACTTTATGGCTAGGTATAGTGTAGACATCGCCGCTCCAAGTGCATTGAATGCTGGCCTTCCAATGATTATGTTGTAAGATGCAAAAGGGGTTCTTACTACCAAGTATCTTTCTTTGATGGTTTTTGCACTTTCTTTCTCGCCGAAGGTTGTCAGCAGCGTGATATAGCCCATAACTTCTGCTTGATCGCCTGTGAATCCTACTAGGGTCCCGTGGTAAGGTTGTAGTTGCTCGCCGGCGAGTTGCACTGCCTTGAATGCATTCCAGTACATTATATCAGCCGAACTGCCTGAATCAATTAGCACTCGCTTGACGTCACAATTAAGGATTTGTACTTGGATGACCAAAGGGTCATCATCATGTGGGACGATATCCGTGGCATCCTTTGGTGAAAAGGACAGGTCCGGAGCTGGAGGGAAGGATACGTGTCCTACCACGTTTGACTCTCTTTCATATTTCCTCACATAACATTTTCTGGCGTTGTTGTAGTTACCGCCGCCAGCGAAACCTCCTGCTATGGTATTCACTGCTATTCTGGGTTGATCCTTCCCCCTTGCTTCTCCTGCGGGCGGGTTGCGCGGCGATCTTGGCGATCTTTCCCTTGCCGTTTTCTCTTGTGCTGCCCTCTCTATGAACCTTTTGAGATGACAGCTTCTTATCAGCTCTTCTATTAAGTCTCTGAGGCGGAAACACTTTTCTGTGTCGTGGCCTTTGCAGCGGTGATAGTGGCACCACTCGTTTTCATTGCGTCCCATGGTATAGTGGCGATCTGGGGGAGGTGGGCGTTTTGCTAGTCCCGCTTGTAAAATCTCGTCCAGGATGTGGACTTTCGCCCTGTTGAGTGGCGTATACTCTTCGAAAGGCTTGACCGCCCTCCTCTGAGGGTAATAAGAGCCTCCGTTATTTCGTGGGACTCTAGGGTCCTTGTTTGGCCAGCGTCGTCTTTGGTGCTTTGGGTATCTGTTGCTTCCTATGTCCGGTGCTCTTTCCTTGTGGTCTCTTGATCGTTTCTCAGCATTAGTCTCTTCGCCTTTGATGTAACATTCCGTTCGCTTCATCACTTCTTGCATGGTTTTGGCGGGCTTTTGAGCAGTGACAAGTGTCCCGCCCGTAGTCCGTTATGAAAGGCGGCAACAAACATTTCTTGATTTGGGTTTGAGACCTTGATGGTGGCCTCGCTGAACCTTGCTAGATATTCTCTGAGGGTTTCGGAACTTCCTTGCCTCAGGCTGAACATGTTTGTGGCGGTAACCTGTATGTGCTTGCTTCCCGCAAATTGGTGGATGAGTTTTCGATGAAAATCTTGGTATCCCATTATGGAATTTTTTGGGAGGTTCATATACCAACGTAACGCGGCGTCCTTAAACGTGCTTGATAACAGCTTACGTTTTAGATGCTCCTCTGCTCCTATAATGGCGGTCTGGGTGCCAACCGCCATAAGGTGTTCCAATGGATCACTCTTTCCATCGAAACTTGGGAGTTGCGGAATCTTGAAGTTCGGTGGGACCTGAGCATCCCATAGTTGTTGAGCAAGGGGTTGTGAGACTTCAATGTTTTCTTCTTCTGCCGTTTTCGCTACTTCGTCTGCCTTTTCTTTTTGTATTTCGGCGACCTCTGCTTGGAGGCGACGTATTTCGCCGATGGCGGCTTGCAGGTTTGCGAGTTGTTGGCCTTCGTTGTTGTTGATACCTCCGGCCATAACTGCAAAAGTTTCTTGGTTGTAACTTGAGGCCTGGGAAATGTTTTACCAGGGCCCCACGGTGGGCGCCAAATGTTCCTGAAAGAACACTAAGGGGTATGAATTACTAAGTGCTATGGTTATGTAATGGTGTTAAATTATGTTATTGCTTGGTTTTTAAATTGTGTTGGGGGTTGTATTTATAGAGCTACGGGGGAGATCCATATGACCCACGATCCCACGATCCTTAATCAAAGGGAGTGGGGTTGTGTTGGTTACCTTGATCCCACGATCCTTAGTAAGGGAGAGTGGGGCTATGTTGGCGCCATTTCTATTAACCACTACTAAAGCACGTGTTTTTCATGTTGTGCCAAGACGTGGGGGGTAGTGATCATGTCGCACGAGGGAACCGCGTGCGTATGTAAGCAAGCGAAATGGGCCTGGCTTTAGGCGGACTTGATCGCGATAGATTGGGCCTTTAATCAATTGGGCCTGAATTATTTCATCCAGTACACTTCTACATTTCTTTTTTAATGTTTTCGTCGTCTTAGTGCGGCGTTATATTTGCTTATCATTTTGTGTAGCGTCTGTTGGTTTTTCGTTTTAATACTAGGTTCGTTGATTCAAATTGATATATTCACTTCAACTCATTACAGATTTGATGAAGACTTGGACATCAATGTTGCAAATCCGGGATTATGAATATTCCGATCACTTTTAATTTGTCATATTTATAGGAACTTTCATGTTGCCGTTATATGCTATATTAGCCTATATGTTGCAAGATTGCTTGTAGATACACATTTTTCAGTTTTCAGCAATCTTGAATTTGTAATAATTTATGCATGTATTTTTCAATTTGAATGAATGAATTTATCTTTTAGTAAAAAAAACCAAAAAATAAATAAATATATTAATAGTATATGATTATTGAATTGCGACACTTGAATTTTTTTATAATTAATTATGGCACTTTTTGCTATATTTTTTTTAGGTAGAAAAGATGGCCAAAGGTTACTTTGACACAAACCAAAATCTAGTAAAACTACAAAATTAGCCTAAATGGGCGTTCAGACAGTCTAAATATAACAAATAGTTTTTCTTAAACAAAGATATGATTAGTTCTTTTTGATAAATAAAAAATATGGGTCGAATTCATCACCGATACATAAAAAATTCGAATAAATATTTGTCATGGATAATTATAATTTATTATAAAAATATATATGGGACATTAACTTTAATAAAATAAATTTACCCATTTACGAAATTTTACATGAATATCTGCATAATAGTTTTACTTATATTTTAAAAATATTTTATAACATATTGCTAAATACTTTTCTTTAAATGAATTTTCTAATTTAGTATAATATCAAACTTAGGTATCAAGAAAAAAAATCAATAGGCATGTGGATTCACAAATATTTTTTTTAAGCAATATGACAAATATAAAAAACATGACAAATATTTATTATTGATACATAAAAGAAATTGGATGACTATTTGTCATTAATAATTATAATTTATTAAAAAACAATACACTAGTATAAGTAAAATATAAAAGAAATTCAATAACTATTTTCCATTAATAATTATATATATGTTAATTAATCACAAATCAATAAGTTAAATTTATTAACTATTTGATATCTTCTAAAGAAAAATTCGAATAATTAGAACATACTATTAATTATAACTTAATTAAAAGTAAATACTAGACAATAACTTTAATAAAATATATTTATTGATTTAATAAGTTTTACAAGTAAAAACACAATAGATTCACTTATATTTTAACAACATTTAAGAAACAAAAATTATGTGTTTTAGAAATACAAAACTTTGTTCAAACCAACAAGAACAAAGATTAGTGGATCAAATAACAATAACAACTAAATTGTCCAAACAATAATATATCAACTATATGTAATGTAAAACTATGATCAAACTAAGTAACAAGATAAAGAGGGGAAAAGAGAAACAAACACACAAAATTGTTTATCCAGTTGACTCAACAAATGACATGCGTCTAGGGTAGAAAACAGTTCTCCCATCCAATATCAATGAGCCTTTATAAGATGTACAAAAGAATTACAAGAAAATAACTTGAAGAGTTATGCAAAAACAAACCCTATTTGCAATGTATTTCCCAACCTTGAAACTTCCCCAAGATCCGTCGGCACTCAAAACTCAAGTCTTTATTGTGTTCCCTTTCACTATAGGTTCTATTTTGTGTGTCTCATAAAAAAATTGTAAAAATCTATTATTTATATGCAAAAATATTCGCTATTATTCAAATCAACATAACACAAATTTTGCAGTAATTCCAATCACCTCATAATTCGAATTACCTTTGTATAATTTGAATCACCTCAATGTTTTAGAAACCAGAACACAAAAAAATTGAAATTTGAATCATCAGATTTAGAGTAAAACCATAATTTAAATCACATCATGAATATAGAATCATGATTTTAAGACGCATTCTCCACATCATGAATATAGAATAAAAATTGTATAATGAGATAAAACCACTAAGTTTGGTATAGTGGTGAGAGGTGAGAGTTTAAGTAGTATGCATGAAGTTCTTGGTTCGATCATCCGCTCCTTTGTAAAACCCAAAAAAATCTCACAATGAGATAAAAATTAAAAGGAGACAAAATTATATTTAAGCAATTAAAACAGAGCCCACATTTTAAAGGTGATAGGTCATATTTATTTATTAATTAATATAAAAAAAAATGTGATCCATGATATGTTGCTAACTTTCTATAAATGGAGCTTTCTAGTTTCAACCAAAATCATCACCAGTTCACTACTATATATAGTATTAAGAGAGATTAGCTAAAAATGGGAGAAATACATAGTGAGGTAACATGGGAGAAGGAGGAGGAAGAAAAAGAAGAAGAACAAGCTCAAGTAGAAATATGGAAATACATATTTGGTTTTGTAGAACTTTCAGTGGTGAAATGTGCAATTGAACTTGGCATAGCTGATGCCATTGAAAACCACAAAAAACCCATGTCACTAATAGAGTTATCAACAACTCTAAAATGTGACTCTTCATATCTTAACCGCATCATGAGATTCCTAGTAAATAGAAAAATATTCAAAACCATAAATACCAACCATGATACTTATCCTAGTTATGTCCAAACACCACTTTCTCGCCGTTTGATTCGAAACGGCGAGAAAAACATGACTGCTTTTCTTTTACTAGAGAGCAGTCATGTTATAGTAGCACCATGGCTTAGTTTAAGTGGTCGTGTTTTGGTTAATGGCAATCCTTCTTTTGAGAAGGTTCATGGTGAAGATGTGTGGCGTTATGCTGCTTCAAATAATGATCATAGTAATCTTATTAATGATGCTATGGCTTGTGATGCTAAAGTTGTTGTGCCAGCAATTGTTAAAGGTTGTAGTGAGGTTTTTGATGGTGTTGGTTCCTTGGTGGATGTGGGTGGAGGGAATGGTACCACCATGAGTATCCTTGTTAAGGCTTTTCCTTGGATTCATGGAATTAATTTTGATCTTCCTCATGTCATTGATGTGGCTCCAAAGTATGATGGGGTGGAACATGTGGCAGGTGACATGTTTGCAAGTGTTCCTAAAGCTGATGCTGTATTTATTAAGGTATGTTCTTGGATCTTAATTGGGTGCACTTTATAGGCTTGACATGTTTACATTGATTATTATGACAAAGTTATTAAATGTATAAATATGAGATGCGACTAATTATCAAGGTTGTCAGAACCGGACCGGTCATCGAACCGGTGAGTCTACCGGTTCAAGGTTCAATGGTCGGACCGGAGTCGGATCGGGATTGGACCGTTTTTAATTAAATATATATTTTAATTAATATATAAATAATATAAATAAATAAAAATAGTGAAAAATGAGCTTACTAGTTTCACTCTCTTTCTTTCTTTGACGATAAGGAGTTGTTTCACTTTATTTTTTCAACTTCATGTTTTTATTTTTATTTAATTTTATTTTTATTTAACAAATATTTTTTTTTATTTGAAATGAAGATGCTTACTGACTGATTGGATGGTCATCAGTCTTGAGAGTCTCAATAAATAGATTAGTTCTTGGAGAGTGGAAGTAGATATGTTTATTACTATTATTTATTTCTCATTTTGAAAAGTGAAAATGAAAGTACGAGTAACTAGGCAGAGCATAAAAACTTGTTTCTTCTTTTCCACTTATTTTTCTCTCTCTATGGTTTCCCACTACATTGAAACAATGAAACATCTTCTTTCTTTAACTCTTCTCTCATCTTTCTTTGCTGCCATCTCTCTCTCTTTGAATATCCAACTTCTTCTTTGCATTCAATATTCTACAATTTCACCTATCCATACAAGCATAGAACACCAATTTACCTTCACCTCCAGATCCAAACCTTATACAAAAAATGATTATACAAGGAAGAAAGAAAAAGTTTGAGTTTTTTATTTTGTTTTTTCAATTGTTTTACCCAAACTTCTGATTTTTTTGAATTGCCTGAAAAAAAAGAAAAAAAAAAAGGACCGCTGAACCGCCAGACCGGCCGGTTTACCGGTTTTTTCCGATTCCGCGCCGGTTCGCACGTTTTTTCACCGGTTCGCTTGCAGAACGGTTTTGCACCCTAACCGGACCGGATGCAGGTCCGGTTCCCGGTTCGACCGGTCCGATCGGCTGGTCCGGTCCGGTTTTGACAACCTTGCTAATTATATACAAGACCGTGTAGACGAATTTTGGGACCTAAGACTAAATTTTGAAGAGATATCAAAGTTTTATAATCAAACAATTCTAGCATTTCACTCTCAACTGGATAGATAAGATGAATAAATGATTAGTTCATATGATTCAAGCAATTTTAATTTGAAAAATGTATTTCAACGTGATTAATGAGGGCACCACATTATTACCTTTTCATAATACATAAGAGAACCTAAATAGAGGAATCAAAATACATTTAAACCTATTAAATTAATTTTATCTACTCAATAAAATTTTATATATATAGTTTATATGATAATTGTTTTAAAATTTTAGATTGAGATATGATATCTAAATTTCTTAAAGAAATGTTTTATCATAATTTATGTATTTAATTCATTTTTTAAAATTTTTCACGAATTAATTACACAAAATTTAAAATAATGTTTCTACTTTTAAATTCTTAAAATGTGTACTAAGGCCAAAGATGTACACAAGACTCATTATTATAATATAAAGATCCGATCAAAATTTAAGATTAAAGAAGTACAACTTTAATATTGTTAATTTTGTCTAAAAATATACTCCATTCGATCGTTATTGTCAAAAACTATATTATAGTTTAGATACATTAATTTTTCAATAAATTTAAAAATTAATTTTTCTCTTATAATAAAAACCAGAGCAAGTATTAACCATAATTGTTACTTTTTTATTAATAAGGGATCCACTACTAATTGAGTAAGTGGTATTAGTTTGATTAAAAAAGGAGATTTGGTAATGATTTGATTGATTTATCTATTGCAGTGGGTTTTACATGATTGGGGGGATGATGAGTGCATCCAAATCTTGAAGAAATGTAGGGAAGCTATTCCAAAAGAAAAAGGAAAAGTTATTATTGTGGAAGCAGTTAGATATGGCACACACTAACATTGGCAAAGAAAGGACACTACAAGAATGGGACTATGTTATCAAAATGGCTGGATTCAAGGCATTCACTGTGATATCTATCAATGCTGTGCAGTGTGTAATTTTAGCCTCATGCTAAAGTTATGAATAAACAATCACTGAAAATCAATAATAAATTGATGACTTGATGAGTTGTTATCAAAAAGCATTATTAATGTTGTAAAAATAAAAAACATGTATGACCCCTCTGTCTGACATGATTAATGTTTGTAGTACTTTGTTGTATGATCAACACTCTAATAGTCCTTTCAGTCTTTTTTATAAGAGACAGTTGACTTTTTAAATTGATTTAATAATTAATATATCAATGCTATAATATAAACGAAATATATTAATTATTGAATGAATCTAAAAAGTAAATTATCTTTTATAAAAAGAATCGGAGGAAGTATTTGAAGTTTAGTTGGTTATATATTCATGTTATATTTGATATTAATTTATTTTAAAATGAATTCAAATTTTGAATAAATCTTATCGACAAGATATGCCACCAACTAAACTCTAAAGCATCCAAGAATTTGCTTGCATTAGTGTGAAAAAGTTAAATGCATTAACGATTCACAAGTCTCCCATTTTAATTTACATATGTCCATGATTGATTGGTGTTATCAATATTTGGTATATATTTCCTATGAAGAACGGACACAGACACCGAATATGATATATATACTGACATGCCGACACTGATAATAATTTTTAAGAAATAATACTGAAATTCCTGGTACGCTATGCACGATGCTCTACTCGATGCTCTAGCAATCTATCCGGCCTCGCGCGTAACAGAATAAAACAAGCAAATGAACAAATAAAGAACACAGGATATTTGTTAACCCAGTTCGGCGAACCTACGTCTGGGGGATACCAATCCAGGAAGGAATATCACTATAATAGTCCTAGTTACTAAGTCTACAGCAAACGCCCCGTTTACAACTTATAACCTAGGCACTACCAATGACTCTTCTACCTAGGAACTCCTAGATATGAGATCCCATCTCACTCCCTTACAACCTTACCTACAATAAGGATTTCAATAAAACTCAAGACAAAAACAGTTTTGGAGACACACTCCTAAAACTACACACTCGTACCTAAAGGCTTGGAGTGTTACACACACAAAAGTCCTAACTCCGTGCTTCAAAGCTTGGGAGAAAGAACACACAATTACAACACAACAGACACGTCCTAAGCTTGCATCAAGGTGACACAAGAAAGGCTCACAATCATCAAACACACGCAAAACCTAATACTGAAATACTAGCACAATAACGGCGTGAACAACTAACTGGGATTAGGGTTTTGCAACTCTTTAAATACTTCAGAAAGTAGCACATGCATGGGCTTTTTTTCTTTGACCCAAGCATTAACTCCACATAAATAAAATGAGATTCTTTAGCAAATATATTCTTCAAAGAGATTCTTCTCAGAATTATTCTTGAACTGAATCTGAAGCATTAACAACCTTCCTTACATAAAAACATATCAAACGCGCCATGCAAGATTCATGAAAGAGAAACGGAACATTCCATAAATAGCATTTGCCATGAGCGCTCCTCCTGAGCATTATTCAATGCTCTACACAATGCCAGAGCATCGGATCGCACATCTTGCACAAAGTTTATTTCCAAAAATGCAGCCAATTATCAAAGACTCAACAAACACCCCCTTTGGCAAATTTTTGGCTAAAACAAATTATGACCATACAGATACATACTTAAACAGATACATCAACTACATTTCTTTTTCTCAACATAAACACACAGGCATAAAGATCTGTAGAGGCTATCCTTCAAAACGTTACCATACTACTCCTTCATGGAAAACAGTAGAAAAGAATAATTGTATCTTTTAAGATTATCAGAGAGGCATGCAACAGCGGAACACAAAATAACTACTTCGCCTTAAATGGTCAGGAAAATAAACTTGATAGGATGTGGGATAGAATGCTTCAGCATTGTCACAATTCTACTCTTCCTGCACACATGCATGAGATGTTGGAACATCGTATCCAACATCTCCCCCTGCATAATACAAATCAGCTCCCCCTAAACACCTGCATATATCAGAGCACACAGAACCACACTTCTACATACTCCATCCAAACTACACTACAAGATATATCATAACCAGAGCATTGCAGATAAACCAACCAGCAGACTAATCGAAGCTTAACCAAAACATACCAAATTATCAAATTTTACTCCCCCTTTTTGCCACAAATTTGACAAATCAACAGAACAGAGGGTGAAGAAGTACAGGAGCAGAACATACACACCAGCAGAACAGTTCAGCACAGAACATCTACCAAAAAAATTATACTAGAGTACCATTCATCTACCAGAGTACCATACTCATACTCTACTTCACTACTCAATCTCATGCACATAGGCCAGGCAGGCTATATGCAAACACACCACAACTACAAATGCACATGGGGCAGACAAGCCATGTGTAAACACCATAACATACGCATGCTTCTATAGGCAAACATGCTACAACTGATCTACAACTACCAACATCAGAATGATCATGCATCAGCAGACAAATGCAAACATACAGATAACACACACCTGAGGTTAGGACACATGATATCATATACCACATGTAATGAGAAGAAAGAATTTGATCTGATTCTCCTAGGATAGCGTGCAAGCATAAGTTGGAGAAAAAAATGACAGTTGCACGCCTCAAGCTCATTGACTGCTATAACTCCTCATAGAGGCAAATTCCTAACTTGCCCCTTAGCTTCTCAAATTGCACAGCATCAAGAGCCTTAGTGAAAATATCTGCCACTTGCTCTTTTGTACCCACATGCTCCAATTTGACAATTTTATTCTCAACAAGATCTCTGATGAAATGATGGCGAATATCAATATGCTTGGTCTTGCTATGCTGAACTGGATTCTTTGAGATGTTTATTGCGCTCATGTTGTCACAGTACAATGTTAGAGCATCCTGTTCAACATTGTATTCCTTCAGCATTTGTTTCATCCACACAAGTTGAGAGCAACTACTCCCAGCTGCTATATACTCAGCCTCAGCTGTAGATAGGGCCACACAATTTTGCTTCTTGCTGAACCAAGATATTAGATTAGTCCCCAAAAAGAAACAACCTCCTGAAGTACTTTTTCTATCATCAGCACTTCCAGCCCAATCAGCATCACAATATCCATATAAGATAGAATTTTCACAATGGGAATACATTATCCCATAATCACTAGTTCCATTCACATACTTCAAAATTCTCTTAACTTGAGTCAAGTGACTTACCTTAGGATCTGCTTGATATCTAGCACACACTCCAACAGCATAAGTTATGTCAGGTCTACTTGCAGTCAAGTACAACAAGCTCCCAATCATGCTTCTATAGAGACTTTGATCTACACTTACTCCCTTCTCATCTTTGGTAAGTTTCAAATGGGTAGGTGCTGGTGTTCTCTTGTGTGTAGCATTGTCCATCCCAAATTTCTTGACTATGTTTCTGGCATACTTGCTTTGAGATATAAAGATGGTGTCTTCCATTTGTTTAATCTGAAGACCAAGAAAATAAGTCAATTCCCCAACAAGACTCATTTCAAACTCTGACTGCATTTGCTGAACAAAATGCTGGACCATTGTGTTCGACATTCCACCAAACACAATGTCGTCAACATAGATTTGAGCTATTATAAATTTCCCTTTTTCCTCCTTTACAAACAGTGTCTTGTCTGATCCTCCTTTTCTGTATCCTTGCTCTTCCAAGAATTGAGTCAACCTTTCATACCATGCCCTAGGAGCCTGTTTTAGACCGTACAAGGCTTTCTTTAATTTGTAGACATAGTTGGGGTGTTCTGGGTCCACAAACCCTTTTGGTTGCTCAACATACACCTCTTCCTGTAGGTATCCATTCAAGAATGCACTCTTCACGTCCATTTGGTATAGTTTGAACTTGAGTATGCAAGCCACACCTAGAAGTAATCTGATGGATTCTAGTCTGGCCACAGGTGCAAAAGTTTCATCAAAGTCAAGTCCTTCAATTTGGGTATATCCTTGAGCTACAAGCCTTGCTTTATTTCTGGTAACTGTTCCATTCTCATCTGACTTGTTCTTATACACCCATTTGGTTCCAATAACATTCGCATCTTCAGGTCTAGGTACCAAATTCCATACTTCACTTCTTTCAAACTGATTTAGTTCTTCCTGCATAGCCTCTATCCAGGCTTCATCAGTCAAAGCTTCTTTTACATTCTTTGGTTCAAATAGAGACACAAAACAAGAATTTGCAATTACATCATTTGTCCTTCTTGTGGTTATCCCTTGTTCAGGATTCCCTATAATCAGGTCTTTGGGATGATTTTTCTGGACACGTACAGAGGGACCTTTGTTTTGGACTTGAGGTTCAGTACTTGTCTCAGCATCTTCTTCATGAGTCTTTTCATCAGATTTTTGTTTACTGGGATGTTCTGATGCTCCAACATCTTGCTCAACATTGTCAATAACAGGTGCACCTTGATCAATGTCATCATCCTTCTCTAAGGGGGTGTCTTTTACAACAACATTTACAGATTCCATCACAACTTGAGTCTTGGAGTTGTAAACTCTATATGCTCTACTGTTTGTAGAGTATCCAAGGAAGATTCCCTCATTACTTTTAGGGTCAAGTTTCCTTCTTTGTTCTCTATCAGCTAGAATGTAGCACTTACTCCCAAAAACATGAAAGTGTTTGACAGTTGGCTTCCTTTCTTTCCATAGTTCATATAAAGTAGAGGAAGTACCTTTTCTTAGAGTAACTCTGTTGTGTATGTAGCAAGCAGTGTTCATGGCTTCAGCCCAGAAGTGATATGGAATGCTTTTGGCATGAAGCATGACTCTAGCTGATTCTTGGATGGTTCTGTTCTTCCTTTCAACCACACCATTTTGTTGTGGGGTTATAGGAGACGAGTACTCATGCTTGATCCCTTCAGTGGAGCAGAATTCGTTGAATTTGGAGTTCTCAAATTCTCTTCCATGGTCACTTCTGATTCTAACAACATTACTTCCTTTCTCTCTTTGAAGTTGAATGCACAGCTCCTTGAACACATCAAAAGCATCTGATTTTTCTCTAATGAAATTCACCCATGTGTATCTAGAGTAATCATCTACCACTACAAGAGCATACCTCTTTCCTCCCAAGCTTTCAACCTGCATGGGTCCCATGAGATCCATGTGTAATAATTCAAGAACCTTGGAGGTTGTCTGATGCTCCAGCATTGGATGCGACATCCTGATTTGCTTTCCAATTTGACATTCACCACACACCTTTCCTTCAACGATCTTGAGTTTGGGAAGGCCTCTAATGGCTTCAACTGATATAGCTTTCTTCATTCCTTTCAAATTGAGATGTCCCAATTTCTGGTGCCATAGTTGAACTTCATCTTCTGTGGTGACTAGGCAGGTGGATGTGAGGGCTTCTTCCTGAGGCATCCACAAGTAACAGTTGTCTTTAGATCTAGTGCCTCTCAGCATTAGTTGTCCTTCCTCATTGTTAACAAGACATTCAGATTTAGTGAAGTTAACTTTCATGCCTTGATCACACAGCTGACTAATGCTAATCAGATTTGCTGTGAGGCCTTTAACTAAAAGCACATTCTCCAGGTTGGGCAATCCATGGCTGATCAGATCCCCAATTCCTATTATTTCTCCTTTTGCACCATCTCCAAAAGTTACAAAGCTAGCCTTGTAGGATCTTACATTTATGAGATACTTCTCTTCACCAGTCATATGTCTAGAACACCCGCTATCAAAATACCAATCTTCCCTAGAAGAAGCTCTTAGGGATGTGTGAGCAATTAACCCAACATTTTCTTCTTTATGTAATTCAACATTCTCTTCTTTAGGTCTCCATTCCTTCTTAATAACATTCTCTTCCTGTACCACATTTGGTTTAGGCTCCTGGTTGGGGTATCCATACAACTTGTAGCAGAAAGGTCTGATGTGTCCTCTTTTTCCACAATGGTGACACACCCACCTACGATATCTCCTTTGGTTTTTAGGCCTTTGATGAACGAAAGGTCTTGGTCTTTGCTGAACTGAAGATTTGGGATCAAGAGCAAACTTTGGAACTGGGTAGGCTTTAGAATGTTGAGTCTGATGCTCCAGCATTACCTTTCCAGTACAGGGGTCAAATACTTCTTCACTGGATGTAAACTTGGTTTCAGGATTCTGTTGATACTGATTAAGACTAGAGTAGTTGTATCCAACAGACTTTAACTTTCCACTTGGTACATTATCCAGAATTTCTTCAAGAAGATTTGCTCCTGAGTTCAGCTGGCTAACACGCTTCCTTAGATCATCCATTTGAGCATTCACTTGGATGACTTTTTCTTCTGCCTGTGTAGCCTTTTCAACTTGCATGTTCACTTCAGCTTGAAGTTTGTTGATGGTCTTCTTTTGTTTCTCAAGAATCCTACACATCTCTTCATATCTAGTGACCAATTCTTTGTAGGTGCTGGCAAGTTCTTCATAAGACACATCCCCATCTTCATCAGATTCCCAATCCTCAACATTAACACATGTTCCAGTGAGAGCAGTCGCATGTCTTGCTGATTCACTTTCTTCATCAGTGTCTTCATCTGACCAAGAAACAGTTAGCCCTTTCTTTTGTCTTTTCTGATATGTTCCACATTCTGACCTTATGTGTCCATAACCTTCACACTCATGACACTGAACACCCTTGCCTTGACTGCTCTTTTCTTCAGACTTGGTTTTCTTCAGACTATTCTGCTGCTTGTTGATGTCGAACTGGATGCTCTGCCCATTCTGTCGATTCCTACCTCCAACTCTTTTCAACACTTTGTTGAATTGTCTACCAAGCATGGCAATAGCATCAGCTATGCTATCTTCCTCTTCATCCTCACTTTGGTCATTGCTATCATCAGTGTTTGAAACAAAAGCAATGCTTTTGTTCTTCTTGTC
Organism: Trifolium repens; assembly: GCA_030408175.1. NCBI lineage: Eukaryota > Viridiplantae > Streptophyta > Magnoliopsida > Fabales > Fabaceae > Trifolium > Trifolium repens. Next base: position 27,112,019 of record CP125841.1, on the reverse strand, counting down.
ACCACGTTCATTCAAAACAATTTCAAAGGTTTGGAGGGATCCAACAAGTTCATCCATCTTCATAGTGGAGATGTCATGTGCTTCCTCAATTGCCGTTACCTTCATATCGAACCTTTTGGGAAGGGACCTGAGAAGTTTCCTTGATAATTTTTCATCAGAAATTTTTTCCCCTAAGGCTTCAAAAGAATTTGCAATGTCTAGAAGACTCAAATGAAAATCTTGGATGCTCTCATCATCTTTCATTCTTAAAGATTCAAACTTGGATGTGAGATGTTGAATCTTTGACTGTTTTACTTTGGTAGTCCCTTCATAGCACTTTTCTAATATCTCCCATGCTTCTTTGGCTGACACACAGTTTTTGATAAGTTTGAAAACACTAGCGTCTACTCCATTAAAGAGAGCATAGATGGCTTTGTGATTGTAATGAGCTGCAGTTTCCTCTTCTGGAGTCCATTCTACTTCAGGTTTTTTCACCCCCGTTGAGGTACCTTCCTTGCTAGTATAGGTAGGGCATTCCCATCCAGTTAGCACAACTTTCCACACTTTACTATCAATCGATCGCAAAAAGGCCGTCATTTTGGATTTCCACTGGTCATAGTTGCTGGATCCATTGAGCAACGGTGGTCTGTTCATGTAGCCTCCATCTTTTTCCATGATGCCAGAGAATTCAGGTCCTGAATCTCACCCTAGGAACAGGCAGGGTGCCTGCTCTGATGCCAATTGAAATTCCTGGTACGCTATGCACGATGCTCTACTCGATGCTCTAGCAATCTATCCGGCCTCGCGCGTAACAGAATAAAACAAGCAAATGAACAAATAAAGAACACAGGATATTTGTTAACCCAGTTCGGCGAACCTACGTCTGGGGGATACCAATCCAGGAAGGAATATCACTATAATAGTCCTAGTTACTAAGTCTACAGCAAACGCCCCGTTTACAACTTATAACCTAGGCACTACCAATGACTCTTCTACCTAGGAACTCCTAGATATGAGATCCCATCTCACTCCCTTACAACCTTACCTACAATAAGGATTTCAATAAAACTCAAGACAAAAACAGTTTTGGAGACACACTCCTAAAACTACACACTCGTACCTAAAGGCTTGGAGTGTTACACACACAAAAGTCCTAACTCCGTGCTTCAAAGCTTGGGAGAAAGAACACACAATTACAACACAACGGACACGTCCTAAGCTTGCATCAAGGTGACACAAGAAAGGCTCACAATCATCAAACACACGCAAAACCTAATACTGAAATACTAGCACAATAACGGCGTGAACAACTAACTGGGATTAGGGTTTTGCAACTCTTTAAATACTTCAGAAAGTAGCACATGCATGGGCTTTTTTTCTTTGACCCAAGCATTAACTCCACATAAATAAAATGATATTCTTTAGCAAATATATTCTTCAAAGAGATTCTTCTCAGAATTATTCTTGAACTGAATCTGAAGCATTAACAATCTTCCTTACATAAAAACATATCAAACGCGCCATGCAAGATTCGTGAAAGAGAAACGGAACATTCCATAAATAGCATTTGCCATGAGCGCTCCTCCTGAGCATTATTCAATGCTCTACACAATGCCAGAGCATCGGATCGCACATCTTGCACAAAGTTTATTTCCAAAAATGCAGCCAATTATCAAAGACTCAACAAATACAATTCAACGTAATTATAAGTGTTGGTGTTGTCCAACACTAACACATATCAGATATCAGCACACGCCTAATCCAAAGAGTGTCCATACTTCATAATATTCGAAGAGATTACCAAATTACTATGATCCTCTTCTTTTGAAAATCGTAGGCCAAATTAAAATATCATAGGATTTTTTGTGTAATCAAATTATCATAAAGAGTATCTTCATTGGCCTTTCGTATGAAATATACTTTAAGTTTCATATATTAAGTGGTTCGAATGTAGTTATATTTTTGCAATCATATAAATTTTACTTCAATGGTAAAATAGTAAGATAACATATATTTCTAATGATAGAATTTTTTATTGCAACCAAATATTTATGATATTGTACCTTAAGCTACTACGTATTTTGCAAATTTTATGATACTCATTTTATCATGTCAAAATCTTCCAATGAAGAGGAAAAATAAGAAACAAATTCATCTTTCTATAAAACTCACTAAGGTAGCCTTATTGAAAATGTTCTAAGTAGTATTGTTAAAGTCAATGAATAACGGACAACAATTTGAACAAGTTGTCCTTTATAAATATTACAATTATAATTATCACACATTGGACAACAATTTTACAATATTGGCGAGTAATTTTATAACGGAACTAATTTCGTATTATACAATATACACCATACAATAAAAAAATTGTGACAACACCGCAACCTCTACGTAAGCACAAATATATTATATTAATATCTAAATAAAATAACATGCAATTTGAGCTTAAATAGAATATTCACGTTGTTTTTTTTTTGGTGATTAATCATTCACGTTGCTTTTTTTTTTTTTGTTAAGATCATTCACGTTACTTTAATCTCTATCATTCAATACTACAAAACTTACTAGTAAAATATTTATTATTAATAATTCAAAACTCTTACTGTTTGAATCTATTTATTGTTAATAATTTTTGAACATTTTAATTCATGAGGTCTTCGCTTTTTTTAAAAAAAAATGTAAATATTAATAATTTTTTTTTGGTACAATAGAAGGGCAAAACCCCGTATATACTAATAATAATTTAACAATGTATTATTAGTATTAGTTTGTTTGAGTGTTCTATAGTGAGCTTGTATGGGGGGACCAGGATTGAGTGCAGTCACTAATCAGTGACTGCACTGCAGTCAGTCAGATCCAAACCATTTATTTTTAGATCGGACGGTCAAAATTAAAACTTAATTTTATATTTAAAAATAAACTAAAATATATACTTTAAATCATAACTGTCCGATCATGATCGGACGGTCCATATTCACCGAATGCAGTGCAGTCAACTGCATAGAATCCAATTCCTGTATGGGGACACTGCACTATTAGATGTGGGGGCATAACTTTAAAACATCTGCAGTGATTATTAGTTACAAATTTGTTGAAGGTGTGGGGTCAGCTGGCCCCATTTGAGACAAAGATAGTTCCATCTCAAATCTTTAAAAAAGGATTGTCATGAAATGAGACATCTACAAATATGGATGTTAATTTAGGCGAAACATGTTGCTCGACTCATCAAATGTAATTGATTTCAATTGGATGGAAAATTTGAAAACTTCTCTTGCCATACCTACCAATTCAATTTGATATGAATGAGTTGGCTTGAGTTGGATCATTGTACACATGGATATTTAGATATGTGTCCAATTTAAACGGTGGAAACATTAAAACTGATGGAAAGAACCAACTTATGCAAACGGTAAAAATATAAAAGACCAAATTGAAACTTTTAAAATATAAAGGACCAAATTGAAACCTAAAATAAACATAAGGGACCAAATGTTGAATTAAGCCTTTACAAATTTAGAGATTTTTTTAAAAAAATTTAAAGCTACTTTATATTTATTTGCTATAAAAGAAATGTCTTTTATTAAGATAAGAAGTTTCTACACTTATATCCGCACATGTTTATTTTGAAATTTGAATCACTTTTTTTGTCAAATAATGGGTGCATTTGTTTAAAATTTTAAAAAGTGATTTTAAAAAAAATAAAATCTAGAGATTTTTATGTAGATATTTTGAAGAAAATCTAAAGCTACTTTTTGTTTGTTTACAATAATTTTTTTTTTCTTAAAATAGAAAGTTCCTATATTTAAATTTCTTAGTTTTAAAAAAATCGATTCTTGAAAAGCTATTAGAAATAACCTTTCATTTTAAGATTAAAACTGACAAACATAATCAAAATATATTTTTTCTTAAAAAAATCTAAAACAAATGTACCCATAATTTCATAATTTCATCTTTTAAAATAAATAAGTTAGACTATCAAAAAAAATTTTTTTGACAAAAGTTAGACTATCAAAATTTAAATCCTAATCTTTACGTATTACATACAATATATTATCAAATTTGATCCACCTATATTATGAGCATTTAGTATAAGATCGTGTGCTGCCACCTTCATCATCATATCTCGGCTCAGATTCACAGGCAGAGTCGTTCTCAACAATTGAATTGGATGATACTAACAAACAAAGAGAAATGATATCGTTGGATCAGGTGAAAATTTATTATGCACTTTATATTGTCTGCCAATTTAACTAATTAATATTATAATATGTGGCGTGATATGCATGTTAATTAATAAAGTTTACCAGTAGAGTTGGAAATAGGTCAGACGGCCTCTAAGGGGCCTTTGGCATGGTCTGTCTTAAGTCTGACCTGGTCTGTTTATTAAAAATGTCAGACTCAGATTTTGAAAAAAGTCTGTTTATCTAAATATGTCAGGCTTAGACTTTTTAAAAAGTCTGTAAAACCTGATAGGCTGACTTGTTTAAATTTAATAATTATTTATATAATATTATTATTTATATCATCTTGCATAAAAAATAACTATACCGATTAACATTAGTGTTTAACAAACAATTTTTATTATGGCATACTTAATAGACTTTGTGTAACACATACCTTTAAACAGGCTACAAAGTCAGACCAGACTTTAAATAGACCCAGGCTAGACCAAAAGAAATAGTATTTGATAGGTCGTAGGCCAGACTTAGGCTTAAGAAAAATCATAGGCCAGGGTCAGGCATGTCAAAGTCTGGTCTAGCCTATTCCGAACCCTATTTACTAGTTGTATTTGAGATGGACAAACTAAACAATAATAATTTCTTTTTATATCATGTTAATTAATGCTCATAAATACTCCATCCGTTCTAAAATATGAGCAAAAGTTGATCAACAAAAGTGGTCCAAATCTTTAACTAAATACATGAAGTTTTTTTTGACTCATTTTTGCTTATATTTTGGGATGAAGGGAGTACTAGTTAAGGAAACTAAATTTTTTTAGGAATCGTTTAAGTTTTGTGTTTATAACAGATAAATAATTTAAATTTTTTAGTTAATAAGTCTTTTACTTTTATAAATTTAAATAACAAATAAGTCATTTCATTTACTGATTTATTCTAATGTTACACTTTCAGTCTTCGTTACAAAAGCGCCGACACAACTATTAACTTAGTGAGGTGGCATGCTTCTTGTTATTTTGATGGCAAAGCTATGAACATCTATACCAATGGTAGTCAAAGGTGAAAATGGAATCATTACCGACAACTCATCCAATTAAGTTACACATACTAACAAGTTTAAACATCATTTTCGTCCTTATAAGTTCGCGATTGTTTGATTTTAGTCCCTATATCTTTTTTTGTTGCAAACCAGTCCCTGTATGTTCAACTCTTTTGTTTTAGTCCCTTAAAATTAAAATCCGCAGTAAACCAACCAATTTTCCTGCAGATTTTTCTGCGGATTTTAGTTTTAAGGACTAAAATAAAAAAGATTTGCACATGCAGGGACTAATTTGCAACAAAAAAAGATACAGGGACTAAAACAAAAAATTTATAAATTTACAGGGACGGAAATAATGTTTAAGCCTAAAAAAAAATTGTTTGCACAGGGATACATTTCTTTTTTTTGTGACGGACAAAAGGGAGACGTGTTAAAAGATTTCTTTTTGTGTCGTTTCAGAGGCACAACAATTCAAAGAATTCAAAAACACAATAGAAACCCATTGAATGAATTTATTGAAAAGATGCAAAAGTTGTGACACCGTTCTTAAAATTTCAAAGGAAAATGGTAGTATAGTGTTTTCCTCACCAACTGTACTGACCGTGTTAGTTTTGAGGGGAGGTGATTGCTTTTTCAAAATAAGAGGGGGTGTTTGCGTTGTTTGGTGACACTTCAGGGGAGGTCAATGTAATTTCCCCGTTTTATTTTTATTTAGCTGCCAAACTATGTAGCTATAATAGTCTTTAAAAAAATATGTTAAACTACAGATTTGGTCCCTTACGTTTATTTTATATTTTAATTTGGTCTCTTACGTTTAAAAAGTTTCAATTTGGTCCCTTACGTTATCAACATTTGCATTAGTTGGTCCCTTCCGTCAGATTCCGCTGTTCCACTGTTTCAATTGGACACGTGTCAACGTATCTAGGTGTCCACGTGTGCAAACCGTCTGCCACGTAAGCAAATCGTCTGTCATATGTGCAAAAACTGACGGAATGGACCAAATTGAAACCTAAAATAAACGTAAGGGGTCAAATTGAAACTTTTTAAACGTAAGGGACCAAATTAGAACCTAAAATAAACGTAAGGGACCAAATGTGTAGTTTAACCAAAAAATAATATATATATATATATATATTGTAGTCTATATTATTAAGATATTAAGGATTAAATTTATGAATTTTTAAGTATTTTAAAAACTAAATATTTTATATAATTAAGAATTAGTTATTGGTATATTATAATTTAGGAGATAAATTGGAAAACGGATGGTAGCTTAAAATATTTTTTTTCAAAGATATTAAGAATTTATAATCCAGTTAGACAAGGAGGTTGAGGCTGAAGTTGATGCTACTATCCATGAGGAGGCTGATGCTGGCGGCAACTTTGGTTTCCAAAATGCTCGACATCCGACAAATGATAGAGGGGGTTCGTCTACTCAGTGATGTTTTGTGTCTGTATTTCGTTTGTTTTGGATGATTAACGCAAGTTTGTATGGATAATGTTTTCTTTTTATAGTTAATGTTTTTTTCGGTTTAACTACGTATTTAGTTTGTGCATAATTTCAACGTTTCAAAACATTTTCGATAACACTCCAAAAAAACAACTTCAATTACATAAAAATTTCTACATAAAACACATTTTGTTCTAGTGTCTGATACAGTTCGCATTCCAGTTGGCAAACCACTGATCCGTTCGCATCCCAGTAAGCGAAACACCACACCGTTTGCCTTACAAGAACCGAACGGTGCGATTGTTTGTTGCGTGCATAGCGAACTACGATGATGTTGGCTGCCCATATGGCGAACGTCTCTGTGATAGGCTTGGATTAACACCAAGACTAAAACGATAGTGAAGGAAAATTTAATTGGTAAACAAATAATTGAATGTGAAATTTTTCATTAAAGATTAGACCAAAATATTACATCAATTTTAAAATTGCATCTAACATTTTCATTTCCAATTAAATAAAGTAAACAAGCTCCTCTTAATTACATCAATTTTAAAATTACATCCAGCATTTTCATTTCTAATTAAATAAAGTAAACAAGCCCTCTTGTGAAATTTTGTCTCATCTTCAGCTGAATCTTTAAACTTGTTTGTACCTGTGCCGGAAACAAAAATATAAAAAGGGCGCCCAACTATCGCAGCAGAAACAAAACCATCTGTTTTTCAATGACCACCACAGGCCATGTCAGAACTATGGGACAATCTCATTTGCGTCCGCTAAAGTCCAACTGCGAAGTACCCATTTCAACTACTCAAATCTCTCCTAAAAAAAATTACATAATATTTAAATTGAAACAAGACATAGACCACACAAGATGGAAAGAGTTGATAGACAACCTACGGTCACTTCTCAACGTCTCTTTTAGCCGCCTCTACCACTTGCTCACCACCAGACCCATTGCAAAATTTAGGTGGTAGACCCAACAGTAAGCATGGTAGAAACCGTTTCGACTACTCATATCTCTCCCAATTAAGACACAAAAAATCTCTCGTCGACTACCATATCTCTATCAAACATGTTGACAAAATAACACCGGTGAAACAAATATGGATAGTCAACGAGAGACTATATGACCGTTTACACAAAACTAACTAAAATTATAAATAAAATAAAAAAAAAAATGAAAGAAATAAAGGATACAGAGAGAGAGAGAAGTTGGTGTGAATGTTTTTCACACAAATCCAACCCTTTTATAGAATTTTTACCCCAATGTGATTGGCTAGAGCACTATTTACTGCCTCTCACGTGACCAATCACGTTTGGCCAACTTTTGACTACATGGGGCTGAGTTTTTTCATTGCCGACATGTTCGCTGCGTAGGAAGCAAACTCCATCATTAGAATATTCGCTACGCATGAAGCGAACTGCGGTGTTCCTGTTTTTTGCAGTTTACACACTCGCATCCGAAGTAGCGAAGAGGTAATTTGAGAACACCAGGGGGTGCATGAGTGTTAGGGGGGTACGAAAAGTAAAGCTCTAATATTCACGTCTTTTGGTCCATGTATACAGTATCTTGAGCATTGAAATTCCTATTTATTTCTAATCAATTAATTCAAAATGAAAATTACCTATATTTTTTAAAAATTTCTCTCTCTTTTGTATGATTCCAGTGCCAAACATTATCTTTCAGAAGTGTCATCTCTTTTTTTTTTTTGACAAACATAAACTTATATCATTTCATTATTCAATAAAAGAGTAATACAAATAGGTAATGTCTCAAAAGTACAGCGGCGAGACCATGAAATGGCCGCCCTAGCAAGGGTATGAGCTACCATGTTCGCTTGCCGCTTCACAAACTTAACCATGAAGTTTTGATTACAAGATAGAAAATTATTAATATTACTAACGAGAGAGCTAAATTCAGAAACTCCACCACGGATATGATGAATAGCATCCACGACGCTTTTAGAATCCGTCTCAAATATGACATGAGAGTAGCCTCTTTGACTCAAAACTTTCAATGCTTCTAGCAAGGCTATGGACTCTCCTTCCACAATGGAGCAACTCCCATCAATCCAAGTAGTTTCCGCCATGACGAAACAACCCCTATGATCACGCAAACACCAACCGGTACTAGTTTTGTTCAAGTTTTGGTGGAACGCCGCATCAACATTGCATTTATACCAACCAAGCATGGGCTTTTCCCACCTAATGATGTGTTGTTGTTGTTCTGATCTAGGAGTAGCTTGCTGAAATTGTTGAACTGCAGCCCATTCATACCATAATTGATGAGCCTTGTATCCTAATGTGCATCCTTGTTCACTCTTATCTTCCCACACCATACTGTTTCGGTTGGACCACAAAAGCCACACCATAACAGCGAACAACCCGGCCTTGTCTTTATCCTCATTGGAGCAGATGGAAAAAATAACATCCTTGGCTGTGTTGAGCTGCTGCAACCGAGGCATAATTATATTATCCAATCCAGCATAATGTCGCGCTTGTGAACTAGCTTCACAAGTAAATAAAACATGCCAATCATCTTCATTTTCTTGGTTACAAAGAGGACATAACAATGGACAAGTAACCCGTTTCTCATGTAATTTCAAACGAGTGTCATCTCTTACTCTCTTTCTAATTCATCTTTGAGAAGTGTCACTCAACCCAATAAAAATTTGATTGAATGCATACGTAAAACACTCAAATGTACACAAATTAAAATAGAAGAAATATCTCATAATACTTTTAGAAACATAATGAAAAAATCCATAACACAAACATTGCCATGTTAAAAGATCACAACCACTTTTATAACCAAATTGAATGAATGCAAAAATGGACAATCATGTCCCAAAAATTTAAACATAGCACAATACCTGAACTGGACTTGACAGTTGGTACCAAAATAATGTAAAGATGAAAAAATTGAAATTTGATTGTATCCGCATCCGCATTGTACATTCAATACCTCATTACATGTAGGAAAAATGGTATACAATATATGGAAATTGCTTTTACACTCACCTGCAATGATGTATATCTCTCACTCTTTTAAATTTGGTAAACCTTTATCTCCACCTCAAGTATAAATGCCTAGAAAGTAGATGGTTTACTCAATTTCTTTCGTAAAACAAAATGTATGCCTCGCAGCGAAGAACTTCATCAAGGGAAACTTGACGCACATACGCATCACTCGCATGATACCATGTGGAACTTTCATTTTCTTTATTATCAACCTTCTCTCTGTTCCTCTGGCCCCCTCTCACATAGGCAACATAGTGACCACCTCGCATAGTTCCCGAGTGCTCCACTACACCAACCAACTGGTATTCATACTTCTCTTCATTTATACACCTTTTCGAACAGAATAAGAAGTGAATCACATGCCAGTTAACCAAAACAAATGTACAAAGAAAAAGGGTAAAAACTGAATTCAGAAATCGGAATTGTACATGGTGATTTTCAATTACTTCCAAAATATTTCCTATGATTAAACTAAAATGATACTTTTAACACATGAGAAAAAACAAAAGCAAATTAGAGAAGATAATTGGGTGAATATGTGAAAAAAAAATAAAACGTAGTAGAAAGTAGATGCATTAGGCAATTATTAGTTGTTCAAACTTCAAACAGGATCTAGTAAGTAACAATGTACCTGGGATCCATATATGGTCTAAAATCCATTGTTTCTCTGAAGTTGACATGGCCATTTAATTTACTTAAGCGGCCACGAGCATCTTGGCTGAATCTCTTCAGATGAATCGTCAAGACAGGCGGAGCTTTATAAATGAGTACTCTTTTAGTTGCATCCCTATTCACTCTCATGCTTTCTAAGTCGGACTCTTTGTCGCTGCATTCTTCTGAGTCATCACCATCATTATCTAACATTGGAGCATCTTGTTGGACATTACCAGTAATACAAGAATCAGAAGCTGAATTATTGCAGCTTTCTTCATTGGAAGCTTGTTGTAAACAAGAAGACTTTAATTCATCATTCTGCAGCTCATCTGTTGGACTGTTTTCAAGCTCCGTGCCATGTTGAACATGTGAAACTGAACTTTCTATACTCTTGTCATTTTTAATATCTCCATTTCCTGTACTACTACTGACTTCAAAAGAACACGAGTTAGATGCATGCAGTGATTCATTGTGGCTACCACTCGTATTTCCATCAGATAGAGTTCTTGCCTGCTGTTTTGCTTTCTTCTTTTGACGTCGGAGGATTTTTGAACAGTTCTCACAATGCCAAGCATTATCATCTGAAAGAAGCTCGGGTTTTATAAAATGAGCCAAGCAACTCTCTACAGAGACCGGAGAATCTGTATCATCTACTTCATCTGGATCAGATTCACTGTTGTTTCTAATGATAATACCAGCATCCACATCACCGGATGAAGAAGGTCTGGGAGCAGGCCCAGCAAAAACTTCAGGCTCATTAAATAAGCCACCAAAGCCTTCAAACTCCGATTCTTCTGGACCACCACCTAAAACAGACGAGGAGGCCTCGCCATCTCTTTCAATGATATCCCTGGCCGAGGAACTTTCTTCTTTGTATGGAAGTAACAGCACTTCTGAATTTTGAACTTGTTTGTATGGAAGTAACAGCACTTCTGAATCTTGAACTTGTAAAGGAACCTCATCTTCCAACCCATTTGCTGAAGAAAAATCAGGTCTTAGGTTTTGATCTTCCTGAAGGAAACAATCAGGACCGCTGGTTTCACAACTAGCTTGTTCAGTGAATACAGTCAAACGTTCATCCTTGGTCTCAGAGTTTTGTACCTCTGGTGCATCTTCCTTCTGGGATACGGAAGCATATTCGTCTATCACGGTTTCAGCTCCCACATAATCCAACCAAGAAAAATCATCTGATGAATCTGATGTTTTATTTGCAACACTCTCAACCACTTGCATTTGTACCTCCGGTGCATCTTCCTTCTGGGATACAGAAGCATATTTGTCTATCATGGTTTCAGCTCCCACATAATCCAACCAAGAAAGATCATCTGACGAATCTGATGTTTTATTTGCAACACTCTCAACCACTTGCATTTGTTGAGACTCTTCAACAGTAACCGAATTAGGTGGAGAGTAGTTCTCTTTATTGGCCACGCTGCTTATTTCTTCAGAATCTAATACCGTAGAATCACCAGAGGAAGCCGCCATTTCTCCAGAAACTGATATGACAGACTGGTCAGGGCAGGATGATTCATGGCTGAATGATTGGCCTGGTACATTTTTAACGGGTAAGGGATCAGTGTCCCTGTTAACTTTGACTCGAGTCTGAGTCTTTCCTCCTTTTCTGGGTGGAAGTTTTGTCTTTTTGGTTCTGGACACTTGTGGAGCCTTCCGAGGTGGAGGTTTCTTAGTTGGAACAGGGAGGGAAAGATCTAAAAACGGCTCATACACTGTTGAGGAATGCTTACATTCGTTGCAACATACAGTACTAGATATCTGACCCCCAAATAAAGCATCGACTGAAGTATTGGAAGAGGTTCCGTCTGTCTTAAGAGAACCATTCTGCTTCCTTCCAGCCAGCTCTTCAGTACTCAACCCATCAAGTAAACAACGGAGCAATTCATGACTGTCATGTTGCTGATATCCTCGGAATTGGGGAGACTTAGAACATACACTGCCAAAAAAGGATCTCGGATTTATACTATTTTTCAATCCTGATTCTGGGTTTGTTTCATTGAACAACTTCTTCAACGAACTAATCAGTGGCCCAACAGGAGCATCGATCTTCAGAAAATTGTCCCGCAATTTTTTCATAGCAAGCAGATTTTGCATGATTGAATTAAAGAAACAAGTATTCCCAAGATTAACCATGCCTCGAACTACGTAACCACGTTGTCCATATAAATCACTTATAGACGGAGATCCTGACTTGATTTCTGCAGTAACACTGCCACCCCCAACGGAAACATCCTCAATATCCACTAACGATTTCTCCGACGATCGTTTTTTTAGCAATTTCACAACATCAGATATAAGATGACTTGTTTCATCAGTTTTTTCAATTTTATCAAATTGAATAAACATATCGCAACGAAAACACCAACAAAGTTGAGGTTTTTCAATATTAACCATTAACGGGTGACGTGTTTTCCTTGCATGCCCAACAGCATGACAATGAGGGGTTGTTGGCAGCCCCACACCTCCACAAGTATAATGGCCACATTCCAAACAAACCCATATAGACCTTGAATCGGATTTGGATTCTAACGATGCACCACCTTTCTTCTTCCCATGTTTACCTTTTCCTTTGCTGCCCCTCCTATCAGCCGCCCCTTCCCTACAATCTTCACAACTTATAGACCTAGAAGACTCAATCTTACTAGACAATTTTTCTAAATTAACACCTTTAACAAGATGAGGGCAAGGGTTTGTCTCTTTTGCAACTGAAACCCCCTCATCAACAGACTCAATAGTTGGGTTGTCCGATTCATTAACAGTCTTCGGCGATGAATTGACAGAAACACCCTTCTCCGTAACGACACTTCGACTCTTCTTTTTTACTTTCTTCGCCATCGTTCCTAATAATCGAAAACAAATGAATGAACTATTGCCAGTATACAACAACAAGGAAATTAAATATTCAGTTTCATTTACATTAAACACCAACATATGTTGCTTGTTATGCACACACACATAACCTATGAAACCTAATAATGTAATGCAAATGCTTTGGTTTAGAAGTGTAATAAGTTTTGCAGCCAAATTGAATACAACATAATTTGTCAAGTATATACAATATGTAAATTGGCAATATGAAAGATAGAAATAAAAAAACAAAGATGAATTCAAATTTATTATTAAGAAATGAAGCAAAGAAATAAGCGAGGGATAAAAGTGGGAAGTGAATAATAATAATGTAGAGATTTAGAAGTTGGTAGAATCAGAATCAGATCGCAAATGAATGAATAAAGTGAGTGGTAAGTACCTGTGTGTTGGGGAGTGGATGAAAGGCGGTTTGGGTGAGAGAATCGAAAATCGGAGAAGGGAATGGAATGGTTCCTCTGTGTGACTGTGTCTCTCTCCCTGGGATGGGAGAGAAGAGAAGAGAGAGACGTGCAAGGTTTGTTTACCAGTCCAGTCGGGTCACTGCCCGATCCACCCCTTCTTTCCACTCTTATTATACCCTAATTACCTTCTCTCTCTCTCTCTCTCTCTTCACAATCACTGTATCTAACTTAATATTTGATCGGAAAATTATACTCTTTTTCTTTTTTCACTTGAAATTACATTTTTCTTTTTAATCGTTATTTGGTTCAGTGGTGATTGGCGCTGAACTTGGTAGGGAGGACCACGGTTCGATCCCCCGCAACTGCGATCGGGAGGGGGCTGGAACCACTTGATGTCAGAACTGACCCCCGAACCAGATTCAACTGGTGGTGCAAACCAAAAAAAAAAAAACCTTTCATTTTAATACTGTAAAAAAAAACCTTCATTTTAATATAATGAAACTTTTTTTTTGTCAAGTAACCTAGTGGCTTGAAAATCCACTCATAAGGTGAATAAGTGGAGTGTCTCGGGATCGAACTCTGACTCCTACCTAAATAATATTATTATTCCTATCAATTGAGCTAAGCTCTCGGGGACTAATATAATGAAACTTCTAATACATCTATTGTCATTCTTTGTTACTAACATCATTAATAAATAATCTTAAATATTGTCCTAAACTATGAAATTATAAAGAAATAAAATATAAATTTCAAATAAATTAATAAAGTCAATTAAAAAATTATTTTAAATAGTTTTATATTCAAATAATAAAATTTTCAAAGAAAAGAAAATTATATTTTCTTTTTGGTACAAAGAAAATTATATTTTCTAATAGTGACTTAAAATTAATTTTTATCACAAAAATATTTATTTATGTTAAAATGTTTTTTTCATTAAAAATCTATATTTTATCATAGGAAAATGTTATGCAATGCGCCGAAGGCAATAGTTACAAAAACAAAAAAAGTAATATAATCTTGAAAGTATTACGTTCAATGTCAATTTTGAAAAAGTTTTTTTTTTTTCTATTCTAAACTTTTGCTTTTGTTTTTTTTTTTTATGGAAGGGAACCAGGTGGCAGATAAAATTGTTAATTTAGAACTCAACATTAATGATAGTTTATGATTTATAGTTGTCCTATGGTATTTATGAGCGACCTTATTAGTAATATGCTTGATATGCCTAATTTTTTTTTTTCTTAACCATGGGGAAGGTTTGTTGGTTTCCCCCTAGTTTGTAATTCTCTCTTTTTATTTAAGTTCTTAGAGGTTGGCACTTTGGCTTTCCTCTGTTATTTTAAAAAAAAATTATTTTCATTTCTTTAATCTGCTCCGAGAAACTGTTTAGTACGACTCTTTAACATAATAGGTAAAAGGGAGTGTAATTTACTCTTAATTTTATATGGGTCGCCTTAAGGACACTTGTTAAGTATACAAAAAAAGAAACAAAAGGCAAAATTAATGTTAGTAAGATAATTTTTTATTCTTTTAAGATTTTAAATACACAAGTCACAAAATTCCATTGATATAATTAAATTAATCTAGTTGTTGAATCATTTATATTATGTTGATACGCATAACTTCAAACAAATTATTATTAAAAAAACTTCAAGCAAATTAAGCATTTTTTGTAAAATAAAATTTCTTTAAAAAAAAATAAGTTAGACATTTGTTCTGTTTTAACCCTCTAAATATTAATTTTAAATAAATTGATTTTAGTTAAAACGTGTTCAATGTGAAGTAATTTGTGTTTAAATACATTCACACAAAAGAGAATTGACCAATAAATTTAAACTAAGAAAAAAATGTTTAAAATAAGAAGCTACACATTCTAACATAAAAAAAAAAAAAATTAAATTAAATTGCAAAGACAAAATCAATTTCAACCAACATCATCCAAATATATCAAGTCCATTATATGTCTCTTGAACCACTCTTGGAACTAGAGAACAAGTGCAAACATATTGTATACCCCATTTTTAAAATATTGAGGATGCAGTTTGATAAAATATTACACAATAAATTCACCATTACCTCAAGATAAGGAGCAAAAATTGCTACTATACCCCATTTGTTATCTTCTCAATACACCATACAATAAAATAAAAGATGGAACACAATGACCATTGTCATTGAATTGCAAGCTAAAAGGAAATAAACTTTCTGGTCATAACAATATCAGAGCCAAAAGTAGACTAATAGAAGAGAATACAAAGTGAAGACTCAACACTTGCAGCTTCAATCCAGCACCAACAGGACCTACAGGTCCAAGTGCCATAGAAGAAAAGCTCCCATCACCACCACCAATGCTCAAGTTAGAACTGATATCAAAATATTCAATGCCAATATTAGTTTTATAACAATATAAAATTTAGACTAAATTGCACTTTTGATCCCTATCTTTCGCAAACTTGCGATTTTGACCTTCTAACTTTCATAATAGCACTTTTGTCCCCCTTAGTCCTTTTGCAAAAGGCTGACCTCCCACATATTTTGACCAAGTCAACGCGCATGTGGACAGTGACTTGCCACGTTAGCTTATCATGTGAGTCACTACCCACATGTGTGTTGGCTTGCTGATGTGGCATATGAGTCATTGTCCATGTGGGCACTGACTTGGTCAAAATCAGTGAGGGACCGACCTTTTGCAAAATGGGCTAAAGTCATGGGACGAAAAGTGTTATTATGAAAGTTTAGGAACCAAAATCACAAGTTTGTGAAAGTTACTGTGCCAAAAGTACAATTTAATGTAGAATTTACTTGTAATTGTAATTCATAAAATGAATGTAAGATAGAGTCACATTCTCACCTTCCCGCATATATACATGATCCATGACCTATATAACAAAGTATTCACAAACAAACATTTTAGTGATAAAAACACAAAAAGTACTGAACTAGTTAGCACCTTGAAATACTATGACAAATTTATATTAAACATTTCAATGATAAACTTTATATAATGATCCTAAACAAGCTAACAAATTGTAACTAATTTGCAATTAACAGTAAACCAACTTGCAACTGTCTATAACCAACTGTAAATAACTCTAACAACATTAACTTACTCGGATCCTCAGTAGTTATTATAGCTGTATCATCGAAGTCACACGTTCCTCCAACACTATGCATTTTTTGATAATAATCATTATAAGCATAAGAAGCATGGCTTTTCACATCATTAGGGAAATAGCAAGGTCTCCCTGCTTGAATAGCTGCACAGTTCGCCCGGCCTTGTCCGCAAGCCCAATCCAAACCAGCTTCCATCTTATCAGCATCCGCGCCATCTTTAGCCACACAAAAAGACGCCGAAGAATTTCCAAATATCTGGTTAGAACCACTAAAACTCAAAGGGTAAAGACTACTTCCATTAGTAGTATATAAAAGTCCCCAATGTTTTTCGGATATAGGTCCTATTCTCTTGTCTTCATCAAACAATTCATATATGTAAGTATTAATTGATATATTTGGTTGACTAGGAGGACCTGAATCATTAAGTGCTCTCCTAATCAAATTATTATTGTAGGTCTCAGCATTTTCTACATTAGCATCTGGTTCGTTCGATTCACCTAAATGCGGCCAGCCAGTTTCCGTGACAACAATTGGTATATCATTGAAATTTAAAGCTTGTATAGAATAATAAGTAGCATCCACCATAGCATCAAACATACTATCATAACGAAACAGCGTGTTTGGATCCACAATTTTCTTTACCGAAGGAAGGGAACGAAGTAGAGCATATTCGATCGGGAAAAGGCCGTCTCCTTTAGTATATCCATAATAAGGATAAGCATTTAACATGTAAGAAGAGTTTGTGTTCTTCAAAAACTGAAGGATTTGGTGAATTGTTGAGTTCCATGATGAGTTAAAGGTGGCTGTAGAAGGTGGAAAAGGCTTAGGGATTAAATCCATGGACTGAGGAGTCGAAACTTTGACGCGAAAATGAAGGTTTGAAGCAACCAAAGCACTGTGAAGATGATTCATGGCAGGAACAAGAACAGGAGCTACATTTGGGATTGAGGTAATAACTTCACTACCAACTGCTATTGTTGTGATATTTGTGTGAGGCATGTAAGCTGCTATGTTTTTGCTAATCCATGATGCTGCAACTGATGGTGATTGTCCGATTCTTAGTATCTCTTCGTCAGTGACACCAACAAGCACTTCAATGCCGGTGTTTGAAAGGGCTTGTAGCATGTGAGCATTGGCGTCGTAGAGACGCACATGAGTAATTTGATGAGATTTTAGTATCTCAACAATATTTGAAGCTGATGGTAGATCCGTTACATCAGTGCCAATGTTTACCCCCACAAATGCACCTACATCATACATTATCAAGAATGTGGTCCAATATCAACTAGAAAATAATATGTAATTTCAAAAACAAAAACAAAAAAACTTGGAAATTATGTGCTCCTCCTTACATTACTCTTAAGTCTTAACCAATTATTAAATTTTATTTAGGAGAAGAAAACTTTTGGATCTGACCTTAAAATTCTTGATTCTAACTAACTATCAGCTATGAAGCCCCGATACGCGACACGATACGGATACGATACGATACCGATACGCCGATACGTGGAAATTTTAAAAAATTCATATCCGATACTGGCGCGATACGTTATTTAAAAATTAATTTAAAATTAAATATATAAATGCATAATATATAAACATGACTAAAATCAATAATATTAATAATGATAATTTTTTTTGAAAGACAAAAAATTATTATAATTATTATTATAAACTTCAATAGTTCATTGTACAAAGAGTACACACAAGCCATTAGCTTGCACAAGAGCAAAACAGTTTGAGGCTCAACATACAAGGGCTCCTCGGTCGTAATTAAAGACATATAATAGCTCAAAAAACATATAATAGTCATGACATCAAGCCTCTCCAACAAGTCCATCTTGTAGCAATATCAGACAATTATATAGGTCATGCAGCTGACCAATTAAAAGCATAAAGCATCAATTTTTATATTAGAATTTTGGGACAAGCCCAAATACTTAACAATCTGTTATATAGTATGACACTATAGTGACTTCAGAACAGTGGCTAAGACAAAAAATACTAATTATAATAAATTAAAATCATTAATACTAAGTTAAGTATTTGTGTTTCTTTAATATTGTCCTAAAAAATAATGATCACTAGTACATTTTAAGTTATACATCTTAAGTTAAGTATTATACAAAAAGAGCATCATTAGTACTATCCAAAAAAAGACATAGTTAGTTATCCGTGTAACAACATAATAGTTTGACATTCACTAGGAAACACGGATTGTATCGGATATTATTTTTATTTAAAAATAAATATTTAATCGATACTTTTCCGATACGAGTATCGGGAAGTATCGGACGCGTATCGGATATTATTTTTTAATTTAAAAATAAAGATTTAACCGATACTCTTCCGATACGAGTATCGGGACGTATCGGAAGAATATCGGTATCAGGTGCGTATCGGATACGATACTTCACCAATTTTAGAGTATCGGGGCTTCATAGACCATCAGTGATAGGGAGTGGAGTGATAGGGAGATCAGAGTTTGATTCTCATCATTAGCAAAACTAACAACATTGATTACTAACATTGGTCGTTTAAATTAAAAAAATGTTAATAATTAGGTGGCATAGTAGCATATGCTTATATGAAGGAAATGGTCACAAGAATACATGACTTAAACTTTAAAAAATATTATACTAACTACAAAATGGTTTAGTTGTTATTGTAATCTTTGTAGCACAAACACTTCTAATGGAAGACCGAAGACATGTGACATCGTCATGACACCAACACATCTAATTACAGTTAATTAATTACTTTATTTGCTTGCTTGTGTCGAAGTGTATTTGCTTTATTTGTATTTGCTTTTTGGGGTGCCTCCAACTCCAAGGTGAATGAATGAATACTCTCCGTGATTAAATATATTAAGGGTGCTGACTACTGCATGGGTGCACCGGTTAAAGAAGATAAAAGAAACAAATTTTGTATTGGAATAAATATTAGGTCATGTAATTAGGGGCACAAGTTAAGGATACAAATAAAGTAATTCTTGCATTGAAAATAACATTTTTTTATACTTTACAAACATTGACTACACAAATTTCAATGTATTTTTACTAAATTAATGATCCTTAACAAGTGTCCCGGCCCCCGGGGGCACTATTTAGCATTTTCCTAAACATTATTCGTACTTTTAAAAAATAGATTACACAAATTTTAAAATTTGTTTACCATATTGGCCCCGTTTGGCCTGGCTTATTTTCTCCTTTTTTTCTTCTCCTTAAAAATAGTAAAGAAGGAAAAAATTGTGTTTGACTTCACTTTTCTTTATTTTTTACTTCTTTACTTTA
This sequence comes from Trifolium repens, assembly GCA_030408175.1. Classification (NCBI taxonomy): domain Eukaryota; kingdom Viridiplantae; phylum Streptophyta; class Magnoliopsida; order Fabales; family Fabaceae; genus Trifolium; species Trifolium repens. The sequence continues at coordinate 27,092,004 of CP125841.1, read as the reverse complement.
TTTCTCTAATACTTTTAAGGAGAAATAGTGTCAAATATAATTTTATACTTCTCTATTTCATTTAAGCTAAAATAAAAAGTAAAAAATAAGTCGGGCCAAACGGAGCCTTTGTTTAACCAGTGCATCGGGTGTACTGGTTAGCATTTTCCTTATATTAAATAGAAGTCCTTCCATTTTATCGTGCCTCCAAGTGAAAAGCAAGAACCTAGGAGCAAATTCACCTATATATATATGGAAGGGTAAAAATCAAAATGGACCTATAAGTTTTTTTTTTCCGGTAACCATGATATTGATATGAAGTTTCCACTACCATCGACGATGACTAATCTCCATCGAGGAACCTGTGGGGCACACAAGGTGGGTTCTCCCCTTCCAACCGAATTTTCTCCATACACATGAGTGTAGGAATCAAACCCCTGACCACATGCTTAAGGGGATCAAGCCCCTATCACATGGACCAATTCATTATTGGTTAATATAAGTTCTTTAAAGTGACATTGTTAAAATAAAAAATGAATAACTTGTTTTAAGAGACAAATTCTAATATGGACCACTTCTTCAAGTCATCCATGGTGGATCAGTCATGAATAACATTATAACGAATACAAATTTTACAAAATCCATCATTTGATTGAAAGTTTAAAAATTAACGATTATTGAGACCTTTTAAAATTAACGGTTTATGAGTTTCTACTAAATACCGTTAATCTTGTAAAATTCGTATTCGTTATAGTAGTAACGATCACTTGTCCATAATGGACCACTTGTAAATGTGGTCCACCGTAGCATTAAATTATAAAAAGTCATGAATCGGGGGTGGTGTCATCGTCTATTTGCTTAGGTAGATGAATTGGTTAGAGAGTGTTGTGCTACTTTGGATCTTGTTTCTTTAGATGTGAATGTTTCAGATCAATGACTTTGCCAGGGGCGACTCTAGTACATGTGTCGAATGTGCGATGGCATCAGGCCTCTAAATTTTCAAGAAATTTTAGGGCCTCTAAATTTTGAGCACACCCCCACCCCCTACATTAGTAGTTATATATTTTAATCTTCATTAAATGTTAGATTTGCATCAATAGATTAGTGGTAGAGGGGTGACTCTAGGTAAAAAAATGACTTAAAATCACCCCTCTCCGATGAACAAAGGAGAAAGAACCTTATAAAGAAGAGAGTTTTTCTCTCAATGAAAAACTAGGGCCGACACGACAAAATACTTGACTGTTTTAGATTGTGACCTAAAACCAATTAAATTACAAAGTTTTTTTTACACAATTAAATTACAAAGTTAAATTCAATCTTTGTAGCAAATTTAATTCTTGATTAGTGTATTGCATTTTTTGATGTTTTATGCAATGACAATTATTTACAATTTAAATCGAGAATGATTCTTTTAAAAAATTTTAGTTTTTTACTATTGGCCCATTTTTAATATTTATGCCAGGCCTCCAAATAGTCGGAATCGGCCCTGGACTTCGCCATCCTGACTCTAACGCAGGGTACTCAGTTCAAGTGCTTACCGTTTCTTATCACAAATTGTTCATCTTGTGGTGAATGCGCATAAAGAGGTTAATTGGAATTTGATTGACCAGTTGAATATTTCGCTTTTTGCTTGGAGATTGATCAAAAAGTGGTTACAAGACGTAGTTTGGCTATTACATATACGAAAGTGTATGTTGGTGGTTGTGGGGTCGCTGAATCCTCTAATCACTTACTTTTAGGTTGTGATTTCTCTCAATCTTTGTGGAGTAAAATTCAGATGTGATTGGGTATTCACGATCCATTGGCAAATGTAGTTAATGATCACGCATTGCAAATTTGTAATTCTTTGGCTTTTGGCAAAGATGTACAGTCCGATATTCATATTGTGTGGTTAGCTGGTTGTTGGACCATCATGGAAAGAAAGGAATAGTAGGTTATTCGCACAAAAGGAAGTTACTGCCGAGGTGCTTCTTGACAGGTGAAAACTATTTCGGGGTGGTGGCTGAAGTCTCGACAAAAAGACTTTAGTTATGGTATGAATTCATGGTGGTTTAATCATTTGGTTCGTTTAGGTGATCATATTAATTGTTAAAAAAATATGTTTTACGCTTTGTTTTTTTTTTTGTAAACCTTGTGTACTTCTATAGTGTTAGACATATCTTTTGTTTTTAAAATAAGATGACTAATTTCGGGGTGGTGGCTGAAGTCTCGACAAAAAGACTTTAGTTATGGTATGAATTCATGGTGGTTTAATCATTTGGTTCGTTTAGGTGATCATATTAATTGTTAAAAAAATATGTTTTACGCTTTGTTTTTTTTTTTGTAAACCTTGTGTACTTCTATAGTGTTAGACATATCTTTTGTTTTTAAAATAAGATGACTAATTTCGGGGTGGTGGCTGAAGTCTCAACAAAAAGACTTTAGTTATGGTATGAATTCATGGTGATTTAATCATTTGGTTCGTTTAGGTGATCATATTAATTGTTAAAAAAATATGTTTTACGCTTTGTTTTTTTTTTGTAAACCTTGTGTACTTCTATAGTGTTAGACATATCTTTTGTTTTTAAAATAAGATGACTAATTTCATAAATGAATAAAAATAGAGAGAATAAAACTTCAATTAAGTCAATTTATCTCCTCTATGCAAACTTGAAAAATGCTAATGCCTTAGATTAGAAGAAAATCAATATAAAAATACTTAGTGTTGGAAAATGGTATATTTAATTTTTAATACAGATTTGTTATTTTAAGTTTTTTTAACTAGTGTCATTAGAAGATTCGTTAGCAGACTCAAAGTTGGTATACTTGGACACTTGATATTTTACTCGCATTAATTGTGTTGAAATTTTAAACAAATCAATTTCTTTTGTTTTTTTTTTAATTCAATTGAGATATGATATACTACTCATTTTAATGTTGGTGAGGTCTACTATAATTTAGAGTCTTTGTCCAATAATCAATGAAAACAAACCACATAAATAAATTTGCATGCGGTACTTATAACTAACTTGTAATCAATTTTTATTTAACATGTATATAGCTCGTTCTTATTAATTGATGAGTAAATACCTCCAGATTATCGATAGGTAAATTAGAAAAAACCTCAATGTTAATGTGCATATTTGAATCCTCACCAAGTGCTTCTGTTGTAAAAATAAATGGATAGTAGTTCATTTATTTTGTGGATTTGAATCTTTTAGATTGGAAATAAACGAAATAAACACAATGGTCTTGTAGGACTTTTGAACTAATGTGGGTGAATTGAAAAAAGTGTAGTGGGAACAAGTCCCACATTGCTTAATTCACTCATCTTAGTAGTGTTTATATACCTAAAAGTGACTAATAGGAGCGTGTCCCAAGGAATACCCTGTTTTGTAAATGGCGGACCGCGCACACCTTATCCCGAATATCACACGTGTCGGGCCAGGCCGGGCTTGGGCAACAATGTAATTTCTTCGGTTCGGTTGTTCGAAAATTATTACTTTTTAATATAAAAACAATAGCTTCTCTACAACTCTTACCACAACACCGTATTTCAATAGATGGATTAATCTCACGAATAATATGAACCACTACTTTAAAACAACAAAGAGATTGGATGTAAGAAAAATAATCCCGCGCATAGTTCTATTTTTGTGCCAATTTTCTTTAGCAGCTACATATAAAAGAAATACTACTTTATTAAGTGAGATTAATCTTTTAAATGAATTTAACTCATTCTAAGAGATTAATTTATATGGTTGCGTAAAATATCTTAAAAGTTAAAAGGTAAATTACATTTTTCTCCTTTGAAAAAAAAGGCTGAATTACACTCTACATCAATCTTTATGCTAAATATACATTTTCGTTCATTTTAACATAAATAAATTTTGTTGTGATGTATAATAATTAATTTTGAGCAACTATTTTATGTCAAAAAACTTGAAGTCATCAGTTAAAAAATTAATGTTACTTTCTTTGAAAATTTTAGGGTAAATAGGTTTATATCCCCCTGCAATGCACTACAAAAAAACAAGCTATTTTGCGGGGGTTTTCAACCTCCGCGGGTTGTTTTGCGGGAGTTTCGAAAACCGCCGACTATTCGTTTCCCATAAATTATCTGCGGGGGTTTTGGGGGACCGCTGGTATCTAGTGAAAACCCCCGAAAATCTGCGGCGGTTTTTTAGTGGAGGTTCAAAACCCCCGCAAAATCGTAAAAATAAGTAAAAAAAAATAAATTAAAAAATCTGAAACTTTAATTAAAATATAGTAATATGAGCCAAAATTTATAATAGCTAAAATTAAATCTTATACTAAATAAACAAAAATAAATAACATAAAACATATTAAAGCAAGGTAGAGTAAGGAACTTAACCAAATTCTCAATAATCTGTTAGGAATCAGTCATGTAATCGAATTGGTGAAGAAATATTTTAACAAACGATAAAAGTACAGAAGAATAGATAAATAGAATGCTTTAATGTTGGTATGGTTGGGGGAAAATAACCGCGATTGTGGGAAAAGTTGCTGCCTGCTGCAAAAATAGATTCAGGGGAGGTATTACTCAGTTTCATGCGCTCGGTGACGATAAGATGATCAGAACAGAACCCAAATAGGGGTTCTTCATATTATATAAATTTACACGTTACATTAGGGATGGCAATGGGTAGGGTATGAGTAGGGTACTATAGTCCCCATCCCCATCCCCATACCCGTGGTTTGAAAAAATACTCATACCCATCCCCATACCCGTGTGGGTGACACTCTTTGTCCCCATCCCCATACCCTATGGGTACATAAGTACCCGTACTCGTTACCCGCATTTCTACTTAAAAAATAAATTGATCAATTTTAAAATATCATATCATTTTAATATAATAAAAAAAAATTAAAGATTTTAATGTTGACTCATGAAAATTATGAACAAAATTATTAATAATATCATACTAAAGTTCATTTATCTATATATTGACATATTTTGATTATGTTATAAATAAACATTTTTATTAAAAATATGTAATAGTATAATAATGTTGTATTTTTTAAAATTGATTTTCATATATTATTATATAATAATAAAATTAAAATAAATAAATATATACTATGTGGATATATGGGGTGGGTACTAAGGTACCCGTACCCGTACCCGCACCCATACCCGTTCAATTTTGAGGGTAATTACCCATACCCATGCCCATACCCAAAATGCGGATTTTTACCCTACCCATTGTGGGTATTTTTTGTGGGTACCCTCTGGGTATGGGTAAATTGTCATCCCTACGTTACATAAATAAGATAAGCAAAATATATAATGACAGTAAAATAAAAAACTGATCTCTCAAAGTAACTAACAAGTGCATATGATATTGTGATCCTGACCTTTGATGTAAATTATCATGAAAGAAGAAGCATTCAATCAATGTCCACAAGGCAAATAAGAATTTTTAAACTAGTAAATCCTACTTACTAGAGTACCATACTTATATTTAACGAATAGCATAATTTTTGCATTGTAAAACAGTCCTTGTTTAAAACAAGTTGTGACGATTGTGCCTCTATCGGTGAGTTTGTGTAGTATGTGTGGACAGAAAAACCATCACAAGGAATTTTGAGCATTCAAATGCAAGAAAAAAATTCCACTATACTCACAGTGCCATGTCGAAACTCTCCAGCTACATCCAATTGTACCCAAAGGGCCTTACCGATTAGATAGGCAACAAATAAACCCAATACGAGGAGAGGATTTCTGTTTAAGAAGCGGCAGATGTAATTATTAAACTGATGAAAAAAGGGCATGATATAATGCAAAAATGAAATGATCTAAATTCAACATTAAGATTGTAGGAGTAATATTTACTTTAAAAGCATCATAAATTCGTTAAAACCAAATATGGCCATTGCCATTATTGTCCATGCAGTGAGGTAACCAATTGTTATTCCGCTTATAGGCCTCCTGAATCCAGAACAAAAACAAAGTAAACAGCATTATTATCAGTATGTTTTGAATAAGATTAGTTCCAAGGCGAAGAGAAAGGAGAATAATGCATTTTCAAAGAATGTGTAGCTAACTAAAACAGAAAGTAAAAAAGCTTTCGGATAGATCATTCACCTTGCACATAATACAAAGACAAATTTATTGCCTAACCTCAACTCATCTGCCACTGCATCCCAAAATAAAAAGAGCCAAAACACAACATTAGTGTAGTGACATTTAACTATAATTACTACTAACATTTGACTATGAAACAAAATATAGCATTTGTATACCTAGTTTTTCACATACAAATGACCTGTTTGATTGGCATCAGAAGATTTAATTTAGTGTCCCACTCACCACACTTTCAAAACATGTTTAAGAAGGGGGGTTAAGAGGATGCTTGTAGTGACAATACCTGTGACTATGTACCCCGGGGCAGCATAACCGCATGTTCCCACAACCCGTGTTGATACGTGAGTGCAATCATCGGAAGGACCAGATTTGGCCAGCCAAAGTCTGATAACTTGGCTGTGTATGCCAATTGCAAACCAAAATATTAGATATATTAGATATATTTTCTTCCATTACCATGAGTTCTTTAATATCATGGATACCTTAAATTGAGAAATAGTATTTTCATGAACAATATTAATAGTATTTTTTTTACCTTTTCTTTTACTAAACTCATTTATAATCAGCCCTTTTGCAGCAAAGTACACACCTATAAATGTACATACATACATACACAATTGTTAGTTTGAGAGGAAGACAAAACATGTTATAACTCAAATATGTTGGTGCTCATTATCACTCTAAGAATTGCATGGTGCTATTGAAATCAAAAAGTTACATTAATCTAAGCAAGCCTGCATTTGGTTTCCAACATAATTGTTTAACAAATAGAATGTGAAAATGGCTAGTGTCATAAGATGATTCAATTCATGGAGTTGCAGAAGGTACATAAGATATAACCACCAACACTCCACACAACAAACTACAAACTCAAACTCAAAAGAACAACTCTTATGCTACTATATATCTGGTTACAAAGATGATGAAAACCTATCCCATTCTAATTCAATAACATGAAATTGGTATCTATTGTTTTGAAGATATCAAAATACAAAGCTATCACTTGCTTCGATTTTCTTTATTTCTTCTACAAAGATCCTACTAAAAAAAATACAAGTTAGAATATACAGGAGAATATCAATAAATGTATAAGATCAAAGTAATCTAGAAATAATGCTATGTTATCCCTCTTACACACTCTCCCTCTGCCTGTCTCATTGCTTTAATAGACTTTTCTCTCATGTTTTTACAAGCAGAATGTAATTACAATCATATTAAAGTATAAAAAAAATAAAAATGGATACAATTGTTTCCCTTCATTGGCCAGGAGTGCGTACAAAAGTTAAAACTACTACCCCCAGCTTTATCACAAAGTTAACATGATATGAGTTTTGTAAGACCAAGAAGAAAATATCTTATCTTGCCAATACTTAACAGATTTAAGTGAATAATACAATACTCATTCAATAGCAGATAATAGTAGACTATTAGAGCAAAGGACTAACACGGTCAGAAAGATGCATTGGACAGAAATAATTAACACAAGGAGGTGGAGGCATTCTTTTCCCACAGGAGCTTAGAGGTGGTAGCATCCTTCTATCATACAGACGTGCAAAGGCATCACTGCAAGAATAAGTAAACCTAAAGTCAGTTTGAAACAGAAAATTGAATTAAATAACATATAGCATCACTGAAGATACTCACCTCCCGCCAACAAGGAGCAAATGAGGTCTAGTTGAACTTATATCAACAGATTTTAAAGCAAGGACTTGTTTGGGAGGATCAGCAAGGGACCTTTTAGCTCCATTCCGTAAGTCAAGCTGACAATAGCCATTAATGTGGAAGTCAATAAATATAAAACTCCAAGGAGTACAGGAAACAATGATCATAATACACGTCTCCTTGACTATCTTTCAGTGGAAAAGTCGAAGAATTACATTATTATAGCAAAACTGTTGAGATCCTATCTAATTCCAGAGGATTAGCAAAAGGAAACAGTGAGAGCAGCACAAGGCCAAAGGTGCAACCAAAATATTCATTATACAGCTAATATTGAGCATACAGGTTTTCCATTTGGACTTTTAATTTCAATATGTAAATAAGCAACAGCAATTAGTAATGCACAACAGTTTGGAGAAGCAGAATAAAATTTATAGACCCTTTATAACAAAAGTTCATCGGAGGGAATAATAAAGGAGCAAGGGGGTGATTTTGCCAAACCAGCCCAACCCGAGGAGCAGAATGGGCCAGAAAGAGTGGGGATGTAACAGAAAGGAGAGTTAGCAATTGGAGAATGATGGGAGATATAGGGTATCATTTCCATATAATGGAGTGGTAGGGGTTGTGGAAGGAAATGAATTGGATAGTAGTGGTCAGGCTTTGCCTTGGTGAGGGTTATTATATTCATAGGGAGAACAGTCTAGTTATCTTACATTCATCCATAGTCAACTCTATTTTCCCGTAATGAACTTTGCTCCATTGAAAGAAAATTCAATACAAACTAACATCTCCATGCTTCAGCTTATTTGTTTCTGTTTGAACACTTTATTATGGGTTTCTTTTCCTAGCATATTGGAGAATGAAAATAAAAGTTTCCTTATTTCCCTCCCTCCATCCAAGAGAAACTTCCCATTTAATGTACTGAGAGTATGGTTTAAAGAATGCATGATAAATAATATTTTACACATCCAACAATATCCTAGAGCAGGTTCCGGTATTTTTCTTGAACCCTCCATGTTAAACTATGAAAAATGGATTTGGATTGACATGTGACAAGGAACCAAAATTGAGGCAAGTTTGTATTTCCAAAGAATATATAAAAGCCTATTATCAGATCAACTTGCATCATTCATGTTGGATGCCTCTGCACAAGCCCCGATATAGCAGATGAACTAATCTTAAGCAAACTAACTAGTATTTTCAGTGGTAAAGTCAAATAATACAGATAACGGGGAAATCAGTTTTGAATGATGACCTATAACCATGAATAAAAGTTTTCACATGCCAGACAATGTTCAGTAGAATTCAAAAATGAAAACTTCAAATCACTAAAGATGAATTAAACCACTCACTAGGACACTGTGACACTCTTGGTGTGGAGATCCTGCAGGAGGACAAGAGGTACCTTCCCGGAAATCATGTTGTCTTAAGGTTCCATCTTCACTGGCACTCCATACCACATTGGGATTTCCATTTTCAACCTGCAAAAGAAGTACATATAAGACATGGAAATACATCTCATTTTCTTTACCCCATTTATGTGATGTTAGTGAAACTGCCAACTCAGGATTTTCTTAACCACATAACTTACAGCCAATTTCTTGACTCTACAAGTGTGGCATTGGTATAGTGCCGATGGAACAATGGGAATATCATTAAGTCCATTCCAACATAATTGTTTAACAAATAGAATGTGAAAATGGCTAGTGTCATAAGATGATTCTAATTTGATTAACCACAATAATAAGATAGTGGATGCAATAACCATATTCTTAAGCTAGACTTTCTTTTCCCTGTAATATCCCCTATTATATCACCTAATAATTTAATAAGATACTTTCAGTTTATGATCATCTACCTAAGCTACACTTTCTTTTCCCTCATATACAACTAGACATGTTAATAATTTAACAAGGAGGAACACATACAATACAACAAAGAAAGAACCAAACAAACAAACATACATTTGTATCTCATGCTTTGCTTCATATTCAATTGGGATAGGTAGTCTAGTAATTGTCACTATTAATTTCCTTAATTAATAACAGGAGTCTAGTATCAATATGAATAAGGATCGGACTTTTGAAATCAAATTCAAAATCAGAACTCACATGCTTTGTTGTTTCCATTCCCTCATTCATATCTCCCTCTTTGACTATTTTACTGTTGAGCTCCCTAGAGTCTGGAACTCTGTTATAATGATACCATTATCTCCAAAACTTTTTTCCTCGCAGTTATGATGTTCCAATTATGTAAAAACACTTGTGTAAGTGATCATGTCATAAGATAAGCACAAATAAGCTCTTCCAAGTAATGGAACCTAATTGCAGGCACACAATGTTAATCATTCATGTTAAATCTAAATAAGAATCTAAATCTAAAAAATCCAACTCAACACAGTAAATTACACACCTAAAAATCAACTCAACATAGTCAATTACTAATGTCTAATAATCATTCAAAAAGTCCTGAAATAAAATAATTTCAATCTCTTGAAACACACCAAAAAATCAACTAAACATAATCAATTACCAATGTGTAATAATTACAAAAAAATGTCACAGATGAATAAATCGAAGATGGAATCAAAATCGAAATTGGTCAAATTGAAATCAGTGAGAAACGGTGCAAGTAAAAGACGTTTAGGTTATGAAATCGAAATTGAAATCGGTGAGGAATAGAAATTAAGGAACTGATTGAGGAATTACGAAGAAGATCGAAACATATAAAAATCAGAGAGCAGCGAAGAAGAGAGAAACGGCGAAACATTACATGTTGGGAAGCGGCGAAGCCAGAGCAGCGGCGGAGAGAGAAGCTTTTTCACGGCGGCGGAAACGGAGGGGATGGAAACGGAGCGGTTTCTCTATCCGTCTAGAAGCTTCTGCGCCATCTTGAAAGCTTCTGCGGTTTCTCTATGGGTTCCTTTTGTTTTTTATGAAATGAGGGGAAAAAAAGCGCTAGAATGAAAGAAAAAAAATTGAAAAATAAAAGCGTCAAATATTACTCCATTTTACGGGGGTTTACAACCCCCTAAGTGTAAAGAAATAGTTGTTCCTTAATATACATTTGCTTACCAAATTCCGGGGGTTTTATAGAACCGCCGCAAAATAACCGCCGTTAAATGGCGCATTTTTTGTAGTGATGTAGGTAAGTTTTGTTTTTCCCGGCCCTGTAATTATTTTTTTTTAATGACTAGCCTCTTGCAATGTTGAACTTTTTTTCTCCTAGTTCATTTTATCCCCCTGCACCCCCCTGCAATGTTGACCTACTCACCTGCAAGGGGGTAAAAATGAACTAGGAGAAAAAAAATTCAACATTGCAATTGGTGAGTCACAAAAAAAAATTTACATGGGGAAAAACAAAACTCGCCTACATTGCAGGGGGGTAAAGATCCATTTACCCAAAATTTTATTATTAATTTTATTGCTTTAGAATATGAAATTTAATATTGTTCCAGATAGAACACTAGGGGGTGTGTATTTACTAAGTGTTATGGTTATGCAATGGTCTGCAGTTGTGATATTGCTTGAGTTTTTAATTGCGTTGGGGGTTGTATTTATAGGGCTATGGAACAGTTATAGCTGAAACCCATGATCCCATGATCTCTATTCAGGTAAAAGGGGGGGGGGGGGGGGGGGGGGGTGTGACGGTTATCCAGCACCCACGATCCCTTACGAGGGAGAGTGGGGGTTATATTTGGCGCCAATCCTCCTAATGGGCATTGGAGCACGTGTTTCATGCGTTTGACGCTTAGTCATAGGAATGATCGTAGGGCACGGGATGTGCACGTGCCAGCGCTTGAGGGGCAAAATGGGCTTGTTATTGGCGGATTGGGTCGGAGCGTATTGGGCCCTCTATTAATTGGGCCTGAATTATTTTGACCGGTACACAGCCCCCCAAGCACAAGGCTCTGAGGAGGCGTAGTGCTGATATGCTTGTATCGTTGGGTTAGTTCTATTTGTCAGGCGGATTCCTTCATTATTATTGTTCTGCTCGTTAGGAAATAGCGGAACTGAACTTAAAATCCCGATATTCACTCCTCCTTCGTAGCTATAGGGGTTCCGTCCCTACCCTTTATAAGAGCGATAACTTACACCTTCATTTGTCATCCTTTACTCCATTTTCAATCTTCTTCAATCATGGTTTCTTCCGTGGCCTCATTGATTGATGCACTCAAAACCCTTCTTTCACAGGCCCCTGAAGACTTGATGGATGATTACGAGGATTTCGCTTCCATGGTCACAAACCTTCGTGACTACTCCTGGCGACTCACTCCGCCACAGCACGAGTTCTTAGAGTGCCTGCTGGCGTTGCGAGATCGAATGATCAAAGACTTCCCTTTCATATCTGCGGTAGAGGAGGCGCGTTGTCACAGCCAAAGGACGAACGCTGCGATTTTTGATGAGATGTGGTTGGTGAAGGAGGGAATGCGTATGTACGAAAGTACTCTGGCGGCCTCTTTTGACGAAGAGGATTCTATGGAGCATCACCTCGCTAAGATGCGAGTGGAGATTGAGCATTTGGAGGAGAGAAAACGCAAGTTGAAGAGGGATATCAAGGATGATGTCACAAAGTTGCTCGAGAAACGTCGCACGCTGTTGGAACTGCAAAATCGCCAGCGGGCGCATAGTGAAGATGCTTCCAATGTTCATGGCGACCTGGAGATCGCCCGAGAATGTCGACGAAAGATTGGGGAACTCTGGGATAACGCCAGAGATGCCGCCGGCTTGTGATTTAATTTATGCTGCTTTTCTTAGTTCTTTTAAGACTATGTAATTCCCATATTTTTCTTGGTCAAGGGTTTAGCACTTGTAATGATGATTTTTGATGATTTAATAAAGTGTTTTTGTGATGTCATACTATGTCGTTTATTATTCACGCTGTGGGGACACGTGTCGGTAACGTGTCCTTTATTTTGCATGCTATTACCCAATGGGTATTGAGACGGTTCGATTCCCTTTGTCATTTGGACAAACGAAAGGTTTCCCACCTTTATATAAGTCGGGTCTTATGTGTTTTTCTTCCACTTCGAGTATTCTTCTGCATTTTCGCCTATCCCTATTTTGAGTCAAATCGCGGAGAGATTTCTGCTTGAGTTGTTTTACTTACGAGGTATAACTTCTTTTTCCTTTCATCTTCTTTTCGTCCTTTTATTTTTCGCGCTATGGTTATAATTCGTGACCAGAGCAACGAGGAAGGAGGATCATCTTCGATTCCTCCTCTTGGGTCCGTTCTCGAGCGGCAGATCTATTTCCATTGTCTCAGGAGGGATGGGTCGCTCGATGAAGATAGGTATCTGACGGAGATGCTAGGTCTTCCGATTATAGAGAGTGATAGTAGTTCTGAGAGTGACGATAGCGATTGTATAATAATTCCCCGTTCGTCTTTCACAGGGAAGGAATTAGTGCTCTTTGAACCTTCTACTGCCATGATGTTTACCAAATCCAAATTCCATTCTCCGGATAGTATCCAAACCCTTAGGGGGGCCATCAAGTTGTCTGGTTCCGGTAGGGAGTGTGATGTCGTCATGGACCCTGTGGGCGCTCAGGAGCTTGCTACCACAGTTAACGAGAATCCTCCCCATTATTTCCTTATGTATGGCGCTGTTGTTCAAACCTTTAACCTCTGGTTTCCTCTTACTCAATTTGAGGTTTCCTTGCTTCATACTTTGAACATTGCTCCTATTCAACTCCACCCCAATAGCTGGGGCTTTGCAAAAGCCTATGAGATTGTCTGTCTCGCCCTGGGTTTAACCCCTAGCATTGGTGTCTTCTTTTCTTTTTGCCATCTTAAGAGTTTTACTGTTGATCGCCTTGTCTCCCTATGCGCGTTGCCTAATAGAACGCTTTTTTCCTTGTACGCCAATAACTTCAAAAATTATCAAGACTCCTTCTTTAGGATTCGTGGGGGGCCTGACTGTCCGGATGTAATGTATGATAGTGACGGGGCCCCTTTGATTCCTTTCTACTGGTCTGCCAACCCTAGGCTAGTGAAGTGTGCTGATACTACCCATTTGTCTTCGTTCGAGATGGAAACGGTAGCTTTCTTGACTCCTTTGGCATTCTTAATACCAAGGAACTTGTAAAACTTGAAACCAAACCTCAGGGGGTTGTTGACTATTTGAGTAAGTATCATTTCAACTTATACTTATATTTTCGCATTGCTGTTGTGAATTCGATGATAAAATCACACCAATGAAAGTCGATGTGTGGAGCAAATTAACCAAGTAACCAAATTAAAGTTGATAGAGATGATGAAAGTAAATAATTCAAGAACGAAGAGTTACAATGAAAGACAACCTGTTCAACCTGTTCTGATACCAATGAAAGACAATTTCTGATGCCGAATTCGCTTCCTAGCTGCTTAGGGCGAAGCAAAAATTGGACACACCAGATGCTACGGTGGATCCAATATCGCAAGTTGTCGTGGCGGGCGATGCTGGAGGAAGAGGTCTGAAGAGGGGAAGAAAAGCAGAGGCGGTGTCAACTTCGAACAAGGCCGCTAAGTTGGGGGAGGATGTAGATGAAGGTGACGGCCCCCAAACTTTGATACCTCCTCCTTTGGTGAAGGGAGGACGGATGACCCGCAGTCGTGCTTCAGCGTTCGCTAAGCCTGTCGAACCTTCGGGCGAGGCCGTTAATTCAGCTATAGGAGAAGGGGAGAGTTCGAAGCAGGAGACTCTTCCTACTTGGAGTGAGGACTTTGATCCTATCGCCTTTGTGGCCGACAATTTGAGGGGTTATTCGTCTCGCCTTGACGCGATGAGCCTGGAGGAGCTTCGGAAGCTAGCGGTTGGGACTGGCTTGAAGTGCTTGGCCCTGAATCAGATGGTGTTTACTCGCCAAGAGAAAGAAGCCTCCGAGAAGCTGGAGAAAGAGGTTGGCGCTGCCAAAGAGGACCTAGAGAAGGACCTTGCTGATCAATTGGCGAAGAGTCAAGCCGGTTTTAACAAGAGTCTGGCGAGGGAGAAGAAGAAGGTTTCTGCCTTGAGGAAGGATAAAAGGAACTTAGGGACGGCCCGTAACGCCATGATTGTGGCCTTGGTGAAGATTTGGAAAGATGTTGGTAGGCGAGATGACGACATGTCAAAACTTCAGGCGGCGGCGGATAGGCTAGATGGCGATTTGAAGGAGCTGGAGGAGGGAAATGATGAGCTGAAGGAGGATATGGCTGGCAAATATGTAGCTGGCTTTCGAGCTGCTATAGAGCAAGTTCGAGCGCTTTTTCCTGATATTGATGGTGACATCCTTGCGCAGGCGGACTTTCTCAAGAAGGTTGAAGATGGGAAACTGGTGCCTTTCCTCCCGGCGTAGGATTTTCAGTTATCTTAATTGCTGTATCTTTAAAGTTTTTGTAATCGTATTTGTACTTTGTTTTTTGATATCGCCCTTTGATGGCTTTGTAATATGACTCCTTTTGAAGTATTAAGAAGTTGTTTTTGTTGACTTGTTGTCTTATCCCAATGTTGTTGAGTATGTATTTATTGCTATCGGACACCGCCCGTAGTTTGTTGAGTAGGCGAGATCGCGTTTTTCAAGACTGATATTTTGAAAGGGTAGACTCTAGTAACCGTTTCTTCTTTCCTCGAAACGAACGCCCCATAAATAGGTGGTTGTAACTGTTTTTCATTTATTGCGGAGGTTCAGTTATCTACTTTTGATCTTATAAATACGGTCTTTCCCTTCTTATTTTTGCAGATATACGATCTTTCTTTTCTTGTTTTTGCAGATACTCATTCATAGCTTTATTAATGGCTAGAAAAAACTCGAAGAGGAGCACTGTTGCGGAGTTGAAGACTCAGAAGGGTAAGAAGAAAGCGGAGGGTTCCACGTCGAAATCCAGGCCTGTAAACGGCCCCAAGAAGGTTAAGTTGAAGAATCCCCCGCTCCCGCAGGATACCTCCAGTTATGACGACATCGATGAAGATTACGCTGTGTTCTTGAAGACTTATAACCCCCAGGAGTTTTATCCCGGTGGCTACACTTCTGAAGAAGATGGTGTGTCGCAGATTACTGTGGAAACTAAAGGGAAGAACACGAAACCCTTGGGGGTAGGACCTTCCAAGTGATGTAATCCTTTTAGTTTTAGGGTTTAGTAGTTTCTTTCTGTTTCATCTTTCTTGATGTAAGCCTTTGCCTTTGGCGGGCGTGATGCACCTTGCCTACCATGGCTTTTTAATAAAGTGTTGCTTCTGCTTTGGTGTTTTGTCACGATGTATTTCATTCATACTTTATTGTTCTTTTTGTTCTTTTGACGACGCTGTTGTTTGACGTTTTAATCCTCTGTTATATGTCGACGTCTTAGCTTTTACGACGCTTTTATAATTTGCTGAAGCCGTAGTCTCATGTGGCGACTTTAGGTAATTTTGCTCGCCAAAGCCGTAGTCTTATATGGCGGCTTTAGACAATTTTGCTCGCCAAAGCCGTAGTCTTATATGGCGGCTTTAGACAATTTTGCTCGCCAAAGCCGTAGTCTTATATGGCGGCTTTAGACAATTTTGCTCGCCAAAGCCGTAGTCTTATATGGCGGCTTTAGGTAATTTTGCTCGCCAAAGCCGTAGTCTTATATGGCGGCCTTGGATAATTTTGCACATCAATGCCTTAGTCTTACATGATGGCCTTTGCGCGCCAAGGCCTTAGTCTTATATGGCGGCTTTGTATAATATTTATTTCGCCAGGGGCTTTGCTCTTATATGGCGAGTTTTAATGATTTTACACATCAATGCCTTTGGTCTTACATGATGGCTTCTGCGATGTTTTAACTGTTTTCTTTCGGTTGGCACCATATATTTTTATCGTGTGGTCGTGTTCTTTTGCTTCTGCCTCTCGATGGTGCAACAATGTTGATAATAGACGACAGGCCTCGATAAAAACTCCTGCCCTTGCAGGAGAAAAGAGTGTCCTGTCGCCGTCTTTCATTGATTAAAATTAAAAACAAGTACATAAAAATGATAAACTGCAAAAATACAAAGGAAATCTATCTAGACTACATCTACTGCTGAGTTTTGGTTCAACTATAGTAGAACCTGAGGTTTGATACGTTCCATGATCTGGGCATTGCCTCGCCCTTCAGTGTTTCTAGCTTGTAGGCTCCTCCTCCGAAGACCTCGCGTATCCTGAAAGGTCCTTCCCAGTTGGGGGCGAGCTTGCCCCTTTGTCCTTCCCCATTGGGCGCTTGAGCACCAGATCGCCTTCCTTGAAGTCTCTAGGCATCACCCTTGTGTTGTATTTTCGCGAAACTCTTTGTTTCATTGCAAATTCTCTAAAATGTGCAGCTTCCCTTACTTCTTCCAATAAGTCCAAGTTCTCTTCGAGCGCCATGTTATTGTTTTCAGCTTTTGTTATTGTTTCTCGCCTCCAACTAGGCGGGTCTATTTCCACCGGGATCATCGCATCTGTCCCATAGACCATTTTGAATGGGGTCTCGCCCGTGGACGATTGGATTGTTGTATGGTAGGACTAGATGATTGCGGCTAATGGTTCTGCCCAGCTTTTATCTTTTCTTTCCAGCTTCCTTTGTAGGGCCTTAAGGATCACTTTGTTTGCTGACTCTGCTTGTCCGTTTGCTTGAGGATGTTCCACTGAGATGAAAGTATTTCGGATGCTATATCTTTCGCAGAATTGGACCACCTTCTCACTAGTGAACTGAGTGCCATTATCTGAAACGATGAACTTGGGGAGTCCAAACCTGCAAATAATTTTCTTCCAATAAAAACGTATTACCTGCTCTGCTGATATGGTGGCGACCGGCTCTGCCTCGATCCATTTGGTGAAGTAGTCTACTGCGACTAGCAAGAATTTGACTTGGCCTTGTGACGCGGGAAAGGGGCCCAAAATGTCAACTCCCCACATATAGAACGGCCAAGGGGACATCACTGTTTTCAATAGTTCGCCGGGGGAATGGCGCAATTCGGCGTACCTTTGGCATTTGTCACACGCTCGCACATAACTCCTTGCATCTGAGAGGATTGTTGGCCAAAAGAATCCCGCTCTTATGACCTTCCCTGCTAGCGACCTTCCTCCAATGTGGTTTCCGCAAGATCCTTCGTGTATCTCTTTCATGATTCTCTGGGATTCCAGCTCGCTTACACATAGCAGCAACGGGGTTGAAAGCCCCCTTTTGTATAGCTTGTCGCCCAACATGGCGTAGTGTAACGCAGTCCTTTTTAGTCTAGCTGCTTCTTCCTTCTCTTCTGGTAAGGTTTCGTCTTGTAGGTACCTGATTAGGGGGTACCGCCAGTCACTGCTTTCTACCACCATAAGTATTTCGGCGGTCCCCGCACTTGGTCTAGCTATTGTCTCTTGTATGACGGTTCTGTTGTTTCCTGGTTTTTTGGTGCTGGCTAGTTTGGACAAGAGGTCTGCCCTGGCGTTCTGGTCTCTTGGCACATAGATGAGTTCAAAACGTTTGAACTGTGAAGCTAAACTCTGTACTTTCTCTAAGTATTTGACCAATTGCGGGTCCTTCGTTTGATATTCTCCCGATACCTGGTTGGTAACTAGTTGTGAGTCGCTCTTTGCCCGTAGATCTGTAACTTCCATCTCCCTTGCTAGCTTCATTCCAGCTATCAGAGCCTCGTATTCTGCTTGGTTGTTGCTTGCCTTGAAGGCGAAGCGTAGTGATTGCTCTATGAGTACTCCATCAGGTCCCTCTAGGACTACACCCGCTCCGCTTCCTCTTATGTTTGAGGCACCATCTACGGAGAGAGTCCAAGGTGAATTGTCTTCTTCCTCTGGGGGGGAGGTCATTTCAAGGACGAAGTCTGCTAGTATCTGTGATTTGATGCTCCCCCTCGGTGAGAAAATCATGTCGAACTCCGATAACTCGATCGACCACGCCACCATTCGCCCTGCTAAGTCTGGTTTTTTGAGTACCTGTTTGATGGGGTAATCCGTCTTAACTATTACCTTGTGGCTTTGAAAATATTGGCGAAGTCTCCTTGCGGTTACTACTACAGCTAATGATAGCTTCTCAAGCTTCTGATATCTTAGCTCCGCCCCTCTGAGTGTTCTACTAACAAAATAGACGGGTCTCTCCTCGCCTTCTACTTCTTGCACCAAGGCGGAGCTCAACGCGTTATCTGATACCGCGAGGTATAATAACAGGGGTACTCCCTGCTGGGGGCGTGCTAAAACGGGTGGTGACGCCAAGAATTCCTTTAGCTTACCGAATGCCTCTTCGCATTGTTCTGTCCACGTGAACCTTTCTCCTTTTTTCAGTGCTGCAAAAAAGTGACAGGATCTTTCTCCGGCGCAGGATAGGAACCTGGATAGTGCAGTTATTCGCCCCGTTAATTGTTGTACCTCCTTAACTGATGTCGGGCTTCGCATGTTTATTATTACTTGGCATTTTTCTGGGTTCGCCTCTATCCCACGCATTGTTAGCATGAATCCCAAGAATTTCCCCGCTTGAACGCCGAAGGAGCATTTCGCTGGGTTAAGCCTCATGTTGTACTTTCTGACTGAAGACAATATTTCAGCCAGGTCTTTGCTGTGGTTTCCCTCTTCAGGGGTCTTGACTACCATGTCGTCGATGTATACTTCTAAGTTCCTCCCGATTTGCTGTACAAATACTCTGTCCATTAGACGCTGGTAGGTGGCGCCTGCATTTTTAAGACCAAAAGGCATGACTCTGTAGAAGTAGTTGCAGGTGTTTGTCATGAAGGCGGTATTCGGTGCGTCTGCTGCATTCATCTTGATCTGGTTGTACCCAGAATATGCGTCCATGAAGCTGAGGGTTTTGTAACCTGAGGCGCCGTCTATGAGCCTGTCAATGCTGGGGAGTGGGTATGGATCTTTGGGGCATGCCTTATTGAGATCGGTGAAGTCTACGCACATCCTCCATTTTCCGTTGTTCTTTTTTACCATGACTACATTAGCGAGCCATTCCGGATATTTGATTTCCTCGATGAACTGGGCCTTAATCAGCTTCGCCACTTCCTCATCTACTGCTGCCCTTCTTTCCTCTCCCTGCTTCCTTTTCCTTTGCACCACCGGTTTGGCGTTGTTCGCGATAGCTAGCTTGTGGGTGATTACGGTTTCGTCAATCCCTGGCATGTCCTCTGGTTTCCAAGCGAAAAGGTCCACATTTTCGTTAAGGATGGCGAGGACATCTTTTCTTTCCTCTTCGCCCATGGCAGTACCAATACTAGTTGTTTGGTGTTGCTCTTTGCCTATTTGGACTTCCTCCAGTTCTTCGATGAGACTGACTCTTCTCTCTTGGAAGTCTTCTCTTGGGTCCAGCTCTGCTGCTTCATGAGTGTTGGTGTTGTTTACGCTAAGTCTGCTTATCTCTTTCTTTTTTATCTTGAGGCTCGATTTGTAGCATTGGCGTGCCAAGATCTGGTCGCCTCTTATCGTTCCTACTCCGCCGTTGTCCAAAGGGTATTTTATGGCGAGGTATAAAGTGGACATTGCCGCACCAAGCGCGTTGAACGCTGGTCTCCCGATAATTATGTTGTAGGATGCGTAAGGGGTCCTCACCACCAGGTACCTTACCTTGATCGTCTTTGCGCTTTCTTTTACGCCAAAGGTTGTCAGTAGCGTGATGTATCCCATTACTTCCGCTTGATCGCCAGTGAATCCTACTAGGGTACCGTGGTAGGGTTGGAGTTGTTCGCCAGCCAATTGCATCGCCTTAAAGGCGTCCCAGTACATTATATCTGCTGAACTTCCTGAGTCGATCAGTACTCGCTTGACGTCACAATTCAGTATTTGAACTTGGATAACCAGCGGGTCGTCGTCGTGAGGAACAATGTCTGTGGCGTCCTTGGGCAAAAAGGATAAGTCTGGTGATGGGGGAAAAGACACGTGTCCCACGACGCCTGATTCTCTCTCGGATTTTCTTACGTAACGCTTTCTGGCGTTATTGGAGTTGCCGCCGCCGGCGAACCCTCCTGTTATAGTGTTTACTGCGATTCTGGGCTGGTCTTTTTCTCTTGCGTCTTCTGTGGTTGGGTTGCGTGGTGATCTTGGCGATCGCGGGGACCTCTGTCTTGCTTTGTTGTCTTGTGCTGCCCTTTCTATAAACTTTTTAAGGTGTCCACTCCTTATCAATTCTTCTATCAAATCTTTGAGTCGGAAACATTTTTCCGTATCGTGGCCCTTGCAACGGTGATAGTGACACCATTCATTCTCGTTTCGCCCCATGGTGTATTGGCGATCTGGGGGAGGAGGGCGTTTTGCTAATCCTGCCTGCAGGATTTCGTCGAGGATATGGACCCTGGCTCTGTTGAGCGGTGCGTATTCTTCGAAGGGTTTGTTCGCCCTTCTTGGTGGGTAATATGAGCTTCCGGTATTTCGCGGGGTTCTGTGGTCTTTGCTTGGCCAGCGTCGCCTTTGGTACTCTGGATATCTGTTGCCTCCTGACTCTGAGGCTCTTTCCCTATGATCCCTTGACCGCTTTTCTGCGTTGCTCTCCTCGCCCTTGATGTAACATTCGGCACGTTTCATGACCTCCTGCATGGTTTCGGCGGGTTTCTGGGCTAGTGACTCGTTGAAATGTCCTGCGCGCAGTCCATTGTGAAAAGCGGCTACGAACATTTCTTGGTTTGGATTTGAAACCTTGATGGTAGCTTCGCTGAATCTCGCCAGATATTCCCTGAGGGATTCTGAACTTTTTTGCCTCAAGCTGAACATATTCGTGGCCGTGACCTGTATGTGTTTGCTTCCTGAGAACTGGTGGATGAGTTTTCAGTGGAAGTCCTGGTATCCTGTTATTGAATTCTTAGGGAGGTTCATGTACCAGCGCAGGGCAGCATCTTTGAAGATGCTTGAGAGTAGCTTGCACTTTAAATGCTCCTCTGCTCCCAGAATGGCAGTTTGGGTGCCAACTGCCATAAGGTGTTCTAGCGGATCGCTTTTCCCATCGAAGCTTGGGAGTTGAGGAATTTTGAAGTTTGGAGGAACCTGAGCGTCCCATAACTGTTGAGCAAGGGGTTGGGAAACTTCAATGTTTTCCTCCTCCGCTGTTTTGGCTATCTCCTCCGCCTTTTCCTTCTGAATTTCAGCGACCTCCGCTTGGAGGCGACGTATCTCGCTGATTGCTGCTTGCAAGTTAGCTTGCTGTTGGCCGTCGCTGTTAGGAGTGCCTCCGGCCATAGCTGCTTGTATCCTCTTGGCTGTGTTTTGAGGCCTGGGAAATGTTTTACCAGGGCCCCACGGTGGGCGCCAAATGTTCCTGATAGAACACTATGGGGTGTGTATTTACTAAGTGTTATGGTTATGCAATGGTCTGCAGTTGTGATATTGCTTGAGTTTTTAATTGCGTTGGGGGTTGTATTTATAGGGCTATGGAACAGTTATAGCTGAAACCCATGATCCCATGATCTCTATTCAGTTAAAAGGGGGGGGGGGGGGTGACGGTTATCCAGCACCCACGATCCCTTATGAGGGAGAGTGGGGGTTATATTTGGCGCCAATCCTCATAATGGGCATTGGAGCACGTGTTTCATGCGTTTGACGCTTAGTCATAGGAATGATCGTGGGGCACGGGATGTGCACGTGCCAGCGCCTGAGGGGCGAAATGGACTTGTTATTGGCGGATTGGGTCGGAGCGTATTGGGCCCTCTATTAATTGGGCCTGAATTATTTTGACCGGTACAAATATAAAATAGTTTTTCTAGTTGACCTTAGTTATTTATGTGCGATTTGTATTTTAATTTGTATAGTTTCATAATTTATAACAATATTTAATATTATAAGTTTATGATGTGAGTAAAAAGAAAATAATGAAATATATGTATGGAGTTTCGTTAATGGAGGAAAATGTAGGTTTTAATATAAGAGTGGATGAGAATGAAATTCAAGCTTCATTTAAGTGATGAGAATGTAATTTTTTCTAATATATTTTATATAAGAGGGGATATGAGTACATATTTTAACATAGGAAATGATAATAGTATAATTTAAACAACTCTCAAAGAAGAGGAGTGTAATTTACTAAAAATAAAAATATAAGTTGCCATATAATGAGTACTTAGTTTATTAATGGGGACACAAGTTTTTTTTTTGACTGAAAAAGAAATTTATTCGTTCAAATTGAAAAATATATAGATCATTACAAATTCAAGATTGTTAAAAACTGAAATACGTGAATCTGCAGACAATCTTGGAGCACTTAGGTTAATATCATACAATGGCAACATGAAAGTGCCTACAAATATTACAAAATAAAACTCAACGGAATATCCATACTCTTGGATCTTCAACATTGACGTTCAAGTCTTCATTAGATCTGTAATGAGTTGAAGTGAATATGTCAATTTGAACCAAAACCCTGTATTAAGAAAAAAACCAACAAACGCCGCACAAAACGACGAACAAACACAACACCGCACAAGATGACGAACAAACACAATGCCGCACTAAGACGACGAAAACTTAAAAAAAAACGAAGAAGCAAACTTATGTAAATAACCACTTATTTAAATAAAAAGGGGGAAAACGGTGTTAAGGGGTGATTTCAGGCCAAAAAAGACCAAAAACTACCCCATATAATGAAAGAATAAATAGAGAGAAAAATTGAGAGAAGAATGGTAGCTAACCCTAATAGAAAGAAAAGTTTGGGCAACTATAGTTTCTCTAAAACTTCTAAACTAATTTTGTACGTGGCATCTTAATCTAATGGGGACACAAGTTTAATTACAATAAAAGGGGTTATTGTATCACTGACTATAGCAAACATTGGTTGTGGCCACAAATTGTAAATTACTCTACTTAAAAAGTCCCCGGTATATGTCTTGGTGCATACGCTTACATGAAACTTAACAACATATATAACAGTATACTTTATTAATTCATACATGAGATGAATTCATGAGACTATTAGCTACTATATGTTTGGTGTGGGGTTAGTCTTAGTCAATCAAGTGTTTTAGTGTTTGGACCAAGTAAAAAGCTTGGAGCTTAAGCTACGTAACGTAGCTACTTACGCGGAGGTACGAGTTTACTACTATACCTACTATTTCTTAGATGACATAAGCAATGACAAAATGGTTCATCAACAATCATACTCGGGGCCCATTTGACCTAGCTTATTTTTGAGCTTATGTAAACGGCTTATGCAATATAAATTAGATTTTTATAAGCTATTTTATCATAAACTACCTTAAAAAACTTATAATAATACATAAAAATTGCATAAGCTCAAAAATAAGCCAGGCCAAAGGGACCCTAATCTCGTTCCAAAACCTGAACTAAATATAACTTAAATCAACAAAGAAGAGGTTAGACTTTTACAATGAAGTAAATCAATGTTTAAATTATATCGAAGAGAAATATTAACATTTAGTATTGACATATATAAGAGTGTCTCAAATAAAATTACCCACTCGTCGAAACAAATTTAGTTATAAAAACAAAAAGAAAAAATAGCTACTTAAAATATTTGTAATTTGTTGGTTATGTCATCACATGCGTATAAAAGGTGTGTGTATGTGGAATTTATCTGTTTTTCAAAAATAAAATTGAAAAAGTCAAAGAATAATCCTACTCCTAAATACTTGGTATTATGTTGTTATTATAGTCAAAAAGTCAACACCTCATGGTTGAGAAAAAGGGAACATTGTTGTCTTTCTCTGTCAACTCTCTCTTCACTTTCATCCATATAAATTAAGTTACAACCTTACAGGGTAACCTCATCATGTAATCACAACTACTTTGAGTTTAATTTCCTCAAATCACATAAACATTCTTATAACTTATTTCCAACCTGCTGATTTCTCTCTTCTTCAACTTTCAGGTACTTTACTCTTTGTTTCCATCATCCTTTCATTTATTCATTTTAATTAGATAATTTTGAATAATCATATTGGTCAAAAATGCATAATCTGATATGCTTTTTGCAATTTTCAGGACATTGAGCTACACAAGTTTTTATAACATTGATTTTGTTATCATATGGGAATTTCTTTATCATGTCCATTTTCTACATGTAATCATGTGGAAGATAATTTGGACTCAATTATTGCAAAATCTTTCAGCATTGCTTGTGGTGAAGAAGATTTAGAACCAAAAATATTGAAATCTGTAGGTTCTGCAAAGATGACAATACAAAGGTGTATTAGCTTCAAAACAAAAGATATAACCGAAACAATGCCGGCGGTTAACAAAGACATGGAGGATCAGTACCTTGAATCAACACTGTTGATTCAAGAGACAAATCCTGAACACATGGCTGCAATTAAATTGCAGAAAGTATACAAGAGTTTTCGCACTCGAAGAAAGCTAGCAGATTATGCAACTCTTATTGAACAAAGCTGGTACATTATATTATATTTACTTAATACTATTTAGAAGAAATTTTGTCCTCAATTGTACAGAAAGTTAATTTTTGATCTTTTGTTTTGACCATATATAGGTGGAAGCTTTTAGATTTTGCTGAACTAAAACGCAGTTCGATATCTTTCTTTGATATTGAGAAACATGAAACTGCGATTTCGCGTTGGTCTAGAGCTAGAACTCGAGCTGCTAAAGTTGGTAAAGGTTTATCAAAAAATGTTAAAGCTAGGAAACTTGCTTTGTTGCATTGGCTTGAAGCAGTAAGTCAAACACTTGATCTTTGATCATATCTATTTGTTATCCATCAATCATTAATTACTGAAATGATTTTGTTTTACCTGAAACAGATCGATCCGCGCCATCGATATGGACATAATCTACATTTCTATTATGACAAATGGCTCAAGTCTCAGAGCAGAGAACCCTTTTTCTATTGGTAATTATATATATATTCTTTGCAAAATGTATTATTCATTATGCATATATAAAATATAAATGCATGTAAAATCACCAAAGTTATTATGAAATTAATCTTATTCTTTGAAATTGTAGGCTAGATATAGGAGAAGGAAAGGAAATAAATCTTGAGAAGTGTCCTAGAACTAAACTTCAACAACAGTGTATCAAATATCTTGGTCCTGTAAGTTTCCATCTCCATATTTATGTGAACATTCTCTTCTTTTGGGATTTGGATTCAACGCATTCGGAGAGAAGTAACTGCATTGCAGTCGGTCATATCTAGACCGTTTGATTAAAATTTGACGGTCCAGATTTTCAGTTTGAATTTTATATTTAAAAACAGTTAAAATATTGGACGGTCCAAATGTCCTGAATGCATGCAGTGTAACCGCACATAATCCAATTCCTTCTTTTGGGCTATCTTTGAATAAAATTATAGTAGTACTCATTATTTTCATTTTCTTTTTGTAGAAAGAAAGACAGTCTTATGAAGTTGTTGTGGAAGATGGAAGATTATTGTACAAGCAATCAGGGGAGCTGCTTAACACTACAAAAGAAGGCTCACGTGGCAAGTGGATTTTTGTTCTTAGCACATCTAAGAATTTATATGTTGGTAAAAAGAAGAAAGGTTCATTTCAACATTCTAGCTTTTTAGCTGGAGGAGCCACATCTTGTGCTGGAAGACTAGTTGTTGAACATGGTGTCTTAAAGGTAGGTTTCTAAATTTAGTATTCATTTGCTTTATTCTTATTGCCATTGGTGTCGCTAACATGGTTTTAAATTGCGGTTGCAGTTACACTGCAAACTTTTATATTGTAACAAAATGCAGTTGCAATGATGTTTTTGAGACCTCGAAATTCTTTATATTGCGGCTGCGGCTGCAGATTAAAACCATGGTGGCTAATATTTGATTGTTATGGTTCGTTAAGATTGATTTTTTCGGGTTTTTTTCGTCAACAGGCTGTTTGGCCTCACAGTGGTCATTATCGTCCAACAGAAGAGAATTTTAAGGAATTTGTTTCATTTCTTGAGGAGAACAATGTGGACCTTTCCAATGTCAAGGTATAATAATTCAAAAGCTTTAAAATGGAAAAAAAATAAATTAGTGGTTTGAAAATTTGTATTTGCTTAAAACTTAAAAGATGTGAGAACATATTCTAAGGAAATTTTATTGGATATATGTAGATGGCTCCGGTTAATGATGGAATCCACTCATCTGAAGAGGATTTAACTGGGAACATGAGTGGTTTAGAGGATGAAGAAGAAGCTAGTGTTGAAGACTCAATTTCAAAGAAGGCCAATTTAATTAAAATTGAGAGAGTGTCTGCACCTAAGACAAGGCAATTGAAATTTCTGGAAGAGAACAAAGTTAGAACAAGTTAATCTGTCTCCAAGAAATGGCTTACTTACTGATATAATTCTTATGTCAAGTTAGAACAAGTTAATCTGTGTATAGAATGTCAAGTTCTTTCATTCTTTGGTGTAAATAGAAAAGTATAGGAATTTTTGTCAATCTTTCCATTAATTCATGTAGGTAATTTTTTTATTTATTTCTCCATTCATGTATATATTGTACAAGATGAAATTAGACCAATTTTTAAGGTCTATGCCATTGTAATATTATACAAAGGAAAAAAAATTCATTATCTCAGTTAAATTTTAGGTTCTGAATTCTTGAAATTGAAATATGTATGCGATTTTTGAATCATCTAAAGTGAGTAGTTAGTTAGCAAAGTAAGAAAATTAATAATGGATAAGTTTTTTAATGTAAAAGTATCTCATATGAAATTATGTGACATTATGATAAAATGCCAACTGTGTTCGAAGTTAATAGGAGAGCACAAGATACTTGGCAAGATTGGTCCAAAGCGCAGAAAAAGACCAAACATGACGGCTGCAACATTACAGCAGAAGGCAATCAGAGATGGAGTAAGCCTCCGGCAGGGATACTTAAATATAATGTAGATGTTGCGTGTTATGCGGAACAGAATTTCTACTGCATAGCGGCATGTCTACGTGATGATAAAGGCCAGTTTGTTGCTGCGTTCGCGAAAAGATTCGAAGGCCAGCCTGCTATTGATGAGGCAGAAGCTAAAGGAGTCTTGGAAACACTCCAATGGTTACTTAATTCACATAATGCAGCAAGCCTTATAGAAACAGACAGCTTGCATGTGGCACAAGCTATTGGTAGCAACACTAAAAATAACTCAGAGTTTGGTACTGTCATTAAAGCATGTAGAGGATTATTAAATTTGAATCAGAACTGTAAGGTCGGTTATATTAGGAAACTTGCTTTGCTGCATTGGCTTGAAGCAGTAAGTCAAACACTTAATCTTTGATCATATCTATTTGTTATCCATCAATCATTAATTACTAAAATGATTTTGTTTTACGTGAAACAGATCGATCCGCGTCATCGATATGGGCATAATCTACATTTCTATTATGACAAATGGCTCAAGTCTCAGAGTAGAGAACCCTTTTTCTATTGGTAATATATATTATTCATTATGCATGTAAACTCACCTAAGTTATGAAATTAATCTTATTCTTTGAAATTGTAGGCTAGATATAGGAGAAGGAAAGGAAATAAATCTTGAGAAGTGTCCTAGAACTAAACTTCAACAGCAGTGTATCAAATATCTTGGTCCTGTAAGTTTCCATCTCCATATTTATGTGAACATTCTCTTCTTTTGGGATCCGGATTCAGCGCAGTCAGAGAGAGGTAACTGCATTGCAGTCAGTCATATCTAGACAGTTTGATTAAAATTTAACAGTCTGGATTTTCAGATTGAATTTTATATTTAAAAACAGTTAAAATCTTGGACGGTCCAAATGTTCTGACTGCATGCAGTGTAACCGCACA
The DNA here is from genome assembly GCA_030408175.1 of Trifolium repens. Taxonomy (NCBI): domain Eukaryota; kingdom Viridiplantae; phylum Streptophyta; class Magnoliopsida; order Fabales; family Fabaceae; genus Trifolium; species Trifolium repens. The sequence goes on along the minus strand of CP125841.1, from coordinate 27,063,674 downwards.
TAATCCAATTCCTTCTTTTGGGCTATCTTTGAATAAAATTATAGTAGTACTCATTATTTTCATTTTCTTTTTGTAGAAAGAAAGACAGTCTTAATGAAGTTGTTGTGGAAGATGGAAGATTATTGTACAAGCAATCAGGGGAGCTGCTTAACACTACAAAAGAAGGCTCACGTGGCAAGTGGATTTTTGTTCTTAGCACATCTAAGAATTTATATGTTGGTAAAAAGAAGAAAGGCTCATTTCAACATTCTAGCTTTTTAGCTGGAGGAGCCACATCTTGTGCTGGAAGACTAGTTGTTGAACATGGTGTCTTAAAGGTAGGTTTCTAAATTTAGTATTCATTTGCTTTATTCTTATTGCCATTAGTGTCGCTAACATGGTTTTAAATTGCGGTTGCAGTAAATTGCGGTTGCAGTTACACCGCAAACTTTTATATTGTAACAAAATGCAGTTGCAATGATGTTTTTGAGACCTCGAAATTCTTTATATTGCGGCTGCGGCTGCAGATTAAAACCATGGTGGCTACTGGCTACTATTTGATTGTTATGGTTCGTTAAGAGTGATTTTTTCGGGTTTTTTTTCCGTCAACAGGCTGTTTGGCCTCACAGTGGTCATTATCGTCCAACAGAAGAGAATTTTAAAGAATTTGTTTCATTTCTTGAGGAGAACAATGTGGACCTTTCCAATGTCAAGGTATAATAATTCAAAAGCTTGAAAATTTGTATTTGCTTAAAACTTAAAAGATATGAGAACATATTCTAAGGAAATTCTATTGGATATATATGTAGATGGCTCCAGTTAATGATGGAATCCACTCATCTGAAGAGGATTTAACTGGGAACATGAGTGGTTTAGAGGATGAAGAAGAAGCTAGTGTTGAAGACTCAATTACAAAGAAGGCCAATTTGATTAAAATTGAGAGTGTGTCTGCACCTAAGACAAGGAAATTCAAAATTTTGGAAGAGAACAAAGTTAATCTGTCTCCAAGAAATGGCTTACTTACTGATACAACTTATTCCTATGTCATGGACTCATGAGTATATAGGATGTCAAGTTCTTTTATTCTTTTGTGTAAATAGAAAAAGTATAGGAATTTTTTTCAATCTTTCCTTTAATTCATGTAGGTAATTTTTATTTATTTCTCCATTCATGTATATATTGTACAAGATGAAATTAGACCAATTTTAAAGGTCTATGCCCTTCTAATATTATACAAAGGAAGAAAATTCATTATCTCGTTAAATTTTAGGTTGTGAATTCTTGAAATTGAAATATGTATGCTATTTTTGAATCATCTAAAGTGAGGTAGTTTGTTAGCAAAGTAAGAAAATTAATAATGGATTAGTTTTTTAATGTAAAAGTATCTCATATGAAATTATGACTCAAAGTCATAAATTATACTCCTCCGTCCACAATGAGTGACACAGTTGACTGTTTTACGCATACCAATGCATAACTTTTTGACGATTAATATTTTTTATTGTGTAATAGTAAAAATTATAAAAATTTGATATTTTGAAAATACTCATCGAGACGAATCCAACAACATCTTATATGCTATTGAGAGAAAAATATTGTCAAAATAAGATATATGAATAGTGCACATATTCCAAATGAGTCACTCTTTTGGGACGGAGGGAGTAGTACGATAATTTGCAGCACCATAATGAATTTATTTTATAATAAATAAAGAAAATGAAAATAGAAAACGCAGATCTTGAGGGGATGTCACTCCCTAATTAAAAACTTTATCCAAAAATTCAAAGGAATATCAATCGTTATTTAGTTCAGTGGTGATTTGTGTTGAACTTGGTAGGGAGAACCACAGTTTGATCCCCACAACTGCGATCGGGAGGGACTGGAACTGTAACAGCCGTATTTTAAATAAACAGGATTTTGTGTGATTATTTATTTATTTATTTAATTATTTACTTGAATATATGTGATTTCATAATTTTAATAATAATTATGTTTTGGATAAGTGAAGAGTATTTTAGTAATCTATTTGAATTATTATCCTAGTTGAGAACCCTTAATTAAGTTAGAAGGAGCTAATTAGTTAATTATGAGAAGTGTTGAGATATTGGTCATAGTCACTTATTAATGTAAGAGTATATGGAGTTAATAGTGTGAGTGAGCTAAGCCCAATAGAGAATAAGAGATAAGAAGGATATAAGTGTCATTTTAACTACAATTAGGTTAAGTTAGAAAGATAGAGAATTAGAAATCATAACTTGGCGAAAGAAAAGGAGGTAGAAGGAGAAACCCATTTGAAGAGAAGAAGAGAGCAAGAGGAAAGGCTAGGAGTGAAGGAAGGACTAGAGAAATCAGATTTCACAAGGTATGAGAGTAGTATGGTGTTCTAGAGTGATCAAGAGAGGAGGAGAAAATCTATTTCTTTCCAACCCAATCATCTCTCACTCTTTTCTCTTTGGGTTAGGGTTTTTGTTTTGAAAATGATGAAATTATGATAGGAATAGATTGCTCATACGAAATGATAAATAGAATCACAAACTTTGGGGTTTAATTTGTGGGAATTTGTTAAATGTTTGAAGTTTATGAATTTTTATGAAAAATGATGAAAATGATAACTTGGAGTATGAAATGTTGTTAATTCATGTAATAAACTGTACTTCTATGTTTAGTATACTTATACATGTATAAAGTTATCACCTTTATGGATTGATATGTTGAAAATTCGAAATTTGGGGTCTTTTCATCAAAAAACCCGAAAACAGGGTTTTGCTGTGCTGCTGAACTCGCCAGGGCGAGTGATCCCAGTAGCTTCTGGTTTTGCTCGCTTTGAGCGAGCTTAGCGAGCTTATCAGTGCAGGAAATTGTCATTTTCTTGGAAATATGAGATATATGCTTATACTATGTTAGGAGTATGATCTTATGGTTATATTATGTCATGAGTAACTGTAATATGACTTAAATTTATGGAGATACTTGTGATGTTGAAGGGCATAGTTGTGATATTCTTATTGAATGAGATGATTAAACCATATGTTTGGCAATTACATTCATGCATCCATATATGCATGATGAGCAGATACTTTGGTAAGGTGACTAAAATATGGTAATATTTTAACGAGGTGGTTAAAATATAGTTGGAATAAACTTTCCAATGAAATAATAAGGTACCTCATACATTAGAAGAATGCTAGGGAGCATTCATGATTATGGCATTAGTTTGCATTAGGAGATGAAGATGATTATTGTTCTGGTGAACAATTAACAGGGGTTACAAATTACTTTACAGCATAATGATATTTGCCTAAGAATGATAGAAAATTGTTGGTCCCTTCTCTTCTCGGTTCAAGTCCTATTTATAGACACAATGTCAAGATCTTTTGATCAAATAACTACCCTGCATGTAATGGAATACATGAGCAGTGGGTGATTACTTTAATGCTTAGTGGAGAACATGGGGTGATGTGTGGAAATGATGGGAAGATCTTTCCCGCCCGTTTATGTTGTTCATAATGTTATCCTTTTACAATGAGCTTGAACCCCCTATTTATAGAGTTTAATTCCTAACTGTCGTTGTCTTCTTCCTCTGTTTTCGTCGTGTGTGACCGTCCAATCGTTGAGGTTTCCTCCTTCTCCATCGTGTTATTATGGTGGGAGTGGATGGTTATCACTTCTGGCGAGGATGCCGCCTTTGAGATGTGGCGCTTTCGCCCTGCCTTTCCCGCCAAGTTTCTAATTCAAATTATATGAGTTGGTGAATTGGGTCATCTTGTTATTGGGCATATGCTACGGAATTTTGGGCTTAGCCCAATCCAATTATCTATGTGAATTACTTGGTAAATGACATCATTAATTGTGCGTTGAATTATTATGTGCTAGATGGTGTATGAATTGATTATCCTAAGTGATAATCTTATGATGTATTAAACGATTGATACTTGGTTTATATGTACCTTAGTGTGTGTACTTACATTTCATGATGTAAATGTTATAGCTCCTTTATTATTTATTAAAGTGTACAGTATTCAATATACTTGCATTATTTTTCGAAATTCCTTATTAACTCTCTGTTTTGTGTAAATGATGAACCTTTGGGGGTTCAGAGGTGCAGGGTGAGGATTTAGCTTCGGCGGAGTAGCGTTGTCTGCGCTTTTGCTTACTAGTGGTGAGGAGTTAAGCTCTATGCTTCTCCTAGTTAGTTTTATCTCATAGTTGGTTTGTAATAAGTTAGATGCTTTGAACTTTTATAACATCCAGTCGGGTGGGACATGGGTAGTTAAGCTCTATTGTCGGTGATGCTCTGCTTTGATTAGGACACGGGAAATGGTTTACATTTTATGTATAGAGTCGTTTGTTGTTATATTAAGTAAAGGTGTATATAATTTATAACTTTGTATAGATGTCATCTTACTAATTAGGTTATTAGTAGTGTTTTGAAGAAAATGTAATATTCGAACCAATATTTCAACAATTCAATTTTAATTCCGTTGCGTATTTTGAAAAAGATTTTATAAAAGTAGAAATAGTTAATTAAAGGGTTTGAGTGTTACATGAAGCACTAGATGTCAGAGTAAAGTTTTTGCTCAAAATTACACTTTTCTTGTTGTTTTTGCTATATATATTGATGTGCTTATCCAATTTCCTATTTATATGAGAAGAACGTTACATGCAACATGTCATTTGTCATTTGCATACTATCTTCTAAATATATCTATTATTTTACATTATATACATAAGACCAAACATGCAACATGTCATTTGCATTTCATGAAACACACAAAATGACCAACATCTCATGCAACACACCAAGCATTTAATATTCCATTTGTACTTCGTGCAACATGTAAAATATATAACCATAAGTAAAATACAATTTATCCTCAACGATTGTTTTAAATGTTTTCATAAGTCTTATTTATTTACTTTTTGCCAAATTGTTTACAGAAGTTATTACTACTATTGAGTTAGGCAAAATAGAGTAAGTTAATGGGCCAAAATAGAGAATAATTGGGCCGGGTCGGAGCAACGGAAAACGGATCCATAATACTACTACTTGATCGGTGGTAACCCTAACATAACAAAGAAAGAATTGGAAGCAAAGTTTCTCTTACATAATCCACCACCGTCGTTATCGTTGTCCAATCGGAGTCACCGAAGATGAGAGGAAGAAGCTACACTCCATCTCCACCACCACGTTACAGCAGAAGAGGCGGTGGAAGAAGTCCAAGTCCCCGTCGTCGTTACGCTCCCCGTCAAAGCGATCTACCTACCAGTCTTCTTGTTCGTAACCTTCGCCATGATTGTAGGCACGTTTCTTCTCCTTTTCCACCAACCATTCTCTTCTCATCTTTTCGTTCAATTTCTTCACAATTAACATTCGCAATTGTTCTTTCATCTTTCAGACCTGAAGATCTTCGCAGACCTTTTGGTCAATTTGGTCCTTTAAAAGACATTTATCTCCCTAAAGATTATTACACTGGGTGAGTAATTGCATTTACTAATCATCAATTTTTTATTAAATTATTGTTTTCTTTTTTGTGTATTGCGAATTTTTAATTTTTTTTTCTCTTTTAGGGTTTCAATTTCAAATGTATAAAATTTGATTTAATTTAGGGTTATATTATTGGGGATTTTTTTTAATTTTATAATTTTGAGACTGCTATAATGTAATAGTAAGTTTCTTAGGTTTTATCAGTGATTTAGAGTTTTGAAGACATGTATGAAGTAAGTAGAAGATGTTATTGGTAATGAAGATTTCAAGCAACTTGACTTTGATTACATTATGAAGATCTTCCAAGTCTTGAAGATTTGATCTTAAATTCATACAAAAGGTCAGCAGCCTAGTGCTTGCTTGCTTGTTTTTTATAATGTCCATATGGTTCGGACTGTTTCGGAAAATTCTTAGCACCGATTTTACCCGATGTACATGGTTCTCGTTCCGAATTTGTACTACTCTATTTGTTGATGCTGTTTTGGTTGGATTTTTCGATTTTATTTGTGTTTATACAGACAGCCGCGTGGATTTGGTTTTATCCAATTTGTGGATCCTGCTGATGCTGCCGATGCTAAATATCATATGGATGGTCAAGTTCTTCTTGGTAGGGAGCTGACTGTTGTTTTTGCTGAGGAAAATAGAAAGAAGCCTACTGAGATGAGGGTCAGAGAGAGAAGGTAACATTTGCTTCATTTACTTTCTCAATTTTGGATTTGAATTTTAATAAATCTATTTGGAAAACTTGCATTTCGGATCATTTTCCCTAAATACACATTATAGGATTGGTGTTGTAGTTCACAACTTGTTTTGGGAGGAAGTTCTTGGATTAATGGAAGATGTTCTTCACATGAAGGAGAAGCATTAGCTTTGCTTGAAGCAATGAAAGAATTACAACAAAGAGGCTTCAATAATGTTATCTTTGAAACTGATGCTCAAGTCATAGTTGGTGCAATCCGGCGGCGAAATACCGGAGTGTCTGAGTTTAGTTCTATTATTAATAAGATTAATTGTATGTTGTCTTTATATCCCGGCTTTGAGGTGAAGCCCATTAGGCGTCAAGCGAATAGGATTGCTCATACTATAGCTAGAGCGGCCCTTTCTTGGTCTCGTCGCCATGTTTTTGATGTAATACCGTATTGTATTCACAACTTATTATATAATGAAATGATATGAGTTTCTTATTGTCAAAAAAAGGATTGGTGTTGTAGTTATAAATGCTATTGTTTCCACTTTGTTTCTCAACGGTAATTGTGCTGTGTAGCGGTGAAGGCCCTATTTAGTTTCTACTTTTAAGGGAAAAGCTCAGCCTGAATTTGTTTTTGAAATGTTATGTAATTTAGACTGTTCCTCTTGAAGAAATTTAACCAGTAATGGCTGTAACTAAACTATACTAAGCTAATTTATGGGTTGTTCCGATGGAACGTTAAAGTTTCCTCCAAATTCAAATAATGCTTTTATTTCATAATTTTTTTTTATCACCAATACTAAAGTATACTGATTGTTTATAGTTTACATTTTCAGTGGTGGTCGGTATTCTGATAGAAGGTCTCCTCGACGCTACTCTCGTTCGCCCCGCTATTCCCGGTCTCCACCTCGCCACAGATCTCGCTCCCGCGGAAGTCGTGACTATTATTCCCCTCCTAAACGAAGGGAATATTCAAGGTATTGGCATGTGGTCATTAATAACAATTCATTTTGATTGCATGTATTATCATTTATTTCAAATAATAAATAATAATTTCATTTCTTTTATTATGGTTCTTATTTAATTTATTTTAGATTAGAATGATCAGCATCAGCAGATACTGTTAATTGGTTGTAGTTTAGGCCAATACATGTTTTACTTTGGGATTTTAACTATGACTATGGATGGGGTCTGTGCTCGTGTTTTTAATTATTAATGCCTTTGATACATTGCTTGTTTTGTAGATCTCTATCTCCTGAGGATAGAAGGCACAGTCGAGAAAGATCACAGCATAGCAGAGAGAGGTCATACTCACGCTCTCCACCCAAAAATGGGGACGCGAGAAGCCGTAGTCAGAGTCCAGTGAAGAGCCCAATTCCAAGCAGAAGTTCAAGTCCGAATGGTGATGTAAGGGAATCGCCTCGCAGTAGGTCCCCCAGTCAGTGACAAAGAAAGAGAATCATTAGACAATTAAATATTTGGTTTTGTTTGAATATTCAGCAAATACTTGTTCTGTTGTTTCTTCCACTCTGTTACAATGGATTCAGATTTTAATTTGTCGTTTCATATATCAGAGTTGTATTTCGGTTGGATTAAAAGATGTATTAGTGCTAGCTGGATGTTGATTTGAAATTTGTTGCTATGTTCCATCTAGTTTTCGTAGGATGATATTGGTTTGGAATTTTATGGGGTTTTTCTTCTTGTGTATTGTGTGTTTGTTCACTTTGTTGTATTATTATGGAGCAAAAATAACTATGTGGTTCTCTTGACCTGTTTTCTTATTCCATTGGTGTCCTTCCTAAAAGTTGTGAAAGTAAGCATAGCAGTCCAATTGAATTGACAAGCATTGATACCGAGTAACAACAATTTGAGAGAGAATAAGCTCAAATAAATGGGCACTAATTATTGTTTTAAGCGGATATTATGACCTTTGAGCTATGTCATCTTGAACTAAATTTCAATCTACATGTTTTCTTCCGTAAGTTGCTAATATTCAATTTACATCTAATGCGAGCCATAAAAGTGTAAGGATATGATTAATTCAACGCAGAGTAAAAAAAATGAAACTAAACTTAAAAAATTAGAGGGGCAAAGTCCATTTGACCCTAATTTTTGTTTAGTTGTAATTATTTGAATTGGTTATTTTTCCAATTTTTATTCACCTGTGGTAATTTTTAGTTTCTTAAAAGCACATGGCCAACCTCGTCCTAGGAGCAGTAAGGATATTGGTGGTAAGATGAATATCACATTACATAGAACGGTCAAATATTAGAAAAGTTGGTAGGACGTGTTGTTTGGCATTGCATCAAATATCAATGCCGCGAAATTTGCACACACATGTGTTGAGAAACGAGCAATATATATCATATGTTTCTACGGTTTTTTATCAAATGAGTTGTATTTTCGAGACAGTTAAATATTAATGTTTTAACCATCAATAAAATGATATGTGTACAAATAAATAAAATGAATAAAAAGATCTGAAAAAAATATGATACCTACTTGTATGATCTCATCACATGCATATATATATAATATAACTACTAGTTTACGAATTGGAACGATGAAGAATGTTGGTACTTATTTATTTGTTTTTTATTGTTGATTTCATAGAGAGTCACAAGGAAAGTTGGGTTGGTTGGTCCAAGAATGTTTGGTTGGTCATAGTCACTGCCGTGGTGAATCAATCTTACATTCCTAGTTTGCTTTGACACTATCAAATCTAACGGTCAAATCTCACTTCTTTTGCTTTTGAGATTACTACTACACCAACTCAAACTATTGCTTGGAATATTAGGATTTTTCATTGCTCATGCCTCTACAAATGGCTCTCAATCACACACATATATCACAGGTACAATTTCTTCCTTATGCTAAATATACATATATATAATATAATTGAATAGTCTTTTCTTTTTTTTCTTATGATAATACTTGACTGAAATTGTTTAATGTTTTAAGATATGGTTATTTATTAAACATGTAACATGTTTAAGAACATGTTTAAGCAATCAAATTTTGTTCTATATCATTGTATGATAATCAATGATTTTGTAACAGGGTGGAGGCAAAACTCAATCATTGGTGAAATTGAAGAAAAAAAATAACATGATTAAGAATTATGGTAAGCATACATAATACATTGTTGATTCCTCATTTCAATGGTATGTTGTTATACTTGCTTATGAGTCTTAACTATTTGTATACATAACTACTTCTTTTGATTGGGAATTGTTTAAAGAGAGTGAGATATTTTTTGTTTTTGAAATTTTCAGAAACTATGGATGGACTTAGAGTTTTGTGTGAGACCACAGAATGAATGTGTTAGGCCAAAAAGGACCAAAGGTACATATCATTTTAATGGTTTTTTTTTTGAATTAATGTTAAAAATTCTTTTGTTATGAGGAAATGTTAAAAATACTTAATTGAAAGTAATTAGGCATATTATCTTGAATTTATTTTAAATGACATTTACATTATAAACTGTATAGGGATATGATATGATCCATTATATCTGTTATATATATATATATATAAATATAGAGTGGAGAATGTGTTACAAATTACAATACACACACATGAGAAGTTTTTTATGTGAGATGAGAATGTTCACCACACTACTAAATTGTATTATTTGCATCACACATTTAAACTAAATTAAAATTAAAATGCACTTTCCACACACCTCTTTAATTCAATTTCTCCACCAATGGAACTAGAGAATGTTGTCATTTCTTTGAATTTCACTATCTTCATTCAATAATGATTGGAGCCATAGAGTTTGGCATGGTGCATCACAAGCAACAATGTATTCGGCTTCATGAAAAAAAGGTTTATTCTCATACTCCAAACTTTCGACTTTCGACCCAATTTTCTTTAGTTTGTGTACACCAATTCTTTCTTCCCTTTTATCTCAAATCCTGGAGGTTGAGAGACATATACCTCTTCATCAAAAGGTCTATTTAATAATATTTTGATCTTACATTTGAGATAATGACCAACTATTAAAGTTTGTCATTGCTAGTTGCTATCACTAATCTAATTGTCTCAAGTCTCAACTATACAGAAAATACTTTAGCATAGTCTACACCAACCCTTTTGTTAGAAGCCTTATACCAATAATCTTGCTTTGTACTTGGCTATTGATCCATATGGATTCAGCTTCAATTATACACCCACTTGGTAGAAAGTCTTTGGGCGCTTACTGGTTTTGAAATGGCGTCTAGTCTTAAAGTTAACTTTTGGAAAGAAAAAAAAAATCAATTGGGGTTAATGTCTCCCCGATGTTTATGAACATGAAAAGCACTTTCCTTAATTGTAGAGATGGATCGGTTCTGTTCAAGTACCTTCGGGGTTGTTTAAATTCTTGAAGAAATAAACATATTAGTTTAGCCGTTTAGGGAGAGGATGTTGTTGATAAATGTGGTAGTGAATGCTATTCCTATCTTCTTTCTACCACTTCATTCACCACCAAAACACCATCGACCAAATTTCGACCCTTAATAAATGTCGATTGGTTAGTTGATATCACCGAACTAATCACCTTGGATATTCTGACTACCAACACCTTAGCAATGAGCTTATAAAACAACATAGCAGGGAGATTGGTCTAAACTCAGAGAAAAATAAGAGATCACCTTTGGAGCCAAGATGACAAAATATGACAGAAAACTGTTCGGAAGACAACCATTCTCATGGAACTGATCAAACATTATCTAGATATCACCTTTCAACATATCCCAAAAGGACTTTAGAAACGCAAAATTAAAACCCTCCAATCATGAGCTTTTATTACCATCATTTTCCTTCACAACTTCTTCGATTTCCAACTCCATAAACTGGCTAGTATGATCTACATTTTCTTCCTCGCGAGATCGTAGGGAATTCAACCCCCACAATCTTTGTTCCCCCCCCAAAGGGAAGCTGGTACATGATTCTCAAAATAGGATAACACCGCATCTCTAATAAGATTAGGGGACTCCGACCAATTCTCACCCACATGTTGAGATGAAATAGCATTAACCTTCGATCTAGCCTTAACACACCCATGGAAGAATTTTGAACTAACATCTTCCTTGAGCCATTTTTATCTAGACTATTGAAACAAAAGCGCCTCTTTACTCTTCAAAAGCTTTCATATTTCATCAATATTCTCTTTTCTACTTTGAATTTCCGAACTAGACAACCCTTCAGTATGCGACTCCATACCACCATATTCTTCTTTATGCCAAACTTTGAAAGAATTTTTAAGCCCTTTCACTTTTTCTTTTAACAGATAGCCCATCCACCCCTCCACTATAAGATTCCCCCATGCCACTTCCACTTCTTTCTTGAACCTCTTATTTTCAAGGCAAGAGTTATTAAACCTAAACATTTTAGGTTTCCTATTCGCCTAAAGGTGTTTTAGAACCAACTGACAATGGTTTGAAATATCTCCGGTAAGACCTAAATAGAGCTAACTCTCCCAACAACGCCTACTTATCCGAAATAAGGATCCTATCAATTCTACTAATTGATCGCCCACTCGAATGTTACCAAGTGAAACGCCTACCAAGAAGATGAAGACTCTCATGCTCAAGATCCTCCAAGAAACCCCCAAACTCCACCATTTCTGTTGAAAGTGACAAACCTCTTTCAACCTCAGACCTGATGGAGTTGTCACATTTGGGATGGGTAGCACCACCTCCCACTCAATACCCATATGACCAATATTGTTACTTATTCGTTTTCACTACTTTCGTTCCATGAATCAAAAACGCGTCTTACCACCACCCGTCGCAACAATTGATAACTTACCATCTTAAATCGTTTTCATCTAGTCTTCATATACCCCCTTCCTTAATAGCTTCAACCAACTAAATACATTTAGGAACACCTAATTGGTGGAATTTTAGATATGATTTTAGGCATTTGGATTTACAATTGTGATTGGTTGTACAACTTTGCAGGTAGAGAGCTTCGTCAGGTTCAGAAAAAGATGATTAGATACATCAGAGCCCCGTCCACCTCTAACTAGATATATCAATTATTCAATGGATCTAAAAATATTAATTGTCTCTTAAAAAAAAACGGAGAGTATTGATTTACAAATCAAATAGTCAAAAGATACCCTTTTTTTTTAACAACAAATTTTATTTAACAATTAGATCCCAGCTCAAGACGAGCTGAGACCGATAATTTAGAGAATACAAACTAAAGATGCCGTATATATGCGGAACACCCGAAAATAAACATCATAAAAAACACCCCTACACACAACACCTTGCGATACATAAACATCACTATCTAAAACAAACTCCTTTACGAAAACGACCACTAAACCTGAAACCATTCAATGTCGCTACTCACCCCAATCCATTGAAAGAACACCAAAAATAAAACCTCAAACTTGGGCCAAAGAACTGACTCCCGATCTCGAATAAAAAGTGATCGGTCCACCAGACTTCAGAACCAAATCATAAAGGCACTCCTCACCTCGGTCAACCAGAGAAACACCATAGCCACCCAAACAAGATTGCAGCTACACACCTTATCAACCCCAAAACTCATAAAAAAGATACCCTTAATATATTGTAATGTTTTATAAAAGAAACTATGAAAATCTGTGAAGTCAACGCATTGAGAATTGAATTGTTCAATTTTTTTAATAAATTATTTCCTTAAATAGAATCTTTAAATAATGTCCGGGGTACCGTTTAGCAAGACCTATAATTAATTCATGGAAATAGAAACTATACTAGACAAGAAAAGAAGAAGAGCACAAGTACAAGCACTTTAGGTCATTACTCTATTATACGTAAGAGGGGTAAGAGAACCTTCATCAATATTCTTCTTGTCAATCATTGCTCTCTTTTTATAGAAGATTAAAAGAATATTTTGTTAAATTTGTTAATCGTTGATCAAGTGATGAAGCATGTCCCTTTTCTCTCACTATTTTAGTAACCTCACTTTTGAATGACATGATTTTTCAACTAGATTAACAAATTATTATTTCTTGTTACTTAACTCTATTTATTCTCTGTGTTTGAGTAGATTTATTAAAGAAAGAAAAAAAAAAATGACAAATAAATGAAGTATTTCTATTGTTTCGAAAAGAGACGAAACAATGAGAGAGAAAATTATAATGGATTTTTTTTAACAGCAAATAATATTATTGTTAATAACTGGTCTTTGCATAAGACGAACAAAAATCGAGAAAAACGGAACTATAAAACAAAGGCAAGATTTGTAATTAAGATCTCTCAATAAAAAGCAAGATTTGTTAGGGAAATACTGGTAAGTTAGCATTTGTGATTTCCCAATATTATCCTTTAACTATATTTTAAATTTAATCATAAATATGAAGGATATATGTATGTATGTATTATGTAAAAAAAACAAAAAATATATGTATGTATGTTTGGAATAACAAGTTATTCGTACGTACTTCTTCAAGTTGAAGACTTCAACAATATATTTTGTGCATGCAGCTAAAGAATTCCCATTGAATCAAAACAAGAGTCTCATCATCATGTACGCGCGCGATCAAAACAAATTACAACAAACGACAAACAAAGACCGAAGAGAGAGTAAGACTCGTCACGAATATAATATACGTATATATGCTGCTTCGGTTATGACATGATCATAAGGTAAACTTATAATAATCACACCATCATTATAAAAATATAACTATTCTGTCGTATCAAGTGTGTCCAGTTAGTTATATATATATATATATATATATATATATAAAAAAACTCTAGCTAATGTCCGTAAAAATCTTATGTTTGAATTGTGAAGGGAAAAAACAAACACTTGTGTTATTTTGAAACACAATTGGTCTGCAGCATACAAATAATGTATAATGCCACTTCACAAATTGACATGAACTCTATTTATTACATGGTTAAGGCAATTATGTGGTTAATTACAATCATAGTACTGGACTTATGCATAATATTATGTATGTATATATTTTTTTAACGGCTAAATATCTTAGAAAAATTACAATAAAGAAATACAAACCACTACACCATGTGTTTTTAAATTTGAACACAATGATATTTTCACACAACAATGTTATTTATTCATTTTGTATATGGTTGATAATTAATATAGTTCAAATATACATGCTTAATTACGTTCAATTGTAGGTTAATAAGTTACTATACATTGTATTTTTCTTTGTTTTTTTAAAAATGATTTTAACTTAATAGGTGCCTTTGTTTAGTTCATCAAACCAATTTTTGTTTTACTTAGTTCAAACCACTTTGTATTACAATTTAGGTGTGTTTACCAATCGTTAGTTGGTTCATTGGTGATTGACACTGAACTTAGTAGGGAGAACCACGATTCGATCCCCCGCAAGTGCGATCAGGAGGGGTTCGAACCCTACCCCTGCATATATAATGCATTGTCCCAACCAAATGAGCTAAGCTCGCGGTACATAGTAAACGTTATTTTAAATTCATCTTTTATTAATTAAAACAGTGATTTTGATATTCAATAACTTAAATGTTCACGTTAAAGATTTTAACTTAATATAAATTACATTTTTTTAAAAAAATCTATCTCTAAAAAATAATTTTTATGAAAAGTTATTTGAAATAACTTTGTTTCTAAAGATTTTTTTAGAAATTTTATGATTCAAAAAATTTATAACAAAATGATGAAATACTTAAAGACGACATTTTAATATAACATATTCAAACCAATTTTTTTTTAAGCTTTTATAAAAAAAAAACAAAAATAATACACTATAAAAATCCATTTTCAAAAAAGCTAAAACAAACGCACCCAACTTATATATATATATATAGTATTATGACATCTAAATCCAGTAAGTAATCTTTGCATAAATAAAAATAAAATAAAGTGTAATGTGGAAACGAAATTATAATAAGTAAATACTTATTAATAGGTTTCTAAATATAATTAGTTAACTACAGCAAGCTGCAGATGCATGAAATTACAATCCCAATTGAACATATACATAACCGAGATCAAAGTATTACAATGGATGAACACAAAATACACAATCAAGAATCTGATTTTATGATGCATGCACTAATTATAAAATTATGTAGATATGTAGATTATTGAGAGATCAAATGAAAATGCTATGCTATGCATCATGAAGCTTGCCGGTGTTGGTTGAGTCTTTGTTTTGGGTGAAATTAGTAGACATAAGTGGTGATTCCCACAAAACTGATGGTGCAGCAGATGAAACCAAAGGATTATCAGCAAGATCATTCTCCGATCGATGTGCAGCAAAAGCATCGTCATTGATCAATGAATCCAAGAATGAAGTAAACACATCATCGCAACAATAATCGGTACTACTTTTATCGCAATCTCCTTTATTATTGTTGGCTGCTTTATCCATTGCAGAAACATCATTAATTAAGTTATCACAATTAGCATCATCATTAACCTCCTTAGCCTGTTCTTCTTGTTGTGGATAATACTGATTATGATATTGAGCTAAATGATGATGATCAGATGATTCATTGTAAATCATAGTAGTAATAGGATGATGTTGAGTAGCTGAAGATGTGAAAGGAGTAGTAGTGATTTGGTGATTAATATTTGGGATTGTTGAAGAAGTAGATGGATTAATTATATTGTTAAGAGGCTTGTGTGTTCTTGGATCAATCCCTTGATTAATGAGTTTCTTACTAAGATGTGTGTTCCAATAATTCTTTATCTCATTATCCGTTCTTCCCGGAATTCTTCCAGCTATCAATGACCACCTGGATATACACACATATATATTAATTGTAAGGGTTAAGTATCCTTTGTACTCCTTATAATTCAATTTTTGCTTATAAAAAAAAACAAATTAATTGTTTTAATTAATTAATTAATTAATTAACTGTTTGATTTATAATTAGATCTATCAATTTTAATTAACTGATGAACCCTAAATATTTTGAAGGAAATGAAATGAAACCCTAATTTTGAACAAGAATTGAAATAGCATGACCTGTTACCGAGGAGACGATGAAGACGGAGGATGAGATCTTCTTCATCAGGAGCGATCTGACCACGTTTAACAGAAGGACGAAGATAATTCATCCAACGGAGACGACAACTTTTACCACAACGAAGAAGACCAGCACGTTTGGGAAGAGTTCTCCAACGACCTTCACCTTCTTTCTTAATATATTCTGATAACACTTCATCTTCTTCAGATGTCCATGGTCCTCTCTTTAATCCTATTTTACTGCAACAAGGTGTAGTTGTTGTGGTGGTGGTGTTCTTACTTGTACTGCTACTGCTTCCATTATTGTTACTGTTGTTGTTGTTGATTTTCTGCTTCTTCTTAACTGAATTTGTTGTTGTTGTTGATTTGGATTGATTTGTTGATGATGAAGGATTCCTCATAGATGGATGGATGGATAGTGAATATGCAAAAAGAGAAAGAGTTAGAGAGAGAGAGAGAGAGAGAGAGCAAGGAAGGAAGGATTATTTAGTTAGTTAGGAAAATATCAGTAGTAGTGGTGCTTGCTGTAATATCTCTCTCTTCTTTTGCTTTTCATTTTTTTGCAACAAACAAATGAATGATCTAACACCCACGCGCTAACCCTCCACCCTGAGATCCACGTCTCTCTCTCTCTCTCTATATCTTACTGTCAGCCGCACCTTTTTATTCCTTTGTCTTTTTGTTTTTTTGTTTTTTTTATCTTATCTTTAGTATTTTATTCTTGGCAAAATACATTTTTTAAGTCTTTTAAGTTTTACGTTTGTAATAGATTGGTCGTTTAAGTTTTTTAAGTAATAAATAAGTCTTTTAAGTTTTTTAAGTAACAAATAGGTCCTTTAAGTTTGTAATTTGTAACATCTAGGTCCTATTTTTTAAGTAATTAGAGGACCTAAATGTTACAAATTACAAACTTAAAGACCTATTTATTACTTAAAAAACTTATTTGTTATTTAAAAAACTTAAAGAACCAATCTATTATAAACGTAAAAGTTAAAGAATAAGTGGATATATTTTGCCTTTATTTTTTTTATCAAGTCTTTTTATTCTCATGCATGACTTTGGAGGCAAAGATTTTATCTAATTACAGTGGATTAGAAAGAAAAGAAAATCCCTCTCTTTATTTTTTTCTAAATTTTTCTTTCATATATACCGCAAGTATGCAATGTAAGCATTATCTCCTAATTTTAATTATTGTTTTATAAAATAAAATTTAGGTGAATTTGATATCAAAGACTCCTCGGATATTAGAGCATGCATATCAAGGACATATTAATCCATAGTTTCAATTTATTTTCATGATAAAATTAAATTTAGGTGAGTTTAGTATCGAAGGCTCATCGGGATCACGGTATGCTTCAAGGGGCTTACATTCACCAATGAAATATTAATATTGACAATGAGAGTTGAATTTATAACTTACGAGTTTACTCCTCATCAATTGAATCAACAACTTATGTTGCATGCATATATTTTCATTTCAATCTCATAATTAATGTTTCATAAATTATGATATCAACTTAATTGAAAAAATTATACAAATTTTATTAATTGTAAAAATAGTGTATCATATTGCATGTCTATAATTTGTCACTGTCTATAATTATATGAATGAATTGTTAAAAAAACTCAAGTTCTATAATTATAAAGATAATTTTATAAGAACAAATTTAATCTATTGCCTAAATATAAAAATCTAATAGAATAAATAATTAAATTTAATATTGTACACAAGGATTTAAATTTTGTTCTTATTTAGGGAGAATATAATAAGGGCATGTGTTTTGTCAGCTTCTTTCATTTCTTGCAGAGACACATTGTGTCAGCCAAACAATCCAATCACGGAGTGTTTTAGTAACTGGAGGATATAAAGTCTTGACATTGACTTGACTTAGTACATCTTTGCCAAGGTAGGTCACCCTTTTAAATTTTTATAAATCTAACTAAAATGTAGTGTACTAGTACTACACAAGATATAGTATGAATCACATGTTTGAATCCTAAAATCCATTTTCCCTAGTTTGAGAGAAAGAAATAAGAAAGAAAAGAAAAAAACAGAAACTAATTATTGAATTTGAACATTTTTTAGTCCAAATTCATTAAAAAAATTATGTGTTTTAATCCAAATTTATTAATTGGTTTCTATATTTTTCTTTCTTTTATATTTTTTTTCAAACAAAACACAACTTTAGAAATTCAAACAGCAAGATGAAATCACAGTAGACCTAATTGACGTGCATTTTTTGTCACCTACGGTCTAAATTAAACTTAGGCATTTGTTTTATCAAATAATTACAATAGTCTTATCAAAATCTAGATTAAAATGTGATAAAAAAATTAATAAAATGTGAAATTTTATTCAATTTAATGTAAGTTATTTAAAAAATAAATAAATAAAATACTATTGGGTATTTATTTTTTTTAAAAAATATTCCTACATACATTTAATGTATCAAATCTGTACTACCAAAAAAATATGTATCAAATCTAACTTTTAAAAAAAATGTACTGTTAATATAATTTAATTTTTTTGACTTGACTAATAAATAAATTGAGTAGCTGCTAGATTTGGGTGGCTTAATCGACTTTTAGGACTATTATTGTTACACGCTGCATTTAATTGGATTTGGTTTCAGAATTTAGAGCAAAGCTAGCTAATCAACCGGAGTAGTCTCTTAAATAATAACCAGTATGTTAGCCCGTGTCGTATATGAATTTTTTTTTAATATTATTTATATGTTTATTTTGATATATTAATTGATTAATTTGATTTAAAATTCTAAGGTAAAATTGAGATAGGTTTTGCATGATATAGATTTAACAATGTTACAGAATAAAGTGAGATTAAGAGTATTACTTCGCTTCCCATTTTACACTATTATGAGATAGATTATTTATCTCATCTTCATCCCCGAAACTATATAGTGATCCTATAAATATAAAATAATTATAAACTTCATTCTCAAAGGAAAATATGATTTGATTTTTCATGGCCTTAAGATTTTTTGGGACCGTACCCATAAAATTAAAATATACCATGATTTTCTTATTTTTCATCTCGAGCCCACTCTTTATAGAAAATTTACATTAGCACTACAAGAAATATCATTTTTTGCAACGACATTTGTCGCTGCCAAAAACGCAAAGTTGCTGCAAAAAGTATTTTTCGCAGCAAAAAAATTATTGCTGCATGTTGCTGCCATAAGTGCCGTTGCGAAAAGTTTTGCAAGGACAATTAATGTCGCTGCCATAACTAGTGTTTTGCAGCAACGATTAATGTCGCTGCCATAACTAGTGTTTTTTAGCAACAACTATTGTCGCTGTCATAACTAGTATTTTTTGCGACAACTATTATTGTCGCTGGCAAAAAATGTGTTTTTCACAGCAATTTTTTTTCCGCTGCATACTGTTGGCATAAGTGCCGTTACGAAAAGTTTTACAAGGACAATTAATGTCGCTGCCATATTTAGTATTTTGCAGCAACAATTAATGTCGCTGGCATAATAGTGTTTTTCAACAACAATTAATGTCGCTGATATAACTAGTGTTTTTCGCAGCGAAAAAATTATTTTTGTCAACGATATAAATTGTTGTTATATCTTTATACATCAACAACAAAAGTTGTTGGAATAAATTAAATTTCCCAACTATAAATATCATTATATAGTTTTATTATTATTTTTATCAGAAATTAGCATCAATCACTGAATTTCAATTGTCATAACTATGCATAAATAAATTCTTTTACATTGTAATGTTTTAATCATGAAACATAAACACAAATTATTATAAACACAAAATTTGCAGCTCCTGGTCCAACAGCTACAATTTTATCGATTGGAATATCAACATGCAATTTTCCGGTAGCACTCTTCTTTTTCTTTTTTTCGACACCTAAGTCAATAGTTCTTCCTCTTCCCTTTTTCCTTGTATTTGTACATTATTTTGCATTTTGACCTAAATGAGAAATTTATGAGAATTATATATAAAGTGAAATATTAAGATGAAAATATAAGAACAAATAGTATATGAGTAAGAAAAATTAAAGTTAAGCGAATCAAATAAGTACCTTCTTGTTGTTGCTTTATAGTAGTATTTGAAGAATTTGAAAGTTGTAAACTTGGACTATGATTTGATGCTGCCATAACTATTAAAAGAAAAAAATATATATATATAAGAAGTATGTTAGAAAAAAGAGGTACTACCATTGAGTTGAAGTATGTTCGAAAAAAGAGCTTTGTCAAAATAAAATAAAAAGAGAAGGAAAAAGAATCAAATATAGAAGAAGAGATGAGAAAATGTTGGAACAAAGTGGGTCTGACATGAACCTCTAAAAATTTTAAGTGGTTTTGATGATAACAAAGTATTAAAATTACAATTGGTATTACTAATGATTATTCCAGTGTGCAGAATTATAAGTTAAAATTCATTCAGAAGCACTATGAATAACAAGAGAGAAGCCAAGCTATGAAGCTCTGAAAGCGTATCGCTGTTCATCAGAAGCTTAAATTTTGCGTGCTGAAGATAATGCTTCTGAGGACCAAATCTAGACTCTGAGGAGTTCAGAAGCTGAAGACCTTAAGAAGCTACGACAACAGCATCTGAAGCAAAAGGAATTTACGTCACTCAAGAACTGACAGAACCAGAACCAATGTTTGAAGAACAATCTACTTCAAGGCTCTGTCACATCCACATGAAGGAATATTCGTTGGTACAACGTTAATCTTATCCATAAGTGGAGCGCATTTGAGGATCGTACTATCGTACTATTATTACTCAAAATGGATGAGTGATAATTTGAATTGCAAGGTAGTGGAATTGGATTTCTTTGCTAAAGAAGACAATCTACAGCTAGCAATTGTACGAGTAAATTCCAGCTGACACCTTATCTCTCTACAACGGTCATCATCTTCCTTCAAGTATAAATAGAAGACTCAAATGGAAGAAATGATAACTGTTCTACTGTTCCATTACTGCGTTTAAGACTCTGAAGCATTCTGACATTAATGTTCCATCTGTCATTCAAGTCTTAAAGCAATTTGCGTTGTATTTTGTAAACACCTCTGATAGTATATCAAGTGTTCCTTAACATTCATTCTTATTCTTAAGTTTGTTTGAGAAGTCTCTTGTTTAGTGAAACTTGAGCACCTGAGAAGTCTCTTGCAAGTGTGCTTGAGCAATTTGTAATCTTAAGTAGATTATAGTGAAAATCTCTTGTTAGTAACAAGGGGACTGGAGTACTCTCGATTTGTGAGAGGAACCAGGATAAATTTTGTGTCTTTCTCTCTCTCTCTCTCTCAGCACCCCTTTTTATTTTGTGTTTATATCCGCTGCAAACTTAGTTTTATTTGGTAAAAAGGTTCATTTTTTAAAACACAATTCAACCCCCCCTTCTTGTGTTTTTCCACCTTCAATTGGTATCAGGAGCTAGGTCTGTTGCCTAACTCACCTTACAGTGAAACAGTAAAGATCCAGGAGGAAAAACATGTCTGCTGAGAAGAATCTCAATGAAGTTCCTTTTGACTATGACTCAAACTCTCGACAAAGAAGGTCATCTGATAAAGTTCCTTTCTTCAATGGAACTGAGACTAGCTACCCTTTCTGGAAAACAAATATGTACAGCTATATCATGAGTATTGATTGTGATTTATGGGACATGGTAGAGGATGGAGTTAACTTTGAAAACATGGACTTAGAAGGTGTTGTCAGTTCTCAGAACAGGAAAGCCTTTACACCTACTCAAAAGCTAGAGTACAAGAAGCATCACTCTGTAAAAGGAATGATGACTAATGCTATCTCACATGATGAGTACCTTAAAATTGGAGATAAAAGAACTGCAAAATCTATTTGGGACTCCTTAAAATCCAAGTATGAGGGCAACAAACAAGTTAAGGAGGCAAAGGCTAACTTGTTGGTGCATCAGTATGAGCTGTTTAAGATGAAGGACGGAGAGGACATTGAAACTATGTTTTCACGGTTTCAAATTCTAGTATCTAGACTTCAAGTATTAGACAAGAGTTATACTGAAGCTGATCATGTGAGAAAGGTACTCAGAAGCCTACCACCAAAATGGAGACCCAAGGTGACTGCTTTTCAAGAGTCTAAGGATTTGGATACGGTATCCCTTGAAAGCTTGATTAGTTCATTAAAGAGTCATGAGATGGAACTAATGACTGATGAATCAACCAAGAAGATGAAAGGGATAGCATTAAGCTCTAAAAGTTCATCAAAGGCTCTGAAAGCTAAAATTATAGAATCTGAAGATGAGGCTTCTGAAGAGGGTCAAGAAGTTGGGTCTGATGATGAAGAAGAGATGGTGCTGATGGCTGCTAAGGTTTCACAATGGGCAAAACGAAGCAAGAAATATGCAGGCAAATTTGGAGGATCTTCCAAGAGACTTAGTACTGCTAAAGACAAGAAGGAAGATCAAAACAAGTGTTTCAAATGCAACAAGCCTGGTCATTTCATTGCTGATTGTCCAGAAAACAAAAGTAGATCATCAAAGCAAAGCTCTAGCAAGGAAAGATATAAGAGTAAAGTCAAGAAGAGCTTTCTGGCAACATGGGAAGATCTTGACAAAGACTCAGACTCAGATGGTGATGAGGAAGCAAATCTAGCACTGATGGCAACTACCTCTGACAGAGAAGACTCTGAAGCAGGTTCAGACTCTGAAGATGAGGAAGAGGTAATTGCTAAACTATCTAGAACTGAATTAGTAGATTCTCTTAAAGATGCCTTAAAAATGCTCACTAAAAAGGCAGGTGAATGTAATGTCCTGAAAAAGGCTTACAATAACCTAACTGAGAAAATGAACATAATAGTTGAAGAAAATGAGTCTCTAAGTAGTAGAAACTCATTTATGGAAACTCATTATGTTTATGATGATAAGGTTCCTCCAGAGCATGAATTTGCTGCAAGAATTTCTTATTAATGGCATGAAGAGAAGTAAGATAGCTTCCTTAGTATACCATGTTAGTAGAAACAGAGGTGAAGGTCTTGGATTTTCACGTTTTAAAGATAATCCATTATTTTCTAAACCCTCTAAAAGTGATAATTCAAAACCTAAGGCTGTATTTGTTAAAAGCCAATCAGAAGCAATAGGTATACCAGAACCTGAAAAAATAATTGTGTCAGAGGCCAAAAAGCCTCAGACTCTGAAACCTTCAGAGCCTAAGGTTTCCAAACCTCAGACCAATGTCAAAATAAATAAAACTCTGGTATATTCTAAAGCTAAGCACAAGAATTATACAAAGCCTAAAAGTTTTTCAAAATGCTTCAATAACTCTAGAGCTCCTGATAGGCCTTATAAACAAAAACAATCTAAGGTAATGGGGACTAACTCTAAAGGACCCATAAAGGTATGGGTACCAAAGTCTGAGATTATCTTTGCAGCAGATCTGCACTCTAAGAAGGCCAGAGCAGCATTCTTGGTACCTGGACAGTGGCTGCTCGCGTCATATGACAGGAGACAAGCATATGTTCCAAACCCTGACTCTGAAAGAGGGAGGAACTGTGGGATTTGGAGGAAACCAAAAAGGGAAGATCACTGGTACTGGTACAGTTGGTAATTCTTCTCTCTCTATCAAAGATGTTTGGTTAGTTGATGGCCTCAAACATAATCTACTAAGCATTAGCCAATTTTGTGATAGTGGATTTGTTGTTAAGTTTAATAAATATGCATGTACTGTAATCAGAGAGTCTGATGAGTCTGTAGTGTTCAGAGGCTTAAGGAAAGACAATGTTTATAAAATCAATTTGTCAGAACTCACAGAGCAAAAGATAGTTTGTCTTCTATCTTTGAATGATGAGAAATGGGTCTGGCACCAACGCTTAGGTCATGCTAACTGGAGATTAATCTCTAAGCTTAGCAAACTAAGCTTGGTTAAAGGACTACCCAATCTTAACTATCATTCAGATGCTCTGTGTGGTCCTTGTCAGATTGGAAAAATTTCAAAAACCTCTTTTAAACCTAAAAACATTGTCTCTACCTCAAGACCTCTTGAATTGCTTCACATTGATTTGTTTGGTCCTGTAAGTACAGCCTCAATCAATGGAAAGAAATATGGACTTGTTATTGTTGATGATTACAGTATATGGACTTGGGTCAAATTTCTTAGAGTGAAAGATGATGCATATGATGTGTTTACCATCTTCTGCACACAAGTGCAAAGTGAGAAGAGTCTCAAGATCTTAAAGATCAGAAGTGATCATGGGGGTGAGTTTGAAAACGAACCCTTTGCAACTTATTGTGAAGACCATGGAATTGTCCATGAGTTCTCAGCTCCTAGAACACCACAGCAAAATGGTGTTGTAGAGAGAAAGAACAGGTCTTTACAAGAGATGGCAAGAACCATGATGCATGAGACTAAACTTGCTAAGCACTTCTGGGCAGAAGCTGTGAACACAGCTTGTTATATTCAAAATAGGATCTATATCAGACCTATATTGAATAAAACAACATATGAACTCTTTAAAGGAAGAAAGCCCAACATCTCTTATTTTCATCAGTTTGGATGTACCTGTTACATTCTGAACAATAAGGCCTACAAAAGAAAATTTGATGCCAAAGCTTGTAAGGGAATCTTTATAGGTTACTCTGAACGATCAAAGGCATACAGAGTGTATAATTCTAAAACTAACACAGTGGAAGAATCTATACATGTTAGATTTGATGACAAAGAGCCTGACAGTAAAATGTCAGAGCAAGATGATAGCTATGCAGGTGTTCCTTATCAATATAACAATCCAGAACCTGAGAAATCATCAGATGCAAATGAATCTTCAGAAGCTGTATTGGAAGAAGTCTCTGAAGAAGCATCCCCAATAGAAGCATCTGAAGAACATGATGATATCTCAGAAGATGATACCCAAACAAGTGCTGAAACTAATGAAGCTCCAAAGAGAAAATTCAAATACAGATCATCACATCCAGAAGATCTTATTCTTGGAAACAAAGAGAGTCCAAGAAAAACAAGATCAGATTATCAACAACAAGATTCACTTCTAGGACTCATATCTATGATAGAACCTAAGAATGTTGATGAAGCTCTTTCTGATGATGGATGGATTGTAGCAATGCAAGATGAGCTCAATCAGTTTCAAAGAAATGATGTGTGGGATTTGGTACCAAGACCAACACACAAGAACATCATTGGAACCAAGTGGGTATTTAGGAACAAACTGAATGAACAAGGTGAAGTGGTAAGAAACAAAGCTAGACTCGTAGCACAAGGCTACAGTCAGCAAGAAGGCATTGACTTCACTGAAACATTTGCTCCAGTGGCAAGACTGGAAGCAATCAGGTTATTATTATCATATGCAGTTAATAATGGAATAACCTTATACCAAATGGATGTTAAGAGTGCCTTTCTAAACGGTGTCATTTCTGAAGAAGTATATGTCAAACAACCCCCAGGTTTTGAGGATTTGAAAAACCCTGATTATGTTTATAAACTTAAGAAATCACTCTATGGTCTCAAACAAGCTCCAAGAGCTTGGTATGAAAGACTGAGTAATTTCCTTTTAGAAAATGGTTTTCAAAAAGGTCAAATTGACAATACACTATTCAGAAAGACAACTAAGAAAGACATCTTAATTATTCAAATCTATGTCGATGATATAATATTTTGTTCTACTAATGCTTCCTTGTGCAAGAGTTTTTCAAAGCTAATGCAGGATGAATTTGAAATGAGCATGATGGGTGAACTAAAGTTTTTCCTTGGAATTCAAATCAATCAAGGAAAAGATGGCACTTACATTCATCAAAGCAAGTATACAAAAGAGCTTCTGAAGAAGTTTAATCTTGAAGACTGTAAGATAATGTCAACTCCCATGCATCCTTCAAGCAGCTTAAGCAAGGAAGAAATTGGAAGCAAAGTAGATCAGAAGTTGTATAGAGGTATGATTGGTTCTTTGCTCTATCTAACAGCTTCTAGACCTGATATTTTATATAGTGTATGCTTGTGTGCAAGATTCCAGTCAGATCCTAGAGAACCTCACTTAACTGCAGTTAAGAGGATCTTTAGATATCTGAAAGGAACTACTAATCTAGGACTTCTTTATAAAAAATCCCTAGATAGTAAGCTAGTTGGATTCTGTGATGCTGACTATGCTGGAGACAAGATAGAGAGAAAATCCACTAGTGGAAATTGCCAATTTATTGGTGAAAATCTCATATCTTGGGCCAGCAAGAGACAAACAACTATTGCCTTGTCTACAGCAGAAGCAGAATACATCTCAGCTGCTAAATGCTGCACACAGCTTCTCTGGATGAAATATCAGTTAGAGGACTATAACATAGCTGAAAGTAGTATTCCACTATATTGTGATAATACTGCTGCTATTCATTTATCTAAGAATCCAATTTTGCATTCCAGAGCTAAGCATATTGAAATTAAGCATCATTTTATAAGAGATCATGTTCAAAAGGGGACAATAAATATTCAATTCATTGATACGGATCATCAATGGGCTGATATATTTACTAAGCCTTTGGCCATTGAACGCTTTGATTTTATTAAAAAGAATTTGAACATGCATTTTATCTCTGAAGAAAACTAGCTCTGATATGTAAAATAGAATTAGGGTCTGAAGCTCTATCAGAGCCACTAATAATTCAGAGTCTCCTGTGGGAAGTTCTGAATAAATGGGTTCTGAAGAGTAACAGGTTCTGATGAGGTGACAGATATTGATGAGTTTGGCTCTGAACTAGACGGAAATGAAACGTTTAGTACTAGTTAGTGTACAACAGTTGTCTGTACACGCGTCAGCTTGATTAAGCCTCTCCTGCACGTGTCTAGATCCTGATGGATAGAGAACAGTTAATGATGAAAATGCAGTTATGCAATTTAAAATTAATTTTAAACTGTTCGCGCTCCCTCCTTTGTGCCTATTTTCTGAGTGTTTATTCTATTTGATATAAATTGTCACTTCACTCACAAAGCACAACTTTTTCACATAATCACTTCCTACACAAACCCTAAACCTCAGATATTCCCAAATCTCCCTGCTTCTTAATCTTTTGCAATCATGGCTGCTCGTCCTTCAAACGAAATTGTTCAACGTCCGTTCAACCCTGTTCTACCACCGGTTATTGATCTTTCGTCTCAAGCAAGACTCGTCTTCAAAGATAATGTAACCGATGCTGGTCCGGAATCGTTTGAATTCGTTACGGAGAAATTTGTTGATTTTGAGAGTTTCAAAGTAAATGGGATTGACATTCAAAGTTTATTCTACGATCAACAATGGAAGAATTACTTTGAGATGCTAAACGGATTTGTCTACTATGATATTGTCAAGTACTTCTGGCAAAAAGCAACCATCTTTGACAAGTTCTGTGCTGATGAAGAGGTTAGAAAGATGGTTGAGAAGGATAATTCCTTGAAAGGAAAAACAAGGAGTCAACTGGGTTTGAGACCCTATAAAGGAAAAGAGATTAGGTCAAACATCATGGGAATCAATGTTCTTATCACTCAAGAACATATTGCCAAAATTTTGGGTCTGGACAATGAAGGAGAAAACGTGGATGAATATGGTGAGAAGAGTAAGCATGTTGAATCCATTAAGAAGGATTTATTTCTTCCTGGTTGTGCAAACAATGACTTTGGAAAAGCAAAATTCATGAAGCAAAACTTCATCTTTGCTTTCAAAGTGTTTCTGGCCTCCATCATCACTAGAGAAAGAGGATATGATACTATTTCTCTACCACACAGACACTTCATCTGGTTTATGTACAATAAGGTAAAGATAAATCTGGCAAAGCTTCTGTTTGATCACCTATGCATCACTATATCTAAGAGCAGAACCAAATCACCTTCCATTATCCATCATCCAAGGTTGATTTCAGAAATCATTCGCCAAACAAAGCTTATTCAGATTGTCAGTACCAAGGAGAAACTTAGAGTTTTCAATACTGCTAAGTATGATGCAAGTGTTCTGGTAAACATGAAGCTGAAGACAAAAGAGGAGCTGAAGACTGCCAAGAGCCCTCTGGAGCAGGTTTATGAAAAGTACTTCTGGTGTGATGGTTTTCCAACCATTTCAGAATTTGATAATGATGATGTTATCAAGAACTTCTTGGAGTTGGTCAGATTAGATTCTGGAGTAAGAGTGCCCATGAGTATGGTAGTTGGTGTACCAAACTGGGACATTTTCAAAGGACCAAAGCAGATCACCAAGTCTAAGAGAAAACCTCAACCAATTGAACAAGAAATTGTTGAGGAAAGCTTCAAAGAACAATCTGGAGATAAGGATGATGCTGCTGAGGTTACTGATCAAGCAGAAAGTGGTGCTGAAAGGTTGGCCACTGAAGAAAATGAAGGAGTCACTGATGAGCAAGTGACTAAGATAGCTCAAAGAAAAGCTATTCAGAAGGAAAGAAGATCCAAGAAGAGAAATGAGAGGCCTGAAATTGCAGAAGAGGATCAACCTGTCAGAGCCCCAAAAAGGAAAAAGACAGTTGTTTCCAAATAGAAAGTTGCTGACTCTTCCAAAGGTAAAAATTCTAAGCCTAATACTGATAGCGTTTCTAGTGCTCAACCTTCCAACCAACCACCTCCTACAGACTATACACAGCCTATACGCATGATTCCACCATCTCCACAACCCTCCTCACCCTCATCATCCTCATCTGAAGGGACTTCCTCTGATGCAAGCACTGATTCTTCAGAGCTTATTGAAAAATTAGATAAGATTCAGAAGGAACAATCTAAGAAAAAGATCCCTGCAAAAAGAACCCTCAAGAAACCCAAACACAACTCACCAGAAGAGGAAAATATATTCATTGACACCTCTATTCTTGACCAACCCACCAACATAACAAGAAAATCACCTACAATTCTTGAACACCTCTCCACTCACTTATCTGGTGATGCCTTTACCCACTCCAACACAAACTCACCTAATCAATTTCACTTTGTGAATACATCTTTTGACTTACCTATTGATCCACCAATTCCAGAACCACCAATTCAAACATCACCATCCTCCCTTGTTGACATTGAACAAGAAGATCCACCCACCTTCACACCAGCTCAGGATGATGTTATGAATCATTCTGAACATATCACTGCTGAACCATCCACACCACAACCTGAACCTTCCACACCTGAACCATCACCTGAACCACAAACATCACAATCAGAACCCATCTATGGTCCATCTTACAAACCCTTAACCATAGATGAACTTAGTCTACCTTCTGACTTCGCCCTACCCATTCTGGAGGATCTGCTAAAAGCAGAAATTAATGTTGATGATGATTTAATAACAACCCTCAAAGACCCCTTTGATGAAATCAGAAAAATCAAAATCATCCCTCTTAAAAGAAAAAGACCTGAACCCACCATTCCCTTCAACAAAAACCAACCCTTCTTCAATCACAACTCTGAACCAAACCTTGAGCTGCTAGATAATGCTATTAGTATTAGTCTAAAGAAATTTAAGAGCATGGAAGAAGAAGTACTGATATTTCCCTCAGATGTTGATGCTAAGATCAGGGAATTGGAACAGAAATTCAGTCAGTCTCTAAGGCTCTTAGGAGGTTATGTGAAAAGGAAGATTGAAGGAAGAGGAATGGAAGTGTTGTCTCAAATAATGAGTGCTGCTGATCGCTCTCATGCTCTGAGACTTACTTTTTTCAACCATGAAGAAGAATGTCAGAGATTAGCATTTTTAGCTGCTGTAAATGAAAGTATAAGAAGATCTCTTGATGCTGAGCAGGCTAGAATAGCTGCTGAAATGGAACGTCAGAGGCTTGCTGAACAAGAAGCCTTCAAGTTGTTGGTTGATAGAGCTGTTCACATTGATGTTATTGAGACTAATAAGATCATTGAGAATCAAGCAGCTGCAGAAGATATGGTTATGCATGATCAGAACCTCAGTGAACCAGATTCTGATAAAGGTAAAACTCCCATTGTTGCTCCATCACCTCCTAGATCTCCACCAGTACTTGTCCAAGGCTCTTCTTCATCTGCTATACCTTCAGCTATGCAAGAAGCTCTGGATGTAATCAAGAATGACTTAAGAGAGGAGCTAAGAAATGAAATGGACGAGTTCAGGGCTGATATAAGAGAAGACATGAACAGATCTGGTGAAGCTACTAACAAGAAGATAGATGCAATGATGGAACTTCTTCTGAAGCTTACTCAACAGCAACCCAAACCTTAACCCTTATGTTTGAGCACTTATTTGTATTCATATTTATGTAATTCTTTTGGATAATATCTTTTTGGTTAATTAAGCTTCTTATTATCCTTATTTATGTGATTGTGCTAGTGTGTTTATTTTATTTTGTTTTTCAAAATGAAAATCATATACTCTGATAATGTCTGATACTCTTGTGGATTCTGAACTTAGTGTAAGATGTTGGAGAACATCTTGTTTTTAAACTTATATAGGTTTTTGAAAACCTAAGGTTCCCCCACATCAGTATTCCTGTTTACTCATGAAATAACTTCTTAGTATTATAGCCTGTTTATAAGCGGGGCAACAATACCGTATGAGGCGTGTCTGGTAACTGGTTTTCTGACGTTTGAAAAGAGTACATAAAAGAAACACGCTCAAAAGAAAGAAATTTATAGCAGGAACTCTTTATTAAATTTATTGAAGAAATTCTTTATTACATAAGATAATGAGATCCTACTTAGAATCAACATCAGCAGCCTCTGGCTTATTCTTCTTATGCTTCTCATCAACATAAGAAAGTAGGTCACGCAGGGCTTGCTGAGCTTCAGCTTGATACTCTTCGTATGGCTTGTCATCATCATATGTCCATAAGAATTCTTCCAGGTCAGAGCCTATTTCTTCAAGCTCTAACTCTGTCAGAACCAATTCTCGCTTGTTTCTTTCATAGAGATGCCTGTTTTCTTTGCAGCGCCAGGGCTCTGCTTCCTTCTTGATAACTTCTTTAGATCCTGAAGCATCCTTCGTAGCTTGCTTTTCCATTGTGTGTTTCTTATGGTGTTCTTTGATTATTCTGTATGAATAAAATGAGAAGAATCATCTCTCTTTATAGTGCTCTCAAACTTTCTTGTCTACCTGGGAATCAATATAGTTCTTTTAATGAATATAGTTGTAACCAATTTTTGACTTGAATGTTTCGTTTTCTGCGCTTTTTGACTGATGACAAAAGGGGGAGTAAGAACAGCGTAAAAATTGATGATAATTGATTTCTTTTACTGCTAAAGAACTGAAACTGTTATACTCATATCAATTTCTATCGCTTCTGAACTATCGTTATGTGTTTTATTCTGAACCATTATTGAAAGGGGAGAAAATTTAAGAACCTAAAATTGATTTCCATAGATAATATAAGAGAAGCTTGCAAACCTCCTCTGAACATTATCTGACTCTAAGAAGCAAAGCTTACAAAACTATGCTTCTGAGAGTCAAATATGAAAATCTAATTTAAGTTGATAAATTAACTCTTAAACTGTTTTAATTAATTATGGATAAGACTTAGGGGGAGCTTACAAACCTAACCCTATGGATTATCAGACTCAGGGGGAGATTGCAAACCTTTGAAACTTGAAGTCAACATAATTAAATTAAATCAACAACAATTGAATTTTAATGCTTTAGTTTGTCATCATCAAAAAGGGGGAGATTGTTGGAACAAAGTGGGTCTGACATGAACCTCTAAAAATTTTAAGTGGTTTTGATGATAACAAAGTATTAAAATTACAATTGGTATTACTAATGATTATTCCAGTGTGCAGAATTATAAGTTAAAATTCATTCAGAAGCACTATGAA
Source organism: Trifolium repens (assembly GCA_030408175.1). NCBI lineage: Eukaryota > Viridiplantae > Streptophyta > Magnoliopsida > Fabales > Fabaceae > Trifolium > Trifolium repens. The sequence continues at coordinate 27,031,806 of CP125841.1, read as the reverse complement.
TAACAAGAGAGAAGCCAAGCTATGAAGCTCTGAAAGCGTATCGCTGTTCATCAGAAGCTTAAATTTTGCATGCTGAAGATAATGCTTCTGAGGACCAAATCTAGACTCCGAGGAGTTCAGAAGCTGAAGACCTTAAGAAGCTACGACAACAGCATCTGAAGCAAAAGGAATTTACGTCACTCAAGAACTGACAGAACCAGAACCAATGTTTGAAGAATAATCTACTTCAAGGCTCTGTCACATCCACAGGAAGGAATATTCGTTGGTACAACGTTAATCTTATCCATAAGTGGAGCGCATTTGAGGATCGTACTATTATTACTCAAAATGGATGAGTGATAATTTGAATTGCAAGGTAGTGGAATTGGATTTCTTTGCTAAAGAAGGCAATCTACAGCTAGCAATTGTACGAGCAAATTCCAGCTGGCACCTTATCTCTCTACAACGGTCATCATCTTCCTTCAAGTATAAATAGAAGACTCAAATGGAAGAAATGATAACTGTTCTACTGTTCCATTACTGCGTTCAAGACTCTGAAGCATTCTGACATTAGTGTTCCATCTGTCATTCAAGTCTTAAAGCAATTTGCGTTGTATTTTGTAAACACCTCTGATAGTATATCAAGTGTTCCTTAACATTCATTCTTATTCTTAAGTTTGTTTGAGAAGTCTCTTGTTAAATTTAACTTGAGCATTTGAGAAGTCTCTTGTTTAGTGAAACTTGAGCACCTGAGAAGTCTCTTGCAAGTGTGCTTGAGCAATTTGTAATCTTAAGTAGATTATAGTGAAAATCTCTTGTTAGTAACAAGGGGACTGGAGTACTCTCGATTTGTGAGAGGAACCAGGATAAATTTTGTGTCTTTCTCTCTCTCTCTCAGCACCCCTTTTTATTTTGTGTTTATATCCGCTGCAAACTTAGTTTTATTTGGTAAAAAGGTTCATTTTTTAAAACACAATTCAACCCCCCCTTCTTGTGTTTTTCCACCTTCAGAAAATAATTCTATTAAAAAAAAATCAACTCATGGTACCGTTGGTTATTATCACACTGAATCCAGTCTACTTCTTCTCTTCATAAGAAAAATCAATTAGAAACTAACAACATAAAGAAATAAAAACCAACAGTTATTGAAATAAAAAATTAACATTATGCTTGTTGATAAGTGCTAAAAAGTAGTTAAATTCCATACTCAATTACGGCAATTATCAACTTGTTTTCAATAATATTTATAATTAAAACCCCAAAACTTTGTACATTTTAACTAAAGATAATTGTTATGTCCTAAATCCTAATTTTTAAGCTTGCATGACCAAAAGAGGAGCAAAAAATAATTCCTTCTCCAAGAGGCTGGTAGCTGAGCGACCAGTGGTAGCTGCGCGACCAAAATGAAGGAGACCTTGAACAACAAGCAAAGAATTCTACACGTGTCAAGTAACCCCTTCACCAAGGCAAACTGGTAGCTGGGCGACCAGATGATAGCTGAGCGACCAAACTGAAGGAAGTCTTGGGCATCAAGTTGAACTTTTTACACGTGTCAGATAAACCCTTCATCAAAACAAGCTGGTAGCTGAGCGACCAGATGGTAGCTGAGCGACCAGCTGCTTTTCACGCCTATAAATAGCCCTCAAGAGGAGACCATTTGACACACAAATTTTCCAGAGACAAAACAGAGAAATATGAGAGTATTAAAAGTATAGTGTCATAGGAAAGTGAAGGTGGATCTATCCAACTTGAGAGATCAAGGGATTGATGTGCATTCTTTGTTCCTCTATCCATATTTGTAAGTTTACCACCATGACAATGAGTGGCTAACTCTTTTTATTGTTGGGATTAGATGTAACTACTCATGAATATGTGTTGATTTTGATCTTAATATATATGTTTTAGTTATTGATTCATATTTGTGTTATCCTTGCCTTTCATGTTTCATTTCAATGATTTAATTGATATAGACATATGTTAAATTGAATCTTTAGAACTAGGATAATCACATATTAAAATTCTAAACTCTAGATATAGATTTAGGTTTTAATATTCATGTTAATATTGAATCTAAATGCTATTGTGTCGATCGATAAGTCGAGAGATCAGATTATTAATCGACACAATTGATTTCGCGATGAACTCCGGACACGGAAACATTCGATGAGCAATATGTGAAAATATGAACTAATAGCTAAAGCATGTATATGTTGGTTGAATCAATACATAGGATTGATAAAGTGAACTCTAATCCCGGCAATTCTTTTTCTCTGAATTTAAACCTTTTATTTTATCGCACTTTGTTACTTTCGAACTTGAAATTACAAAACCAATATGTTTGAAAAACCCGCACTTAAAACCATTTTAATTGTTGAACGGCATTTGGTATCGCACTAGTCCCTGTGGAGACGATAATTTATATACTTACTTTTGTACTTTAACAAAATGGCGCCGTTGCCGAGGACTGGCGTTTGATATTAAAAGCATTGCAACAATTTCCATAGTTTTAAGCAAATTTTGCACTTTTTATTTTTTATTTATTTATTTTTATTTATTACTTTTATCCCTTGTGCACGCTAACTTGTTTGGTAGATTGTTGAGTCTTGTTTATGCGAGGTAAGACTCCTGCAGAAAAATAACTCTTCGATCCAGAAATTGAAAAAACGGCTCGAAAGAATAATAGAAAAAACAGGAAAAAGAAACAACAAGCTAGACAAAGACAGCAGCAAGAGGGAACTTCTGCTTCCAATTCTTCTTTATCCTCCATTTCCGAAGAAACAATGGAAGATCCAGGAACTCCTGGACCATGTCATAACAGTCCAAGACGTTTGGCTCACTTGGCTAGACCAAGAGCTGGAGCCAGACAAACTGAGATGAAAACAGGATATTTACAATTATTATATGCTAACCCTTTTGCAGGTTTGGCACATGAAGATCCGTACAATCATCTTGTTAAGTTCTATGAGATAGCTGGTTCACTCGGAGCCACTGAAGCGGAGGAGGAATCGGTGTTCCAAAGAGGTTTTCCACACTCATTAATTGGCAAAGCAAAGGAGTGGTACCTTGACCAACCTGCTGACGTCATGACCAATTGGAACACACTTGAGGAAAAATTCCTCGAAAGATTCTTTCCCCACCACAAGTTCATGGAAGCTAAGACAAGCATTGCCGTGTTCTCTCAAGGATCGAATGAAACACTTTGTGAAGCTTGGGAGAGATACAAATCAATGTTGAGAAAATGCCCTAGTCATGGTTTCGATGAGCTTACTCAGATTCATATCTTCCGCAACGGACTGCTTCAGCAGACCAAACTCTTGCTAGATGCCACAGCCGGTGGATCCTTGTTGTCACTTAGTGCCGTTGATGCAACAGCAATCATTGAGAAGATGGCGCTTAGTGATCATCAAGGCGAATACAACAGGAATCCGTCCCAAAGAAAACCTGGAGTTCTTGAACTTGATCCAACAGATGCAGTCTTAGCCCAAAACAAACTTCTCACAAACACTGTTGATCAATTGTCAAAACAAATGACAAAATTGATTAACCTTCAAGAAGATTCAAGCAAAGCTAAGCAAGTTGCGTATTGTCAACTATGCACTGGAGACCACCCAACTGGTCACTGTCCCCCAGCTGATGAAGAAGTCAATTATATGGGCAGTCAGAATCAACAAAGGCAAGCACCTTATCAGAATAATTCTGGTTATCAACGAGGCGGAAATTCAAACTACAATCAAGGTTGGAGGCAAGATGCTGGTCCTTCCAACAGACAAAGACAATATGAAAGTTTCAGTCAACCACCTCCGCAGAAGAATCAGAATCCAAGCATAGAAGAGACATTGAAAGAATTCATGGCGATGCAAATGGAACAGAATCAACAACAACAAAAATTTCAGCAAGAAACTCAAGTGTACCAAAGAGGCAATGATGCGGTGCTAAGGAATCTTGGGACGCAAATAGGTCAGATAGCCAAAGAAATGGCAAGCCTCAACAACAATCAAGGAGGATCGTTTTCCGCCAACACCGAACCTAATCCTAAAGAGCAGTGCAAGTCAATCACAACAAGGAGTGGTAAGGAAGTTGGCAAGGGCATTGGTGACAACCTTGGAATTGAGAGAGCAGTGGTGGAAGCGAGAGAAAAAAATGGGGGAGATAAAAAAGAAAGTGAGAGGGAAGCAGGAGAGAATAATAATGAGGGTGTAGTAGAAAAAAAATCAAAAAAATAAAGAAAAAGAGATTGAGGGAGAAGCTAGTGAGGAGAGGAAGACTAGGAATCAAAAAGCGAAAGAGGAGAAAAATGTTCAGAAAAGTCCTCCAGCTCAGCACCTGCCGTATCCGCATACTCAATCAAAGAAGGATAAAGAAAGGCAATATGCAAGGTTTCTTGATATTTTTAAAAGATTGCAAATCAATATTCCATTTTCTGAAGCATTAGAGCAAATGCCGACATACGAAAAGTTCATGAAAGAGATCCTTACCAAAAAGAGGAAGTACAATGATGATGAAGTCATTCAACTTGATGCGAGCTGTAGTGCCATTATCCAACGAACTCTTCCAACAAAAGAAAAAGATCCTGGACGAGTTACTTTGCCTGTCGCTATTGGCAATGTAAATGTTGGAAAAGCTCTCATTGATTTGGGGTCAAGTATCAATCTTATCCCCCTATCTGTTGTTAAAAGAATCGGTGGTCTTGATATCACACGAACTAGGATGACATTGCAGCTGGCTGACAAATCCATCACATACCCCTCAGGAATAGCTGAAGATGTTCTGGTCAAGGTCGACAAATTCATGTTCCCGATAGACTTTGTGGTGATGGATATTGAAGAAGATGATGATGTTCCATTGATTTTGGGAAGTGGTTTCATGAAAACAGCTCGTATGATGATCGACATTGATGATGGAATAATGAAAGTTAGGGTTCAAGATGAGGAAGTTAGCTTCAATTTGTGGGAAGCTATGAAACATTCCAAAGAAAAAGATTCATGTTTTAAATTAGATGCCACGGAGGAAGCCATTCTAGATGTAAGAAAGCAAGCTCATAGCCCTTCATCTCTTGAACAAACATGAACCGATTCATTTGAAGAACTTGACTCTGACAAAAAAATAGAAATTGAGGAATGTTTGAAAGAGCTGGATGCTTTAGAAGAGGTGTCTCCTCTTGAAGCAAAAATAGAAGAGTTGAAAGGTGAATCCGAGCCGGTCAAAGTGAAGCTTGAGCTAAAAACATTACCTTCACATCTGAAGTATGTTTTTCTTGAAGAGGGTTATAGCAAGCCGGTAATAATCAGCAGCTCATTGTCAATAGATGAAGAGAAAAGTTTAATTCAAATGATAAAAGAAAACAAGGAAGCGATAGGATGGACGTTGTCCGACTTGAAAGGTATTAGTCCATCTTATTGCATGCATAACATCATGATGGAGGATGATTACAAGCCGGTAGCACAGCCGCAACGTCGATTGAATCCGACAATGAAAGAGGTTGTGAGAAAAGAAGTGGTAAAGTTGCTTGAAGCTGGCATGATTTATCCAATTTCAGACAGTGCCTGGGTGAGTCCAGTCCAGGTAGTTCCAAAGAAAGGAGGGATGACGGTGATCACAAATGACAAGAATGAGTTGATTCCGTCAAGAACAGTTACGGGGTGGAAGATGTGTATTGATTATAGAAGACTCAATAAAGCCACCAGAAAAGATCACTTTCCATTGCCCTTCATGGATCAAATGCTTGAAAGGTTGTCCGGTCAAGAGTTCTATTGCTTCTTAGATGGTTATTCGGGGTACAATCAGATCACTGTCAATCCTGAAGATCATGAGAAGACTGCTTTCACATGCCCCTTCGGTGTCTTTGCTTATAGACGGATGCCTTTCGGATTGTGTAACGCTCCAACAACATTTCAGCGGTGTATGCAAGCTATATTTTCTGATTTGATAGAAAAATGCATTGAAGTGTTCATGGACGATTTCTCGGTGTTTGGTCCATCATTTGCTCATTGTCTGAATAATCTGGACACCGTACTGAAGCGGTGTGTGGAGACTAACTTGGTTCTGAATTGGGAGAAATGCCACTTCATGGTGACCGAAGGCATTGTTCTAGGCCACAAGATTTCTTCCAAAGGTATTGAAGTTGACAAAGCAAAGGTAGATGTTATTGAAAAGCTTCCACCTCCAGTTAATGTCAAAGGCATCAGAAGTTTTCTTGGTCATGCTGGATTCTACAGGCGATTCATCAAAGACTTCTCCAAAATTGCAAAACCGTTAAGCAACCTGCTTAACAAAGATAAGTCTTTTAATTTTGATAATGCCTGTTTACTTGCTTTCGAAGAATTGAAAAAACAATTGGTAACTGCACCCATAATCATAGCACCAGATTGGACACTTGAATTTGAATTAATGTGTGACGCTAGTGATTATGCGGTTGGTGCAGTTCTTGGTCAAAGAAAGAACAAAATTTTTCATGCTATACACTATGCAAGTAAAGTATTAAACGATGCTCAAATCAATTATGCAACAACAGAAAAAGAGTTACTTGCAATAGTGTATGCGCTTGAAAAATTTCGTTCTTATTTAATTGGTTCAAAGATTGTTGTCTACACTGACCATGCAGTGATCAAGTATCTGATCACAAAATCTGACTCCAAGCCGAGGCTCATTAGATGGATGCTCTTGCTGCAAGAGTTTGATCTTGAGATTAAGGACAAGAAAGGTACGGAGAATTTGGTAGCCGATCATCTGTCAAGATTGGTAAACAATGAGGTGACCAAACATGAACATGAAGTTCGAGAGGAATTTCCCGATGAACAGTTACTTATGATGCAAGAGAGGCCGTGGTTTGCTGACATGGCTAATTACAAAGCTTCAGGGTTAGTACCAGATGATTTCACTTGGCATCAAAGAAAAAAGTTCCTTCGTCAAGCGAATCAATATGTCTGGGATGATCCCTATTTGTTCAAGATTGGAGCTAACAATTTGTTGAGAAGGTGTGTTACTCAAGAGGAAGCCACCAACATCTTATGGCATTGTCACAATTCGCCATATGGTGGTCATTACAATGGTGAAAGGACAGCAACAAAAGTTCTACAGTCGGGGTTCTTTTGGCCGACTTTGTTCAAAGATGCATATGAATATGTTCAAAGATGTGACAGCTGTCAAAAGGTCGGGGGAATTTCAAGGCGCAATGAGATGCCTTTGCAAAACATTCTTGTTGTTGAAGTCTTCGACTGTTGGGGCATTGATTTTGTTGGCCCATTTCCCTCGTCATTTTCCAACGAATATATTCTAGTGGCGGTTGATTATGTGTCAAAGTGGGTGGAAGCAATTGCGTCACCTAAAGCTGATGGCAAGACGGTGATCAAATTTCTTAAAAGAAACATTTTTTCTCGCTTTGGAACTCCTAGGGTGCTCATAAGTGATGGAGGGTCACATTTCTGCAATTCGCAACTAAAAAAGGCCCTTGAGCACTATGGAGTCAAACACAAAGTTGCATCACCATACCATCCACAAACAAATGGGCAAGCGGAAGTTTCAAATCGCGAAATAAAGAAGATTCTTGAAAAGACTGTGTCCACTTCAAGAAAGGACTGGTCTTTGAAACTTGATGAAGCATTGTGGGCATATCGGACGGCTTTTAAATCACCAATAGGGTTCACCCCATTCCAGATGGTTTATGGCAAAGCATGTCACCTGCCGGTCGAATTAGAACACAAAGCCTTTTGGGCTTTGAAATTTCTAAACTTTGACCCATCATTGTCAGGAGAACAAAGGAAATTGCAGTTGCATGAACTTGAAGAATTGAGGACTCAAGCCTACGAATCCTCTAAACTATACAAAGAAAAGGTCAAGAGTTACCATGATAAGAAAATTCTCAACAGAGAATTCAAGCCAGGGCAAATGGTTCTTTTGTTCAATTCAAGATTGAAACTGTTTCCCGGGAAATTAAAATCAAAGTGGTCCGGGCCGTTTAGAATCAAAGAGGTAAAACCCTATGGTGCAATTGTTTTAGAAGATCCAAAGACCAATGATGCGTGGACTGTCAATGGGCAAAGGCTCAAGCTTTATTTTGGGGGTGAATTTGATCGATTCACCACAAAAATTCCACTTTCCGATCCATAATTTCAACGAAAAGGCGTCGAGCTAATGACGTTAAACAAGCGCTTGTTGGGAGGCAACCCAACCTTGTGTATATTTTTGTTATTTTATTTCATATTTAGTAAGTTGATTAAGGGTACATGATTGAAAGAATTTTTCAACAAAACCAAGTTTTGGTCGCCTGAGCTACGGAAGCTCGCCCTAGCGACCTTGTTTTTGTTCTGTTCCAGAATTGGTGGCCTGAGCGACCGTTGCTCGCCAGGGGCGACCAAGCCTCGGGTTTGAAATTTGTTTTGCTCTTTTATGCTATGTTTTCACTACTAATGAGATACTTTGTGTTTGTTTTGTGTACAGGCCATGGCACCTAAAAAAGCAACAACCAAACGAGCAAAGCAACCAACTGGGCAAGGTAGTTCTTCCCGTGCCAACATTGATCCACTCCGCTTCCTTGGTCATCTTCAATATGCTCGATTCAAGGATTTGGAAACAAGAACTATTTGGGGAGAGAATGTGTTCAGAATTGAAGGGATTGGCGCCTTCGCACGCTTCAAGGAAATTATCGAAGAGCGGAATTGGGGTGTTTTGGCTTGTCCAATTGAGGATATCAACTTCGATTTGGTTAAAGAATTTTATGCAAATGCTATACCGTTGGATGATGAAGATCCTGTCTCTTTCAAAACCAGGGTGCGGGGTCAGGATATAAGATTTGACCGAGATGCAATTAATGATTTCCTTGGCCGACCAAGCAACCTGCCATCCGATACTTACTGTGCCTATACTCAAAGTGTAGCCCGAGGGAACTGGAATGTCTCTGCTATAACCCAGACTTTGTTAGAACCTGGACGTCAGTTAGTGTGGAACCAGCAAAACACTCACCCCGTTCGTGCAATGAAAGAGGATTTAACAATTCCAAGTCAGCTGCTGTTACTTTTCACTCTTCACAACGTCATCCCTCGTTCCCACACTTCGGATGCTACAATGAGGGTGCTACAATTCATGTACTACATGGAAAATAACTTAGAAATTGACGTTGCTCGAGTCATTGCTAATGAAATGCGTGAGATGGTTTTAACTGGAACGCGACCTACAAAGCTTAAAGGCAATTCCGCCTTGGGTTTTCCAGGCCTCATTATGGGATTGATCAAAGAACAGGGCCAACTGACAACGTCAGATGTCGACCTCACATTAAAAGAATTTGATGATGCTGAAGCTAGGCGACTTTGCAAGCATAGACGCACTACTGTCTTTATTGATCCAGCTAGGGGTCAATCCTCTGTTCCACCACCTACCAATCCCACCACATTTCCCCCCACCGGATACCCACCCATGGATCCCCTCACCTTCCATAATATGGTTTCTTATAACTGGGATTTACATGATGCAGGTTACCGGGCAATGCAAGCTGTGCATCAGTCCATCTATAACACACAGATTGTGCAGCCGGTGATGACACCTGAGCAGTTCATAGCTTATGTTCAGTGGCCTGGGGACAGGCCATTTATCCCAGGAGGGGGTAGCAGCTCAGGTACTGGTGCAGGTGCTAATACAGGTGCAAGTGCTGATGTTGGAGGTGGAGCAGACACATTTAATGATATTGATGATTTTGGCATTGATGATAAGACAACTTTGAGGCAGGCGATGGACACCATTGTCAACGGCGATGGAAGTGATGAAGAGATGGCTGATGAGGCTTCTCTCTCAGATGAATTTTGAGAGAAGATCAGATAACGGCTGAAGCTCGCCAAAAATGAGTGATATTTTAAAAAACTTTCAGTCGTTTATCTTTTTATTTTCAGTCTTTTTGTGATATATGTAGTATACTTTTTGAAACAAAACTTGTGATGCATGCGTACACTTTGAAAAATGTTTTGGATCGATCAAGCATGTATCGTTTTGTGAACTTAAATAATTTGTGAAATAGTTTTGAAGCATGTGTTTAAATTTCTAGTAAAAATAGTTTTAATTTATGCAAGTATGTTAGAAACAAGCTTTAAACTTTTAAATGAATCAAGAGGTTGAGTTGTGAAAAATCAATGATCAAGCATGATGTTTTGTGGAGTTTATGTTAACCTTTGATATTTGATTAGGAATCCAACATGATTTTGAATATATTGTTTGTCCTAAGATGATTCTCATATTTTTTGTCAAACTTTCTAGAAACTTGTGTTATCCAACCTAGCCGGGTGAGATGTGTGAACTTTCCATCGTCTACAAATATTGAGAGCCGGTAATTGTGTATACTCGTTTGATTTTAAATTAATCCTGCTGTTACTTAATGTGTTTGAGGTTGTGGACATGATCAAGGCCATGTTTCTATTTGAGTGTAACTACTTGGCCAAATAAAGCTTGTCATGTGAGATTGTGTGATCCCTTGTGTCCCCATTTGAGCCTTAAATTTGAAATTTTTTTTGTTTGTTTTTGAACCCTTGAACCGCAAGAAAGAAAAACAACTACTCGTCTCTTGTCTTAGGATAGGAGAGCAAGTGTATTTCAATAAGGGTGTGTTAATATTCAAGTTGGGGAGAAGGAGGTTGTAGAAAAATAAATTGAGAAAATAGTTGATGTGGTGATTAAAAGTGAAAAAAAAAAAAAAAGAAGAAATAAAAATAAATTGAAAGTAAGTTGACACACAATCAAAGAAAGTGTATTTGAAAAGAAAGAAAAAAGTGTCAAAGAAAAAGAATCACCACATCAAGATGAAAAGGAATATGAAAGAGAGAATGTGTTTGAAAAATAAATAGTAATGAATGATGCTCTCTTATCCTAGGCTTTTGAATCCAAAGAAAAACAATGATTTTTTGTAGCCTAGCCCCATTACAAGCTTAATAAAGTCCTTAGTGATCCACAACCAAAAATATGTTTTGTGATATTGTTTGGATGAAGGTTTGAATTGAATTGTTGTGTGCATATTACTTGGATTGAGTTAAACACTTACCCTCTGAGCGATACAGTGACAATTGTGAGGAAATTGCGATAACACTTGAATTTTGATTGTTTGATAAGGAAGTTGAGAATTTTACTTAGGCATAGCAATTATTTCATGATCATGTTTTATGCCTTTGAAATTTTGAAGATTAATCCTTGGTTAGCATTACTCTACTCATGCTACAAGAAAGAGCTTTGAAAAACTTTGATTGATTACAACATTACTCTTGAGATTGTAATTTTTGAGCTTGTAAATAGTTTACCTTTACCTTTTATTTGAGGACAAACAAAGTCCTAAGTTGGGGAGAGTTGATAAGTGCTAAAAAGTAGTTAAATTCCATACTCAATTACGGCAATTATCAACTTGTTTTCAATTATATTTATAATTAAAACCCCAAAACTTTGTACATTTTAACTAAAGATAATTGTTATGTCCTAAATCCTAATTTTTAAGCTTGCATGACCAAAAGAGGAGCAAAAAATAATTCCTTCTCCAAGAGGCTGGTAGCTGAGCGACCAGTGGTAGCTGCGCGACCAAAATGAGGGAGACCTTGAACAACAAGCAAAGAATTCTACACGTGTCAAGTAACCCCTTCACCAAGGCAAACTGGTAGCTGGGCGACCAGATGATAGCTGAGCGACCAAACTGAAGGAAGTCTTGGGCATCAAGTTGAACTTTTTACACGTGTCAGATAAACCCTTCATCAAAACAAGCTGGTAGCTGAGCGACCAGATGGTAGCTGAGCGACCAGCTGCTTTTCACGCCTATAAATAGCCCTTAAGAGGAGACCATTTGACACACAAATTTTCCAGAGACAAAACAGAGAAATCTGAGAGTATTAAAAGTATAGTGTCATAGGAAAGTGAAGGTGGATCTATCCAACTTGAGAGATCAAGGGATTGATGTGCATTCTTTGTTCCTCTATCCATATTTGTAAGTTTACCACCATGACAATGAGTGGCTAACTCTTTTTATTGTTGGGATTAGATGTAACTACTCATGAATATGTGTTGATTTTGATCTTAATATATATGTTTTAGTTATTGATTCATATTTGTGTTATCCTTGCCTTTCATGTTTCATTTCAATGATTTAATTGATATAGACATATGTTAAATTGAATCTTTAGAACTAGGATAATCACATATTAAAATTCTAAACTCTAGATATAGATTTAGGTTTTAATATTCATGTTAATATTGAATCTTAATGCTATTGTGTCGATCGATAAGTCGAGAGATCAGATTATTAATCGACACAATTGATTTCACGATGAACTCCGGACACGGAAACATTCGATGAGCAATATGTGAAAATATGAACTAATAGCTAAAGCATGTATATGTTGGTTGAATCAATACATAGGATTGATAAAGTGAACTCTAATCCCGGCAATTCTTTTTCTCTGAATTTAAACCTTTTATTTTATCGCACTTTGTTACTTTCGAACTTGAAATTACAAAACCAATATGTTTGAAAAACCCGCACTTAAAACCATTTTAATTGTTGAACGGCATTTGGTATCGCACTAGTCCCTGTGGAGACGATAATTTATATACTTACTTTTGTACTTTTGCTGCTGTCCTTTCACCATTTTGTTGAAGTACAAAAGTAAGTATAGTTTTTATCGTCTCCACAGGGACTGATGTGATATTGATGCCGTTCAACAATTGATACAATTTTAAGTATAATGATTATAAGATTGTTTAAGTGTGAAATTATAAAATTGTAATTGCAAGTAAAAATATGATAAAGTTTCACAGAGATAAGCTTGCTAGGATTAGATTTCACCAACTCAATCGTATGTATACTTCAATCAGTTATACAGGTTTTAGTTATCAATCAATTCTATCACATATCACTCACGTACGTGTCCGTTTCCAGATCACGACGAGAATCCCGTTTATACCTATTAATCCCCGATGTCTCGGGCAATCAATCAATACAACGGCTGTATTGTATTGCTTAAATTCCAATGTCTCGGACGATCTAACCAATACAATAGCATTAAGATTTGATATTTTGAGTGAATATTAAACCTAAATCTATGTCTAGAATTTAGAGTTAAATAGATAATTGTTCTAGATCTTGGATTCAAAAAGCATATGTCTATAACATTTCAAACCCTAGAATTTAACATTGAATTCAAGAACAACATCAAAATTGATAAATAATCTAAAACCATATATAACATGAGATCAAAATAGATACATACTCATAGAGTTGATTACACCTAATCCTAACAAAGAGAAATTTAGATATCCATTAACATGATGAGCTTACAAAGATAAGGAGAAGATGAATGGATGAACATCAAAGTTAGATGTCTCTAATTTTATGTGAATCCACCTTCAACTCCAATGAAACCCAGCTCTGTCAATTTCCCTTTTCCATTCTCTCTGTTAAAAAATTGTGTCTCAATGGTCTCTTCTTCAAGGCTATTTATAGGCGTGAAAAGCAGCTGGTCGCTCAGCTACCATCTGGTCGCTCAGCCACCAGCTAGTCTTGGTGAAGGGGGTATCTGACACGTATAAAATTCCTACTTGTTGCCCAAGACTTCCTTCAATTTGGTCGCTCAGCTATCATCTGGTCGCCCAGCTACTAGCTTGTCTTGGTGAAGGGGTTGTTTGACACGTGTAGAATTCTTTACTTATTGCCCAAGACTTCCTTCAATTCGGTCGCTCAGCTATCACTTGGTCGCTCAGCTACCAGCTTCTTGGTGAAGGGATTTTTGCTCCTCTTTTGGTCATGAAAGCTTAAAAATTAGGATTAGGACATAAAAATTATCTTTAGATAAAATGTACAAAGTTTTGGGGTTTTTAATTATGATTTTCTTTGAAAACAAGTTGATAATTGCCGTAATTGAGTATGGAATTTAACTACTTTTTGGCACTTATCAACTCTCCCCAACTTAAAACTTTGTTTGTCCTCAAACAAAAGTCCAAAATAAACTTTTGAAACATGGCTCAAACATCATTAGTGCATAATTCATTCAAGCTTTGCAATCAATCAAAAACTTTGGATGTAAATCATTTCAAGTTTGCATGATTTAATGTGTTGCAAGTTTGAAATCAATCATTCATAATCACCAAAGAATCAAAGCATGAATGTGAAATAGTTTCAAAATTCAAGTAAGAGTTCAAGCTTTCCAACTCAACAAGAAAATCAACTAGAATCACAATTCTCACAAGTGTTTCAACTCAAGGGTGTAGTGTTTATCTCAATCCAAACAATGTGTTCACAACAAATCAATTCAAACATACATCTCAACATAATCACATAACATGTTATCAATCATGGATCACTAAGGTCTTTCTTAAGCTTGTAATGGGGCTAGGCTACAAGAAATCATTGTTTTTCTTTGGATTCGAAGAGCCTTAAGGATAAAAGAGCGTAAACTTGAGTATCTTCATTACATAAACTATTCATCCTCTTTCACTTTCCCCATTCTTTACTCTTGGTGATTCTTTTGTTTTGACACCATTTATATTCATTTCTTTTCTTTTGTAACACTTTTTCTTTGATTTTCAATTGTGTGTCAAATGACTTTCAATATTTTTCTTTTTCTTCACCATTTTCAACTACTTGTTACTTTTCTCAATTTGATCAAATAACCTCTTTCTCCCCAACTTATTTTCAACCCTACATAAACTCAATGCTCGATCATCCTAAGACAAGGGTCAAGTCATTGTTTTTCTTTATTGTGGTTCAAGGGTTCAAACAAACAAATTTTCAAAATTTTGGCTCAAGGGGGGTAACAAAGGATCACACTATCTCACAAGGTAGGTTATTTTAGGCTTAAGTAGTTGCACTCAAATAAAAACATGGCCTTGATCATTTCCATGACTTCAAACATATAAAGTAATAGCAAGATTCAGTTAAAATCAACAGAGTTAAACACAATTGCCGGCTCTCAAATATATAAACAGTGGAAGGTTCACACAATCTCACCCGGCTAGGTCTATGTGATTCATAATTAATCAATCATGTTAAGAAGGAATAAATGAAATCAAATTGAATCAAGCTACTTAGTTCAAATTCATCCTATCATTCAAAGATAATCACAAAAGGTTGATCTCAAATTATAGCAATTGAAAGAAAATCATTCTAATCATGCATTTGCTTTTGATTGATCACAAACCTAGACATTTCATTTCATATGCACATTTAGCTATCACAAAGATGTAAACCATGTTTATTCAGTCAAAAATTGCAATGAAACATAAAACATGAATTCTAATGACTGAAATAAAATTTCACTGTATATGGCGTGCTTTTAGTACTCTGCTTCTGCTACTCCCCCTCTTCAAGAAGTGTGGACTGTCCTCAGGCCAATAAATGAAGTTATGCCTGCATTTACACAATGTAAAACATACAGCCCTAGGCTTTTGTCAGAATTTTCAAAAGCTCTGATACAACTCGCTTAGCGAGCAAAATCTCGCTTAGCGATGATAGCAGAAAACAGAAATTCAAGTGAAATTCACACCAGTTCAAGGACTTTGTTTGCATAAGAGGCTGGGCATGTTCAAAAACTATTATAACATATGCGAAATTACAAGTGCGCTAAATAAAAGAAAAGGAAAGAAAATTGGGTTGCCTCCCAACAAGCGCTTCTTTTACGTCACTAGCTTGACGCCTTTTTGGTTAGGGTGGCCAAAATGAGACGGAAATCACATCATCCGTATTTTTCCTTTGGTTTGGGAGGAACTCCATGAACTTGAGATATAGATATTGCGGAGTCCATATCCTCCCCAATTTCTTCTTGTGGAACAAGGCACAAATTTCATCTATGACTCGATCAATTTCCGCCTTGTACTCCATCTCCTTCTTTAGCTCACATGATATTTCCTTGCTAAATAATCCTTCATTTTCCTCTGCAACTATCATCACTTCTTCATTATCAACAGTTTTGGCCTCGTTCGTACATGGAAGTTCTTGAGAAAGTTCTACTTCGTATGGTGTTTGATTTTCTTCCATTATTTTCATTACACCACATCTTTCAAGTATTCTTTCTTCCTCACCTTTTTCAACAACTTCTTCCACACGCTCTCCACATTCCTCATTCTTTTTTAGAATATTATCTTTCTCGTGAGTGGTTTGAGTGTTGGTTTGAACTTTCATGCTTTGCTTATTAGCCATTTGCTTGATCATCTGGGCAAACTGCACATCAGTCATCGGAGGACAATGGCCAGTGGGATGATCTCCATCGCAAAGCTCACAATTAGAAACCTTGATTATATGGGAAAGCTGCACTTCAGTCAACGGAGGACAATGACCAGTGGGATGATCTCCATTGCAAAGCTCACAGTATGCAACTTGTTTAGCTTTAATTGACTCTTCCTGTAGACTAATCAATTTAGAAATTTGTTTTGAAAGTTCTTCTAATTTTTGAGTCAATGGCATCAAAATCTCTTCATGTGTTGGAGTCCTATGAAACTGTTGATATGATTCATACTCATTCGGAGTATAGAAGTTGTTATTACCACGATCAGTCATGGTTTTGTTTGTGATGGGTAACCTGAAAAAGGATTAACCTAACAAGAAAAATGCTTCTTTGTCTAGCAAAGAAGGATTAGTGCAAGCAAAAACTATACAATATAAACAAATATATACAAATACTTAAAAGAATATAAATTGTTGCGATGCTCCAATATCTAAACGCCAGTCCCCGGCAACGGCGCCATTTTGTTGAAGTACAAAAGTAAGTATAGTTTTTAAGTAGCTGAGCGACCAGCTGTTTTTCACGCCTATAAATAGCCTAGAAGAAGAGACCATTGACACAGAATTTTTTAACAGAGAGAATGGAAAAGGGAAATTGACAGAGCTGGGTTTCATTGGAGTTGAAGGTGGATTCACATAAAATTAGAGACATCTAACTTTGATGTTCATCCATTCATCTTCTCCTTATCTTTGTAAGCTCATCATGTTAATGGATATCTAAATTTCTCTTTGTTAGGATTAGGTGTAATCAACTCTATGAGTATGTATCTATTTTGATCTTATGTTATATATGGTTTTAGATTATTTATCAATTTTGATGTTGTTCTTGAATTCAATGTTAAATTCTAGGGTTTGAAATGTTATAGACATATGCTTTTTGAATCCAAGATCTAGAACAATTATCTATTTAACTCTAAATTCTAGACATAGATTTAGGTTTAATATTCACTCAAAATATCAAATCTTAATGCTATTGTATTGGTTAGATCGTCCGAGACATTGGAATTTAAGCAATACAATACAGCCGTTGTATTGATTGATTGCCCGAGACATCGGGGATTAATAGGTATAAACGGGATTCTCGTCGTGATCTGGAAACGGACACGTACATGAGTGATATGTGATAGAATTGATTGATAACTAAAACCTGTATAACTGATTGAAGTATACATACGATTGAGTTGGTGAAATCTAATCCTAGCAAGCTTATCTCTGTGAAACTTAGTATACATACGATTGAGTTGGTGAAATCTAATCCTAGCAAGCTTATCTCTGTGAAACTTTATCATATTTTTACTTGCAATTACAATTTTATAATTTCACACTTAAACAATCTTATAATCATTATACTTAAAATTGTATCAATTGTTGAACGGCATCAATTTTAGAATTTTTCTTGTTAGTTCAATCCTTTTTCAGATTCACCATCACAAACAAAACCATGACTGATCGTGGTTATAACAACTTCTATACTCCGGATGAGTATGAATCATATCAACAGTTTCATAGGACTCCAACACATGAAGAGATTTTGATGCCATTGACTCAAAAATTGGAAGAACTTTCAAAACAAATTTCTAAATTGATTAGTCTACAGGAAGAGTCAATTAAAGCTAAACAAGTTGCATACTGTGAGCCTCATCAGCCATCTCTTCATCACTTCCATCGCCGTTGACAATGGTGTCCATCGCCTGCCTCAAAGTTGTCTCATCATCAATGCCAAAATCATCAATATCATTAAATGTGTCTGCTCCACCTCCAACATCAGCACCTGCACCTGTATTAGCACCTGCACCAGTACCTGAGCTGCTACCCCCTCCTGGGATAAATGGCCTGTCCCCAGGCCACTGAACATAAGCTGTGAACTGCTCAGGTGTCATCATCGGCTGCACAATCTGTGTGTTATAGATGGACTGATGCACAGCTTGCATTGCCCGATAACCTGCATCATGTAAATCCCAGTTATAAGAAACCATATTATGGAAGGTGAGGGGATCCATGGGTGGGTATCCGGTGGGGGGAAATGTGGTGGGATTGGTAGGTGGTGGAACAGAGGATTGACCCCCAGCCGGATCAATAAAGACAGTAGTGCGCCTATGCTTGCAAAGTCGCCTAGCTTCAGCATCATCAAATTCTTTTAATGTGAGGTCGACATCTGAAGTTGTCAGTTGGCCCTGTTCTTTGATCAATCCCATAATGAGGCCTGGAAAACCCAAGGCGGAATTGCCTTTAAGCTTTGTAGGTCGCGTTCCAGTTAAAACCATCTCACGCATTTCATTAGCAATGACTCGAGCAACGTCAATTTCTAAGTTATTTTCCATGTAGTACATGAATTGTAGCACCCTCATTGTAGCATCCGAAGTGTGGGAACGAGGGATGACGTTGTGAAGAGTGAAAAGTAACAGCAGCTGACTTGGAATTGTTAAATCCTCTTTCATTGCACGAACGGGGTGAGTGTTTTGCTGGTTCCACACTAACTGACGTCCAGGTTCTAACAAAGTCTGGGTTATAGCAGAGACATTCCAGTTCCCTCGGGATACACTTTGAGTATAGGCACAGTAAGTATCGGATGGCAGGTTGCTTGGTCGGCCAAGGAAATCATTAATTGCATCTCGGTCAAATCTTATATCCTGACCCCGCACCCTGGTTTTGAAAGAGACAGGATCTTCATCATCCAACGGTATAGCATTTGCATAAAATTCTTTAACCAAATCGAAGTTGATATCCTCAATTGGACAAGCCAAAACACCCCAATTCCGCTCTTCGATAATTTCCTTGAAGCGTGCGAAGGCGCCAATCCCTTCAATTCTGAACACATTCTCTCCCCAAATAGTTCTTGTTTCCAAATCCTTGAATCGAGCATATTGAAGATGACCAAGGAAGCGGAGTGGATCAATGTTGGCACGGGAAGAACTACCTTGCCCAGTTGGTTGCTTTGCTCGTTTGGTTGTTGCTTTTTTAGGTGCCATGGCCTGTACACAAAACAAACACAAAGTATCTCATTAGTAGTGAAAACATAGCATAAAAGAGCAAAACAAATTTCAAACCCGAGGCTTGGTCGCCCCTGGCGAGCAACGGTCGCTCAGGCCACCAATTCTGGAACAGAACAAAAACAAGGTCGCTAGGGCGAGCTTCCGTAGCTCAGGCGACCAAAACTTGGTTTTGTTGAAAAATTCTTTCAATCATGTACCCTTAATCAACTTACTAAATATGAAATAAAATAACAAAAATAAACACAAGGTTGGGTTGCCTCCCAACAAGCGCTTGTTTAACGTCATTAGCTCGACGCCTTTTCATTGAAATTATGGATCGGAAAGTGGAATTTTTGTGGTGAATCGATCAAATTCACCCCCAAAATAAAGCTTGAGCCTTTGCCCATTGACAGTCCACGCATCATTGGTCTTTGGATCTTCTAAAACAATTGCACCATAGGGTTTTACCTCTTTGATTCTAAACGGCCCGGACCACTTTGATTTTAATTTCCCGGGAAACAGTTTCAATCTTGAATTGAACAAAAGAACCATTTGCCCTGGCTTGAATTCTCTGTTGAGAATTTTCTTATCATGGTAACTTTTGACCTTTTCTTTGTATAGTTTAGAGGATTCGTAGGCTTGAGTCCTCAATTCTTCAAGTTCATGCAACTGCAATTTCCTTTGTTCTCCTGACAATGATGGGTCAAAGTTTAGAAATTTCAAAGCCCAAAAGGCTTTGTGTTCTAATTCGACCGGCAGGTGATATGCTTTGCCATAAACCATCTGGAATGGGGTGAGCCGTATTGGTGATTTAAAAACCGTCCGATATGCCCACAATGCTTCATCAAGTTTCAAAGACCAGTCCTTTCTTGAAGTGGACACAGTCTTTTCAAGAATCTTCTTTATTTCGCGATTTGAAACTTCCGCTTGCCCATTTGTTTGTGGATGGTATGGTGATACAACTTTGTGTTTGACTCCATAGTGCTCAAGGGCCTTTTTTAGTTGCGAATTGCAGAAATGTGACCCTCCATCACTTATGAGCACCCTAGGAGTTCCAAAGCGAGAAAAAATGTTTCTTTTAAGAAATTTGATCACCGTCTTGCCATCAGCTTTAGGTGACGCAATTGCTTCCACCCACTTTGACACATAATCAACCGCCACTAGAATATATTCGTTGGAAAATGACGAGGGAAATGGGCCAACAAAATCAATGCCCCAACAGTCGAAGACTTCAACAACAAGAATGTTTTGCAAAGGCATCTCATTGCGCCTTGAAATTCCCCCGACCTTTTGACAGCTGTCACATCTTTGAACATATTCATATGCATCTTTGAACAAAGTCGGCCAAAAGAACCCCGACTGTAGAACTTTTGCTGCTGTCCTTTCACCATTGTAGTAACCACCATATGGCGAATTGTGACAATGCCATAAGATGTTGGTGGCTTCCTCTTGAGTAACACACCTTCTCAACAAATTGTCAGCTCCAATCTTGAACAAATAGGGATCATCCCAGACATATTGATTCGCTTGACGAAGGAACTTTTTTCTTTGATGCCAAGTGAAATCATCTGGTACTAACCTTGAAGCTTTGTAATTAGCCATGTCAGCAAACCACGGCCTCTCTTGCATCATAAGTAACTGTTCATCGGGAAATTCCTCTCGAACTTCATGTTCATGTTTGGTCACCTCATTGTTTACCAATCTTGACAGATGATCGGCTACCAAATTCTCCGTACCTTTCTTGTCCTTAATCTCAAGATCAAACTCTTGCAGCAAGAGCATCCATCTAATGAGCCTCAGCTTGGAGTCAGATTTTGTGATCAGATACTTGATCACTGCATGGTCAGTGTAGACAACAATCTTTGAACCAATTAAATAAGAACGAAATTTTTCAAGCGCATACACTATTGCAAGTAACTCTTCGAAAGCAAGTAAACAGGCATTATCAAAATTAAAAGACTTATCTTTGTTAAGCAGGTTGCTTAACGGTTTTGCAATTTTGGAGAAGTCTTTGATGAATCGCCTGTAGAATCCAGCATGACCAAGAAAACTTCTGATGCCTTTGACATTAACTGGAGGTGGAAGCTTTTCAATAACATCTACCTTTGCTTTGTCAACTTCAATACCTTTGGAAGAAATCTTGTGGCCTAGAACAATGCCTTCGGTCACCATGAAGTGGCATTTCTCCCAATTCAGAACCAAGTTAGTCTCCACACACCGCTTCAGTACGGTGTCCAGATTATTCAGACAATGAGCAAATGATGGATCAAACACCGAGAAATCGTCCATGAACACTTCAATGCATTTTTCTATCAAATCAGAAAATATAGCTTGCATACACCGCTGAAATGTTGCTGGAGCGTTACACAATCCGAAAGGCATCCGTCTATAAGCAAAGACACCGAAGGGGCATGTGAAAGCAGTCTTCTCATGATCTTCAGGATTGACAGTGATCTGATTGTACCCCGAATAACCATCTAAGAAGCAATAGAACTCTTGACCGGACAACCTTTCAAGCATTTGATCCATGAAGGGCAATGGAAAGTGATCTTTTCTGGTGGATTTATTGAGTCTTCTATAATCAATACACATCCTCCACCCCGTACCTGTTCTTTACTTTGGTCGCCCCAGCTACCAATCCATGGCTCAGCGACCAGAGCGACACCTGCACTTGCAGGTTGGCGCCAGCTGGCCCACTCACCAATTAAGGTGATGACTCATCACCTCCTTCCACTAAAACATGGTTTTGTTTCCAGGAAACCCAAAGAAACACTTTCATTCATTCTTCATCTCTAAAAACAAAGAAAAGAAAACCACAAAATTTTTTTTATTGTCTTCAAAACTCAAAGAAACAATCCATTACTCTTTTCTTCCTCAAATCTATTGCATTCCTCTCCATCTTCTTTCAATTCATCATTCAAAAAGGTATGTTCTTTTTAATTTAATTTTAAATTTTGAAGGTTAGGGTTAGAAAGGGGCAAAATCATACAATTATTACATCCTTTACATGAGAACTACCTATTCTTTTTCTTCCAAATTCAAAATAGAAACCATTTACATTATGCATGTTCTTCTTCTTGGCAAAAACTTTGAAAAATCACTCACCCATGAGTTTTTAAGAAAGTATGTAAGAAAATTCATATACATGCACTTCTCCAATGCTTAGTAAATTTAGAATTGAGTATCTTTGATTGAATGAATGTCTAATTGCAACATGGGTTGATTATGCTCTGTTTGAAAATTTGAATTTTGACCCGCGCTTTGATACCCCTGTTTCGTGCCCAGTACTGGTCGCCATTTTGTTGAAGTACAAAAGTAAGTATAGTTTTTATCGTCTCCACAGGGACTGATGTGATATTGATGCCGTTCAACAATTGATACAATTTTAAGTATAATGATTATAAGATTGTTTAAGTGTGAAATTATAAAATTGTAATTGCAAGTAAAAATATGATAAAGTTTCACAGAGATAAGCTTGCTAGGATTAGATTTCACCAACTCAATCGTATGTATACTTCAATCAGTTATACAGGTTTTAGTTATCAATCAATTCTATCACATATCACTCATGTACGTGTCCGTTTCCAGATCACGACGAGAATCCCGTTTATACCTATTAATCCCCGATGTCTCGGGCAATCAATCAATACAACGGCTGTATTGTATTGCTTAAATTCCAATGTCTCGGACGATCTAACCAATACAATAGCATTAAGATTTGATATTTTGAGTGAATATTAAACCTAAATCTATATCTAGAATTTAGAGTTAAATAGATAATTGTTCTAGATCTTGGATTCAAAAAGCATATGTCTATAACATTTCAAACCCTAGAATTTAACATTGAATTCAAGAACAACATCAAAATTGATAAATAATCTAAAACCATATATAACATAAGATCAAAATAGATACATACTCATAGAGTTGATTACACCTAATCCTAACAAAGAGAAATTTAGATATCCATTAACATGATGAGCTTACAAAGATAAGGAGAAGATGAATGGATGAACATCAAAGTTAGATGTCTCTAATTTTATGTGAATCCACCTTCAACTCCAATGAAACCCAGCTCTGTCAATTTCCCTTTTCCATTCTCTCTGTTAAAAAATTGTGTCTCAATGGTCTCTTCTTCAAGGCTATTTATAGGCGTGAAAAGCAGCTGGTCGCTCAGCTACCATCTGGTCGCTCAGCCACCAGCTAGTCTTGGTGAAGGGGGTATCTGACACGTATAAAATTCCTACTTGTTGCCCAAGACTTCCTTCAGTTTGGTCGCTCAGCTATCATCTGGTCGCCCAGCTACCAGCTTGTCTTGGTGAAGGGGTTGTTTGACACGTGTAGAATTCTTTACTTATTGCCCAAGACTTCCTTCAATTCGGTCGCTCAGCTATCACTTGGTCGCTCAGCTACCAGCTTCTTGGTGAAGGGATTTTTGCTCCTCTTTTGGTCATGAAATCTTAAAAATTAGGATTAGGACATAAAAATTATCTTTAGATAAAATGTACAAAGTTTTGGGGTTTTTAATTATGATTTTCTTTGAAAACAAGTTGATAATTGCCGTAATTGAGTATGGAATTTAACTACTTTTTGGCACTTATCACTTGTATCCAAATACGGTGATTAAATGAAAAGGTCCTGGCAAATGCTTCTTTACTTCGACCAAGCCACAACTACAGATCATTAAATTTATAATTGTTTGTTATATTACGTCGATGACCTCAAACATTGAAATTGACTAAGAAGTAAGAAACACACATATACAACTAGAAAAGTTCGTGATTGAGATGGATTGCTCCACCGATTTAAAATTATCCATTGAAAGAGAATTTTTTGTTATTTCTTTAAAAAAAATCGGTTACAAAAAGAAAAACAAGGACATCAACAAAGTACCATCTATGTAACTCTAGGCACGGCAACTATCCAAAGAGTCGGTTTGAAAACAAAGAAACAAGACAAATTCAATTTTGCAAGGGTTTTGTTGATTATTATATTTTTCTAATAAGGTTTTGTTAGTTATCGATGAGATTTGATTTAAAAAATTATTCGTAACATAAACTCTAACCTTGTGAATTTAGTTTACGTATGATTCCTAGAAATCTAGAATCCATAAAAAAATTGAAAACATGGAAATTATTTAGAAAATATAGAAATCCACTTACTTGTTCAATGAAGTATTATAGAACAATTTGTGATTTAACCTGTAATCTTTGATCATAGGCGATTTACAAGAGAGTTAAAGATTTAAAGTGAGAGAGACGAGTTAAAGATTTAAAGTGGGAGAGATGAAAAAACAGTTTTTTATTTATTTATTTAAGGTTTAATCTTATATATTTGTTTGTTTTCCTAAAATCAAGGTCAGTGTTGTTTGAGTTGCCATTAAACTTTTTTATTGGATGTTATTTTGTTGAGTTATTTCTACCTTATCACTTTTTTTTCTTTTCTATATAGAATCTACATAATTTCCTATTTTAATTAAAGTTTTTTTTTTTTTTTATTTTTTGGCCAGAAAAAAAACTACAGTTTTGTTTCTTATCTATTTGAGAGTTAAAAGTTTAATCTATTTGAGAGTTAAATGTTTTTTTTTTTAAAAAAAATGTTTGTTTTCTTGTTAAAATTATTAATCATATATATCGCGACTCAAAAAACTGCTCCATGTAATCTTGTTTCCTGCTATGAACAAATACTCTCATTCAATTTCCGTAAAAAAAAAAAATACTCTCATTCAATTTGTAAAATCTCAAATTTAGGAGTTGTTTGTTTAGCTTTATTTAGCTTTGTCTGTTTTCCCCCGTTGCTTTTGGTTAGGTGTTGGGGATCTCTTGAATTGTATGACACGGGTGGGTTTTATTTTTGTAGCCTTTGCCTCGTTTTTTGGCTTTGCTGGTTTGATACATTGTTTGGTTTAATAATATTTTCCTTTTCAAAAACAAAAAAAAAACAAAAAAAAAATTTGTAAAATGTAACGATGAGTTTTTGAATCCCCATAATCTCATGCTAATGTCAAAGGGGGTTAATTTTGCAGGAAAATACGAAGCGTGTTCACTTCTTTTTTTTAAAAAAAATATTATTAATTAAACAAATAAAATTAGTTATTATTTATTATTGTAAAAAAAAATTGTTATTATAAAAAAAATTAAAAAATTAAAGATATCAAAAAAAGATACAAACATAAAAATAGGATGAAAAAACAAAAAAGATAATAATTTTAAGTTAAAAGAAATCTACACATAAATATAGGAACAAAAACCACAATAAAAGATACGCATATAAAATAGTAATAGTTGGTTTCCCAGCGATTTTATAAGGTTTGTTGCAAAAAAACTATACGATTAGTGGCAAAAATAATTATTGTTGGGATAAATAATTTTTCCCAGCGATAACGTAATTGTTGCGAAAAAACTAACTTATAAAAACAACTTAAATAAGTTGCTGCCATATGTATGTTTTTGTCAACAAGTTGAATGTCGCTGCAAAAAAGTCGCTGCAAAAAATCATATTTCTTGTAGTGTAGGTTCATTGTCAAATACGGGATAATTTTTATTTTTTTCAATAATATTTATTTTCATATGTTATTTTCTCTTTTGAAGGGTTGTCTATGTCTTTTTTTCATTTTATATTATTTAGAAGGTTATATACACTTTTTCAATTGTCTATGAGATTGATTTCTTTTAGTTTATTTGAGTATGAATATACGATATATCTATAACACAGAATCTGTAGGACTTTATCAACAAAAAATAATTGTAAATTTTATACTATTTTTAAATGAATATTGACATACTTTGACCCTGTTTCTATTCTCAAATTTTTTCTTTTCACCGTACCACAAAGAAGCAATCTTCACGCGTGAGCGTTAAATGGGAAAACATATATATGAATCTCTCCACTCACATTAATAAATTAAGGTTCTTAAAAAAGTTCGAACGAAGGTTATAGAAAATTTAAAATAGCATAAATTATAAAAAATCAAAATTATATTAATTTATTTTAGATTTTCCATAGATTTCATAAGCCATATGTAATCTAATGAAAGTTCGATGGACATATAATATGGAAAAACCTCCTTAATCGAAATTCAAATTTTAATTAGTCAATGTGTATTTTTAATAGTAGGATGGGAAATGTTACCCGTTTTCTATTATATACTACTGAGAGATTCTCTCTCTCTCTCTCTCTCTCTCTCTCTCTCTCTCTCTCTTTCTCTCCCGTCTCCGTCGGAGGACTCTATAGGGGTTTCATCAACAATAAAATAGTTGCTAATTTTATATTATTTTTTTAATAAATATCAATAAAATTCTTGTGTTAAGGTTATCACTATCTTCTACATACACTTTTCATCACGGGGCATCATTTTTTATCGTGCTAAATAAAATTTTGAATTAATGATCCCTGTGATAAAATATTAAATATGAAAATATGGATAACCCCTGCAGTCGGAATTCAAAATTTAATTAGTCAATGTGTATTTTTAATAGTCGGGTGGAAAGACCTCCCTGTTTTATATTCTACAGTCTACACTACTAAGAGATTTCTCTCTCTCTCTCTCTCTCTCTCTCTCTCTCTCTCTCTTTATTTCTATCTCTCTTCCGTCTCTATTACATGATTCCATAGAGGCTTCATCAACTAAAAATAGTTGTTAATTCTATATATTTTTTAATGAATATGAATTAAATTTTTGTGTTTAGTTCTCAGTATGATCTATATACACTTTTCATCACGGGGGTCATGTTTCTTGGTGCTAGATAAAATTTTGAATAAGTATAATTCTCCCAGTTGGAATTCAAATTTTAATTCGTCAATGTGTATTTTTAATAGTGAGGTGGGAAGTACTTGCCGTTTCTCATTCTCCAACATCGAGAGTTCTCTCTCTCTCTCAAAATCTTCTATTTTGTTTTTGTCTCTAATGAATATAATTTTTTCTTCAAAATAAAATAAAATGTTTTTACGTAAAAAAATAAAGTTTACAGATATGTCATAAGCTATTTTTTGGGTTCAATTCTTCGAGTGATCTTATCCATGAAAAAATAGTGTACTTTATTATTTTAATTTATTTCAAAGTAATCTAAATAAAAGTGTTCCTTCATTTTACAAAATTAAAATAAAAATGTACCAAGATAGTGTCGCACAAGTGGTAGATACTTGGGCCCCTTAACGATTTGGTCTTGAGATAGATCATGACTGGTGCATATGGAAAACCATTTCTTAGGAGAGGTCAATCCATTAAATAGATCTCAGTTAAATCGAAGGGATTAATCCTGACAGGTGCATAATGTTTTCTTCAAAATAAAATAAAATGTTTTTACGTAAAAAAAAAGTTTACAGATATGTCATAAGCTATTTTTTGGATTCAAGACTTCAATTCTTCGAGTGATCTTATCCATGAAAAAAACAATGTACTTTCTTATTTTATTTTGTTTCAAAGTAATCTAAATATAAGTGTTCCTTTATTTGAAAGAGTTTTTACAAAAAAGAAATTATAAAAATTTAATTAGTGTTTTCAATGAGATTCGAACAACATACCTTGTTAGTAATTATAAGGTAATTTTTTCTACAAAAAATAAAGGTAGTTTTCCATAAAATATTATAAAAATTCAATTATTGTTGCTAGTGGGACTCAAACAACATACCTTAGGCTAAAAACTCTGAATGACACTTAAGCAAAAAAAACTCTATTTGAATGTCACTTAAGCAATTACTATTAAGAATGCACGAGAAAGCTCCGTGGAAATCTCGTAATATATATATAATAATAGAGATTTCTTAAAAATTAAATCCCTCGGACGAGATGGTATTTGGGTCAGATATTATATTTAAAATAAAATATTGTTAATTTTTTTCTCAAAGATTAACTTTAATTTTTTCACATTGCCTCTACCAGCATCTAGAAGAAGCATTTCAAAACATGAAGTAGTTGGCTCCTACAAATTTGAATTGTTTGCTTAATGATAAAATGGGATTATATTCGTGCAAAAGTTGTTCATGACCAACTCTATTTTATTTTCTATATTCCTAAACCGTAATTAGCTGCACTTGCTGTTGATATTGGTTGAAAATATACATGTTGGAAAATATCACATTAATGAGATTTGTGAAGATTTCCTTAAAATATGTTTCTGCAAGATTTTATTTGTTTTTAAATTGGTTATGTTTGAAAATAAAGGTTTATATTTTTGGCAAGATTCGGTTTGTTTTTAAAATAGATTTGTTTCTATTTTGAAGGCTTGTATTTTTCTATAAATAGATGTTGATTTATTCAGCAAGCAAGATGTAGGGAATTCAATTAGGATTTGCCGCAAAGGCTAGGGTTTAGAGAGAAACAAGAGGGTTGTCTCTTGGTACAACTCTAGGGTTGGGCAAAGGGTTATTGAATACATCTTGGCTAGTCTAAATCATTGAGTCTCTTGGCCACGGGAAGAGATTCGGGATGAGGGTAGAGTTAGGTTTGAAGACTAATTCTTGTAACCCTTATGGGAATCTTGTGTAAAGTTACTCTTTGGATTTAGTGGAACGGAGAGTTGCTCTCTCCCCCAGACTAGGTTGTTTTGACCGAACTAGGTCAACAAATATTCTTGTGTTGTTGATTGTGTTCTTTTATTTTCTCTATGCCGGTTATTTTCCCAACAACTGGTATCAGAGCCTCTTGGTATGATTCAAGCAGGAGGGAGTTCTGCTGTGAAGTTTAGGCTAGAGAAAATTGGTGGAAGAATCATGTTTGGCTTATGGAAAATTAAGTCAAGGATGTGTTTACGCAATCAGGGTTACACAAGGTCAACCTGGAGAGGCGGTGGTAAGAATACTCAACATCAGTCTGGAGAGGCAGTGGCAATAATACTCGCATCAACCTTGAAATGTAAAGAGATTTTGTCCAGGTGGAGCAGTATGTGTTCTTATGGTATTTCCTCTGTGCCATGCAAAAGGACAAGTTATACTGGCGGATTCAGAACAACACACGGGCATTGGTTGGCGTTGATGCAACGTGTGTGGTGAGATGTGTCAATGACTGAAGAACTTCCTGAAAGCCAACATGAGAGTTGCATCATAATCTTTCAGCAGGTTTCGACATGAAATTCTTGGGATGGTTTAATTCCAAGTGAAGAAAATTCTTGGGAGGGTTTAGTTCCAAGTGTAGTATACTATTTATGGTGGAGTATGATAATTTAATTTGTCGGTGTAGACAATGAGAATTATGATTGTCGGTGTAGACAATCGAAGCGGAAGATGAAACTTATGTATTATTTTCAATGAAGGTGGAGATTGTTGATATTGGTTGAAAATATACATGTTGGAAAATCTCACATTAATGAGATTTGTGAAGATTGCCTTAAAATATGTTTCTGCAAGATTTTATTTGTATTTAAACTGGTTATGTTTGAAAAGAAAGGTTTATATTTTTGGCAAGATTCGGTTTGTTTTTAAAATAGATTTGTTTCTATTTTGAAGGTTTGTATTTTTCTATAAATAGAGGTTGATTTATTCATAGAAAAATAGGAGAGCAAGCAAGATGTAGGGAATTCAATTAGGATTTGCCGCAAAGGCTAGGGTTTTAGAGAGAAACGAGAGGGTTGTCTCTGAAGGTGGAAAAACACAAGAAGGGGGGGGTTGAATTGTGTTTTAAAAATTAAAACTTTTTACCAATTAAAACTAAGTTTGCAGCGGATATAAACACAAAAATAAAAGGGGTGCTGAGAGAAAGAGAGAAGAGCACAAAATTTATCCTGGTTCCTCTCACAAATCGAGAGTACTCCAGTCCCCTTGTTACTAACAAGAGATTTTCACTATAATCTACTTAAGATTACAAATTGCTCAAACACACTTGCAAGAGACTTCTCAGGTGCTCAAGTTTCACTAAACAAGAGACTTCTCAAATGCTCAAGTTAAACTTAACAAGAGACTTCTCAAACAAACTTAAGAATAAGAATGAATGTTAAGGAACACTTGATATACTATCAGAGGTGTTTACAAAATACAACGCAAATTGCTTTAAGACTTTGAATGACAGATAGAACAATAATGTCAGGATGCTTCAGAGCCTTAAACGCAGTAATAGAACAGTGGTCATTTCTTCCATTTTAGTCTTCTATTTATACTTGGAGGAAGATGATGACCGTTGCAGAGAGCTTTGTGCCAGCTGGAATTTACTCGTACAATTGATAGCTGTATATTGCCTTCTTTGGCAAGGAATTCCAATTCCACTACCTAGCTATTCAATTTATCACTCATCCATTTTGAGTAATAATAGTACGATCGTACAATCCTCAAATGCGCTCCACTTATGGATAAGGTTAACGTTGTACCAACGAATATTCCTTCATGTCGATGTGACAGAGCCTTGAAGTAGATAGTTCTTCAATCATTGATTCTGATTCTGTCAGTTCTTTGAGTGATGTAAATTCTTTTTGCTTCCGATGCTCTTGTCATAGCTTCTTAAGATCTTCAGCTTCTGAACTTCATCTAGCTTTTGGTCCTCAGACGTGCTATCTTCAGCACGCAAAATTTAAGCTTCTGATGAACAGCGATACTCTTTCAGAGCTTGTTTTGACTGGCTTCTCTGCTACTATTCATAGTGCTTCTGAATGAATTTTAACTTGTAATTCTGCACACTAGAATAATCATTAGTAATACCAATTGCAATTTTAATACTTTGTTATCATCAAAACCACTTAAAATCTTAGAGGTTCATGTCAGACCCACTTTGTTCCAACAATCTCCCCCTTTTTGATGATGACAAACTAAAGCATTAAAATTCAATTGTTGTTGATTTAATTTAATTATGTTGACTTCAGGTTTCAAAGGTTTGCAATCTCCCCCTGAGTCTGACAATCCATAGGGTTAGGTTTGTAAGCTCCCCCTAAGTCTTATCCATAATTAATTAAAACAGTTTAAGAGCCAACTTATTAACTTAAAATAAATTTTCATATTTGTCTCTCAGAAGCAGAGGTTTGTAAGCTCTTCTTCTCAGAGTCTGATAATGCTCATAAGAGGTTTGCAAGCTCTTCTGACATTGTCTATGAGATTTATTTTAGGTTCTTAAGTTTTCTCCCCTTTCAATAACGTTCAGAATGAGAAGGAATCAGAAAAAATTGATTCAAAATATATATAACATAACAGTTTCAGATCTTTTGAGCAGTATTAGAATCAATCAACATTAATTTTAACACTATCCTTACTCCCCCTTTTGGCATCAGTCAAAAAGACACAGAAAACCAAGCAGTCAAACGCGTCATAACAAGGCAGTCAAGTCAAAAAGTGGTGACAACTAAATTCATTTAATGAATTGTGTTGAAAACCGTCCTAACAAGAGAGCTTGATGATACTATAAAAAGGGATGATTCCTCTCATTTTACTCATACAGAGTAATCAAGTAACATCAAAAGAAAAACATTCAATGGAAAGGCAGGTTACCAAGGATGCTTTAGGCACAAAAGAAGAGAGCAAGAAGGAAGCAGAGCCCTGGCGCTGCGAAGAAAACAGGCTACGTTATGAGCGAAACAAGCAAGAACTTAGATTGACAGAATCAGAGAGAGAAGAATTGGGCTCTGATCTGGAGGAATTCTTATGGACATACGATGATGATACTTCATACGAAGATTATAGAGCTGAGGTTCAGAAGGCTACTGAAGAATTGCTCGCAGTTCTTAGGAAGAAGTATAAGAGACTGGATGCAGAGGCTTCTGAGTCTAAGTCTAAATCTAAGTAGAGTTTCACTATCTTATGTAATAAAGATCCTCTTTAATTATAATAATAAAAATTGTTCCTGCTATAAATTTCTTTCTTTTCGAGCATGTTTCTTTTATATACTCTTGTCAAACGTCAGAAAACCAGTTACCAGACACGCCTCATACGGTATTCTTGCCCCGCTTATAAACAGGCTATAATACTAAGAAGCTATTTCATGAGTAAACAGGAATACTGATGTGGGGGAACCTTAGGTTTTCAAAATCCTATATAAGTTTAAAAACAAGATGTTCTCCAACATCTTACACTAGGTTCAGAATCCACAAGAGTATCAGACATTATCAGAGTATATGATTTTTTATTTTGAAAAACAAAATAAAAATAAACACACCAGCACAAGCACATATATGAGGATAATAAGAAGCTTAATTAACCAAAAGAATATTATCCAAAAGATTTACATAAACATGATTACAAATAAGTGCTCAGACATAAGGGTTAAGGTTTGGGTTGCTGTTGAGTAAGCTTCAGAAGAAGTTCCATCATTGCATCTATCTTCTTGTTAGTAGCTTCACCAGATCTATTCAAGTCTTCTCTTATATCGACCCCGAACTCATCCATTTCATTTCTTAGTTCCTCTCTTAAGTCATTCTTGATTACATCCAGAGCTTCTTGCATAACAGAAGGTATGACAGATGAAGAAGAGCCTTGTACAAGTACAGGTGGAGATCTAGGAGGAGATGAAGCAACAATGGGAGCTTTACCTTTATCAGAATCTGGTTCACTAAGGTTCTGATCATT
Source organism: Trifolium repens (assembly GCA_030408175.1). Classification (NCBI taxonomy): domain Eukaryota; kingdom Viridiplantae; phylum Streptophyta; class Magnoliopsida; order Fabales; family Fabaceae; genus Trifolium; species Trifolium repens. The sequence continues at coordinate 26,999,148 of CP125841.1, read as the reverse complement.
CATAACAATATCTTCTGCAGCTCCTTGATTCTCAATAATCTTATTAGTCTCAATAACAGCAATGTGAACAACTCTATCAACCAATAACTTGAAGGCTTCTTGTTCAGCAAGCCTCTGACGTTCCATTTCAGCAGCTATCCTAGCCTGCTCATCATCCAGAGATCTTCTTATACTTTCATTCACAGCAGCTAAAAAAGCTAACCTCTGACATTCTTCTTCATGATTGAAAAAAGTAAGTCTCAGAGCATGAGAGCGATCAGCAACACTCATTATTTGAGACAAGACTTCCATTCCTCTTCCCTCAATCCTTCTTTTTACATAGCCTCCCAACAGCCTCAGAGACTGACTGAATTTCTCCTCTAATTCCCAGATCTTAGCATCAACATCTGAGGGAAATATCAGTACTTCTTCTTCCATGCTTTTAAAATTCCTTAGACTAACATTAATAGCACTATCTAGCAGCTCAAGGTTTGGTTCAGAGTTGTAGTTGAAGAAGGGCTGGTTTCTATTGAAGGGAATGGTGGGTTCAGGCCTTTTTCTTTTGAGAGGAATGATTTTGATTCTTTTGATTTTGTCAAAGGGATCAATGGTTATGATATCATCATCAACATTAATTTCTGCTTTTAGCAGATCCTCCAGAATGGGTAGGGCAAAGTCAGTAGGTAGACAGAGTTCTTCTATGGTTAAGGGTTTGTAAGATGGGCCATAGATGGGTTCTGATGAAGGTGTTTGTGGTTCAGGTGTTGGTTCAGGTTGTGGTGTGGGTGGTTTAGCAGTGATATGATCAGAATGAGTCATGACTTCATCCTGGGCTGGTGTGAATGTGGGTGGATCTACTTGTTCTATGTCAGCAAGAGAGGAGGGTGGAGTTTGAATTTGTGGTTCTGGAAGAGGTGGATCACTAGGTAAATTAGAAGTAGTATTTACAAAGTGAAATTGGTCAGGTGAGGTTGTGTTGGAGTGAGTGAAGGCATCACCAGATAGGTGAGTGGAGAGATGTTCAAGAATGGTGGGTGATTTTCTTGTTGTGTTGGATTGGTCAAGAATGGAAGTGTCAATAGTGATATTATCTTCTTCTGGTGGGTTGTGTTTAGATTTCTTGAGGATTCTTTTGACAGGGATCTTTTTAGTTTCTTTCTCTTTCTTTTTCTCTAAGTTATCAAGTTCAGCAATTAATTCAGTAGAGTCAATGCTGGTGTCAGAAAGAGTTTCATCAGATGATGATGATGATGATAAGGGTTGTGGAGATGGGGGAATCACACGGATAGGCTGTGTATAGTCTATAGGAGATGATTGGGTAGGAGAATGAGCACTAGCAGTACTATCAATATTAGGCTTAGAATCTTTACCTGAATCAGCAGCCTTTTGTTTGGAGACAACTGTCTTCTTTCTTTTTGGGGCTCTGACAGGTTGTTCTTCTTCAGTATCCGCAGGCCTATCCTGCCTTTTCTTTGTTCTTCTTTCTTTCTGAACAGCCTTTCTCTGAGCAATCTTAGCCACTTGCTCCTTACTGACTTCTTCTTTTTCTTCAGTGGCTATCCTTTCAGCACCACCAACCTCAGCAGCATCATTCTTTTCTTCAGATTGTTCTTCCTCAACAATATCTTGTTCAATTGGTTGAGGTTTTCTCTTAGACCTGGTGATCTGTTTGGGTCCTTTGAAGATGTCCCAGTTTGGTACACCAACTACCATACTCCTGGGCACACTTACACCAGAGTCCAATCTGACCAAATTCAAGAAGTTCTTGATAACATCATCATTATCAAATTCTGATATGGTTGGGAAACCGTCACACCAAAAGTACTTCTCATAAACTTGTTCCAGAGGGCTCTTAGCTGTCTTCAGCTCCTCTTTTGTCTTCAGATGCATGTTTACCAAAACACTTGCATCATACTTAGCCGTGTTGAAAACTCTAAGTTTTTCCTTGGTACTGATAATGTGAATAAGCTTCGTCTGTCGAACGATTTCTGAAATCAACCTTGGATGATGAATCATTGAAGGTGATTTGGTTCTGCTTTTGGATATAGTAAAGCATAGGTGATCAAACAGAAGCTTTGCCAAATTTATCTTCACCTTCTTGTACAAAAACCAGATGAAGTGCCGATGTGGTAGAGAAATAGTATCATATCCTTCTTCTCTAGTGATGATGGAGGCCAGAAACACTTTGAAAGCAAAGCTGAAGTTTTGCTTCATGAATTTAGCTTTACCAAAATCATTGTTGGTACTGCCAGGCAGGAATAAATCCTTCTTAATGGATTCAATATGTTTGCTCTTCTCACCATATTCATCCACATTCTCACCTTCATTGTCCAGACCCAGAATTTTGGCAATATGTTCTTGAGTAATAAGAACATTGATACCCATGATATTTGACCTAATCTCCTTTCCTCTATAGGGTCTTAAGCCAAGTTGAGTTCTTGTTTTACCTTTCAGAGAACCATCCTTCTCTACCATCTTTCTAACCTCTTCATCAGCATTGAACTTGTCAAAGATGGTAGCTTTCTGCCAGAAGTATTTCACAATGTCATAATAGACAAACCCATTCAGCATCTCGAAGTAATTCTTCCATTGTTGATCGTAGAATAAACTCTGAATGTCGATTCCATTCACTTTGAAACTCTCAAAATCAACAAACTTTTCCGTTACAAACTCAAAAGATTCTGGACCAGCGTCGGTTACGTTATCTTTGAAGACAAGTTTTTCTTGAGACTTGAGATCAATGACGGGTGGTAAGACAGGGTTGAACGGACGTTGAACGATTTCGCTTGAAGGACGAGCAACCATGATTGCAAAAGTTTAAGAAGCAGGGAGATTTGGGAATATCTGAGGTTTAGGGTTTGTGTAGGAAGTGATTATGTGAAAAAGTTGTGCTTTGTGAGTGAAGTGACAATTTATATCAAATAGAATAAACACTCAGAAAATAGGCACAAAGGAGGGAGCGCGAACAGTTTAAAATTAATTTTAAATTGCATAACTGCATTTTCATCATTAACTGTTCTCTACCCATCAGGATCTAGACACGTGCAGGAGAGACTTAATCAAGCTGACGCGTGTACAAACAACTGTTGTACACTAACTAGTACTAAACGTTTCATTTCAGTTTAGTTCAGAGCCAAACTCATTTGTATCTGACACCTCATCAGAATCTGTTACTCTTCAGAACCCGTTTTATTCAGAGCTTCCCAAAGGAGACTCTAAATTACCAGAGGTTCTGAAAGAGCTTCAGATGCTAATTCTAATTTGTATCTCAAAGCTAATTTTCTTCAGAGATATAGTGCATGTTCAAATTCTTTTTAATAAAGTCAAATCTTTCAATAGCTAAAGGCTTAGTAAATATATCAGCCCATTGATGTTCAGTATCAATGAATTGAATATCTATTGTGCCTTTTTGAACATGATCTCTTATAAAATGATGTTTTATTTCAATATGTTTAGCTCTGGAATGCAAAATTGGGTTCTTAGATAAATGAATAGCAGCAGTATTATCACAATATAGTGGGATACTGCTTTCAGCTATGTTATAGTCATCTAACTGATATTTCATCCAGAGAAGCTGTGTGCAACATTTAGCAGCTGAAATGTATTCTGCTTCTGCTGTAGACAAAGCAATAGTTGTTTGTCTCTTGCTGGCCCAAGATATGAGATTCTCACCAATAAATTGGCAATTTCCACTAGTGGATTTTCTCTCTATCTTGTCTCCAGCATAGTCAGCATCACAGAATCCAACTAGCTTACTATCTAGGGATTTTTTATAAAGAAGTCCTAGATTAGTAGTTCCTTTCAAATATCTAAAGATCCTCTTAACTGCAGTTAAGTGAGGTTCTCTAGGATCTGACTGGAATCTTGCACACAAGCATACACTATATAAAATATCAGGTCTAGAAGCTGTTAGGTAGAGTAAAGAACCAATCATACCTCTATATAGCTTCTGATCTACTTTGCTTCCAATTTCTTCCTTGCTTAGACTGCTTGAGGGATGCATGGGTGTTGACATTATCTTACAGTCTTCAAGATTGAACTTCTTCAGAAGCTCTTTTGTATACTTGCTTTGATGAATGTAAGTGCCATCTTTTCCTTGGTTGATTTGAATTCCAAGAAAGAATTTTAGCTCACCCATCATACTCATTTCAAATTCATCCTGCATAAGTTTGGAGAAATTCTTGCAAAGAGAAGCATTAGTTGAACCAAAAATTATATCATCTACATAAATTTGAATAATTAAGATGTCTTTCTTAGTTGTCTTTCTGAACAGTGTATTGTCAATTTGACCTTTTTGAAAACCATTTTCTAAAAGGAAATTACTCAGTCTTTCATACCAAGCTCTTGGAGCTTGTTTGAGACCATAGAGTGATTTCTTAAGTTTATAAACATAATCAGGGTTTTTCAAATCCTCAAAACCTGGGGGTTGTTTGACATATACTTCTTCAGAAATGACACCATTTAGAAAGGCACTCTTAACATCCATTTGGTATAAGGTTATTCCATTATTAACTGCATATGATAATAATAACCTGATTGCTTCCAGTCTTGCCACTGGAGCAAATGTTTCAGTGAAGTCAATGCCTTCTTGTTGACTGTAGCCTTGTGCTACTAGTCTTGCTTTGTTTCTTACCACTTCACCTTGTTCATTCAGTTTGTTCCTAAATACCCACTTGGTTCCAATGATGTTCTTGTGTGTTGGTCTTGGTACCAAATCCCACACATCATTTCTTTGAAACTGATTGAGCTCATCTTGCATTGCTACAATCCATCCATCATCAGAAAGAGCTTCATCAACATTCTTAGGTTCTATCATAGATATGAGTCCTAGAAGTGAATCATGTTGTTGATAATCTGATCTTGTTTTTCTTGGACTCTCTTTGTTTCCAAGGATAAGATCTTCTGGATGTGATGATCTGTATTTGAATTTTCTCTTTGGAGCTTCATTAGTTTCAGCACTTGTTTGGGTATCATCTTCTGAGATATCATCATGCTCTTCAGATGCTTCTATTGGGGATGCTTCTTCAGAGACTTCTTCCAATACAGCTTCTGAAGTTTCATTTGCATCTGATGCTCTCTCAGGTTCTGGATTGTTATATTGATAAGGAATACCTGCATAGCTATCATCTTGCTCTGACATTTTACTGTCAGGCTCTTTGTCATCAAATCTAACATGTATAGATTCTTCCACTGTGTTAGTTTCAGAATTATACACTTTGTATGCCTTTGAGCGTTCAGAGTAACCTATAAAGATTCCCTTACAAGCTTTGGCATCAAATTTTCTTTTGTAGGCCTTATTGTTCAGAATGTAACAGGTACATCCAAACTGATGAAAATAAGAGATGTTGGGCTTTCTTCCTTTAAAGAGTTCATATGTTGTTTTATTCAATATAGGTCTGATATAGATCCTATTTTGAATATAACAAGCTGTGTTCACAGCTTCTGCCCCGAAGTGCTTAGCAAGTTTAGTCTCATGCATCATGGTTCTTGCCATCTCTTGTAAAGACCTGTTCTTTCTCTCTACAACACCATTTTGCTGTGGTGTTCTAGGAGCTGAAAACTCATGGACAATTCCATGGTCTTCACAATAAGTTGCAAAGGGTTCGTTTTCAAATTCACCCACATGATCACTTCTGATCTTTAAGATCTTGAGACTCTTCTCACTTTGCACTTGTGTGCAGAAGATGGTAAACACATCATATGCATCATCTTTCACTCTAAGAAATTTAACCCAAGTCCATCTACTGTAATCATCAACAATAACAAGTCCATATTTCTTTCCATTGATTGAGGCTGTACTTACAGGACCAAACAAATCAATGTGAAGCAATTCAAGAGGTCTTGAGGTAGAGACAATGTTTTTAGGTTTAAAAGAGGTTTTTGAAATTTTTCCAATCTGACACGGACCACACAGAGCATCTGAATTATAGTTAAGATTGGGTAGTCCTTTAACCAAGCTTAGTTTGCTAAGCTTAGAGATTAATCTCCAGTTAGCATGACCTAAGCGTTGGTGCCAGACCCATTTCTCATCATTCAAAGATAGAAGACAAACTATCTTTTGCTCTGAGAGTTCTGACAAATTGATTTTATAAACATTGCCTTTCCTTAAGCCTCTGAACACTACAGACTCTCTGATTACATTACATGCATCTTTATTAAACTTAACAACAAATCCACTATCACAAAATTGGCTAATGCTTAGTAGATTATGTTTGAGGCCATCAACTAACCAAACATCTTTGATAGAAAGAGAAGAATTACCAACTGTACCAGTACCAGTGATCTTCCCTTTTTGGTTTCCTCCAAATCCCACAGTTCCTCCCTCTTTCAGAGTCAGGGTTTGGAACATATGCTTGTCTCCTGTCATATGACGCGAGCAGCCACTGTCCAGGTACCAAGAATGCTGCTCTGGCCTTCTTTGAGTGCAGATCTGCTGCAAAGACAATCTCAGACTTTGGTACCCATACTTTTATGGGTCCTTTAGAGTTAGTCCTCATTACCTTAGATTGTTTTTGTTTATAAGGCCTATCAGGAGCTCTAGAGTTATTGAAGCATTTTGAAAAACTTTTAGGCTTTGTATAACTCTTGTGCTTAGCTTTAGAATATACCAGAGTTTTATTTATTTTGACATTGGTCTGAGGTTTGGAAACCTTAGGCTCTGAAGGTTTCAGAGTCTGAGGCTTCTTGGCCTCTGACACAATGATTTTTTCAGGTTCTGGTATACCTATTGCTTCTGATTGGCTTTTAACAAATACAGCCTTAGGTTTTGAATTATCACATTTAAAGGGTTTAGAAAATAATGGATTATCTTTAAAACGAGAAAGTACAAGACCTTCACCTCTGTTTCTACTAACATGGTATATTAAGGAAGCTATCTTACTTCTCTTCATGCCATTGATAAGAAATTCTTGCAGAGCAAATTCATGCTCTGGAGGAACCTTATCATCATAAACATAATGAGTTTCCATAAATGAGTTTCTACTACTTAGAGACTCATTTTCTTCAACTATTATGTTCATTTTCTCAGTTAGGTTATTGTAAGCCTTTTTCAAGACCTTACATTCACCTGCCTTTTTAGTGAGCATTTTTAAGGCATCTTTAAGAGAATCTACTAATTCAGTTCTAGATAGTTTAGCAATTACCTCTTCCTCATCTTCAGAGTCTGAACCTGCTTCAGAGTCTTCTCTGTCAGAGGTAGTTGCCATCAGTGCTAGATTTGCTTCCTCATCACCATCTGAGTCTGAGTCTTTGTCAAGATCTTCCCATGTTGCCAGAAAGCTCTTCTTGACTTTACTCTTATACCTTTCCTTGCTAGAGCTTTGCTTTGATGATCTACTTTTGTTTTCTGGACAATCAGCAATGAAATGACCAGGCTTGTTGCATTTGAAACACTTGTTTTGATCTTCCTTCTTGTCTTTAGCAGTACTAAGTCTCTTGGAAGATCCTCCAAATTTGCCTGCATATTTCTTGCTTCGTTTTGCCCATTGTGAAACCTTAGCAGCCATCAGCACCATCTCTTCTTCATCATCAGACCCATCTTCTTGACCTTCTTCAGAAGCCTCATCTTCAGATTCTATAATTTTAGCTTTCAGAGCCTTTGATGAACTTTTAGAGCTTAAGGCTATCCCTTTCATCTTCTTGGTTGATTCATCAGTCATTAGTTCCATCTCATGACACTTTAATGAACTAATCAAGCTTTCAAGGGATACTGTGTCCAAATCCTTAGACTCTTGAAAAGCAGTCACCTTGGGTCTCCATTTTGGTGGTAGGCTTCTGAGTACCTTTCTCACATGATCAGCTTCAGTATAACTCTTGTGTAATACTTGAAGTCCAGATACAAGAATTTGAAACCGTGAAAACATAGTTTCAATGTCCTCTCCATCCTTCATCTTAAACAGCTCATACTGATGCACCAACAAGTTAGCCTTTGCCTCCTTAACTTGTTTGTTGCCCTCATACTTGGATTTTAAGGAATCCCAAATAGATTTTGCAGTTCTTTTATCTCCAATTTTAAGGTACTCATCATGTGAGATAGCATTAGTCATCATTCCTTTTACAGAGTGATGTTTCTTGTACTCTAGCTTTTGAGTAGGTGTAAAGGCTTTCCTGTTCTGAGAGCTGACAACACCTTCTAAGTCCATGTTTTCAAAGTTAACTCCATCTTCTACCATGTCCCATAAATCACAATCAATACTCATGATATAGCTGTACATATTTGTTTTCCAGAAAGGGTAGCTGGTGTCAGTTCCATTGAAGAAAGGAACCTTATCAGATGCCCTTCTTTGACGAGAGTTTGAATCATAGTCAAAAGGAACTTCATTGAGATTCTTCTCAGCAGACATGTTTTTCCTCCTGGATCTTTACCGTTTCACTGTAAGGTGAGTTAGGCAACAGACCTAGCTCCTGATACCAATTGAAGGTGGAAAAACACAAGAAGGGGGGTTGAATTGTGTTTTAAAAATTAAAACTTTTTACCAATTAAAACTAAGTTTGCAGCGGATATAAACACAAAAATAAAAGGGGTGCTGAGAGAAAGAGAGAAGAGCACAAAATTTATCCTGGTTCCTCTCACAAATCGAGAGTACTCCAGTCCCCTTGTTACTAACAAGAGATTTTCACTATAATCTACTTAAGATTACAAATTGCTCAAACACACTTGCAAGAGACTTCTCAGGTGCTCAAGTTTCACTAAACAAGAGACTTCTCAAATGCTCAAGTTAAACTTAACAAGAGACTTCTCAAACAAACTTAAGAATAAGAATGAATGTTAAGGAACACTTGATATACTATCAGAGGTGTTTACAAAATACAACGCAAATTGCTTTAAGACTTTGAATGACAGATAGAACAATAATGTCAGGATGCTTCAGAGCCTTAAACGCAGTAATAGAACAGTGGTCATTTCTTCCATTTTAGTCTTCTATTTATACTTGGAGGAAGATGATGACCGTTGCAGAGAGCTTTGTGCCAGCTGGAATTTACTCGTACAATTGATAGCTGTATATTGCCTTCTTTGGCAAGGAATTCCAATTCCACTACCTAGCTATTCAATTTATCACTCATCCATTTTGAGTAATAATAGTACGATCGTACAATCCTCAAATGCGCTCCACTTATGGATAAGGTTAACGTTGTACCAACGAATATTCCTTCCTGTGGATGTGACAGAGCCTTGAAGTAGATAGTTCTTCAATCATTGATTCTGATTCTGTCAGTTCTTTGAGTGATGTAAATTCTTTTTGCTTCTGATGCTCTTGTCATAGCTTCTTAAGATCTTCAGCTTCTGAACTTCATCTAGCTTTTGGTCCTTAGACGTGCTATCTTCAGCACGCAAAATTTAAGCTTCTGATGAACAGCGATACTCTTTCAGAGCTTGTTTTGACTGGCTTCTCTGCTACTATTCATAGTGCTTCTGAATGAATTTTAACTTGTAATTCTGCACACTAGAATAATCATTAGTAATACCAATTGCAATTTTAATACTTTGTTATCATCAAAACCACTTAAAATCTTAGAGGTTCATGTCAGACCCACTTTGTTCCAACAGTCTCTTGGTACAACTCTAGGGTTGGGAAAAGGGTTATTGAATACATCTTGGATAGTCTAAATCATTGAGTCTCTTGGCCATGAGAAGAGATTCGGGATGAGGGTAGAATTAGGTTTGAAGACTAATTCTTGTAACCCTTATGGGAATCTTGTGTAAAGTTACTCTTTTTGATTTAGTGGAACGGAGAGTTGCTCTCTCCCCCAGACTAGGTTATTTTGACCGAATTGGGTCAACAAATATTCTTGTATTGTTGATTGTGTTCTTTTATTTTCTCTATGTCGGTTATTTTCCCAACACTTGCATGAATGAATTATTCTAACTATTTTGGTTTGCTTCTTGTTCTCTGCAGGCATGCTATGGATCTTTTTGGGCCTAGAAACATGTTACGACAAATTTGTAGCAGTATTTGCACGGAGCTAGTGGGTTGAGCCTAAGGCTTTGTTTGGTAAGGTTAGATATTGTGTCTGTTTGACAAACTTAAAAAACTGACTTATAGCTTATGTCTTATAAGCTAAAAGACCTGTTTGGTAACAATTTTTCAGAAAGAGCTTATAGCTTATTTTACTGACTTATAGCTTATTTTTCATAAGCTATTTCAAGTAGCTTATGAGCTTATAACTTATCATATTTTCTTCTACTTTTACCCTTATTATAACACAAATTCATCTATGAAAAAATATAAAATGCATGATAAAAAAAAATAACACAAATTCATCTTTACCCTTTGTAAATTTATTATCATTATAATTTAAAATAAAATAAATAGATATATAATTTAACGTGAATACGTGATGTTTTAAAAATCTGACATATAAAATATAATAATAATAATAGGTAGCTTAGTATAACTAATTAACTATCCTTATATTCATTTTAAAAAAAAATTAACTATCCTTATTATTTTGTTTTTATCAATTTATAGGTTGTTAATTATAATTTATCTTCTTTTTTTGACAAAAATTATAATTTATTTTAATTATGATATATTGTGAATATATTTTATTATTATTTTTATTACAAAATATATAACGAAAATATATTTTTAAAAATTCAGCATATATAAATTAATTTAATAATAATATATGAAAGATATATTTATTAAATTAAAAAATTTAAAATATTAAATTATTAAATTCTAAGTATCTTAAATATATTAATTTGATATAAATTTTATTGAATTAAAGATGTTTTTTTATATCATTTTACATCCGCTAATTTTACCATACACTTCAATTAGCTTAAGAATGTACATATATATACATTTTGACATGAAAGATATATTATATTAAAATAAAATAAAAATATAAGAGATATATTAATAAAATAAAATAAAATAAAATTTTAGCATACACAAATTAATTTAATAATAAAATATAAGAGATATATTAATTAATAAATTTAAATTACTATCTTAATTAAGAATGTCTTTTTATGTCTTTTTACATTATCAGCTAGTTAACCGCTAATTTTACTAAACACTTCAAATAGCTTATCAGCCATGAACTATAAGCTATCAGCCATCACTCATCAGCTATAAGCTATCAGCCATAAGCTAGCTTACCAGCCAACCGCTAATCTCACCAAACAAAGCCTTTGAGTTTATAACTTAATTATACTTATAGCTTATAAATTCTCAAATGACCAAAAAAAATCTATTGCGGTGAGGTAAAGACTCTCATACTTTGGGGGAGGGAGGTAAAAACTCTCCCCTAAAGTATGGTTTAAGTCTCTGCCCATTGACCTTAAATGTTTGATCGGTTTCACGATTTTTTTAATTCTATTGCACTATGTGGAAACACATTTTTTATTTTAAAAGGACAGGACCATCCATGTAACGGACGTCAATCCACTACTTAAGTGGCGGATATGTAAAAAAAATGATGTTTCCGACGACTCAGAATTAACCCCATACACAGACACTCTACTTGAATTTTTTCTATTTTCTACTTCTGCTACTTAAGTATCGGATGACCATTTAATAGGAAAACAGAAAAGAAAAAAAAAAATTGCAACAGAAGGCACACATTAACAACGAAACATAAAATGCAATAATCATTCAATTTATTATAACATTACATTTCAATATAATTACATTCAAGAACTAATCTTATAATATAATGTACAAAAAATTGCATTGAAAGAAAGTTAAGAAAAACAAAGATTAATCATAGCGATCAATCTTCTTGGGTGGTAAAAGGATACTTTTGGGCAACCCTCTATAACCACCTCTACCACCGAAATAACCACCCCTTCCTTCTTAGGGAAAAACTCAAATCACGAGGGGTCACTTCGATTATCATAATGATCTTAATAAGCATCAAAAAGTTCCTCGCTGATTAATCATAATGATCTTAATAAGCCTCAAAAAGTCCCTAGCTGGATCATTATGAATAATCGGTGACTAATATTGAAACCGTTTACGCCTAACACTAACAAAAACTAAAATGAAGCAATGAGAAAAAAGATGCAAGATGGGAGAGTGAGATAAATGAAAAAGTGAAAGGAATTTTTTTGAACAAGAAAAAGTGAAAGGAATTATTACAAATTATAGAATTTTTGCATGAATCCAATTGGTTGATCAAAGTAACATCCACTCTCTCATTGGCCCCCATCTTTTATTGTTGACAGTTACCAAATTTCGTCAATCCACTACTTAAGTCGCGGACGGATGTGTAGGGTATTTTGCGACTTAAGCAGCGTAAGTTATGTGGTCAGAATTTTAGTGGTCAGGAACACACCACCACATGTATAAATAGGGGGTGGGGTTGGGTGGGTGTTTTCATTCACTCATCCATCCATTCATTCACAGTAAAAAAAAAAAAGGAATATTTAGAATTTCAACTGGACACACACCTAGCTGCAGTCTACTATAACGGCGGAGAACCAAATCTTTTCAGGATCCACGTCGATGTTACTCCGGTGATCTGAAGCACAAGCGGCCCCAACTAAATGGTCGTCTCCACTTCCGCGATGAAAGAAGGGTCACCGACGTAGAGTATCGTCATCCATCGGTCTGCTTAGACGAAACCGTCCTGTTCACCACCATGAAACTTAAAAACGACGGCGACGTGAGAACAATGTTCTCTATTTTTGCTCAGTACATGACGAAGGCACCGATTGAGTATGACGCTAAACTGGTTAGATCAGTTGACGCTAAGTTGGTTAGATCAGTTGACATTAAGTTTGCGGGATTTTTCAAAGCTGCCGCATAAAAGGTTCCCATAAATTAACTGCTGGAGTTTTTTTGCGAACCGCTGGTATCCCTGGTATTCTACTTTTAAATTGGGGTGGTTGTTTAGTGGGGGTTCCAAACCCCCGCAAATTGGTTAAAATATTTATAAAAAAAATCAAAATACTGCCACTGTTTTATATAGAATCATTGCAATCACATACACAGCAACACAACATTTACTATTACTTCTATGATGCCAAGGTGTGGGTACGTACGATACCGGTATCCGGTACAGATACAGGATACAACATTTTAGTCAAGTTTTTCTTACTACATTCATGTAACATAACATACAAAATTCAATATGGATATAAGCATCATAATATCTACTTCTATGGGTGTGGGTGCGGGTACGGTACCGGTACGGGATACGACATTTTAGTCAAGATTTTCTTACGACATTCATGTAACATAACTTACAAAATTCAATGTGGATATAAGCATCATAATATCTACTTCTATGATGCCTAGGTGCAGGTACGGTATCCGGTACTGGTACGGGATACGACATTTTTAGAAAAACTAAGGTAATATAATTATAAATAAAGTAATAGAACTATATTGTTAAAACAAATAATTAAACATAAAAAATACCACACAAATAATTCAAATTATTCAAAAACATCAAAATATCAAATTAAAAAGCAATTAGCTAACAAAAGTCAAATTGTTTCCCTCTCCATCATCATTAAAAAAAGCGTCGTTTAGTTCAAGTTTTTCGCAAGAAAGACTTGCAACTTCAAGAATATCAGCTACATCAAATATATTTCGTTTATCTCTACCAATATCGCATATTTTTTTTGTTCATTCATTATAAGTATTATTATTTCTCTTTCTCGAGAGCAGGTGAAGATTTGTTTGAATAAAATTAGATTGAGCTTATTTCTTTTCGATGAATGAGTAAATAAATCGAACTACTATTTTGTTATTGCTTATTAGTAGAGGTGCTACTTTTATATTATAAACAAATAAAAAACATAAATCTTCCTATAAATAAAAAAAGCAAATAAAAGAAAAGAAATTTTTTTGCATTTTTTTGGATTCGTGTACCACAGGATTATCACGCATGTACCCGTTGCAACAAAAATAAAATAGGTACGTCATCGGTGCGTACCTAAGGAGTACCATATATTAGTTATTAAACTCAAATAAGTTAATTCAAACAGGTCGTGTAGATCTATCCTTACCAAACATCTAGGAAACTCAACTCAAGAATGAAGCACAAACCAACTAGCAAGCAAATGCAATGCACTAGCCCTTCAAAAGTTCAAGCCAAACCAAATCAAAAATCAGATATTTATTTCTATAATCTCTTATTTCTGAGGCAAAGATTCAAAACTAATGTTATAACTTTACCTGGTAGTGCTAATTGTCTCCAATTTATGACACTTCCAATTAAAAATGATACCGATGATCCAATAACAATCATAAGCTGCAAAACAATCATATTCAATGCTAAAATACAATTAAATTATACTTAATTAGCCGAAAAAGAAAAGCTCTTATGCATTTCCTCACCTGATTTGTCGTTGCAAGTCCTCCTCGTAAATTTTTTGGTGCTATTTCCGCTATGTATACCGGAACCTGATACAAAAGTGAAAAGTGAAACAAAACAATGCTCACGCCGCCAGTTTTTGGTGCAAACTTACGTGCAGCCTAAATGTAAAGAGGAAAACTAACAATGTGACGGGCACAGAAAAAATGGTAAGCAAGAAAGAGTACATATGGTCGTTTCAGCCTGACACCCAATTGTTGAGACAATATTTATTACTTATTTACATTCAGATCTCTATTGAAAAATATAATCATAGAGTAATAGTGTGCTGCAGACATGCATATAAATTTTTGAAAATCGTTTAATGGCACAACATGCTTTCGATTTGTTAATCACATTAGAGAAGAGCTAAAAGAATATCATAAAACATACCTTTTACAAAGTGTGTCAGTATGTCATAAACCACGGATCTTGCTCCCACACAAAAAATTGTCTGGTTTTTGCAAGGACGACATCCTTTATTTTCAGTTCATGTTCCTTCGTCAAGTTTCATATTTGTCACATACACTTTTTAAGAGCACCATCTAACTGTGATGCATGATCCTCTGTTGTAAATTTCAAAAGAGTGATAGATTCTAGATGGTTCTTCAAAGCCAAAGCTTCTGCTTCTACCTTTTCTCAGTTAGATAAACTATTTTGTTAAAAAATTAATATTCTTTAGATGTTCATTTATCACTAATTAAGAATTACATTTGATTATTAGCTAATAGCTAGCTAGAATTAATGCATATGCATCTTGTTGAAAACTTTGAAGTGTGAACTTTACAAGAACATGCAATTTTCTTACTAAACATACTACATTTAGCTATACAAGTTACATTTCAGTCATATGATTAATTTGCAAGCATGTTATATATGTTGTCCAATGCTAATTAATAGTACAATATATCCCTAACCTATAAACTATATATATCCTATAGTCCTTTTACAATGTGAATCTTTCAAAAATAATGCACAATGTGAATCTGTCAATTTGAAAAAATGACAGTGCAAGTGACTTTTCATTTAAACTATAAGAGAACATAAACAAATAAACTTAATCATATTGTTGAACTGATAAAAACAAGATTAATGGAGTATTAGTCAGGCAAAGTATTCAATCCAATTATCCAATTTCAAATCACACACGGACATGTAACAATGAGGAGTCACTTATCCTAACGGCCATAGTAGAAAAATAAGAAATTTGCAAATGAAAATGTTAACAAAAATACCAGATGAGGTTATGCATTGTGATCGGTGAAGTAATGATGCAAAACGAGATAATAAACGATTCAGAAACGTCGACTATCGATTAACAGAAATTCACAATCATTCACGCTTCAACTAATTTGTACATTTTCAGATCAATAAATTAAATTCTAGATTAAAGAAACGAATACACGATGGAAGAAAAAGCAAAAGCAAAATCGATTCAAGAAAGTATATGAATGAAAACGATAACACTAACACATGCATGGCTGAAATTGTTCAAAGATAAAGAAAAAAACTAACCGGTGAAGATACTCAATTGTAACTGAGAGGATGAGTAATGAAGAGAATCTCCAACTTCAGAAACAGAGCTTTTCCTTACTCAGAGCTTCATCAACCTCCCTGAAGGGTGCGATATTCACACTCGAGCGTTGAAGCGTTCGACAGAGCTTCGTCAACCTCCCTGAAGAGTCTGATATTCACGCTCGAGCGTTGAAGCGTTTGACATAAAAAAACCTGCCCGAATAATGAATCTAAAAGTTTCCAGCATCTGTTATTGTTCCGCAATTTCTCCAGAGTCTGTCCACATCTATGGGACAGTGGTCTCATAATAAATCTAAAAGGACGACAGCCTGCTATTACAGAACTGCACTATTGCTGTTGAACAAGGTTCCTCTATACATAAGAATATGTTGCTATTCTAAGCAATTAAACCACGATTGAAATCATAAAGCCAATACAAAAAATTATAATGAAATAAAAAAAATAATAAAAAAAAAACAAAAAAGATTGAATAGTCTCATCAACTAGCTTTCACATTAAGACATCATCTCATTTTGGGGCCATCAAGACTCCCTTACAAAAATTACAGAACAAAGTATATTATCTTATTGTTGAATTTCGAGTTAGTGGCCTCATGTTTACTACACAACGCTTATGATCATAAAAGGACAATAAATATCATCCACGATTAGGGTCATAATGCATTTTACTGTGAGGTCATTGGGGCATCCATTTGTTGCAACCTTATGAAACATTAGGGACTAAGGTCATTAAGATCATAATACAAAATCACTTCTAATTGCCGTTGCAAAACTGAATTTAGGGAATAAGGGTCATCAAAATCATATATACATTTTGACAAAATATAGGACACCAATAGAGACAACTGCTTAAGTGGTAATTAAGGCAACAATTAGCTTTCACATGGAGGGACTAGGATCAGTAAGTTCATCCAGCATTTTACTCCATGGTCATTGAGGCATCTATGATCCATCCATTACAAAATATATCACAAAGTATATTCATCGATTCCGATGGCCAAATTTGGGGTTACCTAGGGCCTTAAACTCCACTCGTTTTTCACATAATGGAACAAGATTCAGTCACACAATGATCAACAGTCTTATAGAATTTTTATACCCTTTTTTAAATTTTGATTTACAAAACTGAAGGTTCGCTTTTTTCTCAAGCAGAAAATTGAATGTTTCTCAAGCAGAAGATTGAATTTTCTTGAATGATCAAGAATGATAAAAATATGTAAGGTTCTACCTTTTTTTCAGTTACTAAATCCAAGACTTGCATTTATAATTATGAACAAAAATCTAGTGCTTTCTGATTGTTATACCAGCACCGACCATATTTTATCAGATTGCACAATAGCTCTGCAGTAAAAACCACTGATAGATACAACCTCATTGATCACACAATATGAACATCCAAAGTGTTGGTTTCTTGGTACTTTGTTTTAGTTGATTTTTTTCTTCATTACATAATTCCTTTGAAACCCTTATCAGCAGGCTAATCAAATATAACACAAGCACGCACTACATTCTGCATTTGCAAAATCACAATAGATATTGTGGCAAAATCGCATTTAGGGACTAGGATCATCAAAGCACAAGAGATATATCCATGCCTAATATTATAAATGAAATTTTATATTAACATTGCATTTAAGGATACAACTAGCTTTCGGTTTAAGGCATCATCCAGCATTTTAAGCCACCAAGACAATCCCTTATAAAAACCATGGAACAAAGTATATCCATCTTATTGTCGAATTTGGAGTTAGTGGCTATTGTATATCGTACCACCAGCGACAGTTTCAAAATTAGGGTCATAAAAAGACAATACTAGATACCATCCACATTTTGTATAAAATTTCATATTAAAATAGCTTTCAAGGCAACCATCCAACTTTTCCATTGTGAATAGAGTTCATAATGCATATTTCTCAAAGATCATTTGAGGCAACAATTTTCACATTAAGGGACAAGGGTCATTAAGTTCATCATAAGGCAACAATTTCACATTAAGGCAACGACTATTTCACATTAGGGTAAGCATAGATTTCATATTAAAATAGCTTTGAAACCATCCAACTTGTCCATTGTGAATAGAGTTCATAATGCATATTTCTCAAAGATCATTTGAGGCAACAATTTCACATTAAGGGACAAGGGTCATTAAGTTCATAAGGCAACAATTTCACATTAAGGGACAAAGGTCATTAAGTTCATAAGGCAACATTTTCACATTAAGGCAACAACCATTTCACATTAGGGTCATCAGAGATTTCATATTAAAATAGCTTCGAAGGCAACCATCCAACTTTTCCATTATGAATAGAGTTCATAATGCATCTTTCTTAAAGATCATTCGAGACAACAATTTCACATTAAGGCAACAACTATTTCACATTAAGGCAACTATTTCACAATAAGGCAACTATTTCACATTAAGGCAACTATTTCACAATAAGGCAACAACTATTTCACATTAAGGCAACAACTATTTCACAATAAGGCAACAATTTCACATTAAGGCAACAACTATTTCACAATAAGGCAACTATTTCACATTAGGGTCATCCGAGACTAGGGTCATTGAGTGATTCATCCAACATTTTTTGTATCACAACATTTTCAATCCCTTACAAAATTTGAAGTTTTACTTTTTTCCGAAGCAGAAGATTGAATGATTTAGAATAATCAAGAATGATAAAATCGGCATCTTTCCCAATAGGTATCAATTCCAAAAATTGTCTTTTAAAATATTGATACCAAACAAGATCTTGGGACACAACATCTTTTGTAAAATCAAAGGTTCTTTTGTTTTTCTCATGCAGAAAATTGAATGTTCTTGAATAATCAAGAATGAAAAAAATGGGCAAGACACTAACTTTTTTCATGCAGAAGATTGAATATTCTTGACCAAATCAAAAATGAAAAATGGGTATTGAAATTGAAATATAATATAAGTTCCAAAATTACCATACCAAATGAAAACGTCAATCTTTCAAAACATTGGTACCAAACAAACATGGTCTTGGGACAGAAGACCTTTGCTCAATTAAGGTTCTTTTATGTAAAGTAGAAGATTGAATGATGCTTAATAATCAAATATATGGAAAGAAAGTTGAAAAATTACCGTAGCAAACAGAAGAGATTATCTTTTAGGGTTATCGGCACATTCTTGATCAAGAAATTATAAATTCCACAATGCTTCATTCTTTTGAATTGAAGAAGAAGAATATGATAGCGAAACTAACCAAAGCACACACATAGCGGAAAATTGAAGCGCTCATTGTTACGTTATTTCGTTATTTTCTTGGAGAAGAAGAAGAATCTGTCAACTAGACAACCAAACACAGCTGTTGCGTAACAGTTTCATGGGCTTTTATATAAAGACTCTTATGGGCTTTTATATTTTATTGGACCAAAGGCCTCCACCCAATACCACGTTAATTAATCATAAAAGGCCTCCATATTTCACTATGATGCCCTCCAACAATTTGTATACAGTGTTGGGTATCGATATCCCACACTCTCAAAAACTTATCTTTGGAGGAACTAACTAGTTTTTTCCCAGAACCTACAAAAACAACATCAGTCACCTGCCACAAATGAACAAAAACTTAATTAAAGGTCAATTTGCATCCAATTATATTAGTTTATCTACGACTACAGGCATAAGCACTTCTGAGACTATTTGAGAGCTAATAGAAACAACTTATGATCTAACCTTTGCTTATATGAAAATGGGCCTAAACAGGTATATCATAGGTGCTTGTGATAGAAGCACTTAATTAAATTATTTATCCAAACGGTAGACCTAAAATAAAAACTACATTGCATTTGAATTGAAGAGTAAAAATTAAACCTGATCGTGATGGCCACAAAGACGAAAGAGTCCAGTTTCTCCAACAACATCCCACAAAATAATATCATTATCTTTGCTACCAGAAGCAAGTAAAGAACCAAACTCATTGTAACGAAGAGCAGTTATAGCTCCTTTATGTCCATTCAAAGTAGTCTCACAAGTTCCCTTATCAGAATCCCAATCCTTATGCCACCATCACCATAACCTCCAGCAATCTACAACAACAACAACAACAACAATCAAAACCGTTAAACGAAATCCTAAATCCTAAATTAACTTCACACGCACACAATACAGAGAGATTCGATTGTGATTACCAATACAGCGATGGAGTTTTTGCACACATATTAAATATTTTGTTTTATATACACCCTCCCCTCTATTCCTCATTGGGGTCTATGAAGATGAAGATGGTTGAATGAGGAACCGTTACACATTATAAATTTAATGACTTATTTATTACACATTATAATTTAAATGACCTATTTGTTATCTATAAAATTTAAAAACTTATTTGTTAAACGCGTTAAATTCAAAGACATTTGAATGCATTTTTTTTCTTATATATATTTCACAGATCTTTCGATGAAGATTAGTTGTTAAATAGTGGCGAAGTTCTAGACGCAAATCATTTTTTGTTTTGTTGTTCTGATTGGTGTAATGATTCTCTTGTTTGTTTATATAATTATAATTATTTGCTTTATTTTATATTGATCTTTTTCTTATATAATTAAAAAAATATATATAATTCAAAAGTTCTCATGTTCCTACATTACACTTACTTCTGACTTAAAAACCCTGCTCAGGTAACAAATCAATCTTGAAAGTTCTCATGTTATAATGATTTCTGCATAATTAAGTTGGGATTCTCTAGAAAGTCCTCGGCATCTGTTATTGTTCCCTAGTTTCTATCCTGCAACCAAAGCTTCAATCATCTCTCCAAAATCGCTCCACATCTATGGGACAGTGGTCTCATAATAAATCTAAAAGGGTGACAGCCTGCTATTACAGAATTCTTCAAGGCAAAAGCCCTTTTATATCAATCGCTCAGTGGTATTGTTTTATGCCACAGAAGGAACCCATATTAAGGTCCCTTTCTTTTTATTCGTTCTTTCCTTCTAATTAGTTTTATTTCATAAAAAGATAAAAAGAATCCAATATCCATGAATGTAAGGGCAATATTTGCATTGTGACTTATCAATAGGTAATTTCTATGATTCCTACATGTGAGGGGAACATATCCTCTCATGTAATATAAGGTGAAGCGTACACCAAAATAATTTTCAAATTTTATAAAATGTTGTAGACTTGATCTAATTAAGAATTTTGAGTTCAACAATTATTTGCTTCAATTTGTGTATCTGTGTTTGTGCCTGTGTTGGCGAATTTATAATTTCTAATTTAAGCAACCAATTATATACTCGTGACATTTAACAAGATTAGCAGCAGGACACTAGTGTGCAATTAGAAGCTTACTTGCATCATTGATTTAGGATTGGTTGTGTAGGTTGTCTCAATAGTCCTTTCTTTCTGCAATTCATGACAAGATAATGTGTATATGATTAGTCATCGCCATTGTAAAGCATTGTTAGAAATTACAATAGGGTTAGTGTTATCTTATAGATAATTACATACAGGTTTGTCTAGAATAGCAATTCTAGTGTCGAGTTCATTTTATGCAAAATAACTTTTCACTAGTATTTATCTTGATATAGGAAAAGGGTGATCTATGGGCCGTACACACTCGGCTGTATTTGAAAATTTCATGTCTAACAATGGACTATACACAATTTATGCAGCAGTCAATGTATATTGAAATTGAAACTGAGAAAGTTCAAATTTAGAAGAAGAAAAAAAAAACTTTTAAGTTTCAACTTGAAATAACTATATAGTTTTATTTTATGTATGTAGGATAACATTCTGAATATGTAAGTTTAGTCTACACTTTACATATATTTATAGTACAATAGTATTTTATTAAAATCCTTTGATGGTCTTGTTTAATTAGCTTAATTTGCATGATGGATCAACAAAAATTAAAGCTTACACATAGGAATAGAACTAGAATACTAAAATTTTTGGTTTTCTCTTTAGAGCCACTAATATAACATAACACATACGAAAGAAATATAGTTTTAGATAATTTCCCCTACCTTTTTAGTTTGAATCACTGTAGACTTCAATGAAGTCACCTGCCTTCAGTAATTCCTGCACTGCTCTCACACATTGTAACAAACAATATTATGATTAAAATATCCATATTATATCAACACATTATTAGACTATGTCTTTTTTTAGCCTAATAATTAATAAAGAAACATGGTAATAAAATCAAATACTATGACTAATAGCAACCTTTATGCATTATATAGCCCATACATTAGGCCCATTTTTAGTGCCTCGGTGAAAAACATTTTAATTTAAACTAGGAGATAAGCTGGGCAGAAGCAAAATTCACATTAGTTTCGGCGACTTGCTCATTTTCCAAATTTAGATTTGGAAAATGAGCAAGTCGCCGAAACTAATGTGAATTTTCCATGGGGACTGTACAAAACTCAGATGTTTATGACTTGCTCATTTTCCATGTAACATGCCCCTTCTTTGATAACTGTACAAAATCCCTTCACGGACTTGCTCATTTTGAAAATGAAAGTGTAGCACCATAGGAAGGCAGCAAAAATCATAAATTTATGAGATTCAAAATTTAACGTGAAATTTCAATTTTCCAAAGGAAGGGGGGGCATGTTACATGTGAAAATTTGAAATTTTGAATCTAGAAAGAGCAGGACTGTAGGCTCAATGAATGATTATTGATTAATAGCCAAATATTTGAGTGAATCCAAGAAGTTGATTAATATGAAGTAAATCAATAAGATCAGGACTGATTGGCAAAAAGATCAGAACTCAGATGTTTAGACTGGAAGTGAATTTTTCTTTGGACACAACCTAAAGGCGACCTAAAAGTTTAAAGTTTTGTACAGTCCCCAACCTTCTATTGAAAAATGTTGGATAACAGTAGCACCTCAAGTACTCCTATACAATGTTGTCGCCGGCGGATGGTGGAATATGGCAGAAGGCTAAAAACCCGCCATTGTGGCCTATGACGCCGGCATGACGGGCATCCCTTCACAAATTGCTTATTACAGATTAACGGTTGCCTAAAAGTCTGCCAAGCCATTCCACCATGGCCACCAACAACATTGCTCCTATACCATGTTAGGATATTAATGCTAATACTGATATAGAGAGAAGTATGCAGGAGTATCTGACTATTGTGTGTCCAATTAATAGTTCATAAGATAACCTGTGCTAAAAGGGCCAAAATTATGTCCACAACCAGCACTAGCAAGATTACTTTTCTCTAGTTGCATGCTTCATTTTAAATTTCATCTGAGACCAGAAAGTTTAATCGATATCATTCGCCTCACCCTAATTACCCACTTGGAATCAGTATAATTCAATTTCAGGCATTAACCTTTATGCTCAAAGAATATCTTAGCTACATTAAGTCATTAAACGTTTTGTCTTGTCGAGAACACACAAAAATATAAAAATTCAAGGTATCTACTATGTAGACATGTTTGACAAATAACCATTCATATTTACTAGAAATAACCTCATCAAACACTCAAAACCAATGAATGCTTGTAGAATCTTTATCAAATACACGCTTTAGAGAGATAGAGATGTCGGGCTAATCTCTCCTAATGCAGAAAGTCTAAATAAAGCACAGTACAAGTACCTTCTTTTTTTTCAGTGCTCGAATTTTTTTGGTGGTAGGAGTAACAATTGAGGTATCTCCAGAAACAGCTAGTTCATTGATCTGATAAGTTAATGAATGAACAGTATTCTCCACAGTGACAGCTTCTTGCTTAATGCTATCTTCAGCTACAGTTGGTTCTAAGTTACTTTCCTTTGCCTGCAAGAAGTAAATAACTCTGGCAACTTAATTTCTCTATTCACAACAATAGGATGCAATCACCAAAACTACATATACACACATAACACTTACACTTCCCAATAGCTTAATTTCTAACGTAATAAAAGTGCTAATCGGTATTTGACAACACTTTTACTAAGGGTCTGTTTAGATTGACTTATTTGAGCTTATCTACGCACTTACGAGAAGTTGTTTTCCACTTATTATCATAAACTCTCCAAACTAGCTTGTTAAAACAACTTATAGCTTACACAAAATAACTTAACATTATGTTATCTTTTGTTATAGAAGAAATAGCTTATACAGAAGCACTTATGCTATAAATGAAAAGGAAAAGAATGAGAGAAACCTGAAGGCGTTTCTTTTCCTTCTTTATTTCATTCCTCGTAACTGCTTTGGTTTTTGGTTTAGAATCCAATTGAGGGTCATAACCTTTAGGACCAATGTGTGAAGCCATTTCCTTTCTCTTCTGCATAACATAACAATAATGATTTTTGAACACAACCCAATATGATATTTTTATTGGGGTTTGAAAATTAATGTAAAAAATTGAGACTTTATAGAAAAAATAAAAAACATACTAGGGCAGGTTTTGGTTGTTAAATAGCGACTTCATCTTGAGGGATATAACCGGCTCTGATGCGAACTGGTTTTCGGAGTGTTCCATCGGGTCGACGGGTCGGGGAGAGAATCCGTTCACCTTGCTGATTCTACTTCACTTGATCTTCGCCTCTGTCACTGTTCAACATCACTCTCTCTCTCTATCTGTCACTCTTCCTCTCTTAAGCAATCAACCAGGTCGAGCAAGAATCTAATTTTCTGCCTATTAGAGTCTGCTTTTAAGAAGTAGGCTATCAATAAATCAAACATTGAGGAGAGTTTCTTTTATCTGGAGTCCATGTTCCTTAGAGATATTGTTGCATTATTAACCCTCAGATCAAATATAGAAGTTAGGTGAAGCCAATCCCAGAATGGCAATACAGGGATTCATACCTTGCCACTAGAAGCTTTACATAATTAGATCCTGCATAAAGTGCCATCATCAACTTGAGAATATCTCAGCTTTACATAATCATATAGGACTGAAAGAGATATGTTATAAAATAGTGATAACGAGCAACACAATGTACCGGCGCAGTCTTTGCAAGTTTAGAGGATAGTGGGATAATAGAGCCTACAAACACAAGAAAAATGTGCAGTAAACAGGGGAACACAAAAATTAACAGAAACTTCTACCACTTGAATCATGTGATGCATGTACAGGAGGAGTATAAAAATGAAGATGATATCAGATCGTTGGATTGCGGGCCCGATTACCATACCGACTGTATTAAACAGTGGCTAATGCATAAGAATCTGTGTCCCATTTGTAAGACAACATGCTTGGTAACATGAGACTTGTGTCTCAAATATTCTATTCTATCTTATTATAGAGATAAGATAAAGCATAGAGGTCAAGAAAACTGGCACAATTAGTCAGGAAAATTTCAGCCATATTCTATCTTAAAAGCAAGTTTCAACTCATCAACTTACCAAAGGGTGTCAATAACCACCAGTCATTCAAATGCAAACAAAATCAAGAGCAAGTGGCAACCTAGGAAAGGCAAGATCCATAAGCCATTTTCCAATTTCCATGTCCTTCATATTTTACATCCTAATATCGAATAGTAATGGGTATGAGTTCAAAAATTCAATTCTTACAGTCTAATTAATTTGACCAAACAGTACATGTTTTATCTTCTAACATCCTCATCTGCAGCATCAGGATAGCTGCATCAGAAGACAGCGAAGAAAAGGCTCAAGTTTTACTTTAGGATTCGATCGCAGAACAATAGCGGTCTGTGCAAATCCCGCCTATTTAACAGCATTGTAAATGAGTAAACTAACTGACAAGTCACCAACTGCCTATGACACTAAGCGTAAGTACACGACAGACTACACATCATTATACTTCCACCACAAGAGATGATAGAGCTGCAGAGTCAAATTTCTGAATGACAAAAACAATGATAGAGCTAACAAAACACCATGCAGCGCTTATGTACTGAACTAAAAAAAAGATGGAGTCATGAATTTTGGAGAAACCTCATCGAGATGCGCCAGTACTGATGATCTGTATGAATCATTGCTGCCTTCCACACAACCATGTCGATTAGATACAGAACATGTTATTCTCAATGGGGCTGATTCACATGAACAAGAATTAATCTCTCCACGAACTAAATGATCTTTTTGGCCATATTCAGGATGTTGATTGTCATTTAAATCTATGTCCTGACTAATATCAAGTGGAGGTTCAAATGCCTGCAAAAGTTCATTATACCAATATCAAATATTACCATAATACATAAAACTAAAAGCTTAAAACAGCTTATTTATGTGAACTTTCAAAAGCTTCAATCATTAAACTCTCCATATGTGATTTTACGACCGCGAATAAAATTTAGCCATGAAGCAACAAGTTCAATTCATCTCCTGTTCTAAGTGCCAGCATCAACTTCAGAATATCTAAGCATTTTTTTCCTCAATATATAGGATTGAAAAGAGAGAAGTTATAAAATAGTGAGAAAAAGAGCAAGACAATGTACCGGGGCAAGACAATCGTAGTTGTCATTTTTTAAATGACTAATTTTTAAACTAACCAATGTTCCCAACAGTCTGCATATCAAAACCTAACGATGTTGCTTTCCCTTCTTCATACTTAACTGAACTTGCCATTTCCATCTGAACGTTAGCATCCTTTTTATCCTTGGTAACTTGACCACTAAAAGACAAGGGTATCTTGTTTTTAAGAACAAACAACCTTTCTACATTTAAGCCTTCAATCATAACCCACGTCATGATCACATCCATGAGTTTCTAGGACAGGTCTTACAAGCCACTGGTTGGATGAATCAAGAAACGATACCGGTGAGTGGGGGTATCAGAATCAAAGGAAGCAGGCAATTACGTTTATTAATGGCCGAAATCTTAGTAACCTTGGTATTTTAACTTTGTAATTCCGAAGAATATCGTTTTAATAATGTAGAGGATCCTTGTTATAATTTGTAAATTCCTTGTTATTATTTCATGAACTATCATTGTAATTATAGATCTGTTGCAATTTCTGCATAATGCACACATCATTCTACACCATATTTGTCACAAATACCAGAACATCAATTTGAACAACATCACCAAAATAATTGAATATTCAGGCATAGCTTGGATGAGAAATATCACAAATCACAATCCTAAAATGCTTCACTGTCATTTCATAATAATTTTCATCTCATTTGAAAATTTTCCATGCAGAAAAGAAAAGACGACGCCACAGATGCCCTTGATTCTTTATACAATGAAATACGGCCTGCCGTCGAAGAACACGAGAGGGACACCCAAGACAGCGTATCTACAACAGCAGCAGAGAAGTGGATACAGGCTTGCTGCCTAAAACTGAAGGCCGAGTTTGATCTTTACTCGTCAATTATTATAAATGTTGGCTGTAATGCTCAAAGAGCACCCGGCCAAGAAAAATCTACCGAAGCAGACAACGAAAACAAAATTAAGTTGTTGACAGCAGATTGACATTCCAATCACATTCACCCTCATCTCATCTAATTTGTAACTGATGATTCACAGAATATATATAGGCAACTATGAAAACTTTGTTTTTAAAATTCTTAACAGAAATAATCAGTGACAGATACCATCCACATTTTGAATAAAATTTCATATCAAAATAGCTTCGAACCATCCAACTTTTCCATTATGAATAGAGTTCATAATACATATTTCTCAAAGATCATTCAAGGCAACAATTTCACATTAAGGGACAAGGTTCATTAAGTTCATAAGGCAACAATTTCACATTAAGGCAATAAGTGTTTCACATTAAGGCAACAACTATTTCACATTAGGGTCATAAGAGATTTCATATTAAAATAGCTTTGAAAGCAACCATCCAACTTTTCCATTATGCATAGAATTCATAATGCATATTTCCCAAAGATCATTCAAGGCAACAATTTCACATTAAGGGACAAGGGTCATTGAGTTCATAAGGCAACAATTTCACATTAAGGCAACGACTATTTCACATTAGGGTCATAAGAGATTTCATATTAAAATAGCTTTAAAGGCAACCATCCAACTTTTCCATTATGCAATAATGCATATTTCCCAAAGATCATTCAAGGCAACAATTTCACATTAAGGGACAAGGGTCATTGAGTTCATAAGGCAACAATTTCACATTTAAGGCAACGATTTCACATTAAGGCGACAACTATTTCACATTAGGGTCATAAGAGATTTCATATTAAAATAGCTTTGAAGGCAACCATCCAACTTTTCCATTGTGCATAGAATTCATAATGCATATTTCCCAAAGATCATTCAAGGCAACAATTTCACATTAAGGGACAAGGGTCATTGAGTTCATAAGGCAACAATTTCACATTAAGGCAACGACTATTTCACATTAGGGTCATAAGAGATTTCATATTAAAATAGCTTTGAAGGCAACCATCCAACTTTCCATTATGAATAGAGTTCATAAGGCAACAATTTCACATTAAGGCAACAACTATTTCACAATAAGGCAACAACTATTTTACAATAAGGCAACAACTATTTCACATTAAGGGACAAGGGTCATTGAGTTCATAAGGCAACAATTTCACATTAAGGCAACAATTTCACATTAAGGCGACGACTATTTCACATTAGGGTCATAAGAGATTTCATATTAAAATAGCTTTGAAGGCAACCATCCAACTTTTCCATTGTGCATAGAATTCATAATGCATATTTCCCAAAGATCATTCAAGGCAACAATTTCACATTAAGGGACACGGGTCATTGAGTTCATAAGGCAACAATTTCACATTAAGGCAACGACTATTTCACATTAGGGTCATAAGAGATTTCATATTAAAATAGCTTTGAAGGCAACCATCCAACTTTTCCATTATGAATAGAGTTCATAAGGCAACAACTATTTCACAATAAGGCAACAACTATTTCACAGTAAGGCAACAACTATTTTACAATAAGGCAACAACTATTTCACATTAAGGGACAACGGTTATTAAGTTCATGCAACAATTTCACATTACGGGACAACGGTAATTAAGTTCATAAGGCAACAATTTCACATTAAGGCAACAACTATTTCACAATAAGGCAACAACTATTTCACATTAAGGCAACAACTATTTTACAATAAGGCAACAACTATTTCACATTAAGGCAACAATTTCACATTAAGGCAACAACTATTTCACATTAGGGTCATCCGAGACTAGGGTCATTGAGTTATTCATCCAGCATTTTTTGTATTACAACATTTTCAATCCCTTACAAAATTTGAAGTTTTACTTTTTTCCGAATCAGAAGATTGAATGATTTCGAATAATCAAGAATGATAAAATTGGCATCTTTCCCAACAGGTATCAATTCCAAAAATTGTCTTTTAAAATATTGGTACCAAACAGGATCTTGTACAATTAAAGGTTCTTTTGTTTATCTCAAGCAGAATATTGAATGTTCTTGAATAATCAAGAATGAAAAAATGGGCAAGACTCTAACTTTTTTCATGCAGAAGATTGAATATTCTTGACTACATCAAAAATGAAAAATGGGTATTGAAATATAAGTTCCAAAACTACCGTACCAAATGAAAAAGTTAATCTTTGAAAACATTTATACCAAACAAACATGATCTTGGGACAGAAAGACAACCTTTGCTCAATTAAGGTTCTTTTATATAAAGCAGAAGATTGAATCATGTTTAATAATCAAATATATGAAAAGAAAGTTGAAAAATTACCGTAGCGAACAGAAGAGATTATCTGTTAGGGTTTCCGACACGTTCTTGATCAAGAAACTATAAATTCCACAATGCTTCATTCTTTTGAATTGATCAAGAATAGGGACAGAGGAAGATCGCGTTGTCCTCTCTTTTACGTAATCTGTTGAATCTGATGACTATACTTTGCAAATCGCCGATGATGCAATCGCTACTCTTTCTTCTCTAGGATTTCAAATTCAACAAGTCCTTCTGAATTTCGTTGCCCTATTTCCACTCATGGGCTTTTATATAAAGACTCTCATGGGCTTTTTATATTTTATTGAACCAAATGCCTTGACCCAATACCACGTTAATTAATGAAAATTTCTCTTCCGACCCCCCATGGTTCTTTTATACCCCCCTAAGGTACGTTTTTGCCCTTGCACGGTATCGTGGTTTTTAAAAACCACGATTTTAGGTTTTCGCGGTTCGTAGAAACCGCGGTGGGTTAATATAGTAACACACTGCTTCTCCTCTGTCAGTTACGTATTTTTTTTTTAAAAACACAACATAACACACATTGCACGGTATCGTGGTTTTTAAAAACCGCGATTTATTTTAGGTTGTCGCGGTTCGTAGAAACCGCGATGGGTTAATATAGTAACAGAAGTGCTTCTCTTCTGTCAGTTACGAAAAATTTTTAAAAACACAACATATAAACTCCTTCAACCTCTCAAGTGCGATTTTTGCAAGAACAACAACTTAGGGCTTCAAAATATACTTAATCAAGTAAGTTACATACATTTTTGATCATTCATTGTGTTTGACATCAAAATGCATTACTCTATGATTTTTTTATTCTTCATAATGAAATTTGTATCTTTGAATTTTTGATTTTGTGGTTAGGGATGACAATTTACCCATACCCAGTGGGTACCCATAAAAAATACCCACAACGGGTAGGGTAAAAACCCGCATTTTGGGTACGGGCATGGGTATGGGTAATTACCCACAAAATTGAACGGGTATGGGTGCGGGTACGGGTACCTTAGTACCCACCCCATATACCCACATAGTATATATTTATTTATTTTAATTATATTATTATATAATAATATAAGTAAATAAATTTTAAAATATACAACATTATTATACTATTACACATTTTTAATGAAAATATTTATTTATAACATAATCCAAATATGTCAATATATACATAAATGAACTTTAGCATGATATTACTAATAATTTTGTTCATAATTTTCATGAGTCAACATTAAAATCTTTAAATTTTTTTAATTATATTAAACTGATATGATATTTTATAATTGATGAATTTATTTTTAGCAAAAATGCGGGTAACAGGTACGGGTATGGGTACTTAGGGTATGGGGACGGGGACAAAGAGTGTCACCCACGCGGGTATGGGGATGGGTACGGGTATTTTTTCAAATCGCGGGTATGGGGATGGGGACTGTAGTACCCTACCCATACCCTACCCATTGCCATCCCTATTTGTGGTTTGAAAGGTTGATTTAGTTGTTGGAATTGTTGATTATTTGTTATTTGTCAAATTAAATTACATGTTTACATGATTGCATGTGGAGTTCTATGTTTTATTTGAATTTGATGTTGTTACTATTGTATTGCATCCTAAGTGTTTGACAAAATGTCTAAATGAAATGGGAATATTGATTTTGCTATTTTTTTTGTATGTTCAGGTATGGATCGAGATATTGGCAGAGGTAGACACGGTAGGGAAACTAGCAAGGCACATGCTTCTGCTCGTTTGAAGGGTACCGCTCCTGCCCCAAAAAGAGGACGTGGTAGGCAAGGACAACAACTGGTACAAGGAACACATGATGGTGAAGCGGGTGCGTCGGTTGGTTCGCGTAGCAGATCACGTCGTGGACGTGTTGAGGAGTCTGTCGCCCAACCTGATTTTGATACAAACGAATATATTAATGACGATGCCGATTATGCTGAAGAACAAGCACCACCAGCTCCGCAACGAGCACCACGTGCTCCGCAACAAGCACCACCTCCAAATGAAGTGCAAGTTTATGGAGGAGGACCCCATGATTTGTCGTTGTTAACGGAATACTATAAGCACAGGGCAATTCCGATATGGGAGGCAAATCATAATAACCATGATGTAAGTTAATAATCATTGTTGTGTGATTATAAAGTTTAGATTACCATTGTGCTTAATTAATGATGGTTTATATTGTTTGAATTATTTCAGGTTTTAAGGAGACAGTTGCGTTGCATTGCTGCTGCGAAGAGGGTGACAGATATCAACAAACCGAATGAAGATGAGGATTGGTTTTGGGGTGTAGTTGAAGCAACCGGGTTGAGGCCGCTAGTGAAAACAAATTTTAGCGTGCTTGATTATGGACTTATTTGGTCTTTTGCCGAAAGATGGCATCCGGAGACGAGTACCTTCCATCTTCCTATAGGTGAGCTGGGCATCACATTGGACGATGTCCAATGTTTGTTGCATATTCCTATTGAGGGAAAGTTTTTGAATCATAGGAAGATGACAAGGGAAGAAGGGGCTGACATGTGCAATACTTATCTAGGAGTTTCCCCTGGGGTGGTGATGACAATGTTTGATAAACTTGGCGGTCCGTATTTGAAGCTTAAGTTTTTGGGAGCTGTTTACATAGACAACTGGGATTACGCTGAAAAAGCGATTGTTGAAAAAAGACCAATGCATGAGATTAGGTTGTTCAGGGAGAGGTCGATACGAGCTTTTTTGCTATTTTTGGTCGGATGTACCATATTTAGCAACAAAAGCAACTACTATGTCGAAGTTGTTTATCTACAATTTTTTCAAGATTTGTCGACTGTCCATCAATGGGACTGGGGCGCCGCTGCTCTTTGTCACTTGCAGATGTATTTGGAACAGGCTTCTTGGGCAAAAACGACTCAGATGGCTGGCTACATGTCATTTCTTCAGGTACAAATATATGTGAGATTATCATTTTACGTTACTTATATATGATATTATTTGATTTTAACGACCATGCTTTTTTTGTCATTATTTCAGGGCTGGATAATTGTTCACTTCCCTCGCCTTAGTGTCTGGGGTACTGACACTTCATACGAAGACCATATGGGTTGGAATGCGTATTTTGTTCCTGGGCAAGGTCATAAGGAGTGTGATGGATATAGACTAAGTTTGGATAACATCCAAATGTCCGACTGCGTGTTCAGTCCGTATGATGGCCGTAGGCATGTTCGCCCGTTGATAAATGCATGTTGGTTTTCAGGATGGATAAGGGATGGTGATGTTAGGGGCAAACATTTGTCGGAACGTGTGCTGAGACAGTTCAAGTTTGTACAAGGCATTCCAAGACATCCGAGTACGGCTGCTACTCCGGGCATGAACTTATTTGAGATTGATCGAGTGTGGATGGAAGAGTGGGAGTTGCGCATGATTGATGAAGGTATGAGGGGTGCGGCTGTGGTTAACCCATGGGATCATGAACCTGGGTATATCAGATGGTTTTATCGAGTTTCGCATCCAATGATGCGTCCACTGGAAGGTGCTGAAGAACCACCAAGGCCGGCTAACTTAGAGGTTGTGATGGAGGAGCAGGAAGCAAGGCGTGACCCTAATGCACTGCAGGTATGTCGGGATGTCAGTAACGAGCTTCAAAGGGCACTTGACGCAGGCGAGGCGCAGGAAGGTTCTCCAATTTGGCATACGGTGCGGCGGGTGTTGGGAATGCTCAACCCGTGTATAACGTATCGACGACTTAGGCGGGGGACACGACGTTATCATCCGCGCACTTGATGTTTATGTTTTAACTTTATTTCGATGTATTTTGTTTTAGACAATCTTTGTGTTCATGTTTGATGATGTTGCACTTTACAACTTATTTTAGTTTGAGAAGCGCTTGTTGGGAGGCAACCCAATTTTCTTTCCTTGTCTCTTATTTAAAGCATTTTTAATTACTTATATGTTATAATAGTTTTTGAACATGTTTAGCCTCATATGCAAACAAAGTCCTTGAACTAGTGTGAATTTCACTTGAATTTCTGTTCTCTGCTATCATCGCTAAGCGAGATTTTGCTCGCTAAGCGAGTTTTATCAGAGCTTTTGAAAATTCTGACAAAAGCCTAGGGCTGTAGGTTTTACATTGTGTAAATGCAGGCATAACTTCATTTATTGGCCTGAGGACAGTCCACACTTCTTGGGGAGTAGCAGAAGCAGAGTACTAAAAGCACGCCATATACAGTGAAATTTTATTTCAGTCATTAGAATTCATGTTTTATGTTTCATTGCAATTTTTGACTGAATAAACATGGTTTAAATCTTTGTGGTTGCTAAATGTGCATATGAAATGAAATGTCTAGGTTTGTGATCAATCAAAAGCAAATGCATGATTAGAATGATTTTCTTTCAATTGCTATAGTTTGAGATCAACCTTTTGTGATTATCTTTGAATGATAGGATGAATTTGAACTAAGTAGCTTGATTCAATTTGATTTCATTAATTCCTTCTTAACATGATTGATTAATTATGAATCACGTAGACCAGCCGGGTGAGATTGTGTGAACCTTCCACTGCTTATATATTTGAGAGCCGGCAATTGTGTTTAACTCTGTTGATTTTAACTGAATCTTGCTATTACTTGATGTGTTTGAAGTCATGGAAATGATCAAGGCCATGTTTCTATTTGAGTGCAACTACTTAAGCCTAAAATAACCTACCTTGTGAGAGTGTGATCCTTTGCTACCCCCCTTGAGCCAAAATTTTGAAAATTTGTTTGTTTGAACCCTTGAACCACAAATAAAGAAAAACAATGACTTGACCCTTGTCTTAGGATGATTGAGCATTAAGTTGATGTAGGGTTGAAAACAAGTTGGGGAGAAAGAGGTTATTTGATCAAATTGAGAAAAGTAACAAGTAGTTGAAAATGGTGATTGAAAAAGAAAAAGAAAAATATCGAAAGTCATTTGACACACAATTAAAAATCAATGAAAATGTGTTACAAAAGAAAAACCAAATGAAAAGAAATTGTGTCAAAACAAAAGAATCACCAAGAGTAAAGAATGGGGAAAGTGAGAGAGGTGAATAACTTATGTAATGAAGATACTCAAAGTTTATGCTCTCTTATCCTTAAGGCTCTTTGAATCCAAAGAAAAACAATGAATTCTTGTAGCCCAACCTCATTACAAGCTTAAGAAAGTCCTTAGTGATCCATGACTGATAATATGTTTTGTGATTATGTTGAGATGTATGTTTGAATTGATTTGTTGTGAACACATTGTTTGGATTGAGAGAAACACTTCACCCTTGAGTTGAAACACTTGTGAGAATTGTGATTCTAGTTGATTATCTTGTTGGTTTGGAAAGTTTGAAATCTTACTGAGTTTTGAAACTATTTCAAATTCATGCTTTGATTCTTTGATGATTATGAATGAGTGATTTTGAACTTGCAACATATTGAATCATGCAAACTTGAAACAATTTACATCCTAAGTGTTGATTGATTGCAAAGCTTGAATGAATTATGCATTACTGATGTTTGAGCCATGTTTTCAAAGTTATTTTGGACTTTTGTTTGAGGACAAACAAAGTTTTAAGTTGGGGAGAGTTGATAAGTGCCAAAAAGTAGCTCAAATTACATATATATTTTAAGCACTTATTAACTATTTTGTAAGATATTCTTTAGTTTTTCCTCACTTAAATGTACATATTTGTTTAAGTCATTTCTTTCAATTAAGTTTCCCTAAATCTCAACATTTGTGCAGAAATTTGAAGAAAAATTGAAGTTAACTCGCCAGAGCGAGCTCAGAGCGAGTGCAGGGCGAGTAGAGGCAGAGAGCATCAAATTGGATAACTGATGCACTCGCCAGAGCGAGCAGCAACTCGCCAGGGCGAGTAACAACTCGCCAGAGCGAGTGAAGGCGGCTTAAAACTCATTAATGACGTGGAAGTAACCCTCTGGTGAAGAAAGGTCAACTCGCCATGGCGAGCTGGAGCTCGCTCAGCGAGTTCTAATTTTCAGAAGCACTATAAATAGAGCTTGCTGTCATTTTTCTTGGGAAATAACTTGGAATAAGACTCAGAAACAGAGAGGGAAACATTAGGAGACAGATTCAAGGAGTTTTGGAGGTGGATCTATAACAATAGCTGAGAAATCATCATTGGTGTTTGTTCATCTCTCTTTTCTTCTTTATCTTTTGTATAGCTATCATGACAATGAATAGTTAATCTCTCTTTTGTTGGGATTGGATGTAATTAACTCTATTAGTATGTATTTATTTTGATCATGGTGTTTTATATGATTTTAGATTATTTATCAATGTTAGTGTCATCTTTAATCTTCATGTTTTATCTTTGGATTTGAATTTATAGACGTATAATGTTTGAATCAAGGAACTAAGATGAACACTTATTAAAACCCTAAATTCTAGACATAGATTTAGGATTAATATTCACTTTGTGTATTGGAACTTAATGATATTGTGTTGTTGAAATTATCCGAGACATCGGAAGTTTAAATAATACAATATAGCCGTTGCATTGATTAATCACTCGAGACATCGAGGATTGATAGGTACAACGTGAACCTCGTCGTTATCTGGACACAGAAACGTACGTGAGCAATAAGTGATAATATTGATGAATAGCTAAAATCTGCATAACTGATTAGGGAAATACAAATGAATGAGTTGATGAAATCTAATCCCAGCAATTCAATCTCTCTGTCAATTTACTTCTTTTATGCTTTCGCAAGTTTTCGTAAACAACCTCTTCAAAAACCCTCTGAATCTCTTTACTTGAAATTATATTAATTGTTGAACGGTACTGATATCGCACCAGTCCCTGTGGAGACGATAAATTTAAATACTTACTTTTGGACTTCAACAAAGGATAGCCTCAACAGATCTTGTCAGTGTGGCATCTAGCTCGATATGACCCTTTGTGCTAAACTGCTTGAAAGTTGAAATCATCACGTCAATGTCATCGTTGTTTTCAAGCTTCATAGAGGTGAAACTTACGCTTCCATCAGAACCAATTGAAGGTTTTCGATACGTTAGACTCGAAACCGTTCTGTTGTCGTTCCGATTGTTGACAATTTGATTCAGCTGCTGTTTGAGACCATCAAATGTTTCATCGTCGTTAATCCGAAACAAATTTGATCTCCCGCTGTTGAAGTATACTGCTGCTAGGTGAGATCGCATTCGTTGAGTGAGTGAAACATCCATATCTTTTTTGTGATGAGAATTTACACAAGACCACATGTGAATTTAAACACAAATGAGTGTGGTTGTGAATTAAATTTGGTTGGTGTGTGTTAATGAGATAGGTGAACAAATTTATGGTAGTAGATGAAATTTAATTAGGTTGTTGGATGTTTATCCGTTATAAATGCGTTAGGTGAAAACGTATTAAAAAAAAAATATCAGTCACATAAAAAAAGAACAGCCTTTATTAAATTCCAGAGATTTTAAACGCGTACACTAACTGGAAATCACAATAACCTAATCGAAAATACAACAATTGCATAAAATCTTAATACAAACGTTAAATACTAGCTTGAACATACAAGTTGTTCATCATTATGCAACAATCAAAGTAGCGTACAAACATGGATATTTGGGATCAATTAAAGCGGAGTTGAACATAGATTCCACATCTTCATCGGTTTTCAACTCTTTCCACTCGTACTTACGTGTTGCATCGTCGAAATCACACACACGATCACAGGCTAGATCGATGAATGGTTCGTAATAACCAAGTTTGTCAATCTGAATATGTCTGGCATATTTGAAATGATACATAACTTGAATCTTGTCTCTGAGAGTAAAAAGACTCCTTAAATTGTCATTCAATTCCACGCAGAACAGTTCATCGATACCGCGAAACCTGACAGTAAATGCATGAGATGTCACTGAACAATTATGATTGGAAGAATTCATTTTCTAAAATTGCAAATAATGTTTTTGGATGTATGAGAATATGGGTTAGGGTTATGTATTTATACATGAATCCGATTAATTATAGCCACATAAATTTTTCGATGTTATCTCAACCACAGAAAAAAAGGTAGAGGATGCAATTTAAACCACATGTGAGTTTCGATGCAATCTCGTCCACAAAAAAGTGTCGGTGCAACATCGGCAAAAAAAAAAAAGTGTCGGTGAATTGCCGATATATTAAAAATATGCATTGAATAACTACCTTTCTTTTTTTCCCCCTCAGATCTCTTTTTATACCCCCCAATGTTAAATTTTCAGTAAACTCCCGTTTCGGTTCGCCGAAACCGCGAAAAACCAAAATTTACAAACGTCGTGGTTTATAGAAACCGCGACAGCCAAATAATGTCGTGGTTTGTATAAACCACGACAGACTGATATGCAAACAAAAGCAACAGCTTCTGACTTACAGAACCATCTCATAAAAAATGAGGTCCAAACCTGTTTTTTCACATGCCAAATATTAAGTTTACGCAGTCAATTCATTACATCGAAATTTAACTATCATAATGTTCAATTAAAATACATGAATATACCAAATATTACATAACCATAATCTTCACAAGTTTCATTAAGTCCATAATCATAATTACATCAAAATACCGCCTAACCAAAATATCGCAAATATGAATCGTTACAACGCATAACCAAAAAATGATGCGACTGCCAACAAAATACCAAAATAACCGAATCAACTAAGTCAATTACATAATAAAATAACCTAGCACTCGATTGGTTCCTCTGAAGAACTTCCTACACCACGTGGCTTCACCAACAAGTTTTCGCTTCTGTCAACTTCCAAGAGCTCTTTAAAACGTTGCTGCCTATCCACAAAAAGTGACTCCCATGCAGCAGCTTCTGGGGTACACACTTCCTTCCATCCAGGAGCCGTTGGAGGTATCGGGCATCCTTCCTTCAATGTGACCAGGAGAAAGTGATCCGGAATTGCGCCAATGCAAATAATCTTCGAAGTAAGTGTTGTGGGAATTGTGTCACGCAACGGGAAACATGTTTTTGAAGCTCCACATCTGTCAATCTTAGACAACTGAACCACAACCTTTTCGCAATAAGAAGCTACAACAAAGCCCATGTCTGGATACGTAAACCACTTTTCTTTAAGTGCAACACCGTGCCTTGATGATTTTCTCTTAGGCGACACTAGTGCATCTTCAATATACTTCAACCGCTCTTGACCACCGAACAAGTTCAAATACATTTCCCTATGCAAGTTCAACTCCCACTTCATGTGAAGTCTTACAAGCTCAAAGTCATCTTCGCAACCATTTATAAACAAACTTATAGCACGGTATCCACAATAACCATCACCAGATACGTCTTTAACATCTTCAATGTACGGACGCATAAACTTCGGCATATGCTCAAAGAGAGGATTTTGAGGTGCATAAGAAATAGGCATCGGAACCAAACTACCGACCACAACCTTTGTCGACACCGGAGGCTTTGCTTGTGAACTTGATGATTTTTTTTGTGAACTTGACGGCTTAGATTGAGAAGATTGCGAATCGGCCACTCGTTTATCAACATGTTCAAAACGGGATTTTTCTCTAGTTGTGCCACGAACCCGTTTTTTCTTCTTTGCACCTTTTGACTTCGCATCTTCCATCGGCGCTTGCAAATTGGTCGTTTCCGGGAACGCAATTAGACGGAGTTGATTTCTAATATCATTTTTCACACTGACATCAGATCTTCTCAACCGTTCCTACACAATAAACACGAAAATTAAAATCAACAAATAATTAAATTCGCAAAATTGAAATCAACAAAAGAAAAAAACGCCAAATTTAAATGTGTACGAACCTGAATTGCGTGCCACTCTGCCAAGCAAGCATAATCGTCAGCCACTTCTTCAGCAACAGCGTCTTCCTCAAAACATAGCTTCTTCCAATGACTGTATATCTCATCAAGTCGAATAGGAAGCTTGTTTTTCATCTTCTTAGCAATGAGACATGCACACGGTAACCCGAAGGTTCTTCTGATAACACACCC
The DNA here is from genome assembly GCA_030408175.1 of Trifolium repens. NCBI lineage: Eukaryota > Viridiplantae > Streptophyta > Magnoliopsida > Fabales > Fabaceae > Trifolium > Trifolium repens. Next base: position 26,959,761 of record CP125841.1, on the reverse strand, counting down.
ACATTTTTTGCTATCCATTCCAACATCTTCAACCCTTTTCACTTCGCTGTAGATATGATCCATTGCGGCCCTTGAAATCTTGTAAAACAAAAATGAATAAAGAGGATTGTCCTCGTATCTATGCTCCGCAACGGACATACTTTGACTGAACTGGGTTTGCACCTCAGTGAACTGAAGCACCAACATTTTATCAATCACTTCAAAACCCTTCACAAGATCGCCATTCCCGTCCTTCAACAAGCCCTTATACACACCATGTGCCGATTCAGCTCTGTTCGTGGTATAATTGCCCATATGCATGAAATTGTCCACCCAATTACGGACCACTTTCTCTTTGTCGGTATCCAACACTGTTTCTTCAACGTACTGGATAAACTTTGGCCACCTAGCACATAGTTTCCTAAATTCCATCACAGAATCTATGTAGTCTTTTTCGGTAGGCGAGTCCAACAAATCTTTAAAAGCATTCGTTATGTTATTCCACACCTCGGATTGTCTCACCCCCTCTCCACTTTTCACGAGAACTAAGTCCTTCATCTTAGAAGACACATTCTTCTCCACATGCCAACGACATACCATCGAAGCCGAGGTTGGAAATACTTGAGGCACAACATTCACCAACGCTTGATCTCTGTCAGTCAAGATCACTCTCGGCATCTTGTCCTCACTTTTCAAGAGACTACGGCATTGTTGGAGAGCCCATACGAAGTTGTCTTCCCTTTCGTTACTAAGCCAAGCAAACCCGACGTTGAAGGTTCTTTCCGTTGATGTGAAACCAACAATCTCAAACAATGGCATTTTGTATTTGTTGGTTTTGTACGTCGAATCCATGGCCAACACAGTAGGAAAGGAGTTGAAGAGACTTATAGACCTAGGATGTGCAAAGAAAATATCCTGAACCACCGGCGTTCCTTCTTGATTAACCGACCGCGTCTTGAAAAAATAATTTTTTTCGGCGAACATCTTGAATAGGTGTTGCATTTCGGTCATTGAAGCCCGCATAGCAACTTTCAAACGATAATGAGCATTGTAAATTTGTCTTTGGTTGGTCTTGTTCTCCGGATCTCTCTCCTTCAAAGTGGCAAGTATATTTTTTGGCGCCACCAAATTCCGAGACAATTCATCCATAGTCTCCTTCTCTTCCTGCTTCAATCGACCAACAATCAAATGTCCTTCAAGTCCTTTATCCAACTCGTGGTTATGTGTTCCGTCGACAACAGACATGTGCCATTTTCTATCGGTTTGATGAAAGTAACCACGGAGTCGAAAGGGACATTGGCATTTCCTCGTCCCGGTTGTTTCCGTTTTCAACTTCTTGCCTTTTGAAACATAGGTTCCGCTTCGTTCGCATACCAACTTGAAATACGGCTTCCGTCTATCACTACCAAAATCAGATTTCCCAATGATGATCCCAAAATTCAACTTGACGGCGATCTTACGAGCCCATTCAATTAATTCATCACGGTTTTCACTTGCCATAGTCGTCTGAAAATGTGCTCCTGTGTCGATCTCAATGATAGGAGGCTTTGAACCCGAAGCTTTAAACTCAACAATGCCTGGTGCATTGATGCCCAAAACAATTTGGCGATGTGGTTCGCCTTCGTCCAACATAACTGAAAATTATAAAAACGTATAAAAAAAAATTAGCCACATATAGCACACATATTCATACTAGTTTACTTGTTTTAATAATTCTAATCTAACATGTAAATTGTAACTAGTGCAAGGCAAGACATAAAAAAAAATTAGGCAGCATATATCCAAAGTCAGTGAGCAGCAGAAAATTTTTCAAGTCCCAGGATTTCGCGGTTTTTAGAAACCATGGCGAGTCGCGGTTTTTAGAAACCGTGCGATTCAGAAATCGCGACCTAGATGTTCTAGACCAATATGACAGCTTTAAAAGAAAAATTAAACCGAACATTACCTTTAGTTTGAGCTTCAATGCGTTTCCCAGGCGTTAGTAGACCCTCCAATGTTGATTTTAAGCTACCAAAAGGGTGAAAAACGGATTTGGATCGTGGAGCTCTTTTTGTAGTGTGGTGATGAAGTTTGAGTTTCTTTGAAAGTGATGAGCTGGGTTTCAGCTTCATATACATATAAGTCTGCCGCGGTTCGTAGAAACCGCGATCCGTACATCACGGTTTATATAAACCGCGATTTCTCAGCGTCATGGTTCGTAAAAACCGCGATAAATGTTGCTAAATGTATACCGTTTTGGGGGCCAATATTGGATTTAAGGGGGGTATAAAAGAAACGCGGGGGGTCGGAAGAGAAATTTTCTTAATTAATTAAGGGTTAATAGGTCTTTACCCCCCTGCTAAGTGGACGTGTTTTGCGTTACCCCCCTGCTAAAAATTTCTTGAAGATTGCCCCCTTGCAAAGTTTTTTTTTTTTGGTTTCCCCCCTTTTTCTCTCTTGGATGCAAGAAATTTTAACTTTTTAAATCGGTTGAACAAAATAACCGATTTAAAAAACATAACTTTTTAAATTGGTTGAACAAAATAACCGATGTAAAAAGTGCACTCAAGGAGGGAAACCAAAAAAAAAAACTTTGCAAGGGGGCAATCTTCAAGAAATTTTTAGCAGGGGGGTAACGCAAAACACGCTCACTTAGCAGGGGGTAAAGACCTATTAACCCATTAATTAATCATACAAGGCTTTTAATTTAGTTTAAGTGATTTTCTCTTCCTTATTTTAATGTTTCTTGTCTCTACTTTTAAGTTAGTTATTTGTCCTTCACACTTTTTTTTTATAAAATGTCCTTCAAACTTTTAATCATGAAATTTTAAACTATGACACTTAAATATTCATATGCAATTTATCTTTTATTTAAAAATACTAAATTTTTGTTGAGGAGATTTAAATAATATAATAAACGTATGTCTGCAAAAGTCAATCAAAAATGTGGAAGGTTACTCATGAATTGACTTAAAATTAGGATAAAAAGTGTTTGATAGAAAATATATGAAAGATTACTGCTGATAAAAATATTTTAGAGGAGCTAAAATTAAAATATGATATATTTATTTGAATTAAACACTTGGTGTAGTCTCTTATAAAAAAATAAAAACTTGTTGTGGTCAAATCCCATCCAATTTTTAAAATACATACTTGAGTATTTTTTAGATTTCGAAGTGGACTGAAGAACGAGGACAAAAAAAGTTCTTTAGAACTCCACATATGTTCACAAAGCCCAATATGAAGGAGCTTAAGGAGCAATTTCCAAAAGTCAATAGAACTTGGTTCTCTGTTAGCCCCAAATCTGACGAGTTTAGTAAGAATTAAGAAACATGTAAATTTCTTTTCACATCCCATGTTTCTCTCGGCCCCATCCAAAATTCCTTTTTTGTCCTTTAAAATTATTCGTAATCAATTTTCTAAAGTAAAATTTCTTTCAAAAAAAAATTGGATTTTAGAATCCGGTTTTTTTTCTTAATGTTCATTTGTGTTTTATTTATATGGTAAAATATGTTTTTAGTCACTACTTTTATAGCAAATTTTGATTTTCATCCTTGTAAAATAAAATCACTTATTTTCATCCTTACAAGAAAATTCTTTTGTTTTTAGTCTTTAATGGGCAAAATTTTGACATTTTTTTAACATAATAGGAACTTATATAGGTTTAACATGATATATAGACATGATTTATACGAGGGTAAAATATGTTTTCAGTCCTTACTTTTATAGCGAGTTTTGATTTTCGTCCCTGTAAAATTAAATCACTTGTTTTTATTTTATATCTATAAAAATTTTCCTTTGCTTTTAGTCCCCAATGTCTAACTTTCGTTCATTTTAATGTTGATATTATGACATTATTATGTTCCAAACTTAGTAGGGATGAACACAAGTGATTTTATTTTACAGAGACGAAAACCAAAACTCGCTATAAAATTAGGGACTGAAAACATATTTTACCCTATATACAATTTTGAACATAAAAATATTATAATATTGGAATTCAAATGTCAAATTTTTTTCTAATAAGGACTAAACACAAAAGAAATTTTTTATACGGATAAAAACAAATGATTTTATTTTACAGAATGAAAACCAAAACTCGCTATAAAAGTAGGGACTGAAAACATATTTTACCCTTTTTATATTTTTTTCATATAGATCTTATAATTTTAAATTAATCTTTGTTGTATGCCATAATGGACTTTTTTTTACTAAACCCTTATTTTCCCAATCTTTGTTGTATGCGATTATGGACTTGTATCGTTTGAAATTGTTGCTTTTTAATTAGACATGATAAGGTTTTTGTTGAGTGTGTTTTAATGAGATATCGTTTTTTTCTGAATAAAATGTCTGTTATTATTTTTTTCATTTATATTCTAATATTTCGAATTCTATTTTCCAAAATAATGTGAAGTTTCAAATATTTCGAATTTTATTTTGCAAAATAATGTGCATTTTGAAATATTTTAGAATGCATAATCCGAATTGCCTAAAATCATTTTGAAATATTTCTGATTCTATTTTTCAAAGTGGTTTTAGATTCAATTTCCCAATATAATGTTTTTTAAAATATTTTGACATAAAAACAAAGATTGAAAAAATAACGCATAAAATAATGTTTATATATATCTTATCATTTAAAAACTCCAACGGTGATATGAACATATTTGGTTAACTCCAACGGTGACGTTTGAGGTAGTCACGGTGAAAGGTTCTTTAAGTGGTGGTTTACGTTGGCGAATGTACTTGCAAAACAATGCATCTGCAATGCATGCTAGCATTTCATACTCAAGTCAGTATAAGACCAATGTTTTGTTATAGTAGAAAACTGATTGAATCATACCTTGGCGGGAAAATCTTCTTGCTTAAATAGAGGGAGTGGTTCATCTTTGTGATATTTGATGAGAAATGTGGATGTTCGTTGAGATCAATCTAAGGTCTAGTGAGATGGGAGAAACAAATATCCTCCAGGTGGAACTCAAATTATCTGATGTGCTGCATAAATGATTTTAAAGGATTCTAAAATTATACTACCTCCGTCTCTAAATATAAGATCTTCTTTAGATTTTTCTTTGCCCCTTTTTATAAGATCATTTTCAAATTTTCAAGGGCATTAATTATTTCGTTACCAACATATCCCTAATTAAAATACATATTTTTTTACAATGTGTAATAAATATTATAGAAAAACAAAAACTCATTTTCTTTATTGAAGGATAAAATTGTAAAGATAATATCAATTATCAACAAATTTAATATCAAAATTTATTTTTTTTAATCTCCACTAGTATCTCAACCGGATCTTATAATTAGAGACTGTTGGAACAAAGTTCACATTGGTGTGTAAATTGAAAATAAAATTAAGTCTCATATTTATTTTATTTATGGTGATTTATTTTCCATCATTTTATAACTGTTGAGTTATGGAGGAATAACTCTAATTGATGGCTACACTAAAAAAAAGATTGCATTTTTTACACTACATCCCTTATGAAAAGGACGGCAAGCTACACAGAGGTCATATGTGATGCATATCATATCTTTTACTAATAAAAGGAAGCTCCAAGATAGCTCATAAGCCTCCATTTTGCCTATGTGGCATGCTTAAGAAAGCTTCTCATATCTAATTGAAATTTGCCCCACAATTTATTTTATGTGTCCATTCATCCTCCAAAGTAATTATCTATATGTTACAATAATAATGGCTACTAATATTTTTTTGAAAAAAAATTAAACAAAAATACTACAATTGATGTTGATAATTATGCATGTGAAAGTTCAAGTGACAAGTAACTTAAATTAGTAGAAAGTGTAACATATAGCATAAATTAATAGTAATAATATATGAAAAGAAATTATAAAAGGAAAATTAATAGATATATGTGCTCCTTCCTCTTTTACACTATCAAACATAAAAAAATAAACCATGCATGCGTAATTATAATTTGAAAAAGTTTACTTTAAATATATATAAACCAAATAAAAAAATTACCCCACAAAAAAGTTTGACCAGCTAAGTAAATAAATTTTATGAAAAAATACTTTAGTTATATTGTGTATTAATTACTATTGTGCTACTATTCTTTTAAAAAGTAAATAACTTTGTCACACCACCCTTTAAACTACCATTCTTTCATATTCTTTAACTCTTATTCCATAACTATGACAAATAAATTTATCATACAAATCCTTTGAAATGTTATCTTTTCACATCCCTAACCTGCATTGTGTGTATAAATATATGATTTTTCATCATCACTTTCCTCAAATAACTATGGGATGATAGCTCTTCAATTTTGTATTATAGGTTCTTTCTCTTTTTCCTCTTGATCTCTTCATCTTTTCACAATTTATTAGTTTCTATATAGCAACTTATGTTTCTCTTACGTTGTGTGAAAAATTTAGACATCTTTATTTTTATTTTTATTATTGATATAATGTTTGTTAGCCTATTTTTCTAACTTATTTTTTAAATTTCTTAATGTAGTAGATATGACAAATTTTTCATGTGAATTAGGAGAAAAGAAGAGAAGAGAATGGAGACTTCTATTTTTATCTTTATTGCATGCTTGATGCTCGAGAAGCCAATGAAAAATGATATAGTTACAAGAAACTGGTGTGACCCTCAATTGCATCGCTTTTCAAGTGTTCTTAAAATTAATCAATACTTTGACATTTTTTTTTTTGTGAAAAATGAAAAGTAGTTCACATGATCATTGTGCAAATGATATTATCGTGGAAGTGAATATACTCCTCTGCTCTCAAGAAAATAATGGACAAGTTTTGGTGATTTTTAGTTGTATATATCACATCTCTTCGTAAAGGTAGTTGTCATAACATTAAAATTTGAAGGTTATTTTTTCTATTATTATTTTATTAATCTCTTAATTTTTATGTCATTTTTTCGTTGATTATGTGCCGTAGAAATCAACCTACCTTTTCTAAATTTAGATATGATCAAAAACATGTATGAGATGGTTCTTCTTCAACAATTTTTTTTTTGTTACTCACCTTTTTAATTTTACATGTATTTTAATGAATGAAACTCAAAAACTGTTTGAATTCAATAGTTACATTTCTACATGTTATACTCTTTAGAAAGAAATAAAATATTTGAAAAAGTTAAAAAATTTCAATACCAACATATGTCACCTTGCCTCTAACAATCGAACAAGTTTGAAGCCATAATTTTTACTTACTGCCATGCAATAATATCGCCTATTTTTTAGCGGAATGATACTAAAATTCTTAAAACAACAAAATCGTCATTTTGAAATACATATAATTTGCAATCACACAATTATGCATTTATATATCAATATATCTTTTGAAGTAACCAAAAATAAAACCACAAACCCATGTTCATTTGTTATTTACAATAAGAAAAATAAATGTATGAGAAGATCAAGTGCCTTATACCAATAATAAATCATTTTAATTTTGTAGCAGAAAATATTTTATATAAGAGAGATGTGTTGTAATTTGATGATTATTATCGAATTACACTAACAAATATCTTAATTATTTATATAAGAATGTTCCGGTTCTTATCAATTAATTGTAAAAAAATGTAATTAAGACTGGATTACAATGTGGAAAAAAATTATACAAATTAAAATTATCTAATTTTTTATCTCGTGCGTAAATACCGCCATATTGTGCTCTTAGATAAATTTGTAATAATAGTTTAGGTTAATGAAACAAAAAATTAGAATTCAAAGATGTTATCATTAAATAGTATGGCAAAAAAAAATCTACACCTAGAAGCAAATGTTTTTGTAAATTTTATATATCAAAATAAATCAAAAAAATTTGGGGGACATAAACATCACAAAAAAGAATTAAACAAATAAAAAATAGTAAACCAAACAACATAATAAAAAAATTTGGACTAATAAAAGTTGGGAAAGTTTGAGAGAAAACTCTAAAAGAAATAAATATATCAATACATAAATTGAGTTTTTGTTAGAGACTTCAAATTGAATAAGAAGACTGTAAAAAATTATACTATTTGATAAGATAGACAAAAGCTAACAAAAAATTTGAAGGGACATAAACTTCAACAAGAAAAAGAAACCAAAAATGATGAAGCAAATAAATAAATGCAAACCAAGTAAAAAACTAAAAAAACTAGGACTTATAAATCCGGGATAAAATCCCACCAAGTAAATATATGAAAAGAAATTTTAAAAGAAGTCAATATATCAACGCAGGAATTGTATTTTCGTTGAACATAAAGACCTTAAATTTCTTAGAGAAAAGTATATTGTTAGGCTATTTGAAACGTAATTTTCAAAGAATGATATCACATCATAAAAAAAAACACCATATTTTAATCATTTTATATTTTCTCATGACCAATATTGTCGGCAAGTACATATATATATATCCCTTAACTCTTATAAAGAGTTAGAATAAAATATTAATGATATATATATATATATATATATATATATAAACAGAATGAATTACGTCTATACAACTACAACTCATATAAAGAAAACTAAGTTCTTATACTATGATTACATTAAATAAAATATTATAAGAGATTCATTGTAAACTATATTATTCATTCTTAAAGGGAAATGTTTATCAGAAGAGATTAACCCTTTAAATGAATCGCAGTTACCTTGAAAGAATTAGTCTTCGCAATAATGCGTGGAAAATATCATTAGTATACAAAAAAAACAAAAATCTGCGATACAAATCAATAAAAATTTCATATTACTAAACAACCTTTTTATTTTTAACATACATTAATATTAAATATAATCATGTTTTAAAATAATATTCATCAATCATTTAACTATATACTATATGTATAATTATACTTATCACAATTATTATTTTAATTTGTTAAAATATTTTAAATATATATTTAATCGAACCCGTGCAACGCACGGGTTTATCTCTAGTTTCAATATGTATGAGTGTTAAATCTTTTGAGATAAATCCTAGTTTTCAATAGAAAGGCTGTGAAAAGAAAATATGTGTAGCCCTGTATATGTTTGAGCACTCGAGACCTTTTCTTCATAAGGTAAGTGAGAATTTTTTGTCTTCCAAAATATTAATCTTGTGCCCTGCTATTATTCTTAACGAGATGAGAATGTTTAAATCAATGGATATAAGGGAAAAACCATAGAGTTTGGCCGTAGCTTTTCTAGTTCTAATTTTGGGACATAAGTCTAATTAAATATATGATTGTAATTAATCATATAATGCTAGCCTTTCCTTTACATTCTTTTTCAACGAGAATTTGTTTAGAATGAGATGAACCTATTTACTTGTGATAGCTAAGAATATCTATCATTTGGCAAATTTTATGTTTAATGTTGTTTGCAGTGGGGTTGTGCTATATTAAAATTAGAATGAAATAGTTTGGTATTTTAATTGATTTCTTCATTTGTTTATGCAAATTAAGAACCTAATTGTTTAGAGAAGAATTGATGTTTATTCTATGTGTTGTGTGATACTAATTTTAGTATTAGTATTGATTTATTTTAAGAGTGATCAAATGTATCACAAGTTCCTTCAAATTGAGTATGGTCTTTGTACCATAATCCCTTTAATTTAAGAATGGTTTTAGTTATCATATGAGAATGGTATTGTAGTACCATTATTGAGTGATATCGTAGTATCAATACAAGTGGTATTGTAGTACCACTGGTTCATAGATTGATATCGTAGTATCAATTCGAGTGGTATTGTAGTATCATTCAAGAAGGTGTAATTCTTGATCGATTTCTATAGTGCAGTAGAAAATCGGTATACAGTTGTAACTGGGCTGTTTTATCCTGGAGGCGGCGTGGTTGATAGTCTGCTTGCACAATTTTGGGCAGTGCCACGAAACGTCTTAAAGAGAGCGACCTAGTCCGCGACTCATCCCAGTAATCTCTTCGGTGGCTGAAAATTATTTTTTACGGTTTTTTAACTTCGGTTACAACAATTTTAAGACGTTTCTTTCTGCCATGACTACCGAAGAAATTACTAGTTCAGATTATAATGTTGTTGACTATGACAAACCATTTTGGTTTGAGGGAATCACTTCAGACATTGGCAACAAAACAAATTATTTTTAAAAAATAATAAAAGAGTTGCTAATGTGTTGAATGATGATATTTCAGTTGTACATAAAATAGATGTACAAGTCGGAAAGGATAAATAAAAAGTCTAAAGAATATATACCTTTGAAAGTCTAAAATCTTGTCTTCTTTTGAAAGAAAAAGATGTAAAGCAAGATCGGAAAAATAATGAAGTGTTTGTTGTCTCGAACAATAACACTAGAAATAGAAACAGATACTTCATCATTTTTGTTGATGACTGTTCAGATTATTCTTTCATAAATGTTATGTAAAAGAAAAGTGAAAAGTGATGTTCTTGACATGTTTCAATTCCATGAGCTGAAATTGAAAATTATTTCAATAAGAAAGTCAAGTAACTTCATTTTGTTAAGACACAAAATATGATTCCCACATTTTTTTTAATGAGAATGAAATTATTCATGAAACAACTGCAACTTACTCTTTTGAGATGAACGGTAAAGCGGAAAAAAAAAATTAAATAAAGAATCCTTTACCGAGGTAGTTGCTACAATCGTTTTAATTTCGGCATTGCATCTCATTAGTGGGGGAAATTTAATTGATTGTTTTGTGCTAAATAGAGTGCCGAAGCACTAGAACAAAATTTCTACTCATGAAATTTTGAAGAGAAGACAATTTAACTTGTCTTATTTTTGAAGTTGGAGTAATTTGGCGTGTGTTCAAATTCTCGACTCCAAGAGAGTTAAACTCACTAGTAGAGCCTATAAATGTGTATTTGTTGATACACAATTAACGTCAAAGCTTATAGGTTGTATGCCTAAATGCTAAAATGATCATAGAATCAAAAAATGTTGATATCTATGAAATTGAATTTCTCTTTAAATTGAGAAATAGTGGGGGCACTAGTGGGGGCATTGTAAATGTTCACATTTCAGTGATTAGAATCAATGATGAGAACATCGAACAAGATGTAATAGAACCTCAAAGAGGTAAGATAGCAAGAGTTGCTAAAAAGTATAAACCTGATTAGATGATTTATAAATTAGAAGAGGATCCAACGAACCTCCAAGAAATTGTCTTTCTTGAATGTTAATTTATGCTGGTAGCCGTAAATGATGAGATGGATTCTCTATGTTGATTTATGGTGGTGGCCGTAAATGATAAGAGTGATTCTCTAGAGTCTATTAAGATTTGAGACTCGACATTTAGTAGACTTGCCTCATGACTCAAATTGAATGGTTGTAAATAAATTTTTTGAAAGGAAAAAAGATCTTTTGAACATTTTTTTCTCCAATCCAAAGAATAATATCCATAAGGCCAAATGGATGTTAAAACTGTTTTTCTAAATAGTGAACTGGAAGAATAAATTTTTATGGAACAACCTAAAGATTTTGTAACTCATGGGCAAGAAAATTAAAGTCGATAAGGTAGATAAGACTTTGCAGAGTCTTAAATAAGCCATAAGAAATGGCATGAATAGTTTGACAATTTGATGATGTCAAATGAGTTTAAAGTGAATGGAAGTGACAAATGTATTTTCTAAAAATGAAAAATAGCATTTGCACTATCAAATGTCTCTAAGTAAATTATTTACTCATGTTTAGAGAAAACATTCATGTTGTGAATGAAGTGGAATCATTGTTGTCTAACAACTTTGATATGAAAGACTTCAAAGAAGTAAATGTAATCTTAGATGAGATTACTAATTCCTGAATGCGAATTTCCTTAAATCAATCTCACTATGAAGAGAAAGTTTTAAAGAAATATGTTTTTTTTTTTAATGCAAACTTGTGTGCATACTATATGATCCTAGTGTAAAAACTATGGAAGAACACTAATAAAAGTGTAAGACAATCAGAATATGAAAGCATTATTGGCATTTGGTATGTCACTGATTGTACTAAACCCGACATTGCATATGTAGTGACATTGCATATATGTCGTGGTACTGTTGCGCAGGTTTGTTAGTAAACCGAATAACGAGCATTGGTGTGCTATTGAGAGATTCATGAGATACCTTAATAGGACCATGAATCTCAAATTTTCTGTTGTACTTGACGGATACAGTGATGTAGATTGGAATACACTATCATTTGATTCCAAAACATCTTGTAGCTATATTTTTATATAGCTAGAGAAATTGTATCTTAAAAATCAAGGAAACAGGTCATGTTGGCTAAGTCCAATATGGAGTCTGATATGATAGCATTAGCGTCAGCTAGTGAAGTAGCAAGATGTTTGCTTGCTATTTGAAATTCCTTTATGGAATAATCTATGATAGATGTGTTGATCCATTGCAATAGTACCGCGGCTATTGCATAAATTGAGAACCGTTATTATAACGGTAAGAGACGTCAAATAAAAAGAAAGCACAACACAATGAGATTGTTAGTCTCTAAAGGTGTTGTAAGAATGGGTCATGTACACACTGCTGAAAGTTTAGCAGATCCTTTGACGAAAGGAATAGCTAAAGAGGAAGTCCATAATACATCCTAGATGATGGGACTAACGCCTAAATGAATTTTTCATGATGGAAACCCAACCTAAATGACTGGAGATCCCAAGAAATAGGTTCAATGGGTAATAACAAGTTGTGAGGAGTTAAAGTTGATCATGCAAATATAAATAAGAGAAGCATGAATCCTGAAAGCAAAAGGATGAGATAATAAAACTCTTAATGAGATCTATACTCTATATGAGTGGAGTACCGAGCTTCAGGAGTACTCTTGATAGACTCACCTATATGAATGTGGAACTTAGGTCGGTTTCTATGGAATTTTTGAGGCGGAATTCCTAGAGCGTTCATGAAACCGGGATACACGTGCAGGGCCATTAAAGCACGGGCTATAAAGATACACCTTAAGAAAAGGTTGTGTGCGGGTTTGAGAAAAATCCGAGATAGAGTTCAAGACAAGTGTCACTCTTACTAAATCGGGCTCTTACTTGCTATGTAAAGGTTCAAGTCATAGACACCTTTGCTTATGCACAATCTTTTAGAATCGTCCTACGATATTTTGGAATTTTCTTTTAAATTCAAGTGGGGGATTGTTGGAACAAAGTTCACATTGGTGTGTGAATTGAAAATAAAATTAAGTCTCATATTTATTTTATTTATTGTGATTTATTTTCCATCATTTTGTAACTGTTGAGTTATGGAGGAATAACTCTAATTGATGGCTACACTAAAAAAAAGATTGCATTTTTTACACTACATCCCTTATGAAAAGGACGGCAAGCTACACAGAGGTCATATGTGATGCATATCATATTTCAATATGTATGAGTGTTAAATCTTTTGAGATAAATCCTAGTTTTCAATAGAAAGGCTGTGAAAAGAAAATATGTGTAGCCCTGTATATGTTTGAGCACTCGAGACCTTTTCTTCATAAGGTAAGTGAGAATTTTTTGTCTTCCAAAATATTAATCTTGTGCCCTGCTATTATTCTTAACGAGATGAGAATGTTTAAATCAATGGATATAAGGGAAAAACCATAGAGTTTGGCCGTAGCTTTTCTAGTTCTAATTTTGGGACATAAGTCTAATTAAATATATGATTGTAATTAATCATATAATGCTAGCCTTTCCTTTACATTCTTTTTCAACGAGAATTTGTTTAGAATGAGATGAACCTATTTACTTGTGATAGCTAAGAATATCTATCATTTGGCAAATTTTATGTTTAATGTTGTTTGCAGTGGGGTTGTGCTATATTAAAATTAGAATGAAATAGTTTGGTATTTTAATTGATTTCTTCATTTGTTTATGCAAATTAAGAACCTAATTGTTTAGAGAAGAATTGATGTTTATTCTATGTGTTGTGTGATACAAATTTTAGTATTAGTATTGATTTATTTTAAGAGTGATCAAATGTATCACAAGTTCCTTCAAATTGAGTATGATTTTGTACCATAATCCCTTTAATTTAAGAATGGTCTTAGTTACCATATGAGAATGGTATTGTAGTACCATTATTGAGTGATATCGTAGTATCAATACAAGTGGTATTGTAGTACCACTGGTTCATAGATTGATATCGTAGTATCAATTCGAGTGGTATTGTAGTATCATTCAAGAAGGTGTAATTCTTGATCGATTTCTATAGTGCAGTAGAAAATCGGTATACAGTTGTAACTGGGCTGTTTTATCCTGGAGGCGGCGTGGTTGATAGTCTGCTTGCACAATTTTGGGCAGTGCCACGAAACGTCTTAAAGAGAGCGACCTAGTCCGCGACTCATCCCAGTAATCTCTTCGGTGACTGAAAATTATTTTTTACGGTTTTTTAACTCCGGTTACTATTCTTATATGTGCTTGAGATTGAGTAGTGAAGTAGAGTATGAGTATGGTACTCTGGTAGATGTCTGGTACTCTGGTATAATTTTTTTTGGAAGATGTTCTGTGCTGAAATGTTCTGCTGGTGTGTATGTTCTGCTCCTGTACTTCTTAACCCTCTGTTCTGCTGGTTAAGATTCGATTAAGATTTGTGGCAAAAAGGGGGAGTAAAATTTGGTATGTTTTGGTTAAGATTCGATTAGTCTGCTGGTTGGTTTGTCTGCACATGCTCTGGTTATGATATGTCTGTAGTGTAGCTAATAGTGTAGCTTGAATGGAGTATGTAGTTGTGTGGCTGTGTGTGCCCTGATATATGCAGGTGTTAAGGGGGAGCTGATTTGTGTTATGCAGGGGGAGATGTTGGACACGATGCTCCAACATCCTATGCATATGTGCAGGGGGAGTAGTTGTGTGAAATGTTGAAGCATTCTATTCCACATCCTATCAGTGTTTATTTTTTCCTGACCATTTAAGGCGACGTAGTTGTTTTTGTGTTCCGTTGTTGCATGCCTCTCTGATAATCTTAAAAGATACATCTTATTCTTTTCTACTGTTCTCCATGAAGGAGTAGTATGGAAACTGTTTTGAAGGATAGCTACTACTGATCTTTATACTTGTGTGTTTATGTTGAGAAAAAGAAATGTAGTTGAAGTATCTGTTTAAGTAGTATCTGTATGGTCATAATTTGTTTTAGCCAAAAATTTGCCAAAGGGGGAGTTTGTTGAGTCTTTGGTTGTTGGCTGCATTTTTGGTAAAATAAACCTTGAAGCAGGATGTGCGATATGATGCCTCAAGCATTGCCTCAAGCATCGTATCATGTTACTGGAAGTGTTACTTGCGCGCCAAGCATGCGCGTTTCCTTTATGCGCGTTTCTCTCTCATGAATCATATCTTGTGCTTTAAGAAAGGTTTTATTTTCTAAACATATTTTTTGTTTTAAAGATTGCTTTAGAAATTATTGTGAAGATTTATTTTCAAAACATATCTAATCTTTTAAGATATGATTTGTTTTTATTTTGTGAGTTGAATATTCTCTTGGATCAGATCTTCTGAACCCCATGTTACCAGCTATTTAAGGAAGGAGCTAAACCTAATTTAGTTAGTTGTTCACGCCGTCTTGTGATTAAAGTCTAGAATTCTAGGTTTTGCGTGTGTGTTTTGTTTGTGAGCCTTTCTTGTGTCTCATTGATGCAAGCTTAGGACTGTGTGTATTGAGTTGTACTGTGTGTGATCCTTCTCCTAAGCTTTGAAGTACGGAGTTAGGACTTTTTTTGGTTATAACACTCTAAGCCTCTAGGTACGAGTGTGTAGTTTTTAGGAGTGTCTCCAAAACTTTTGTGATTTGTGTTATTGAAATCCTTGCTGTCTGTAAGGTTGTAAGGGAGTGAGATGGGATCTCTGATCTAGGAGTTCCTAGGTTGAAGAATCATTGGTAGTGCCTAGGTTATAAGTTGTAAACGGGGCGTTTGCTGAGAACTTAGAACTAGAGCTATTATAGTGATATTCCTTCCTGGATTGGTATCCCCCAGACGTAGGTTCGCCGAACTGGGTTAACAAATACTTTGTGTTCTTTATTTGTTTTCTTTTATTTGCTTTGCATTATTACGTGCTAGATCTGTCACAGTGCTTAGAGCATCGTGGCATCAGAGCAGGCACCCTGCCTGTTTTTAGGGTGAGATTCAGGACCTGAAATCTCTGGCATCATGGAAAAAGACGGAGGATACATGAATAGACCACCTTTGCTCAATGGATCAAGCAACTATGACCACTGGAAATCTAAAATGACTGCGTTTCTGAGATCTATTGATAGCAAAGTTTGGAAAGATGTGTTGACTGGATGGAATCATCCCACTTTTGCTAGCAAGGAAGGTACCTCAGCGGGAGTTCTGAAACCTGAAGTAGAATGGACTCCAGAAGAGGAAACTGCAGCCCACTATAACCACAAGGCTATCTATGCCCTGTTTAATGGAGTAGACACTAGTGTTTTCAAACTCATTAAAAATTGTGTGTCAGCCAAGGAAGCGTGGGAAACATTGCAAACATGTTATGAGGGGACTACCAAAGTGAAACAGTCAAAGATTCAACACCTCACATCCAAGTTTGAAGCCTTGAGAATGAAAGATGATGAGAGCATCCAAGATTTCCACTTGAGCCTTCTAGACATTGCAAATTCCTTTGAAGCCCTGGGAGAAAAAATGTCTGATGAGAAATTGTCAAGGAAACTTCTTAGATCTCTCCCCAAAAGGTTTGACATGAAGGTAACGGAAATTGAGGAAGCACATGACATCTCCACTATGAAGATGGATGAGCTTGTTGGATCTCTCCAAACTTTTGAAATTGTCTTGAATGAGCGTGGTGAGAAGATGAACAAGAGCATTGCTTTTGTTTTAAACATTGATGATGGTAATGATCAAAGTGAGGATGAAGAGGAAGATAGCATAGCAGATGCCATTGCCATGCTTGGCAGACAATTCAACAAAGTGCTGAAAAGAGTTGATCGTAGGAATCGACAGAATGGGCAGAGCATCAGATTCGACATCAACAAGCAACAGAATAGTCTGAAGAAAACCAAGCCTGAAGAAAAGAGCAGTCAAAGCAAGGGTGTTCAGTGTCATGAGTGTGAAGGCTATGGACACATAAGGTCAGAATGTGGAACATATCAGAAAAGACAAAAGAAAGGGCTAACTGTGTTGAGGTTTTTAATTGTTGGCTTCATTTTGGTAAAATAAGCCTTTGTCCAAGATGTTGAATCAAATGTTACAACATCAGAACCTGACGTGTGTGCGCCAGATGGCGGTATCTTTTGTGCGCATATTTTATTTTAAGAGAAGATCTTTTCTCTTTATTCAGTCCTTGCGTGTGCATTAAGAAAGGTTTTATTTTCTAAACAGATCTTTTGTTTAAAGATTGTTTTAGGAATTATTGTGAAGATTTATTTCCAAAACATATCTAATCTTTTAAGATATGATTTATTTTTAATATGTGAGCTGGATATATTCTTGGATTAAATCTTCTGAAGCCCATGTTACCGGCTATTTAAAGGAAGGAGCTAAACCTAGTTTCTTCACCGAAACCGATATACCAAAATGTAGACTTTTAGGGTTTCGTGTCTTTGTAAGCCTTGTGCTTTATTTGTGAGCCTCTCTAGTATCATTTGATACTTTTGTAGGACTGTTTTATTGAGTTGTAACTCTGTATGTTCTCCAAAGCTTTTAAGCATGGAGTATGATTGTTTCTTGTGTATCACTCAAAGCCTTTAGGTAAGAGTGGTCTAGTGTTTAGGAGAGTGTCTCCACCATAGTGTTTGTCTTAACAACAGTGCTGGTTGTACTGTTGAAATTAAGGAGTGAGTTGGGAACTCATACCTAGGAGTTCCTAGGTAGAAGGACATAAGGATAGTTGCTAGGTGATAAGTTGTAAAGGAGGAGTTTGCTGTAAGACTTTGAACTAGGGCTATTAGTGGATTTCCTCCTGGATTGGTATCCCCCAGATTAGGTTGCGGTTGGCGCCGAACTGGGTTAACAAATACTCTGTGTTGTTTACCTTCCTGCTGCTTATTGTTTATATTGTCCATTGTGTTTTACGTTGGCACGATGTTGGAACATCATATACCACATCTGTTGACCAGCGTGCCGGAATTTCAAACTGTTTCTTGGACAGATGAAGACACTGATGAAGAAGGTGAATCAGCAAGACATGTGACTGCCCTTACTGGAACATGTGTTAGTGTTACGGATTGGGAATCTGATGAAGATGAGGATGTGTCTTATGAGGAACTTGCTAGCACTTACAAAGAGTTACTCACTAGATATGAAGAGATGTGTAGGATTCTTGAGAAGCAAAAGAAGACCATCAACAAACTTCAAGCTGAAGTAAACATACAGGTTGAAAAGGCAACTCAAGCAGAAGAAAAAGTCATCCAAGCTAATGTTCAAATGGATGATTTAAGAAAACGTGTAAGCCAGTTGAACTCAGGAACAAATCTTCTTGAAGAAATTCTGGATAATGTACCAAGTGGAAAGTTGAGGTCTGTTGGGTACAACTATTCAAGTCTGAATCAGTATCAACAGAATCCTGAAACCAAGTTTACATCAGCTGAAGATGTATTTGATCCTTCTACTGGGAAGCAGATGCTGAAGCATCATACTCAACATTCTAAAGCTTACCATGTTCCAAAATTTGCTCTTGATCCAACACCTCGTGTGCACAACAGGCCCAAAAATCAGAGGAGATATCGTAGATGGGTGTGTCATCACTGTGGAAAACGGGGACACATTAGGCCTTTTTGCTACAGGCTGTATGGGTATCCTGACCAGAAACCTCAACCAAATGTTGTGCAGAAAGAGGAAGTTATCAAGAAGGAGTGGAAGCCAAAAGGAGAAAATGTTGGTTTAATTGCTCACACATCTCTTAGAGCATCATCAAGGGAAGATTGGTATTTTGATAGTGAATGCTCTAGACACATGACTGGTGTAGAGAAGTATCTTACAAATATGAGACCCTACAAGTCCAGCTTTGTAACTTTTGGAGATGGTGCTAAAGGAGAAATATTAGGAATTGGGGATCTGATCAACCATGGATTACCTAACTTGGAGAATGTTCTCTTGGTTAAAGGTCTTACAACTAATCTAATTAGTATCAGCCAACTATGTGATCAAGGCATGAAAGTCAACTTCACCAAATCTGAATGTCTTGTTAATAATGAAGAAGGACAACTAATGCTGAGAGGCACTAGATCTAAAGACAACTGCTATTTGTGGATGCCTCAGGAAGAAGCCTTCACATCTACTTGCCTGGTCACCACAGAAGATGAAGTTCAACCATGGCACCAGAAATTAGGACATCTCAACCTTAAAGGGATGGAGAAAGCTATGTCAGCTGAAGCCATCAGAGGTCTTCCCAGACTCAAGATCATTGAGGGAAAGGTGTGTGGAGAATGTCAAATTGGAAAGCAAATCAGAATGTCGCATCCAATGTTGGAGCATCGTACAACCTCCAAGGTTCTTGAATTATTACACATGGATCTCATGGGACCCATGCAGGTTGAAAGCTTGGGAGGTAAGAGATATGCTCTTGTGGTTGTAGATGATTATTCTAGATACACATGGGTGAATTTCATTAGAGAAAAATCAGATGCCTTTGATGTTTTCAAGGAGTTGTGTATCCAGATTCAAAGAGAAAAAGGGAAGCAATGTTGTGAGAATAAGAAGTGATCATGGTAGAGAGTTCGAAAATTCCAAGTTTAATGAGTTCTGTTCCACTGAAGGAATTAAGCATGAATACTCTTCTCCAATAACCCCTCAACAGAATGGTGTAGTAGAAAGGAAGAACAGAACCATCCAAGAATCAGCTAGAGTCATGCTTCATGCCAAAAGCATTCCATATCACTTCTGGGCTGAAGCCATGAACACTGTTTGCTACATACACAACAGAGTTACTCTAAGAAAAGGTACTTCCTCTACTTTATACGAACTATGGAAAGAAAGGAAGCCAACTGTCAAACACTTTCATGTTTTTGGGAGTAAGTGCTACATTCTAGCTGATAGAGAACAAAGAAGGAAACTCGACCCTAAAAGTGATGAGGGAATCTTCCTTGGATACTCTACAAACAGTAGAGCATACAGAGTTTACAACTCCAAGACTCAAGTTGTGATGGAATCTGTGAATGTTGTTGTAAAAGACACCCCCTTAGAGAAGAATGATGACATTGATCAAGGTGCACCTGTTATTGACAATGTTGAGCAAGATGTTGGAGCATTAGAACATCCCAGTAAAGAAAAATCTGATGAAAAGACTCTTGAAGAAGATGTTGAGACAAGTACTGAACCTCAAGTCCAAAACAAAGGCCCCTCAGTTCGTGTTCAGAAAAATCATCCCAAAGATCTCATTATTGGGAATCCTGAACAAGGAATAACCACCAGGAGGACAAATGATGTAATTGCAAACTCTTGCTTTGTATCTATGTTCGAGCCAAAGAATGTCAAAGAAGCTCTCACTGATGAAGCTTGGATTGAGGCTATGCAAGAGGAATTGAACCAATTCAAAAGAAGTGAAGTGTGGGACCTGGTTCCAAGACCAGAAAATGTGAATGTCATTGGAACGAAGTGGATCTATAAGAACAAGTCAGATGAGAATGGTACTATTACCAGAAATAAAGCAAGACTTGTAGCACAAGGATACACTCAGATTGAAGGACTTGACTTTGATGAAACTTTTGCACCTGTTGCCAGACTAGAATCCATCAGACTTCTCTTAGGAGTAGCTTGCATTCTCAAGTTCAAACTGTATCAAATGGATGTGAAGAGTGCATTTCTTAATGGATACCTACAAGAAGAAGTGTATGTTGAGCAACCCAAAGGTTTTGTAGACTCAGAACATCCTAATTATGTCTACAAACTAAAGAAAGCTCTATATGGATTAAAACAGGCACCTAGGGCATGGTACGAAAGATTGACTCAGTTCTTGGAAAATCAAGGATACGGGAAGGGAGGGTCTGACAAAACCCTATTTGTAAAAGAGGAAAAGGGAAAATTCATAATAGCCCAAATCTATGTTGATGACATTGTGTTTGGTCGAATGTCGAACACGATGGTCCAGCATTTTGTCAAGCAGATGCAGTCAGAGTTTGAAATGAGCCTTGTTGGAGAATTGACTTATTTTCTTGGCCTTCAGATTAAGCAAATGGAGGACACTATTTTTATATCTCAAAGCAAGTATGCAAGAAACATAGTCAAGAAATTTGGAATGGAGAATGCTACTCACAAGAGAACACCAGCACCTACTCACCTGAAACTAACCAAGGATGAAAAGGGAATAAGTGTTGATCAAAGTCTCTATAGAAGCATGATTGGGAGCCTACTATATCTAACTGCAAGCAGACCAGATATCACTTTTGCTGTGGGAGTGTGTGCTAGATACCAGGCAGATCCAAAGGCGAGTCACTTAACACAAGTAAAAAGGATACTGAAGTATGTGAGTGGTACTAGTGATTATGGAATCATGTATTCCCATTGTGAAGACTCTGCCCTATATGGATATTGTGATGCTGATTGGGCTGGAAGTGCAGATGATAGAAAAAGCACTTCAGGAGGATGCTTCTTTCTAGGCAACAATCTCATATCTTGGTTTAGCAAAAAGCAAAACTGTGTGGCTCTATCTACAGCTGAAGCTGAGTACATAGCTGCTGGGAGTAGCTGCTGGGAGTAGCTGCTCTCAACTTGTGTGGATGAAGCAAATGCTGAAAGAATACAATGTCGAACAAGATGTTCTAACATTGTACTGTGACAACCTGAGCGCCATAAACATTTCAAAGAATCCTGTTCAGCATAGCAAGACCAAGCATATTGATATTCGCCATCATTTCATCAGAGATCTAGTTGAGAATAAAATTGTAACATTGGAGCATGTGGGTACCAAAGAGCAAGTGGTAGATATTTTCACTAAGGCTCTTGCTGCTGTACAATTTGAGAAGCTAAGGGGCAAGTTAGGAATTTGCCTCTTTGAGGAGTTATAGCAGTTAATGAGCTTGAGGCGTGCAACTGTCATTTTTTTTCTTCTTCAACCTATGCTTGCACGCTATCCTAGGAGAATCAAATCAAATTCCTTTTTCCCATTATATGCGGTATGTGTTATCATATGTCCTAACCTCTGGTGTGTGTTATCTGTATGTTTGCATTTATCTACTGATGCATGATCGTTCTGATGGTGGTTACTACTATTCTTATATGTGCTTGAGATTGAGTAGTGAAGTAGAGTATGAGTATGGTACTCTGGTAGATGTCTGGTACTCTGGTATAATTTTTTTAGGAAGATGTTCTGTGCTGAAATGTTCTGCTGGTGTGTATGTTCTGCTCATGTACTTCTTAACCCTCTGTTCTGCTGGTTAAGATTCGATTAAGATTTGTGGCAAAAAGGGGGAGTAAAATTTGGTATGTTTTGGTTAAGATTCGATTAGTCTGCTGGTTGGTTTGTCTGCACATGCTCTGGTTATGATATGTCTGTAGTGTAGCTAATAGTGTAGCTTGAATGGAGTATGTAGTTGTGTGGCTGTGTGTGCCCTGATATATGCAGGTGTTGAGGGGGAGCTGATTTGTGTTATGCAGGGGGAGATGTTGGACACGATGCTCCAACATCCTATGCATATGTGCAGGGGGAGTAGTTGTGTGGTTGAAGCATTCTATTCCACATCCTATCAGTGTTTATTTTTTCCTGACCATTTAAGGCGACGTAGTTGTTTTTGTGTTCCGTTGTTGCATGCCTCTCTGATAATCTTAAAAGATACATCTTATTCTTTTCTACTGTTCTCCATGAAGGAGTAGTATGGAAACTGTTTTGAAGGATAGCTACTACTGATCTTTATACTTGTGTGTTTATGTTGAGAAAAAGAAATGTAGTTGAAGTATCTGTTTAAGTAGTATCTGTATGGTCATAATTTGTTTTAGCCAAAAATTTTCCAAAGGGGGAGTTTGTTGAGTCTTTGGTTGTTGGCTGCATTTTTGGTAAAATAAACCTTGAAGCAGGATGTGCGATATGATGCCTCAAGCATCGTATCATGTTACTGGAAGTGTTACTTGCGCGCCAAGCATGCGCGTTTCCTTTATGCGCGTTTCTCTCTCATGAATCATATCTTGTGCTTTAAGAAAGGTTTTATTTTCTAAACATATCTTTTGTTTTAAAGATTGCTTTAGAAATTGTTGTGAAGATTTATTTTCAAAACATATCTAATCTTTTAAGATATGATTTGTTTTTATTTTGTGAGTTGAATATTCTCTTGGATCAGATCTTCTGAACCCCATGTTACCAGCTATTTAAGGAAGGAGCTAAACCTAATTTAGTTAGTTGTTCACGCCGTCTTGTGATTAAAATCTAGAATTCTAGGTTTTGCGTGTGTGTTTTGTTTGTGAGCCTTTCTTGTGTCTCATTGATGCAAGCTTAGGACTGTGTGTATTGAGTTGTACTGTGTGTGATCCTTCTCCTAAGCTTTGAAGTACGGAGTTAGGACTTTTGTTGGTTATAACACTCTAAGCCTCTAGGTACGAGTGTGTAGTTTTTAGGAGTGTGTCTCCCAAACTTTTGTGATTTGTTTTATTGAAATCCTTGCTGTCTGTAAGGTTGTAAGGGAGTGAGATGAGATCTCTGATCTAGGAGTTCCTAGGTTGAAGAATCATTGGTAGTGCCTAGGTTATAAGTTGTAAACGGGGCGTTTGCTGAGAACTTAGAACTAGGGCTATTATAGTGATATTCCTTCCTGGATTGGTATCCCCCAGACGTAGGTTCGCCGAACTGGGTTAACAAATACTTTGTGTTCTTTATTTGTTTATTTGATTTGCATTATTACGTGCTAGATCTGTCACAGTGCTTAGAGCATCGTGTAGCCCATCGTGCATAGCGTGTCAGGAATTTCATTTAGGTTCCTGAAAATGTAAACAACAAGAAGGGCAACATTTACATGGCTCGTACAAGCCCCACAAATGTACTTGCTGCTTACTACAACCAATTTCAAAGAGACTTTTCTCTTTTTCTCAAGTGTCGTGCAGAGGAACTAATTGAAGGGGGTCGCATGATGCTAACATTTTTAGGAAGAGAAAGTGACATTATGTATAGCAAGGAATGTTGCTACATTTGGGAGCTTATGGTCGTGGCCCTTAATGATATGGTCTTAGAGGTAGATTGTGACATCTTAGTTAAATATAAGGCTTAATTAACAAGTCATATGACATGCCATTTAAAATATATTAAATCACAATTTTTAAGTATAAAAATCTGATTGAATGGTCAAAATTGAGTGCTTTTAAAATATGGGTACTAATTTCGTGAATAAGTATAAATAAGGGAATCAAAACTATAATTAAGCCTAAATATAATTTGTGTTATTTACTTTTGATGTTAATTTGATCATGTGTCACTACCTGAAATTTCTCAAAATTTGAAAAATAAGTATAATCTTAAATAATATATACTCAAGATAATTACATATGAATGAAGAGCAATAAGTTGTGCTACTAAACCTTTTTGTATAGCAAAATTAATTTGAAATATATAAATCAAATTGATCACTAGATTAATAATTTGAATTTTCTTTTTGTGCATAGGGAATCATAAAAGAAGAACAACTTGATACCTTCAACATCCCTCAATATACACCATCTCCATCCGAAGTGAAATTGGAAGTTCTTAAAGAAGGGTCATTTTCCATTGATCAATTGAGTGTTTCTAAAGTGAATTGGAATGCTGTTGACAATTGGAATGCTTTTGAACATGAGTCTCAAATGTCTAAATCACATAATGATGGTTCATACAATGTCACACAATGCATGAGAGCTGTTTCTGAACCTTTGTTGATTAGTCACTTTGGTGAGTCTATTATTGAAGAGCTTTTCAAACGATATCAAGAAATCTTAAATGATAAGATGTCCAAGGAGAAAACTAAGTTTATCAATGTCACCATATTATTGACTCGAAAATCCTAAGAAAAAAAATGTATTTATGGTTTATAAATGCCATTAGCACAAACTATTTAGAAAGTTGTGGTGTATGGTTAGTTTGTATTGTTTGTCAAGTTAACAATTTGTAAGAAAATGTTGCCCTGAGTCATAGCAACATTTATAATATGTCCTAAGTCGTATAATAAAATTTAACTGTTTTTGCGTCACAAAAAAGAAAGGTCGTATAATAAAATTATTTATGCCGTGATTATGATAATATTTCAATGTTATATTACTTATTTATCTTTTCATATTGTCAAATATTTAGTTATGAGTTATAATTTTATAAAGAATGAAATTATTTGACATCGTTGAATTTGTGTTGTGTACTTTATATGTAAATATGTAATACTAAATGAGTATAGTTATTGGAAGCAACAAATATGTACGATATATATTTTCACTTTAATTTGTTTATTCATCTTTGTTTAGTATTCTAGATCTTCCCTATTAATGACAGTAGCTAAGTGTTATTGTTGAGTAATGTGCTATATCATAAATGCTAGTATTGTAGAAGCATGCATCTAGACTGTTGTTCATATGAGATTGGCTAAATTATAAAGCTGAAACAATCTGTAACAACTTGTGCACAATCAAGATGTGCAGTAAACACCAATAGTTATATTAATAGAGAGAATATTAGTTATTCAAGATTGTATAGGCATGAACCTGAGTGGATTCCTCAAGTATTTGTACTCTATGCGTGTACTACTGCAATAAGTGTTGAATTCATTTTTTTTTTACTATTTTTTCTCGTCCAAAAATTCGATTTCAATAGCTCTAACTTACTATTCTTACAAGTTGTCAATGAGAGATTAACAATGACAGAAAATTGTGTTGTGTGCCTATTGATTTCAATAGCTTTAACTATACCTGCAAGTTATCAATGAAAGAAAATTGTGTTAAGTTGTGTGAAATTTTTGATAGAATTTGGAATATTGGTGCAAATTTTTCATCTAGATTGAAAAGTGAAACACTAATGAAATGAATGTCACAGTTATGTTGAGTTTAAAAAATTGAATTCAATGATAAGACATACCAGCCCAAACATGGACACTATTTGCATGTTTTACAAATTACAACAAATTATCTCGATCTTTTTGCCAAGGTTTGATCTCATTGTGTATGCCAAATTTACATTAATCAATTTGGATATTTTTCACAAGCATTATAGCAATGCATATTTTTCAAATTGGAAGATTCTTTTTGTACTTGCAGAATTTCCGGTCTCCATATTTCTAGAAAATTATAGCAATGCATCCAATGTGGGTGGAAAACCTTTAAAAATAAAGTCTTTCCATAAAAGTATAAGTGATGCTT
This sequence comes from Trifolium repens, assembly GCA_030408175.1. Taxonomy (NCBI): domain Eukaryota; kingdom Viridiplantae; phylum Streptophyta; class Magnoliopsida; order Fabales; family Fabaceae; genus Trifolium; species Trifolium repens. The sequence continues at coordinate 26,933,630 of CP125841.1, read as the reverse complement.
GTTTACATCCAATTTTAACCGAAAGTTTTAATCTTTTTTAAGAAAAATGTAACAAACATATCAATTAATTATTAGCTAAATCATCATTCTCTTCAATTTATAAGCTATGTAGTCTCTAAAGTATATTACATTTGTTAATAACTTAATCTCTGCAACAAAAAAGAAAAAAAAGACTTGGTAAAAAACATGTTATAGAGAACTTATTATATTTATATAAATTAGAGACTAAATTAAGTAAAAGACGAATTTTATTATTTTTTTAAGAAGAAATATCAAAATTAAAGATCATTTACGACCAAGTTTATTGGTTTGACCTATGATCAATTATCTATTTAATTTGCATTATTTAGGTTTATAATAAATAAAAATATCAAGCGAGAGGAGAGGGCAAATCATTTGTAAGTTGAGACTGCATGTGTAAAAATATTTTACACCGTCAGTGCATAGCAATTACCTTTGAAAAATTTTTAAAAAAAAAACTTGCAATCACCCCAAACAAGTCTATATCATTTTAAGTGGTATCCTATTTCTGTAAAAAAAAAAGTCTATAAGTTGATAAAAGATTTTTGTAAAAACAAAAAGTTGATAAAAGATGAAGTTTCCAATTCAATGAAATTTAAGAGAGAAATTTAAGAGAGAAATTGCAGTTAAAAATCAGAGTATATTCAGTCAACAACAAAAAAATCTAAGCATCTTCAGTCAACAACAAAAATATCTAAGGCTATGTTTGGATTGGTGGTATTGGATGGAATGGAATGGAATGGAGTGATAAATAATTAGATTCCATTGTTTGGGTTTGCAAAAAATGAATGGAATGGAATGGAACACAATGGAACTCATTCCATCCAATACCATCAATTCCTTCAATTTTTCATTCCCCTCAATTTGGGGTGTATGCAATGAAATAAAACTTTATATTTAAAATATTACTTTTTTGCCCTTATCTAGGTTTATCACTTTTCTCATGCTTATTTTTTCCTTTCATCTGATATAACTGTTCTTGCTTATATATGCCTTATTTTTTGCTTCGTTGCCGATCTGTTTCTTTCTTGAATCTAGATGTTATTGCATGATTTTTTTGCAAAGTTTCAAAGATAAAGGAAAGGTATAAGCATGTGTGTATTTTTTTTTGGTGCAATAGCACGAGTGTATGCGTAATCCAAATATAAAAATAACAGTATCATTTTTTTTTTTTAAGCAAAAAATAACAGTATCATATATAATTAAAATTAGTAGTTTTCTTATCTTATATTATTAAAAGGAGAAAGCTTTTCCAGTTTGGTTTGTGGCTAATATATAATGTGTTTTAATTGGTCTTTTTTTTCTGTTAAATTTTTACTCGCACATATAATAGTTTTTCTACCCAAATATTTAATTTTGAAGGAGATAAGATTATAATGTTAATATATTTTATATAATAATATTTTTTAAATAAAGGTAAAATTGGAATAAAAATATTACAACTTATTCCATTCTGTTCACTTCCCAAATAATGGAGTGGTAATTTTGTTTCATTCCATCACTGAATATCCAAACAATGGAACGGAATTTATGTTCCATTCCGCTCCACTCCATTCCATTATATTCTATTCCGCTCCGTTCCATTCTATACCATCAATCCAAAGATAGCCTAAGTATCTTTCCCCTTATCCCAATTATGAATAAACTCATTCAAGAATTGAAATAATTTACCAATGCTTCTCTACGCCGTACATAAACTGAACCAAGATACACACTACAATTTGGCTATCACAAATACATCTAAATGCTCATTGCCCGCTGATAATTAAAATCATCAATTAAACATAAAGAAAGGGCTTATTAGTTATTACATATAGAAATAGGAGACGGGGAAAGGATAATATAGGTTGTATCTGATTTAAAATTCATGAGAATTATAAAATGGAAGTTTGTATCGTACAGTCTGCTCTCATACTCTGGCTGAACACACCCTACGCCTTAGCCCTGAGAATGAAGAGATAAAAAGTTAAAACAGCTTACTGTCAAAAAAATAAGTTTTTTTTTTGAAGAAAAGAAGTTAAAACAGCTTATTGGCAACTATATAGTATATATATACTATTAACATGAAAATACACTAACCCGTATATTTGATAAATTTAAAAATTCAACCCGCAACATGGCCATCAGAGGCTACGGTAACAGAGACCACAGGGAGAAAGGAAGACCAACATGGTCACCCGACAAACAGAACCAAAATGAGAAAGGAAGAAGGAAAACATTTTATTTATAACAGGGAATTTCACACGGTAGCTAATTATGTTTTCAGTAACCTCCGCAGATTTTTTTTTTTTCATTTCCAATAGTTAAATTTTCCATTCATTTTACATCTGCATAACATAAAAAGCAAATGTATAGTGGTGTTCCAGTGAGAAGGAGTTCATAGGCTTTGGTTTATGGTCTGTAATGTGGGTAATGACTAATGACTGATATGTTACCGACACCAGAAAACAATTGGCTGTTAAAGATTGTGTTTCACCTCACAACTTCCCACATTCCTAAAGAGAAAGAAATGGCACGGGAAACAACTTACATGAGGGCTATAATTGATACTACCTCTGGTTCTTTTTATAAGAGACAACTAAGTCAAGAAAAATTTATGTATCTTGATTATAATATAGTCCAGATACATCAATTTTTGCTGACCCAGTTGTCACTTATGAAAAGGACTGGAGGGAGTAATTTGCTTTCAATCTTAGGTAAAAATGACAATAATGATTCCATGTCAAATCACAAGAGATTAAAAAGTCAATATACAGGATACCCTTTGTTTTTTCAAGAAAGAGAGAACCACAAAAAAGCGGAGCACAACATAAATACAAGAGGGGCTGATGCTTAATAAAATAGCAAGTATCATTTTACCAAAAAACAACATAGCAAGAATCATATATTATATTTTATCATCAAATGCTTGGACTTTTAGCAGACCAACTAACCTTTCAATGTAACAGTCGTCCTCTGTATTAACAAGAATGGCATCACCGGCTACAATGTGAGGCGGAACCTGGAAGATGTTGATCATATGGACAAACAAGACATAAGCACTTGGCATTACCAGCAACAGATATTGGATCAATTCAATTTAATTCAAATGAAAATAATTTAAAGCAGAGATACCGTCATATTTTTTTCAAATAATCAAATCATTAGCCATATTGATTTTGTTGCAACACATAGGAATATTGTAAATATGTTAATAATATCTTGTAAGTACAGTGATTATGATATTTCGAGTTTCTTATAATTATTTCATGTGTATATAATAGAGCCTCCTTGTGCTCTATATATAGTTGAGAGACATCATTTTCACTTCGCTTTACATGAGCAATCAAAGTTAGATGAGCCAGCTATATCTCGTGACTCGGCCAATCGGTGAATGTTTTTCCCAAAAATCATGTTTCTACTCCAACCCTTAGATTCGATGTTGTGTTCTCCCTACAACAATTTGAGAAGCTTCTCCGGTCACTATCTGGCACTTTTTAGCCACTGCACTCTGGCAATTATCTGGTCAACAACAGTATAAGGATGTGGTTGAAGTCTATGCGGGGGACTTTTTGGGCCTGGGTCAGATGGTTAGGTAACTAGTAGTAGTAGAATACAGAAACCGCCAGGGCTACAACAATGATGGTCCAATGTTGTTCATTGCATTATTGAGGGGATAATTATATAGTTATAAGTAGCTAATGCATATTCTTACTCATTGGCTCAATTTTTTAATTTTTCCAAAATTATATCATGTACACAATATATACGTTTGAAAGGAAATAATTATAGACATCTTACACTGAGCATATTTCACTGAGATTTTGCTAGGTATCCCCCTAAAATGAGGGTAAAATTTCAGGGATTGGATTTTTATGCCTTTTCATATCAAACTCTTCAAATTATTCATCTCATTTTTAGGAGGACACCAAACTGATCCCATGTATAATAAGTATTGTGAAAGAAATTCCTACACAAAAACAGTCTCAGACTTTTTAAAAAAGGTCTCAAATAAATATCACTTGTAACTTTTACATGAAAAGATAATTAGATTTCCATGGTCAGTTGCACATCTGAATGATTTTCTAATTAATTATTTATGCTACTATATAAACGCAGAAGGAAAAAGAAATAATCATTTGACTTACTTCAATCGTAGGGCCATGGTCCAGTATTACCTTTTTATTCCTTAAATCAAGGAGGGGAAAAATCAGTACAAAAAATTAAATTGAAGGAAAATTATAGAGAAACTGGAGCCTGGAATGTTCCATCTCAGAACAAGAGGAAGAAAATAAAATAAAAATGCAAAGGTACGAGATCAAGTTCTTTTTCTAAATCCAATAAGGAGAAAACTATGTACCTCGGAGTGGCTGCAATCACTTCCTTGACAGTACATATTACACGTTTTGGAACTGATGCAGATAAAGGTTTGTCTTCATAAAATTGTACCTTAACTTTCATTTCATCTGTCAAACGGGAAATATAATAATTAATTAATAATACTTCTATTACTAATTATATCCATGAAACTAAAGTTTGCTACTTGGTGATTATCAGAAGGTAAAATAATTTCCTTGCAAAGAAAAGTATCGACATAGGAGCAAGTACAGTGAGAAGATAGGACAAGCTCCTTCAAACAATAACATTAAGTGAGAATAAAACGAGAGGGGGAGGGAGGGCAAACCTTGAAGACATAAAAAAGCAGGAAACAAACTTATTCCATAAATGCAGAATGACAGGGAGAAGCTAAAAATGCAGAGTGACACCATATACATACAGCAGAGAACAACAAAAAGCGTAATTAGAACACTATACGGACTAACTAGAATAAACCTTGAAATATTACGCATCATTGATCATGGATGCATCAGATAAAGAAACTCACAGAGAAGATACTTACGTAGCTATAATGCATCGGATAAATAGATCCACAGAGGAGATAATTAAGACTTGAGAAACTATGAGAAGTAGACATAACACCGGAGCACTTAATCGGCTAGGGTAAATCGCAATTGAGAAAGATTAAGTAGCAAAGGAAATTCAGGGAAACACTCGGGCACCAGTCATGACATTGATTATGTGGGGCATTCACGGTAACACATAGCAATAATAATATCAGAGTTGATGACAAAACAAGAAAATGATTAGTGGTGCACTAGTAATTTATTGAGACAAGGATGCTAAGTATGACAATTAAGCATGGTTGAAAACGTTAAATTTAATCCACCTCGTATCAGTGATAATAAAAGAACAGTGATCATGGGTAAAATTTAAAAGCTGATAATAAAAGAACAGGGATCATGGGTAAAATTTAATCCACCTCGTATATATGAACCATTCTTGCCAAACAAGTCTTTGGAAACTTCAATTTGATCCAACGTATCAGTGCTGACCAAAATTAAATGGAGAAACCACATTAATAAAACTATGTTCCCTAAGACTTTCTTGCACCCAACAGCATAGAATGATATACCGACGGCGGAACAGGACGAAAGATGTAGGAACTCACTCCATTAATACTACAGTTCCATCTTGATCCGTGCACATGTACATGAAAGTCTTTTCCTGAAGATAGGCCTCTGCAAAAATTTGAAAACTTGTAAGCACGGAAAAGGATAGTGGTCAGCTACCAGCAGGTGTGAAATGTCCTAGCACATCATTAATCAGAAAAACAAAAATTGTCCCAAATCTTATCATTCAACTTAAAAGATGTAATTGTAGAATATGTATAACTGAAAAGACTTCATACAAATTCATTTGGATCCACAGAAGGGAGACACACTGTTAGAAACTTGTGAAAGATTTGAACACACCAAATAAAACAGACAAAGAAAAAACATGATTGTATTGAATGGCTGAATCACAAACAAAGAATAAAGGAGATTATACTTTCAAGGGTTTCCCACTCAGCAAAAGGTTTTCTATTTCACAACCAAACCCCTACTATGTTTAACAAACTAACAAATGTACCATCCTCTCTTCCACCCCGATCCTGTTATTTAATCTAATTTTGTAAACCTGGCAGTCTTAAATGCCCAACCACTTCACTGTATAACTATTCTAACTAACTACTCTAGTGACCCGGTAATATATTCTTCTGTTTTTCATTGCCCTTGGAGGAGTGAGTCAAACATAAACAAATTAAAGAATCCTGGACATATTATTCACAACTAAGTAAAAAATCTCGACACAGATAAACAAAATATATAATCATTATCTTGCACACAAAATTGCATATGAAATATTACATGATACAGGTACATACTTTCAACATCCTCATCAGGGCCCATTCTTTGTGATACCTTGGTTCCCTGGAGAAGATCACGAAGTTCGACCTATTGTCAGAAACAGCTACAATTGTCAGTTAGGAATGGAGTTAAAAGTAAGAGTCCAGAATTTAAAACTTATAATGCACAACTATATCCGATTGCAATAGCACAAATAAGAATAGGCAATTGAACAAACCACGCAAAATGACATTTTATTTAATCATTTCCCATTCCACGGTTGGCAAATTAAAACGGATTGACAAATGCCACCGTCCAAATATCACAATGCCATTTAACTAGGGTTTCTTTTTGGATAACACCATTTTAAACGCAACAAAATAAGAATAGTAGGTTAAAATAAAACCTGAATCAACAGTCTTACAAAAACATCATTACTTAAACAAATCAAACAATATGACCCTTTGACATCCTGTATTAACATCCATGTTAAAGGTATGAAAAGTCGTGCATTCATCCGTTATTAGCAAGCAATGAGACTGCTTCATGGAAAACTGGTTTCCTATCAATTATGTGTTATTAGCAAACAACTTAACAGATACATCTCTGATCTCGAACATTTGGCTCAAGCCAGAAAATCTACACAATAATTAAAATAAATCTTTCTGGTTACGCATATATATGGTTTCATTATTTACAATAATTTGTTAGTCATTGAGGGTTTATAACAAAATAAGATGTGTCAGTGTGTGCATGTATACTAAGCGATAGAGATGGAGAGAGCAAAATTATGACTACACAAGTACATTGTTATCGTTTATATATCAAGTAAGAGTAATTTTTATTGTGAGAGATGAGAGGGTTAAATCATAACCGTTGGATAAATCTTTCCTATGCTACTTAATTTTTATAACTGTAGGTAATCTTTTCTTTTCAGCACCTTCATCTTCTACCTTATGCCGTTATTCTTTCGCCATCTCGCCTTAAATGTTTTTTTTTCTTCTTTCAGATTTTAGTTTTGGTGCTTATCATTTACTGTGTTGTGGATTTATCTCTTGCTCTCTTGCGTATCACTCTCCCTCTCTCAAACTAGAGAAATGAGGAGAGCTGCTAAATTGAGGAATCCTAACACTCTCGCGTCAAAGGAGAATTAATAAATTGGTATTTTGCCCTTTCAATTTCAAACAAAAACAAATTAATAAAAAAATAAAAAGCTGGCCAATTCAAAATAGGATTGTGTATGATTTACCATGAAACCAAGGGTGTATACTAGATTCATGGTATTCACATTCACTGATTGAAATTGAGGAAAAAGTTCTATGTGTAGAGTAGGTAGTGTGGGCGGAAGGCATATTATTATAAAAAATATAGTAACAATTCTTTTAAAATACAAATTGCATATTATTATTCGGTATTATTCACTAAGCCAACTCTGTATAAAAGGCAATATACACTGCATTTCAAAAACTAATAATAATCGATGAAAAACTATCAGCTGATAAATAATGATAGAGAACATGTAATCTTGAAAAACAAAACCTTGATTGTGGCTTTTCCTCTTCCTTCATGAGAGTGATCTACTTTAAGAACCTGAAGCAGATTACATAACACAAAAAAACAGCATTGAATAACATGATTGAATTGAATACATAACAATCAACAACAAATTGAAATCAATCAAGCAAGCAATTAGTTCATTACCTCATATATTCGCCCTGGAAGCAATCCATCACAATATAAACACAAAGCAAATTTGTGAGTAACAATCATGCAACTGAATAAGCATATCAAATTGAACCAGAAGATACAGTAAAATTCAATAATAACAGTATAAAACAAAGAAACCTTGTTTTCCGATGGTATTTCCGACTCTGATCTGCAGCGGAAGAAAAACTACACAGTGAAAAATCTGTAAGAAAATTAATCTAGATTTAAAACGGTTAAAGTTAAAAGATGCGTACATCAGAAGCGTGGACTCTGTTTCCACGTCGTTGAATGGTGGACCATGGAGTGGTGAACGAGTTGGTGGCGGTGGAATGAGCGGAAACAGAAGTGGAAGAAGGTAGTGATGAGTTTAGCGGAGAGGTATAAGAATGAAAATAGGATGATGATGAAAGTCTGAAGAGAGAATTGAAGGTGGAATTGCAGAGTTTGAGCTTGTGCCTCATTAGAGCTTGCATTTTCTTACTTGCGCCGGAACAAACACAGTCACAACTCAATTCACAAACCTTGCGCCTACACATTAATCAATGGTGTCAAAAAATTAAATTACAATATCATTAGTTTTTGTTAAATATATTTTTCAAAGATATCTCAAATTTAAATTATTTTTTTCTTTCACCTCGGTTTAATCTGGTTTGAGACTTCGGAGTCAGTTTTGGCTTTGAGTGATTTCAGCCTCTTTCGATCATAGTTGCACGGATCGACCAAATTTTGATTTTAATTATTATATAAAATTTCAGTAACTTTGAGGATCCGTTTGATTTTATGGAAAGTAAAAAGAAGGGAAAAAATTGCAGAAATCAACGAATAAACATAAACTAATTTTAGTTGAATTTATTCATTGATTTTTATAAAAAAAAAATTCTCCCTCTTTCTTTCCATCATACCAAACAAACAGACTATTAATCTTCAAACATTTCATGTCATGATTTTTAGTCATTCTTTTCAGTCAACTTGTGTATATTATTCGAAACTTTAAATTTTTCTGCAGTCACGTTTAGTACATTATAGGAATTTCTCTTGTAAAATTTTAAATTTTATTAACAAGGGATGAATTTAATATGAATTTTTTAGTTTTTTGCGCATAAAAATTCATAAATACTAATTTATCTTATGTTAAAAAATCCTAAATTTTTATGGGAGAGGTATTTTTTTTTCGGATGAGGTTCTTATAATATTATAAACATTAATACAAGAAATCATTTAAAAATGTGAAAGTATACAAGATTTTGATTAAAATAAGGACCAAAAGTTATAACCGAGAATATTTAATGACCAAAATTTGCAATTTTTTTTATAAGGACTAAAAACAAAATTCCATATATTTATAGGGACTGACAACTTATTTAACCCTTATGTTTTTGGTATTAAGTATTAACCCTATATTCCAAGGAAAGGAGACTCGATAATCTAAAATTCATTGCATTTTGAAATAAATAAAGTATGATTAAAAACTATTTCCATCAACTATGGAACTTGGATCCCAAACAATTTGTCCCGAAGAGATTTCATTAACCACTTAAATAACCACTTAAATAGAATGTCTTCCGTTAAATTACATTATTAAAACAAAGGGGGAATAATTATGCAAATTCTCCATGAAACAAGGGTCACTTGAATTTTAGTCCATGTATTTCTAAATTCTTTTAAGGCTTAATCATCATTTTTGTCCCTGTAAGTTCGTGATTTTTTTGTTTTAGTCCCTGTATATTTTTTTGTTGCAAATTAGTCCCTGTATGTTTAAATCTTTTGGTTTTAGTCCCTTAAAACTAAAATTCGCAGGAAAATCCGCAGGAAACCAACGAATTTTCCTGTAGATTTTCCTGCGGATTTTAGCTTTAGGGACTAAAATAAAAAAGATTTGCACATGCAGGGACTAATTTGCAACAAAAAAAGATACAGGGACTAAAACAAAAAATTTATGAACTTACAGGGACGAAAATGATGTTTAAGCCTTCTTTTAATTTGAGATTGTGCAGGGACTAATTTGCAACAAAAAAAGATACAGGGACTAAAATAAAAAATTTATGAACTTACAGGGACGAAAATGATGTTTAAACCTTCTTTTAATTTGAGATTGCAATTTTTAATCATTTTTATTTTGGTATTTTAGTGGGTATTTTTGTTGAAGTGACGCATTTTTTATAACGTGTCACAACTAATTGTATTGTTCATTCATACGTTGACTAAAAAAAATTCATGAAGTAATGACAAACATATCCTAATAAATCCTTCACCGTCAACCTTCAAACCCAGAATCACAAAAACTCATAATTCCTTTCTCGCGTCTTGTCATCTGACACCATTCGCTTTACACTTAACTTAAATCTCATCTAAAACTCAAATCCAAAAACATAGACTCATCAATAAAATCACAAAAAGTGCAGGTTCTTCTTTCTCCCTTCTAGATCCGTAATTTGATGAAATGTGTTCAAAGCAACAAAAATACGAACAAATAGTAGATCTAGTGATGATGAATTTGTTAAAATTAGAACTATTTTCAAATGCTAATAGTGCTTCAGATGATTGAATAGAAATCGATCCAGACCTTCGTAATTTTAGGGAGAACGACTGGTCGATTTCTTGATTAAGAAAAAATGATCGAAACTTTGATTAATAAGAAAGGATGGGGCTAAATCTTTTGCTTAATTTGCTTAATTTGTGTGGTTCGTTAAATTTATGGGTTTAGATTTTGGATTTGCAGGATAAAGAATGAGAATTGCTTTAGATCTTTTATTTGGCAATGTTTGGACACAAATATAACACTGCAATGTTCAAATCTGTTGCAGATTTTATATACTTATACGTGCAGGTACGTTTTTTATACTCCGTATATATTTATTCAACTCTTACCAATTGGATTCACATCTCTCAAAGAAATTTATACGAACAATATAAACTTTCTTTTTCATTATCTATTAAGCTATTCAAAACATGTTGCCTTGTGTTCATAATGAATATGATGTATCCAACAAACAATCAATTTCAAAGTACCCAACAACAAATCTAATTACGTAAAATAAAATCAATTAACAATATTCCCAATCTAATTCAAGGTTTTAGCGGCGCAGTTTGTTGTCTGTCTACCTTTTGTCCAAATATAATTATAATATATATAATATTTCTTTGCATTAACAATATTCGCAATCTAATTCAAAGTTTCTAGTAACAATAATTGAATTCAAGGATCGATTAATACATTAATATTCTAAATTCAATTCAAACTTACCAACAACAAATCAACGATAATTCAGCTCAATTTCAATGGGAATATTACGACAAGAAGGTTTGGTTTTAATGGAGAATGGATAGAGTCGACGTGTGCTTATTTTTGTTCAATAAATATGTCAGTTCTCGTGAATGGAAGTTCAACAAAAGAAATTAATATTCATAGTGGGATCAAACAAGACAATCATTTGGATCCTTTTTTATTTTGGTTGGCGGCGTAAGGTTTTAGTGGTGTCGTGAGGAGAGTGGTAGAAGTGAATTATTTTAAGGGCAATAAGAGGAGGTTATCTCTCATCTTCAATATGTGGATGACACTCTTTGTATAGGGGAAGCGTCGAGCAAAAACTTGTGGACCTTGAAAGCATTTTTTAGGGATTTTAAAATAGCATATTGAGATTAAAAAGAATGCAGATTACCATTTATGTATCTTGGTCTTTCGGTTGGAGCACGTCCAAAAATCTCATCGACGAGGGAGCCTATGTTAAATCAACTTTGGAAAAAAATGTTTTCATGGCGAAATAAATATATTAGCCCTGGTGGGGGATTGTGTTGTTAAATGCGGCTCTCAATTCAATTCTGATTTTTCTTATCTTTTATGAAGATTTCAGGTCAAGTTTTGAAAAAGATGGTGAGGATTCAACTAGAGTTTTTATAAGAGGTGTTAAAGGTGGAAATGAGATTAATTGGATTAAATAGGGTGTGGTGTGTCAAACAAAATCAATGGAGGTTTATGAGTGCGGTATATGGTGACGAATCTTAGCCTTCTAGCTAAGCATGTTCAGTTTGACCTTAAATATGCATAAAAACGCTTCAAGGTGGTGGAAAGATCTCTGTAATATAAAAAAGGCGGTGGAGTCTTGAAATTGGTTTTGGAAAGTGTTGGTGAGAATGGTCGGCAATGGTATAAAATTTCATTTTTTGAAAGGACAGTTGGTTAGGGGTCTCCTCTTTGTGTTATGAGGTTGTTTTATTTATCAGAGCAAAAGGAGGCGACATTGAGAGATCCATGTGTTCTAGAACGTGACCAACAAGTATGAGAGTTCGAGTGGAGGAACAAGTGATAAGGATGAGAGAGAAAAGTTGGTAGGAGTTAATTTGTCTTCGAAATAAGATAGTTATGGTGGAGTCCTAATGACGAAGAATTATTCTCAGGAAAATTAACTTATGATTTTCTTGTTAATTATCTAACTAGAGAAGACGATCGAGAGGTCAAAGTTTTGGGGGATTTTTAGCAGATTTGGAAAAGTTCATCCCCATCAAAGGTCATAGTTTTTCACAAAAACTTTTTCATTATTGAATTCCGACAAAGGATAACCTATCAAGAAACGAGATTTTACAGCAGGAGATGTCTAGGAATTGTGTGCTCTGTCTTAGAAACGCAGAGGCCTTAAATCATCATTTTTTTCACTGTGAACTTGCTTCTTTTGTGTAATTAGAGATTTTTCAATGGCTAGACGTGGGTAATATTTAATTCTTCTAAATCTTTTTATTCTTTTCTAGTGTTTCAATTGGGTGACAAAGAACAAGCGGTCGAATAAGGAGTTTCGTCTAATTTTACATATAATATTTTGGGTACTTTGGAAGACTATAAATAATATGGTGATGGATCGTAATGAGATAGTGAAATATACTAAGGTAGCATTTTTGTGAACCGTGTTTGGCTAAATTTATGCGTGAACCGTGTTTGTTATACAAATGACGATGGAATACAAACGATTACTTCGACATTAATGTTTTTTGCTGTCTGTCTATTTTTGGTGCGGCGAGGGCAGGTTTTCTGCTATCTTTCCATCAACTGTTGTACCATTTTAGTTATCCCTCCCGTATTGTTTTATTTATAGAAAAAGCTAAAAGTCAATTATCTTATTTTTATTTATTTTAATATAATTATCTACACACCACAAACTGTATAGTTTCACTGAATTGTTCTTTTTTCATTTGCGATGCTTCACAAATAATTAGTTTTCTTAAGGGTCTGTTTGGTTCAGGGTTTTTGGAGGTTAGGGGAGAGGAGGGGAGGTGATATTTTAAATTTTTATGTTTGGTTCAACTTTTTAACAAGGGGAGGGGAGGGAAGGAGAAAAGTAATTTATTTTTTTAGCCTTAACCTTATAAACTCAAAATAAGGATTAAATTATAATGGATATATTACGTCAAAAAAAATCTAATGGATATATATCCAAAAAAAATCTAATGAGTAGAAAACCTAAATTTTTTTTGTTGTAAAAAAAAATATAACCTAAAATTTTAATATTCCAACAAGGATAATTTAGAATTTTAATAAAAAAGTGAGGGTAATTTTGTCAACATAATAAATTACTCCCTCCGTTTCTTTTTAATTGTCTTTTTAGAGAGATAATACCAAATTAAGGAAGTGTATTTTTGCACGATATCTTTCTATTATACTCTCGTTTTAATCCACCAATAAATTCCTATTTTTTTGCCCACACTTTTTCTTTCCAATAAATTTAATATATTATGTACAAAAAAACAAAATTTAGTATGTTATGTACCAACAAAAAATTTAAAAAAAAAAGATTTAGTTTTCCAAATATATAGCATTAATTGGTTTTATGGAAAAAGATGAGAGCAATTGACAAAGGGTATAATTGACAAATCATACCCATAAAATACAAAAAGGACAATTAAATAGAAACGCTAAATATGATAATAAAAGACAATTAAAAAGAAACGAAGGGAGTATAATTTACCTCGTCTCCCCTCCTTAAAAATTCCTCCCCTCACCTCCCCTCCCCCTCGGTTGAACCAAACAAGCCCTAAGAGTCATATAACAATTAGTCGTATTTAGAAACTTATTAGAAAATATACATAATTTTTATTTTTTTCACAATATCAAATCAAAAAAGATGATAACTCATGATAAATTCTGTCATATATTTCTCGCTTATCTTATTACTTAACACACGTTTTTGTCTTCTATCTCATATTGAACTCAACCAATAACTCAAAATCACATATTCATTTTATTCAAACACAAAACTCAAAATTTACTACTCTGTTTTTTTGGTCTAGTAGCCTAGTGGCTCGAAATTCCACCCTTAAGGTGGATAAGTGGGATGACCGGGGTTCGAACCCTGGCCCCTGCATATATAATGCAATTGTCCTACCAATTGAGCTAAGCTCACGGGACTCAAAATTTACTACTCTATCCCTATTTTTATATAAAGCATTTACAAAATACTATAATTAATTGTATCTTAATAATTCATAAACAATTTCAATTTTAACAATGAAATAATAAATTTAAATATAAAACATCACCTAATATTAAATATTTTAAATTATATAACTTACAATATCTAGTATATAATTCAATAACAACATAATAACCTTAGATGTCTTTAAAAAAAAAACATAATAACCTTAGATTAATTTTTTTTAAACTTTCAATTTAACTATTAATTAATAGAAGACAAAAATAATTTATTTTATTAATGATAAAAAGTTATCTAAGCTTGTCCAAATCCAAATCCAAATCCAAATCCAAATCCAAATCCAAATAGATCTAACAGTAATTTGATGCTATAAATATAAGTGAAAAAGCTAAACTTTTCATCATGCATCCCCGCAAAATTTGGAATTGGAACTGAGTTAAGCGGTCTCAAAATTCAACTCTATCGGTAGAAACAAAACTAAAAAAAAAACCCTACTCGAGTGAATTTTGCGGGAATGCTGAATGCACCAATTTTCATCATTCATATATAGGTGCTGATTCCGTGATTGCTTTTCGGTGGTTGCGGCAAAGATCAAATCAAACTCAGTGTTGTTGCATTTTCAATCAGATTCCGAATTTTGCATTTGTGGTTTTCGTTTTCTAGAGCAGAAGAAGCACGCAACCGCTTCATAAGTCTCACCAGATCGTTCGAGTTCGTTTCCAAAACCCTATTCAATTCAATCCAAGGGTTCACGTTCATCAGCTATGTGGACGAACGTTTTCAAAATTGTAGGTTTTTTCTTCTTCTACATGTTAATACTCTTTGTTATATAACTTTGTGTTATGAGCTGGAATATTGTTAATTTAGGGTTGAATTTCGTTTACATACTTTGATTTATTAATTTGTTTTTCTCTGTATTGTGATTAATTAATTTCATAATAAGTAGGTGAACGTGTTTAACAACTATAAATTATCTCTTGTTTGTTTGATAAAAGGCGTTTGTTTTGTTTTAGTTAGATTTGGTTTGTGAATGTTTAAATTTTTCTTATAGATATGGTCTGTAAAAAAGCAAAACCTACATGCTTTTACAAAACTAGCTTTTATTTGATTAGGTTCTTGTTTTGCCATATTTGATCATATACTGAAATTGTGGTATTTTCGAATAAGCATTTCTAGGGTTTACTGGTGAATACTTCTTTGCTAAGTAACTTTGTTGTTGGGTATTTGGGTTATATGGGTTGAAACACTGATGATAGTAATATGTTTTTGACTTTTATAGTCTCCTTCCTAAGTTGAAGAATAGTTTCGATATCTGGCTATGTTTATAATTATGTTAGGTATTGGTTCTATTGGATTATGTTTAATGAAACTGCATCACTTTATCCGAGAGTTACCTATATAACCCTAGTTGGTATTTGAGCCTGATTTAGAACTCGGCTTATGTATAAGATGTTTCCTTTTCTTTTTGATCTGTTCTAGTTGCAATGAAAACCCGTGTAATAATACGGATATGCAAAGAAAGGTGTTGGACGGGTGACGAAATTGCTAGGAGGTTATCCAACCATTTTTTTTATTATTAAAAATAAAATAAGTAGTAAATTGATTAGTAGAACGATGCTTATAGAAAAATTGTTTACTTGTTAGATCATGTCAACTAATGGCGTGGATTGATGCCAACTTCAGTCTTGGCTCGCATTTTTTCACAAAAAGAAAGCAGAAATACTTTAAGTTTGTTGCTATTGTGGGAGATAATAGTGTTGTCAAATAGCAGCGGTGTTGTCAAATAGCGGCGCTGTAGCATAACGGAGTCTTAACAAAAAATTATTAGTGCGCAATACATGATTTAATACAAAGTGTTGTCAAATAGCGGCTATAACATTACAGAGTTTGAACAAGCCACTATTTTGCACGATCCGCGGTTGACAACACTAGGATAATACTCTCTCCATTCTTTATTATAAAGTAAAAAAAATCACTTTTTAGGTTCATTGAGTAACTGATGTATCTGGTTTATATTAAGTTATTTATTGAACTTAAAAAGTGATTTTTTTGCCTATAATAAAGAACAGAGGGAGTATAAAATAAAAGAAAAATGGCCTGTTAGTCTAACGAGAGATCTCAAGGTCGAACATCCCTTCTCCAAGAGCAACATCATTCTTAGGAATGGGTGAAAAAAGGTTAAACCTCAATGCTGCATTTTTTGTTAGCTTTTACCATAAATTAATGTATATCTCCAGCTGCTCTATTTTTGTTTAGAATTTGCTTGGTTGTCTTTATATGTATATAAGTATGTATACATTGTTTGAAATGTTTGAAATTCTACAGGGTAGTCTGCATCAGATATCATGGTTTCAGTTTCTCCCTCACGAACCTGATTTGAACCCTCTACCGGACAAAAGGTTGGGATATATATTTCTTACTTTCCTCTTTCTTTCTTTCTGGGTCACTATTTTAATGTTACTGGGCAATTCTGTTCAAACAGTGTAAAAGCAGACCAGAAGGATGCTGCAATGTTGCTGGTGCTTTCATCACATCTGCAACTACAGAAGGAAGGTTTTCTCAGCGCATGGACCAATTCCTTTGTTGGACCCTGGGATCCATCTCAGGGTTTACATAATCCTGGTAGAGATTGCTGACTCAGTGGTTTTGATATTTGTGATTAATTGCAATTTTTGTTGTCTTTTTACTAGAAGGAAAGAACGGATATGGTTATCTATTTTCTAGTTACCTAAATTTCTGCGTTCTGTACTTAATATGCAGATGAAAAGATTAAGCTGTGGCTTTTTCTTCCAGGGCGTCATTCATTAGTTTCTGAAACTGCTCAGCCAGCATTATCCGGGTTAAGAGGTATCACGCCTAACAGAACTGTTGTATTGGGCATATATGTAACACCCTGTTAATATAATATTCCCATTTATATAAATCGGGATATTCCCATTTATATAAATCGGGATGTTACAATATACATTTTTTCTTCAAAGATTGGCTTTGGAGCTTTTATACTTTTGCGTCTTCTGAAAATACTTACGTGGGGAACTTTTTTTTGATGAAGTTGTTGCGTCTGGGCTCTGGGTTGCTCCTGGGGATTCAGAAGAGGTTGCTGCTGCTCTCTCTCAGGCTTTAAGGAATTGCATAGAAAGGTTTTTATCCCCTCCCATTCTTCAACATTTTTTTTGAACAGCAAATTCCCATTCTTCAAAGTGATATTAATTTTGGCATATCTTGCCATTTTATCTTATTGAATTTGGCAGAGCACTGCTTGGGCTTTATTACTTGAGATTTGGAGATGTATTTTCAAAGATCCATCAATTTCAAAGTGAAGAACTGCTCAGGTATGTTTTCATTATATTTAGATTTATCACTTTTGGCTAAATTAAATCTGAATATTCCACTTGTACCAAAAAAAAAAAAAATCTGAATATTCCACTAATATTTATAGGGTTACACACACACACACATGTACAAGTGAAATATAATCTGAAATGGAAACATGATCCTATAATTTTGGTATCAAATCAATTATTCCTAAGGGAACTATGAAAGCTAATAATAACAAAGTCCGCCTTTTTTTTTAAAAAAGGTCTGATTGCAATCGACAGTATAGAATATATAAACTTGTGATAGACCAACAAATGATGTGTTTCAGTTAAAAATGTAATAAATTATAATAAATAGTCATGTGTAACCACATAAATATGATCTTTGCTTTGGCGATAAGTATGTTCCAAATCCCATAATTACAAGGCTGGCTACAGCTCCCCTGAACCAATAGGCGGAGTCACAGGTAAAACAAAAATTGAATGAATCGGTAGATGAAGTTGTTTTTCAAATTGTTGCTTCAATTTGTTCCTGACAGTGTTATTATAAATTTAAAATCCTAGATAGTGATCAACCCTAAAAATGCTATAGTGAAATAGCAGATGGGCCATTTTGAAATCATGTGATTTTACGATTTTTCAGCCCTTCGCAATCCTGTTCCTGCGCAAACTCACCTTTCTCCAAGATTGGTAGGGCCACGGCTCAAAATCGTGAAGTCGGTCAAAAGCTGCGATTTTTAGCGTGCTTAGTTTCCGGGTCAGCTTTGCAGCCTGTCTGTTTACTTAAAGCACAGTAATCTGATTTTAAAAGCATGCAACCTATTTGTTAAAACTGCTGAACCCTATTTTTTTCTACAAACCTTGGTAAATCGGCTGTTCTTCTTTTCTCTTGCGATCCAAACTCCAAAGCTTGCGACCAAATTTCTACCCAGGATCCTCTTCCTGTCTTGTGACCAAGTTCTTTGGTGCTGGTTCCCTGTCGGCTGCCAAAGGTGCGCCCTGATTTCTCTTCCCCCCCCCCCCCCCCCCCCCCCCCGGCTCTCTCTCTCTCTGTTCTGGTTTGGGAGTTAGTGCATGCACATCTGTTTATTAATCTCCTTTCATTTGTTGTTGATTTTCCTTTTAAACTGATTTCGGTTGGGTCTGTTTGCTTAGTGAAGCCCAATAAAATTTACCAATGGTTGGGCCTTTTTGTTTAGCCAGCTTATGTTAATTATTGACTTATAAATTTTGTATAACGTCCTTTTAGTTATTATTCCTAATCAAAACCAAGGTGTCAAAGTTTAGTTGACACCAAATGATATCCATTGATTTGATTTAATCTAACGGCTAGTATAGATCCAGTTAACCAATCATGTGCCACTCTCGTTCGTGATTCACGCCCTTGTGGTTTTTCGCTCTCTCTGTTCTCAGAGTTCAACGCAGCGGTCTCTATCATTGAAAAGCTGAGCCAAACCGGTTTTACAATCCCATGACCCACAACCCATTTGCACCAGCTCAAATATATGTCCTTGGTGCTTATTATCTGCTCATGAATTTACCTTGGAAAATACCCAAGAGATGTAAGAGATATATGAAGGCTTGGTTAAGGGTGCTAAAAGAATTTACGAATTTATATCGAGTAATTCACATAGACCATACCAGACGAAGGAGATTGATATTTTTGGAGTTTCACCAACTCACTCTAACTCATGGCAACAAGGTAGTGAAAACGAAAGAGGCAAGTATCACATGAGCACGGGTAGATATGGTCACGTGATAGATTTAAGTAAACTAATGTGAGCCTTTGATTGAATTGAAATAGAGGGATAGGGTTTGGTGTCAAATTAAATTTGACACCTTGGTGTCATTTGATCCTATCCCTAGACCCTATGTATATACATGTGCACAAATATGTTAGTAATTATGAATTTCGTAGGATCTTACGATCCGATCCCATGATTTACGATCTTCACTCCATCTCCCAATCTTAGGTAGGATCTCGATTTTAATTACCTTGATTACAGGGATTGGTTATCCAATTAATGTCTAGAATTTTTTCTTATTTTACTACATTACAAATCACAATGAATTAAAAAAATATACAATAAAATTAGGAAAGATGGTATTTACGCAGCGGAAAATTGTGAAAGAATATTTACATAGCCAGAAATATGAAAAGATCTTCAAGGTCGTAGTAGTTTCAACATTCTAAACAAAAAAGAACAAGGAATACCTACTTTTTTTTTTAATTAATGTGGGTATGGGTTGGTACACACATCCATGCATACCCAAACTTTCGCATCTGATATGCATACAGCTTTAATTTTGGAGTACCCGTGTTTTCATAGGTTTGGATGCATGTGTTTGTTAGTTTCAGTTTAATAGTAGCATGATTCAACTGTATAGTGCGAGTTAGCATAACTATCTACATCTAACTAACTACTGGAACATATTTTATGTTGGAACAACTTTCACAACTGCAAAACTGCACCACAACAGGCTTCTTTCCCTGCAGATTGTAAGTTTGTAGATTTAGGTTGTTTGCATTGACCTCAAACAAAATTGCCAAATCCAAATCCCGCCATAGCTGATTGACTGGACCGTTATCTGCTTTCTGTGTTGATTTGCCTCTCTACTGCTTTTGACTGTAACTCTGCTATTGCATTTTTTTTTACAGGAGAGGACACCCTGCATTTGAGTTTGTATTTGCTGCAACAGAGGAGGCAATCTTTATCCATGTCATAGTGTCCTCAAAGTATGATGGTGCTAGATTTTTTAGATGGCCTATAGTTTATCTTGCAATGAAATATTTACCCGTTGTTTTCCCTTCTTTTTTTATCAGGAATATCCGGATGCTTTCCACCGGTGATCTAGAAAAACTATTGAAACATTCTACGGAGACAACATATAGACTTCCAGGTTGGCATGATCTTTGTTCATGAGTTTTTGTTTCATCTCTTAGAATTACTATTCTTTGATATGCTATTCATCTGTCCTTGGTGGCATAAAATATTTGAGTTATTCTTGCATTTGTTTGGTGTGCAAATGTGCAATGATATGAGCAATGGTTGGATTTTCAAGGATTGGTTTATGGGGACTTCTTTCCTTTGAATATCATTTTGCTTTTAAATGCTTTTTCTTATGTGTTGAAGGTATGTTAGTTTATTTTAGAAGTTCAGAGGGATGGATTTGGAGAGCTTTGTTGTACTGAGTTTTGTTTGTTAGAGAATTTGTTACTGATATAGATGATTCAATGGGACATGCATCCCCCACTTGTTATTTTCTTCCAAAGTAATTAATTTCTCCTCTATTTCAAAAGAGGAGTTAATCTTTTCTTTCTCCATCCACCTTTATTTTGAGTTATTGTCAATATATCTGTCATTGACTTTCTGTCTTTAGGTGTCATATCATGATTCATATGTTAATTTATGTGTATCTGTACTTAGTACTTACTACTTACGAATATCTAAAGGGTTACCAATTTCATTTTAGTTCTCCACATTGGCTTTTGTTGGCACCATATTTGAATTTTTTTTACATTATTATGTGGCAGTTATTGTTTCTCCTCATGGAATACGTGGCAGCCTGACTGGTTGTTCATCAAGCGATCTTGTCAAGCAAAGTTATTTCAGGTCCTTTTTTTATAACCCTTTATGTGTACGATTGGTGTATGTAGATATCACCACTGACTGAATTCCATGTTTTCTGACTGAATTCCATGTTTTTTATTCTATAGCAGTTCTTCCAAATTTAGGGTGTCAAATGGAATTATAGGTCTCCCATATCATGTTTCCCAGGGTGTTGGTTGCCAGCTGAGGGGGCAGAATTGTTTTGTTGAAGTGAGCCTCGGCTTCCCTAGATCTGAAACTGACAAGGCATTGCAGTCAAACAAAAATACTGTTAGGAGTTTACCCAAATCTCCTGTCATGGGACACAGTGACCACAAGGGATCACCAGATCATTTGTCAGATAATGAAAAAACATTTCTCTATCCAGCTGAGTCAGTTCTTGTACCAGTTTTTCAAACATCGTTAGCTAGGTCTTCTTTGAGAAGGTATTTTTTTTTCCAAGTCTTGCTTTTTTTCCTTTTCTTCAATTAAGAGCTTTATGTGGCTTTTAAGACAATCTGGTCAAGCTTGTTTTCCTGTTTGATTATTTTTTTATGCAATGTAATGTTTTTTAATAGTCATTAAGACAAAAAAATAACATGGGAGTTAGAGAAAATGTCACTGGAGGAAAGATGCTCAATCTACTTAGGAACCCTTCTTAAAAAGTCCATGTTACTCCAAATAGAATCCAGTGACCTAGTCTTATTTGAACTAGCTCCTTAGCTAAGTTAATCTACATCTACTTAAAAATACCAGCGTAAGCTCCAATCAAAGTGCACCGAATAGAAGCATGGATCGCTCAAGAGTAGTTAATGGTAGTGCAGTCGAGTGGTGCACAGCATCCTTGCTCCCAAATGCATGTAATGAAGCATTTCCCCACTGTGGGTGAGTTTGGGAATAGTGCTTGTTAGCCATGTAACCATTATTACAGTTCTGATTGCAGCTGCTCAGAACCCATCCTCCATATGGTGCTGATCTTATTTTCTTTGTGGCCCCTAGTTGGAGGGATTTGGATCCTCTTAAACAAGGATAAATGAGAGTGGGAGGAAAGAGAAAAAATATGAGAAAAAGATTAAGAGATAGAAATTTAGAGATAAAGATATAAAAAATGTTGTAGTCGGATGGCGAGAAATTTTGGTGTAGACGGTCCAATCACTATCTGGAGAACTCATCATCCACTGACCAGAACCCAAAGTCTAATAACTAGGCTTTAAGTCCATAAGTCACTATCATCTCTTTTTTGAAGAATTTTATGTTTCCAAAGGTTTCCTCTGTTTCACATGCATCTTTACTTCCTTTAATTTTTACTTTTTTGGGATGCGAATTCTTACTCTTAATTGGTGCCACTATCTTCAGCTACAGTGTTTATGCTACTTTGACTGCAGCAACTTTAATTTTTACATACCTACATGTGCAATGTGATTGCCCTGGTATACGAATCAGTGCACTTCAATTCCTAAAAGAATCCTGATTCTCACTCTATTAATGTGAACATACAGATTTTGGCTGCAGAATTGGATGGGTCCATCTCTGACTGGTTCCTCATCCTTTATTCACTGGTTTGTTGCTCTCTATCTTTGTATTTTTTTCCTTGCATTATTACATCTTTGATTATTGAGGTTAATTGTGAGCCCTTTATGTGAGCTCATGGCTGTTTCATTCATGGGAGTTCCTATATGTGGTATACTGAGAAAGTAGGAAGCCTTGCATTTTTCCTCACATTTCTTTATCTATAATTTTGTGTTTGTGGATATCTTATTGTCTCAGTTTTTTTCTTTCTATTTTTTCAAAAAACATCGTTGGCTTGACATGTATGTTTGTAGTAATGGGTTTATTGATAAATTTTTCTCTCACATATATTCCTTAAGCAAATATTACCCCTACAAATTTTTTTGGTTAATTTTTTGAACGCATAAAAAGATGCTCAATTTGCTTTTTGTTTTGGTTAAAGCCTAAATTTTCATATCTTGGCGTCTTGAATTTTCTTCTGCCTTCTGCAGCGCCGGTAATGTGGAATCTACTGATGATCCTTGGAATGAATACAATGGATCCCGAACTCAAAATAGTTATGATAGTAGTAGCAATAGCAACAATAGCAGTATCAGTAGCTTAAGTGCCAGCTCTAGTGATAGTGATTACAAGATTACAGGGCCAAGTGAACTAGAGGCAGATGCTGATTCTTTAGCGTGTAGACAGTCTATGATATCCTCCGCTGATCGGTTGGGAAATGATGGCCCCAAATTGGTATGTCGTTATCTATTTCTGAAATAGTATTTTTGATTTTTTCAACTAGAAAATTTATCAAGATGAGTAAATGAAAATTACAAAGAACTTGGAGGATAATAGATTATCTAAAAAGAAGAAAAGGAATAATAAAGCAAGAAAGGAAGAGAAAATAAACACTGATTGAACAAAGCCACCAAATCACTCTGCATATATATCTATCTTCTAGGGACCCCTTAAGAAAACCATCTTCTTTTTACACCAAATAGAAGCCAATTACCTAATCTTATGCCTTTCGTGAGCAAACATACAAATGTTACCCTTCAACCAAATGAGAAATATAACAACTTACACTGCACATTGCAATAAAATTTGGCCCCTCTACTAATCACTAATTCCAAAACTGCAAAAGCTATTGTCAGTGATGGCTTTTCTTTGGATCAAAAGGAAGCATAATAATGGTGTAGCATTTTTCTCAAGTTTAATGTTTGAATGCATATGGTTATTACTCTGATATGGGTGAGAGTAGTAATAATGTCTTCAGGTTCCATGTACGAGCACATGGTCTCCATAAGTTTTGGAATTACTATACAGGTACCTATAGTTTAGCAGTATTCCTACAACACAGTAGCATACATGCTTGCTACGTCATAAGTTGCCCACTGATTTTGCTGTATGCACATGAAGATGGCTAACTTACTGTGTTTATAAAATAAATTGAGAAAAATGATTGTTGTAGTTTTTTCTTCTTGAAAACATGATTAGATTGTTTCCTATTTGGCCAATCTTGACTTTTGTACAATTGGGCATTAATAGCAACTGTTATTGCTGTGCAGGGCTCTAAGCGGTCTCGAACAGGAGTGACACAGTTATTAAGTACTGGTACAAATACTCCTGGCCAAGATGCATACATGTCTGATTTTGGTTCCATGGAAGTTAACAATTCTGTCATTACAAGTTTTGATGAGCCAATTGGGTCTTACTGGGACTGGGGTGATAATGATGAGGAGAATAAAGGCATGGTAATGGATATTGGAGCTCTCTTATCTGAGTTTGGTGGTTTTGGTGACTTCTTTGAAAGTGAAAAATTGCCTTTTGGAGAGGTACCTGAATATTTATAGTACTATATTTACAGGATTTCAATTTTCTTCTTTTGATTTCCATGTTTTTTTCTCTTTATAATAAAGATAGCTATTAAATTATGCTCCCCTGTTTAAACTGTTGTGCAACACATTTGAAGTCTTAAATTGTGCATGGTTTGAATATTTATAGACTATAGTAAATAGTTTCATTTTAACATCTGTTAGCACACATTTTTCCTTGAGTGGAAGAAATATTTAAAAGTTAACTTTTAACCTTGTTCAGTTTCTTTTCATAATTAAATATAATTTGAAGTATAGTTAGCTATTTTTCTATTTTATGCGTTTATAAATTTGAGGTTTGCTTTTCCTATGAACAAAATAACATTATACATACATATTTTCCTATTCACTTTTGTGATTGTTTGCTATACAACAATGGGAGTCTCCTTTTTAATATGAAGAGGGCTTGAAGCTCCTTATTGCACCAATTAGGTTGTTTAGTTTGTTCTCTCTTTTATCGATTCTTTTTGGGAGGGGGGAGCGGAAGGTATGCTCTTAATTTCTTATGCCTTGTCTTTCTTTCTTTCTTTCTGATTTAGGTATACCTGTATAGTAATGAACTGTATTTAACATTTTTTCTTTGTGATATCCTATTTTTAAATGGAAATTTAGATTTAAGGTTGTCCTTTGGTTTGATTAAATGGGTTGTGTTATTTTCAAAGTTTAATCTGAATCTTGTTCCTTAAATCATGATTGCTGCAAGATTTATAAGTTTCTTTTCATAATTCTAATATTATAATTCTTTCTCTCTGCTTCTTGGTCTCTAATATACTGGTTTCTAATTGTACAATCAATTTTCTGGCATAGCCCCCAGGAACTGCTGAATCTCAGGCACTTGTGTTGTCTGTCCCGGATTGTGGAGATTTCAACAGCAGTCCAGTTGGTGGCAATGTGATGGATGCTTCAGATCAAATTCTTTTGCCTGTTGGATTTTCTTCGTTTGAGAGCTTTAATCCAACTCCTCCCGTAGTCATGGAGGAATGTCTTAACAAAGATCAAGATAACTTGAATAACTCCATGTCAATGGATCAAACGAATCAAACTCAAATGTTGTACACAGGGGAGTTTGATCATATAATTAAAGCTGAAGCAATGATGACATTTGCTCCTGAATTTGGAGCTGTTGAGGCTCCTACTAATGGGTTATCCACAGCATTATTCAGAAGCCCATATTTTCCAAGGTCTCGAAAAGCAGAGAGTTCAAATTCTTGTTCAAACAATTACTTGTATGGCGCAGAGCCACCTTCTTCTCCCTATATAGAAGGATCAGAGGGGAAAAATGGACTCGTTATCAATACAAAAACATGTTCTGGAAAACATGATACAAGTATGACTCTCCATGCAAAAAATTACTATACTTTTGTGGAGAGTAGGAAAGACATAAATGACAAAAAACCAGTCGCATCTATTGTTAACAGCATTGCTAAATCTGAGGGGACAGTACAACCTCCGTTCTCAAATATTGGTTCTAATGCCTCTGTCAAGTCCGTTTTAAGGAAGATGACTGAAGGCACAAAGGACACAGAGCATTACAGTCTATCTGCAAAAACTTTATTGGCAACTGATGTTACCTGTGCTATGTTGCAAGCTTCCATGTGCAGGTCACGACACACTCTCTTATCTTCTGGTAACAACCTCAGTTCTGTTGGTTTGAATAGATCCACTGGGGTTACATTTTCTAATCAGCTTCCTACTGACCCGAGTACCACCACAGACAACATATCTGGCAAGTATGAGGTGAAAAAGAAAGAAAATATACCGGTTAGGATTGCAGGCGATATTGATGGAGGGGTGCTTGATGGGCACCTCAATGCACCTGTTGGTGTTTGGCGCTCTGTAGGAGCTTCAAAAGTCGTAAAACCTTCCAATTCACCAAACATGGAAGTTGGTCCTTCCTTTTCCCATAATTCATTCAATGAAGAAGGCATCCTTTCTTATGTTCAGCGAAAACCCCTTCAGGAGCTTCTTGATGGTATTGCATTGCTTGTCCAACAGGCTACTTCCTTTGTTGATCTGGCCTTGGATGCGGATTGTGGTGATGGTCCTTATGGACTGCTTGCGTTGCAAGAACAGTGGAGGCGTGGGTTTTGTTGTGGGCCTTCAATGGTCCATGCTGGTTGTGGGGGAACTCTTGCCTCTTCTCATTCGCTGGACATTGCTGGCTTGGAGTTGGTGGATCCACTTTCTTCCGATGTAAGCTTTTATTTCATATACTTTTCTAAAATGTTCCTTCTACTAATCCATGTTAATTTGTAAATTCCTGAACCATTGATGTCTCTCTCCTCAGGGGCATGGTTTTAGGATTTGTTCTTTGGTTATAGAACTAAATAGATAATGATAGAATAGGCTGTATGTCTTGGAAGTTATATTTGTTGTGTTTGTAGAAATATTCAGGTGCGAAGAACTATGGATTTGGACTCTTATTTGTTGTGGATATGCGTTTTAGTGGTGTTAAATTGTTGTAAACATTCTATGCCATGATGATATCCGCCATTGACTTTTGCAGCATTCTTAAGGGTGGAAAATTGTTATTTATTACCATCACATATGCACTGAATTTAGTAGTAAATGTTGCATATATATATGATTTGAAACTAAGTAAAAGTAAATTTGTGTATCTTGAGAAATATTGAATGAATTTTCTCTATGCATTGCTATTCTGGTTGGCCTATGACTCACGACATGAATGCCACATGTTTAGATTTTAATGTTAGATTACCTTAATATTAATTATCATATCACGCCGATCCTCTTTTATTTAGGATGTCTTGCTAACAATTTTCTGTTCTATCCTTACAGTGACACTTTTGTCTAATCTTCACAGCGTTCATGTTTTTCTGAGTTGTTTAGCGACTAAACAACTCACATCCCTTTGCGTATGTTGTTACTTTTGGTAGCCTTTCTGGGTTACCAATTTTAAGCATATGATACTTGAACCTGTTAGAAATACAATATAAACCATTCGAGTGTCTTCGTATAACAGATTAAGCTTTTGGGATAATTGGTTCATGACATGTGGTATCTAGCCTTTATGACTAAGTGGTCTAGAATTCGATCTCTGCTGCCTCTATTCATCTAAACTCTAATCATAAATCGAATTTTAGGACAATTTAGGGGGGCATATGTATTGCTCATATGCTCAAAGCCCATAAAGCTTTTGTATGAGGGGGTGTTTTTAGAAATATAATATATATCCATTTGTGTGTTTTTATCTAAACCCAAGGTGGTGCTGATTGATTTATTTCATTTTATACTTATATTGGCAGTATTATGAATTTTCAGGTTCATGCATCTACTGTGGTCAGTTTGTTGCAATCTGACATAAAAACAGCTTTAAAGTCGGCATTCTCCAATTTAGAAGGACCATTATCTGTGACTGATTGGTGCAAAGGACGCAACCAATTAGGTGATACTGGAAGCATAGTTGATGGAGTTTCTGCTGAATCCAGCATTAGTGAATGTAGGGATTCTTCGGAACCATTGAGTCCATCCCAATCATCTGTTTGTGGATCATCCAGTTTTAAAGGTAGAAGTCTGCTTTTACATAAGTGATGGAAGCCTTGGTTTGGTCTACTAATAAAACTTGAATGTTACTGCAGTTTCAAGCATGATGGATAGTGCCAAGGTGGATGATTCCCAAAGGAGATCTGGTCAAGATATGTGCAATTCAGAATCAGAGCAGCACCTGTCTTCCCGGCTCAAACCTACCCTCATTGCTGTTCCATTTCCTTCTATACTTGTAGGGTATGTCCACTTGCAGTCATTTTTATGTTTAAAGACAAGAATGTTTGAATACATAGTTACCTAGGACACACGGATTTTGTTGGTATTTCAGTGCATTTGATGATTTAGATTAGTGTTGCCCCATACTCAATTGTGGCTGTTGCGGCCACAATCACGGCGGTACGTTGTGGCTGTTCAGCACTGCGCAATACGACGAAGCAGTGCAGACTAGGGCTGCGCCTGTGGTGCTTTTCGCGGTGCAATAATGGGGAAAATCACAGAGAAGTCGCCGCAACAGTGGCTTTAAGTGGGTGGCTTTTCATCTCCACCCTGGCGACCTTTCTTTCTTCAACAGCTATCCTCTGTTTTAACTGTGCCCTGTTTTTTAATTAAAGAAGGACCTTTCTCCTTCTCTGCAACTCCATGTGACCATTCTGCTTCTTTGCAAATCTGCGTGACTATTCTCATTCTCTGCAAATTCGTGCGACCTTTCTACTTCACCCTGTCCGCTGCTCCTCTGTTCTATGCAACTTTGTGCCTACAGTCCCCGTCATTATCTCGGTCTCAACTAACACAGAACAAGTTGCACATGATAATGATGAGGAAGACCTTGAACATGATGAGGGAATATAGTTGTAGAGATTTTCATGTGAAGAAGATGCTAATTTTGTGTTAGTTACAATCATTTAAAAACTCATTTTTTAACATTCTCTTTCATTTATCACACTTATTAAAATTAGACTATCTCTCAAAAGCTACTAAGAATAGCTTTGGATTATAATCCAATTTCTTCAGATTCTGATTTACTTCCAAAGACTAAACCAAACAGCAGACCAAGATTGGTGCAATGAATAAAATCTTTGGCATGGATTCAAATATCAGACCAAGATTGGTAGTGATAGAGCACCGGCAATTTCTTCAGATTCTGATTTACTTCCCCCTTTCGTATAGCCTTTTACTTGCTTAGTGAAAAATAAACATAGCTGAGCTTTATTGATGAATGAGCCTGAAATATGTTGAATATTGTTTAATATCATTGGTTTTTAGAAATTAGAGACCATATATCAAATATTTGTTTTTAATTCAGTTAGTTAATCAGGCTGTAATAACGGTAATTATGGGATGTGAGTGTATATGTTTTTGCACATGGGTATATTTGTACATCTGTTGAAAGACCTTTTTTTTAGGAAATTAAGCTATGAACAACACCGGTTAATTATTTCCAAGTGTTGCAAAACATCCAGTTGATTGATCCATTGCTTACTTGCTGGCATATCATCATCATCATATATTAAATTTGATACGTTAACAAAGATGCCACCCGGTACTGTAAAATTTTCCATTTAGCTAACCACTCATGCCAATGTAACTTGTGCAATAGGTATCAGGATGATTGGCTCAAGGCATCGGCAAACTGTCTGCAGCACTGGGAAAAGGCTCCTCTAGAACCTTATGCTCTGCAGAAACCTGTACGTATAATTATCAGTTGACGCCGTTGCTAGTTAAACTCTGTTATCTGCCATATAGTCCGACTTAATTACCTGCTGGAAAATGAGTTTAACAAGTTGCTTTCATTTATGTAATTGTATGTATGTATTGTTGGTTACAGATTACATATCATGTTGTATGTCCTGACATTGATCCCCTTACTTCTGCTGCTGCTGATTTTTTTCAACAACTAGGAACAGGTGAGTAATGGTAATTATGCTTCAATTGATCTATAATGTCTTTTTTTATGGCGTTTTTGATGCTGTATATTTGATATCTATCATCCTTACATTCTGTCTATAGAAAATTTTGTATACATATCCAATTATTTAAAATGGATCTATTTTATTTTAGACAGTAAAAAGGATGGAAATATTTCTTTTTTTTTTTTGGTGCTAGGATGGAAATATTTCTTTTAATGGAGATAGTTTCTATTTGAAGTGCTTATAGCTGTTTATGTTGCTAGTATTTTCTGTGTCGCACAAATTAAGAGTAACAATAGCAGCAGTATGCTTCCAGAAATTTATACACTACTATTATTGATTTAAGTTTCTTCACTGCTTTTTCGCATTGAGTTGTTCTCAGTTTTCTTTTTCTTTCACTCTTTTCAGTCTATGAGATGTGCAAGCTAGGTACTCATTCACCTATGGTCTTTGGGAATCAGATGGAGATAGAGTCTGCGAAGTCATCATCTTGTGGTTTTGTTTTACTTGATTGTCCCCAATCAATGAATATTGAGAGCAGCAATGCATCTCTGGTTGGGTCAGTAAGTGATTATTTTTTATCTTTATCGAATGGCTGGGACCTGACTAGTTATCTCAAGTCTCTTTCGAAGGCGCTTAGAGCTTTAAACCTGAGCTCTTGTTTTTCTGCGAACCCTACCGAAGGAAGTAACAGTTCATGTTTGGTAAGTGACTTGTCTATTGGTTTGATCCTGTAGATTAATGGCTATTATGTATATCAACTACTACTGAAATAACATCATGATAACACATGGTTCTGTTCATATAAGAAAATTGTACTCCCTCCGGTTTTGAATATAAGCAAAAAACAACTTTCTAGGTTCATTGAATAAAACATGTATCTGGACCATTTTATTGTCTAGATACATGCTTTATTCAATGTACCTAGAAAGTTGTTTTTTGCTTATATTCAAAACCGGAGTAGTATATTTTTCACTGTAGTATTTTGGCAGATCTACATACTTAGATGTTTTTTATCTCATTCTTTTTTTTAATTTATTGACATATAGGTAATCTATGTGGTGTGCCCGTTTCCTGATCCGTCTGCAATTTTACAAACTGTTATTGAATCATCAGTTGCCATTGGATCAGTTATCCAACAGTTAGATAGAGAGAGGAGATCTAGCTTGCATAATCAGGTTGTAAAGGCATTGAGTGGCTTGGCAACTGTTGATGAAGCTTCAGCATCTAATATTCCTGTGCTTTCTGGGTTTAGTATTCCTAAATTGGTCTTACAGATAGTAACAGTTGATGCCATTTTCAGAGTCACAAGTCCATCAGTGAGTGAGCTTGTCATTTTAAAAGAGACCGCCTTTACTGTGTACAGCAAGGCTCGTCGCGTTTCACGTGGCATCTCTAGTGATTCATCTCAATTGGCATTTTCTAGTAGATCTCAGTCTGTTTTGCCACAAATGCCTTCTCCCATCTCCGGGATGTGGAAAGACTGTGTTGGTCCTCGGATGGCAGGACATTCTCTTCCAAGAGAGAGTGACATTGATACTAGCTTGAGACCTGGTAATTGGGATAATTCTTGGCAACCGACAAGGTCTGGGGTTATGAACTGCGATCCAAGTAGAACTGGGGATATCTTTCCGCATGATGAAATTCGCTACATGTTTGAACCCCTTTTTATTCTTGCTGAACCAGGTTCTCCAGAACATGGTATTTCAGTTATTGGTAGCCCCAGTTCAGAAGCTTCCAAGGCACTGGCAGATGATAGTAGTGGTAACCATGTGCAGAGTGCAAGTACAGCTGGAAGTATGGATTCTGCTTCAAGCATTGATGGATCTGGGTCTGATCAAAAGACTCATCCAAGCTTACATTGTTGCTATGGATGGACCGAGGACTGGCGTTGGCTTGTATGCATCTGGACAGATTCAAAGGGAGAATTGCTTGACTCTAATATTTTCCCCTTTGGTGGAATAAGCAGTAGGCAGGATACAAAAGGTCTACAGTGCCTTTTTGTTCAAGTTCTTCAGCAAGGTTGTCTGATACTTCAATCTTGTGATCCCGGCCTTGCAAAGCCTCGAGATTTTGTGATAGCACGCATTGGAGGTTTCTATGAGCTCGAGTACCTTGGTAAGATTTCTGTCTCTGCATCTCTGCTTTATTTTTGAGGTACATACATGGGTTTGAAACATGGAAGACATTTTCTTAGATGACTTAAAGTCATTGACTTTGTGTAGAAATTAACTAAAGAACACTTCTACTGTCCTCAAGTGAATGGGCTGTAGTCACACAATGTTGTAGGCTTGAGTGTATATTGTCCCACATCTATGCTGCGAATTGGCAACCAAGCTTTGCCTTACTACTTTGTGTGTGTGTGTGTGCGCACCCGCGCGTAGGGGTGGACAGAACTGAACCATCCGAACCAAACTGACATAACCGAACCGGTTTGAGTGCATCGGGCCGGTTTATTTCAGATTTGTGGGCTGAACCGGATCAA
Source organism: Trifolium repens (assembly GCA_030408175.1). Lineage (NCBI taxonomy): Eukaryota > Viridiplantae > Streptophyta > Magnoliopsida > Fabales > Fabaceae > Trifolium > Trifolium repens. The sequence goes on along the minus strand of CP125841.1, from coordinate 26,901,106 downwards.
AAACAGGGTTCTAATGGGTCTATTCAGTTCGGGTCGGTTGGTTTGTTTAGATCCATCGGTGACCGAACCGAACCGATGCATCATTATAATTATATTATATTATTATTAGGTATTATTTATTTATGCAACTCTTAAAAGTTTTGCCTAGTTTCAAGAGAAACTCTGAGAAGTTTACCCATTTTATTTATTGGAATTCACAAACAAACAAAACATGACATTAAATAAGGGGTCTATTTCAATTATCTAGTGGTTAACAATAGTCTCTTGTCTCAAACTTTACTCTCTCTCCCATTTTTCAAGACCAATAATACTACCAGTAGACAGAAACATTGTGTGGTGAGATAGTAACAAGCAAGTCTAGTTACTCCCTTCTCCCTCACGTTCATTTTGTTCTTTAATTCTTTTGCTCTTTCTCATCTCTCTTTTTCTACTTGAAGTCTATCCTTTAGCCTTGTTCAAGTTTCATTCCCATGTCTCTAATAGACAAGTAGCAGCAGCAACAACGCCATATTTTATTATGTTTTCATGTTTTCTACTTGAGATCTGTTCATTTTTTCACTTCATGTTCATACTACTATAATTTTTTGCTCCTTTCATGATGTTTTATGGATATTTTTTTGGTTTTAGTCATTGGTTAGACAGAAATTCTTTCTTTGAGAAGCCGAGACTCTGGTTTTCCCTTGCAAGAGCTTGGGCTCTCCTTTCAGTTTAAAATAACAATCTTACAGCAGTACTTATTCTTGGTGCTCTGTCTGTTATGTGTAGAATCTTTAGACATAGCAGTCGTGAGCAATTATGAATTGTGTCACACAATATGACCGGGTGAATGAGCAGCTCAATTGTAATAATTAAATTTAGCTTACTTCATTTATTTTACTTTAGTACATTCAAAATATTGATTATGGATTAGAGGTGACTCACTTCCAAATATCTAATATTTGTTTCATTATAGCATGTAATGTGTAAATAAGTGATTGAACTTCAGAATGGGGTAAAATACAATAGAAAATACATTATACATCATCTCCAACAGAGTTTTGCATTTTATATAATTTAAATAAATAAATTTTTTTATTCATAAGTTTAGACCATCAACTATTTAGTCTATCAAATTGAGCCCTATTGCCTGCTATTGGTAATGATGACAGTTACTGTTCATGTCGTATTTAGATCTCTGCTTTTAGACCATGTTTGATCTGTTTGCATTCAGATGTAAATTTGTATTTTTTTTTCTTGGTAGAGTAAATTTGTATTTTTCTTATTCTTGATATAGTAGTCAACAGATGCTACTGCAGCTGATTGGATCATATCTTATATCTGCCTTAATAATGTATGCATATTTACTGATATTTTATTCAAACAGAGTGGCAGAAAGCTATTTATTCAGCTGGTGGATCTGAGATGAAGAGATGGCCCCTGCAACTCCGTAAGTCTCTGTCTGATGGAGTGTCATCAACTAGTAATGGTTCTTCTTTGCAACAACCAGATATGAGTTTGATGCCAGAGAGAACTCTTCCTTCCTCCCCTAGTCCTTTGTACAGCCCTCATCCCAAACCAACTGGTTTTATAAAAGGTAGTTTAGGGCAATCTGCCTCCAGAAAGCAGATAATGGGTGGACATTCTATGGTTGACAGTTCAAAGGGTTTGCTTCATTGGGCACAAAGCATTAGTTTTGTTGCAATTTCTATGGACCATACGCTACAACCAGTTCTCCCAGCCGATTCATCATCTCCTGGTGAGTGATCTTCACCACAATTTTTTTCCTCTCCTTATTTCATTAAATTAAATTTGTGAGTTTTTAGAATTTTTAACTATGCCTAACTCAACCTAAAACAAGTTCAAGTTTTGATGTATATAGTGCACCAAGGTGCCAAAATTCAGTTTTGATGTATACTCCCTCTCCCTCCGGTCTCATATATAAGCAAAAATTAACTTTTTAGATTCATTGAAAAAGTGATATTCATTATGAAGTAAATCATTCAAGTATTGGTGGCAAAAAACTTTTGGGAGGAACTGAAAGTGTTTGTGGGGTGTCTATTGTAGGTTATGTAGAAGGTTTCACTCCAGTAAAGTCTCTCGGTTCTGCATCTTCTGCATATATTTTAATTCCCTCTCCCAGCATGCGGTTCCTTCCTCCAACATCTCTTCAACTCCCCACATGCCTGACTGCCGATTCTCCGCCTCTAGCTCATTTGCTTCACAGCAAGGGTTCGGCTCTTCCTCTCTCCACAGGATTTGTGGTTTCAAAAGCAGTTCCTTCCATGAGGAAGGACTATAGAAGCAACCTGAAAGAAGAATGGCCTTCAGTACTCTCAGTGAGCCTCATAGATTATTATGGAGGTTCTAACATCCCCCAGGAGAAGACTGTTCGAGGAATTAACAAGCAAGCTGGTAGAGGTTTGAGCTGGGAGGCTAAAGATTTTGAAACTGAGTCACACTTGATTCTAGAGTCCCTTGCAGCAGAGCTTCATGCCTTGTCATGGATGACAGTCAGCCCCTCATACCTAGAACGACGAACAGCACTTCCGTTCCATTGTGACATGGTTCTAAGACTAAGGAGACTTCTTCACTTTGCCGATAAAGAGCTCTCCAAACAGTCAGAGAAATCTTGATTTAAATTTATTTATATACAATGATGGTGGCGTTATCCTTTTACTTGGCGAATCTGAGCTGAGTAGAGACTGTATCATACCAGATCCGATGTGACTTTGTAAATTAAATGTAAATCCCGCTGATGTGTTTTTGGAAGAAATAGAATTAGTTATAGTTGAGATGAGAGAGAGTGTGTACATGAGCTTTCTAGAACAGCAGACTTTAACCAAGATTAGCATAATTGATAGAAGCTGTTTATTGTACAATAGAGTGTACCATATTCTCTATAGCATTAGGGCATCCGAAATTTCATCATCCTTGTAATTATATTTTGTAAGGCAATAATGTGCCAATATCTATTGTTATGCTTAATTTTGGTTTTCTGGTCATGTTTAAATCTTGTGCTGAACCGCTTTTAAGCAGCATGTGTCTTTGAAATATAATAGCTCATGCTCTGCTATGCAATCTGATCAGAGTTTAACTTATAAGTCACTTTTTTTTTTACATGGTCTCTAACATATTCAAGCGTTCATACTTCATAGTATCATGGTTTTTAATTGCAGTCTACAATTGTAATTGTGATCGCAATATAAAAGATTTTGAAGTCTCAACTACATTGACCACATTTTTTCCATAGTACAAAAATTTACATGAGTACTACAATCACAATTTAAAACCTTACATAGTATGCTTACAGTCTTACATAAGCGAATTAAAGTATGCCACATTATCATTATCACGTAGTAAGTTAAAATAATACTGATGGCAAATGACAAAGTAAGTTTTTAAGCATTCACCTATAGAAGTTTTTGATTTGTGATGGTTAATTAAAAGAGTATAAGTCTTAAGTTTTAATTATGAATCCTCTATCACGCAACAAGATCATTCATTTAAATAAACTAGAGTACTCTTGTTGGATACATAACTTAAATTCAATAATATCTCTTGTTACAACTACTACATTACATTTCATTGAAAAGGATGCAGAACGTTCAATTTTCTATAGTTATAAGTATAGTTTCTCAGGTTTTCAGCAATGCTCAAATCAACACTAGTGGCCTCACTAGTGAGTAATGAAATAAACAAGAAAAATGCTAAAAAATGCACTCGGTGCACTAATTAAGCACATAAATAAGAAAATTCTGATTAGAAATTCGTGCATTCAATACATTGAAAATGTAAAATGATATATTTATCAACATTAACCTTATGTTTTATTTCTATTTTTGGTATGTTTAATAAGTACATCGGGTGCATTATTTAACATTATCCAACAAACAAATGTTTCCTTTTAGCAACCAACCATTAGTCGATTTAGGGGTGATTACACTGAACTTGGTAGCGGTGTTCATATCAATCAATTTTGCCTCCTCTCTGTTTTGTCTCTTAAACTTTAATTTTTCCTCATTTGGAAAAAATCAAAGGGGGAATTGGATCCTCTCAATCTCTATTTCTCTCAATCTCTCTCAATAATTAATCCTAGCCATTATTCTAAATCTAATGGTAGAAAGAGAAAAAACCTCCATAAAGAAAAATACCATATAACAATTTTATTTCCTAATTTGAAATTTGTCTTTTTCTAATAGTATATAATTGCTTTAATTCCTTATTTTTTTGTGACATATTAAAATATAAAATTAAGATATATTTATTATTAAAAAAATTGAAAAACTCAAGAATTAAAGTTTGAAATTTAATTATTATATTTTAAAAAAAATTAATTAATTTTTTGAAAAATTAAATTATGTTAATCATATATACAACTTTTAATATTCAAATTAATATTGTACAAAAAAAACCTTCTTACGATCTTGATATTAGTTTTATACTGCTACTATACTAATAGAGTTATAAAGCAAGCAATATACAAATAAAATTATAACATTCTTTTAGGAAGAAAATACAAATGTTTTCATTCTATTTTTTATGTAAATGCAAATGGATTGATTTTCTCTTTTAAGTGAGTGTTTTTCTTTTAAATTTTATCCTAATAAAAAAAAGGGAATTAAAGCCAATCATATACTATTAAAAAAAATAAAATTTCAAATTAGGAAATTAAATTGTTATATAGTATTTAAATTTATGGAGGTGTATTTCTCTTTCTACCATTAGATTTAGAATAATGGCTAGGATTAATTGTTGAGAGAGATTGAGAGAAGTAGAGATTGAGAGAATCCAATTCCCAAATTAACAATATCTGCCATTCTTTTGCTATATTTTCTTTCTCTATTTTCAGTTTTCTTTGACAGGGACCAAGATGGTTTGAAATTGGAGAGGAAACTACTACATATGGCAAAGGGGGAGTGATTTAGGACATTACTTTTATTTTCTCCATCAAAATGTATGCTCTCTCTCTCTCTTACTCTTCTATTTCATCTTCTTCTCATAATTATTTCATTTTATTTTCCTTCCATTCATGTGTTTATTAAATTGCTTTAGCGAAAACATTGGTTAATTTATTTTTGTTAAGTTGTGTTAACAAATTTTGGAAGTAATCTATTCACAATAAGGCTCCGTTTGACCCAGCTTTTTTTAGCTTTTTATTCTCTTAAGAATGAGAAGTTGGGCCAAACACAATTTTAATAAAGCTCTTAGCCATAAAAAGCAGCTTTTCTTTAATGTGTAAAATTGAATCAAAAGAGCTTCTAAGAGAAGAGGTTGAAACCTACTTTTGGGAAAAAATTATAGGTTTTTTTGTTATTGTCTTTAGTAAATTTAGTTTAATCTAGTTTGTTATCATCTTTTCTTAAGTTTCATATTAAATTCTTTAGTTTGTAATTATCTTTTTTTAAAAAAAAAAAATATTTTACCAAATAACTTTGAAGTAGGGGTGTGCAAAATATCCGGTTAGAAGGCCCAAACTCATAACCGGATCCAAATCCGTTTTAAAAAATCCGGATTTTGGTATATGGTTATTAACCAAACCATTTTCATCTGGTCGGTTATCCGTCCAAATTAAATTTTTGGATTTGGTTTAAATTGGTTATTATATCCTTTTCAAATTTGTTTTTGTCAACAAAAAAAAAACAAACAATATCCTTTTTTTTTTACGAAAACAAACAAATATCTGTTTTTTTTACAAAACAAAAAAATATCTTTTTTTTTTTGACAAAAAAAACAAATATCCTTTATTAAAATTAACTCACGCACACACCATCACCGATTCACCATGTGCGTGATCTCTGCAATTGTGATTTGCGATGAACCCTAAATCCCAAATCTACAATAATCTCTCCAACTGAACCCTAATCGACAATATTCTCTTTCAATCGAACCACACTCATTCTCTCCAATTGATTACAGATAAAAAAAACATAAATATCTTTAGAAAATAAACAACCCCTTATCTTTACACTAATAATTTGTATACCCTTATCTCGTTGGAATTGAAAAAAAGAAATCTAGAAGAAGGAATATGAATGATCTTCTTCACATGTTTTTTTTTTCATCTCTTTCAAACACATATCAAAAGCAATTTGCTGCAAAGAATAAAAAAAGAAAAATGTATTATTTTACGATTTTTAATATGTTTTTCGTCTGCGAAAAAAAATAGACCAAATTAACCGTTTATTAATCTAGTTTTAAAAATAACCAGTTTAAAACTGGATTTAAAAATTAACCGCTTTTAAACCGGTTTTATAAAAATATCCGGTTATGTATCCGTATCCAAATTTATAACTGGTTATATAACTGGTTCATAAAAAATAATGGTTATGGTCATGTATCCAAATCCATATATATGATTTTGGTTTGGATATAATTTGGTTTGGTAAATTAACCGACCATGCACACCCCTACTTTGAAGTTAAAAAAAACAATTTACCAAACAACTTTATCTTTTTTCTGAAAAGCTATTATTTTCACTTTTAGCTTTCAGATAGCTTCTAAGACCTAAAAAAACCGGGCCAAACGGACCCTAAGTCATCAATATGTGCTTCACACAATAACTAAATCAGCCCGTAACGAAAAGAGTTCGTGGGCGAGGGGGTGGGGGGGTGGGGGATGGGAAGAGAAAAATTTGTTTTTTAAATGCCAATTTTTCATAAAATAAAAGGAGAAGAGATATGTCCATGTAAGCTTAACTCAATTAGTAGAGACATCGCATATATTATGCAGGAGCCGACGTTTGAACCCTACAAGGAGAAGAGATATATGAAAATATAGAATATAATAGATTACACAAGTTAGTATAATAATAATAATAATAATAATAATAATAATAATAATAATCCCCGTGAGTTTAGCTCAGTTGGTAGGGACATCGCATATATTATGTGGAAGCCGAGGTTCAAACCCCAGATAATCCACTTATTCACATTTAAGGTGAAATTTTGAGCTAGTAGGCTACTAGACAAAAAAAATTATAATAATAAAATAATAGTAATAATGTTAATAAGTGATGTGGAATAAAAAATAAAATATAAATCAATTTATTTACGTGTGTACCTGCCACCTCATCATCTTGGCACCATCACATGCTTTGTTGTCAAGACGGGGTAAATAGGGGAATCTTCATATTGCGAGATTTGTTTTAAAAATAAATTAGGTGACGTAAATCAAAACTCGCATATATTAGAGGGGATAGATGAATGTTTACCCAAAATAATATATCAAAGCAAAACCAATAGAAACCCATGAAGCACGTACACTCTTTGGATTAGGCGTGTCCGTGTCGGACACGTGTCGGAGGACACGACATAGACATTTATGATTACATTGAATTATATCATTTTTTCAAATTATTATCAGTGTAGACGTGTCAGTGTCCGTATCATATCCGGTGTGAGTGTTTGTTTCTGATAGACAGAAACTTGATCCAAGTTAGTCAACTCTCAGAGGAATGCGATGTGTTGTTTCTCCGTGATTTCTTCGCTTTCCTTCACTGAAAGCTAGTGACGCCCACACGTTTTCACTCTTCTTCTCGTTCCTTCGCTGAAAAACCAAACAAGTGTGTATATATATATATATATATATATAAGTATAGTAATGCGTTCACAACACACACACTTGATAATATACACCTCTATATCCTTTGAAGCAAATAGACAACCATATTGAAACTTGACTCATCCTTAACTTCTGCCTGCAGCTGCAACAATATGTGTGAGTTCAATTTCCTTTCTCTTGCTTCAAATCTCTTCTTTATATGTTTCATATAATATAATGCTCAAAATAAGTAAAATCATAACTCTTGTTTTTTGTTTTGTTTTAAGTTACTAATATATTAACTAATATATTAGCTAATATATTAACTAATATATTAGTATCAACGACGGTACCCGTGGCCATAATAGATGAAGAAACGGATGTCGAAAAAGAAAAGAACAACCTGGTTGCATTTCGAGATGTTGTGCGTGTAAAAGTCGAAGCAATTGATCATAAAATTGAAAAGGTCAACGATGATGTGTTTGAGTGGCTTAATGAAACAGAGATACTCATACAAGAGGTGGAGAATTTGATGGCACAAGCAAAAACACAACATGTACAACAGAATGAATTTAGGAAATTAAAGATGGAAGCAATGGACCAAACCGTTAAATATTTTGATTTACGTCGCCCATATTCAACTCCAATTCCAAGTTTAGAGCACTTCTCCTGTGAAAATATTGTGTGTTTTAATTCTAGAGAGAAGGCATCAGATCAACTTTTGGTGGCACTGAAAGATGATAATTGCTCTGTGATTGGATTGTATGGTAGGCAGGGATCTGGTAAAACAATATTGGCGAAAGCAATGGGTGAGAAAGTTAAGTATTTAAGGATTTTTCATGAGGTTTTATTTGTCAAGGTAACCCAAAATCCAAATATTACAAATATGCAAGATGAAATTGCTGACTCATTGAATATGAAATTTGATAGAAACAGCGAAGCTGGAAGAGCCAGAAGATTATTCTCAACAATAGAAATTATGAATCGTCAAATTCTAGTGATTTTTGATGATGTTCCAGCAAAATTCGACCCAGAGGATGTAGGCATTCCTTGCAATAGTAATCGTTGCAAGATCCTTTTCACCACATGTTGCCGACAAGATTGTGACTTGATGTACTGTCAAAGGGATATTCAACTTGATCCTTTATCCACGGAGGAATCGTGGACTTTGTTCCAAAAACATTCAGGCATTATTCACGGTGGGGAGGAGTACTCCCCCTCCTCACTTGACTTATTGGATGTGGCACGTGAAGTTTCTTTTGAATGTGAAGGGTTACCTGGAACAATTAAAGATGTGGGATCTTCCTTAAGAAGTAAACCAATCGAGGAATGGAAAACCACATTAGATAGTCTAAAACATTCAATGGCCAAATGGCAAATTTTCCTTAGTTTTAGAGGAGAAGATACACGTTACTCTTTTACAGGTTCTCTTTATCAAGCTTTATCTCAAGGGGGATTCAAGACCTTCATGGATCATGGAGGACTGCAAAATGGAGACCAAATTTCACCCTCTCTTCTAAATGCAATTGAAGCATCAAGGCTTTCGATTATTGTTTTATCTGAAAACTATGCAAATTCCTCATGGTGTCTTGAAGAACTTGTCAAGATTATAGAGTGTATGAAATTGAAGAATCAGTTAGTTTGGCCAATCTTTTACAAAGTGGAGCCGTCAGACATAAGGCATCTAAGAAAATGTTATGGCAAAGACACTGCTCAGCATGATAATAATTTTGGAATTAGCTTAGAAAGAGTACAAAAATGGAGATCAGCTTTGTTTGAAGTGTCTAATTTGTCCGGAAAGATTTATACAACAGGGTATGTACGTAATATACTTCAAAAAACTTCTATTTGCATTATTCTATAATAACCAATTTTTACTCTACCACTTATAGATTAAGAATATGATATAGTATGACTCCATTATTTTTGAAAGCGTGTGACTTGTTAAAAAAGAAATATGGTCTTCTTTATATCTATCAATTTAAGAATGATCTGACTAACAAGAAAGACATGAATTTTATTTATTTTTTTAAGTTTTGTTTTTAGTTTCAGTGCATATTTTTTATTCTATGTGACAGTTTGTTCTTGTGAAAAATTATAGTCATATTAAATTTTATATGTTTTTTGACCGAATAAATTCAAAACTAATGTTTAGGCACACACATATAAATACAAATAAATTTTATATGCATAAAGAAAGTTTAATATATGCACAAATACAAATAAATAATGTTTATAAGGCACACACATGAATGAAGAAAGAGATAAGATGAAAGAAATTATTAATGAGTATTTTTAAAATGAATAAATAATATGAATATTTATGTGTCTACCTAAACACTATACATTTGTATTTATGTCTATACAAGACTTCCTCATCTGCATAACTAAATTGACAGATTTTGTACATACTTTTGCAGGTATGAATATGAATTTATTCAAAAGATCGTAGAAGATGTCAATCGTATTAAAAGTCGTTTGCAAATACGAAGCACATAGATATGGACTTGAAAGAATTGCTATGGTGCCATAAATATAATTGAAAGTACATCAAAAGGCAGAATTGGACGAACTAGAAGTTCTCACTTAATGCTTAATAATCTACTCTCAGTTTTGAAGTTCTATTCAATGATTGCTGATTTATTATATTATCTAGGGTTAATTTTGTGTGATTTTGTTTTACTGGCGTTTAGGAGTTTTGGTGATTTTGTGTTACTGGAGTTTTGGTGGCTGGAGGTGACAAGGAGGTGTGGAGAGGTGGTGTTGTGGTGGAGAGTTGGTGTTTCGGTGGCACTTGGTTTTTGCGCCGTTGGTTTGTGGTTGATGCTGTGCGTAAGGGTCCCCTAGTTTACTTGATTCTCTGGTCGCTTTTCAAGTCTGTTGAGATTTGCAGGGCTCTCTTGAGTTTCTGTTGGTGCCCAAATCTGTTGAGATTTGCAGGTTTTAAGTTAACTGGGTTACCTCTATCATACTGGTGTTGACTATTTTGGAGGTGGTCTGCTAGCTGAGACGTATCCGCCTAAGTAATCCTTCTACTAGTGTCCGTTCAACTTCTGACTTAAGGGGCTGCGTTTTGGATTCTGATGGGCCGCTCAACTTTGATTCGAGATTGGAAGTTAGTGTCTAGATGTGTCCTTTTAGGTTCGGGTTGAGGTCCTCTGGTGGTTGGGGAGTTGTTTAAAAGTTTGTTGTTTTGGTGTTTTCATTGGTGTTCCGCATATATACGGCGCCTTTGTTTTGTAGCTCTTCTTTACTATCTCTGTTCTTCTTGTGCGGAGATCAGTTATTTATATATATAATAGGCTTTTAACCCGCGCAAATAGGCGAGTTTTGCGTTACTCCCGTAATTTTTTTTTAGATTACCCCATGCAATGTGTTTTTTTTTTTTTCGCAGTTCATTTCACCCCTCTGTAATGTTGTTTTGTTTTACCCCGGGATCAAATGAACTACGAAAAAAAAAAACACATTGCAAGAGGTAATCTCAAAAAAGTAAAATTACATGGGGTAAGGCAAAACTCGCCTACTTTGCAGGGGTAAAAGGCTTAACCCTATTATCTATTGTTATATCCCCTTTTAACATATGGTATCAGCGGCAAACAACAATTTCAGATACAAGGCATTTTGTTAATTAGACCTTCATTCATCTATAGAAAAATTATCATGGATTTTCTCGTTTTGATTTTCAAGCCAAGTTTGTATAAAAAAGATGTGTAGTCAACTCAACATGTTATTGTTTACAAAGGTTGCTTGCTTCATATCAATAATAGGATAAGAAATAGGAAGCTTCCTATTAAACAAAGGGTGTATCAATATTAAGGCCCCGTTTGGCCTGGCTTATTTTTCTCTTTTTTTCTCCTCCTTAAAAATAGTAAAGTAGGAAAAAATTGTGTTTGACTTAATTTTTTTTTATTTTTCAATTCTTTACTTTATTTCTCTAATACTTTTAAGGAGAAATAATGTCAAATATAATTTTATACTTCTTTATTTCGTTTAAGCTAAAATAAAAAGTAAAAAATAAGCCGGGCCAAACGGGGCCTAAACATAAGGTTCTCTTGAAATAATTTGAAAAGGTCCTATAAAAAAATAAAGACTATCAATATTAAACGTAAGGTTCTCTTGAAATAATTTCCTTGTCCCCTTTTTATAGGACCTTTTCAAATTTTCAACTATTTCTCTATAAAGGATAAACTATTTTTCTATAATTATCATTTTTTTTTTAGATTTAAAGGATAAACTTAGAATAATAATATAAAGGAGAATGTTTACATGTGCCTTAACATGATAAATGTGGAAACAATGTGCCCTTATAAATTGTTCATAAGTTTAATACTGCTATTTCGTAGTTTTTGTTTTTTTGACGCAACTGCTATTTCGTAGTTAGGATATTATTTTATTATGATTATGATTGTTGTTATTATTATTAACTAGTGGCGTGATTCGCGTTTTCTATTATGCTAACGTAATATAAACAGTGGTTTATTATAAATTTGATTTTTCTTTAAATTAATTTGTGTAATTTTAGTTTTTCTCAAAATAAAAATTGTAATTTACGTGCATTGGTCTACACCATAGTTAAAGTAACACCTTAAAAAAAAAATAAAAGTAACACCTTGAGAAAGTTGTCAACCCTCTTTGTCATGATAATAAAAACTCCAAATGACAATATACAATCCCAAAAACACATATCTTTTTTATATATTGTTTTGTTATAGATTTGAGAAAAATTGGTTACTATAATATAATATTATTTTTTAGTAAGTGACAGTTTTTAAAAGATAAAATTGGAATAATAAAAAAGTCATCCCAAAAATACATATCCTTTTTATATATTGTTATAGATATCGACTTCTTTTTTTGTTGACCGGCGTTTTTTGTTATCAATATTTAATAACCAACTTATGGTCAATATTGGTGATTTTTCTTGGAGACTATGACTTCATTGATTTACACATATGCTCTATTTGATATAAATTATGGTGCATAAGCAAGAAGTAACTATAAAAAAAAATTCTGGGAGGCGTGCTAGAAAATTGGAGGTATGCTAAAAATCTGGGGGGTGTGCTAGAAATTTCGGAGGTACGCTAAAAATCTGGGGGTGCACTAGAAATCTGGGAGGATGCGCTAAGCAATCCAGGGAACGCGCTAAACAATTTTCATTATTTATGCATGATGCATAAGAAAAAAACTTATACACCATAATCACTCCCGCTCTTTTTATCCCAAAATAAGTATTGTAATAAGTTTTGTAGTTGACTGTGGCGATCCTATTTTTCTTTTTTATTTTCCCTGCCGGGGCTTAATTTGTTCCTACTCCCTTGTTATTATGGGTATTAACAAAAATTGTTGACATAATAAATTTGTCTGAAAGTATGTGTGGTTATTACTAAATTACCATTTTAGTTAAATATATTTCAGACTAATTCTAATATGGACCCTTGTATCAAATGGTCCATGATAGACTAGTACTTTTCACTTTTTCCTTTTCAATCATAACCATTGGATGTAGCAAGTATATAGAAGCTATCCTAAAATTAAAACACTGAATAATACTCTTTACTATCTTTCCAATCCCTTGTCAGCATCAGGCATCCTACTCTTCTAGTCTCTCGCAAATCTCTTTCTATTATCACTTTTTTTAAAAAATAATTTACCAATTTTATTTAATATTAATATTTTATCAATAAACTTGTTTAAAAATCGATGCATTTAAACTAGTTCATTTAATTTTATTTGATATTTAAATTAATTACTCCTTCCGTTCATTTTTAAATGTCCGTTTAAAATAGTAACACTAAATTAAGAAAGTTTATTTTTGCATTTTATCTTTTTATTATATTCTAATTTTTTTTTTTTGGTTTTCACCACCAGTTGAATCTGGTTCGGGGGTCAGTTCTGGCATCAAGTAGTTCCAGCCCCCTCCCGATCGCAGTTGCGGGGGATCGAACCGTGGTCCTCCCTACCAAGTTCAGCGCCAATCACCACTGAACCAACTAACGATTGGTTATTATATTCTAATTTTTATCCACCAATAAATTCCTATTTTTTACGCACACTTACTATTTTCAATAAATTTAATATATTATATGTACAAAAAAAAAATATGTCATATACCAAAAAAAATAAAAATAAAAACTTTTGTTTTTCTTATATATAACATTAATTAGTTTTATTGAAAAAGATAAGAGTATACCCTTTCATTTTTTTTTAGGCTTCGCTTGGATTGATGAAATACAATGGAATGGAGCGGAATAAAGTGGAATGAAATAAATATTTCATTCCATTGTTTGGATATTTTTTTAAATGGAGTCTAAAAAAAGGATTGAGATGAAGTCAAAAACTAGGCAAAAACTCCATGGTACAATTGGTAGTGGGAATGGATTGAACATGTACTTATCCCCATGGTACATGGTTCGATTCCCACGGAAGGCAAAAACTCCAATAGTGAAGGGGGTTGGAGAAGATCGTGAGGTAGCAGTGCCGGGAACGCCGAAGGCTCGGGCTTTTACATTCGGGGGTCAGTTATGGGATCAAGTGGTTCCAGCCCCTTCCCGATCACAATAAAGGATATATTTGGAAAAGAAGAAATAAAAACATCTAAAAATTTGTAGTTTTATATTTGAAAAGAATTTTTTTTATCAAAGATTCTTATAATTAGGAAAGGATAGAGTATATTAGCACCAATTAAAACACATTTTTCTTTAGATTACAATTTCTTGGCCAGACTTTACTTACTTCACGGCCGAACTCTGGACTACTAAGGTCCCCTTCCCCTAGGAACTAGAGGGTTAAAAAAAATATTTATATAAGCTATTTTTTCATAAACTACCTCGAAAAGCTTATAATAATACATAAAAGCTTATTTATTTGCATAAATTATTTCGTATAAACTCAAAAATAAGTTAATCCAAACAAGCGGTAATTGAATATCTAAACCTGTATATATTGGTTGGGCAAGAAATAGAATGCATTGGTAAACAAAAATTAGCTCACATTGAAGTAAAAATTTAAACGGGGTTAAAGGGCACATATTAAGAACCTAAAAGTAGAAAATTTTCATTAAATAAAATGATATTTTGACTTGCAATAAATTAGATGCATAAGTTTAAAAGCAAAAATTACTATATAAAGTCCCTAAGGGCACATCTTAATATTTTCTAATAATTAATAGCAAGAAGAAGAGATAAATTTGTTGGGACGAGAAGCTGTATAGGAATTAGGAGAAAATGATGGTATAGAAATATTCTTGCACAGAAAAAAAAAATAGTTTTTGTACTTTTTTTTTTTTTTTTTTTTTTTTGACAGAAACAAATTCAATAAATTTCATTATTTAAAATAGTCTCAATACAACGAGGGATCGAATCGAAAATCCAACGTCGAGACATAGAATAAGCCGCCCGAGCTAAAGTGTGAGCAACATTATTCGCTTGACGCTTGATATACTTAACCTCAAAGTAATTATGCGAACTAAGCAAAGTTTGAATGTGAGCTATTAAGATACTAAATTCGGAGATGCCATTTTGTGTTGAAGAAATTGCATCCACCACTTGTTTAGAGTCACTTTCAAATATAACAGATTGAAGGCCTCTATAACTCAACTCCTCCATTGCTTCAATGATAGCCAAAGCTTCTCCTTCCACTACACTATATGAAGAATTCACAATATTGGTGCCTGCAAGTTTGAAGTGGCCACTGGAGTCTCGCAAACACCAACCGCAACCTGTAGCTCCATCCGCTGTATAGAAACTAGCATCAACATTACACTTTAACACGCCCATAGGGGGCTGCTGCCAATGTACCACAGTAGGGGCTGTTATGCGCTGCTGAATGGGCTGGTCGTGATTAGTGAAAACTCCATTTATTGTTGCCCATTGATGCCAATATGCTGCTGCCTGCAAACCTGTTTGATAAGCATTGACAGTGCTCGAATTCCAAACTTTATTGTTCCGTAGTTGCCAAATAAACCAAATAAGTACAGCTGCTCTACTAGTAACAATATGATCCTCCTGCCTGCAAATAGCAAATAATAAATCTCTAGCATTATTAAAAACATGTAACCTTGATTGGATAATATGGTACAGACCCATAGCCATCCATGCTTCTTTAACTTCTACACAATTAAAGAATAAATGCCAATCATCTTCGACTTGAGATAAACAAAAGGGACATTCTTCCGGGCATTGAACAAAACGATCCCGCAAACGAGTACGGGTTGGTAAAACCTCTCTACAAATTCTCCAAAGGAGATGTTTTGCCTTAGGTGGAGTATTTATTTTCCATATGTTATTCCATCCTTCCCCATTCCTCCTCCCATAACCTCTATTATTTTCTTTCATAATTTTTCGGTACCCCGACCTTACCGAATAAACCCCATTATTTTCCTCACTCCAAATCAACTTATCCTCCCGGACAAGTGCTAATAAGGGAACATCAAGGATATCATGGGCTACCTCTATGGAAAATAAAGAGTTAATTTTTCCTTCATCCCATCGTTTAACATTGGGTAGCAAAAGTTGTTGAACCGTAAGATTGTACACATCATGATTTTGGGGAGCACTAACACACCTCCCATGACTAGCTCTCAACCATGGCTCATGCATAACTTTGATTTTACTACCATCCCCAATTTGCCATCTACAACCATGAGACAACACCTGTCTAGCTCTCCAAATACTTCTCCAAGCAAAGCTTGGGTTATTGCCGAGATTAGACTCTAAGAAACTAGCATGAGGGAAATACCTAGCTTTGTAGACTCTAGCAACCAAAGATGTTGGGTTACTCATAAAATTCCAACCTTGTTTAGCAACCATCGCCATATTAAAACAACGAAAATCTCTAAAACCCAAACCACCTTCTTCCTTAGGACAAGCAATTTTATCCCACGCAAGCCACCTTATTCCTTTGTTATTACTACCACCACCCCACCAAAAAGCATTGATCAACCGTTCTATTTCGCTAATCAAATTATCCGGTAAAATATATATGTTCATGATATATGCCGGAATAGCTTGTAAAACAGATTTAATCATTACTTCCTTACCCGCGCGTGACAAGGGTCGACTCCTCCATCCGTTGATTCTCTTCCATATGCGATCTTTGATGTAGGCAAAAGTCTCCTTCTTACTTCTACCCACCATGGATGGTAGGCCAAGATAAGTTCCGGTCCCCAATACATGACGAACTCCCATAATATTTGAAAGGTCTTCCTGTCCAGCACGACTCAGGTTCCGGCTAAAAAATACTTCAGACTTTGACAGGTTAATCTCCTGGCCGGATGCCAGTTCATATGTTTTGAGGATCTCCATGAGTTTTGTAGTCTCCGAAATATTAGACCTGCAAAAAAGAAAGCAATCATCTGCAAACAAAAGGTGGGACACAACAGGTGCTCCCCGACAAATTTTGACTCCGTGAATATCTCCATTGGCGACTGCTTTGTGAATCAGAGATGTAAGACCTTCCGTAACTAGGATGAACAGATAAGGAGAAAGAGGGTCTCCCTGTCTAAGGCCTCTACCTGGGTGAATAGGCCCCACTTTTTCAAAATTCACTAAAGCCGAATAGTTTACAGAGCTTACACACAACATCATCCATTGTATCCAAGTATCTGAAAAACCCATCTTTCCAAGTACACCTTTCAAGTAGCTCCATTCTACTTTGTCATATGCTTTGCTGAAATCAATTTTAAGAGCCAACTCCCCTTTCGCACCTCTAGTACGTCTCTTCAGGCAATGTATTAATTCAATGGCAATCAGAGCATTATCAATTATGGACCTCCCTTCTACAAAAGCAGATTGCTCCTCCGAGATGTATTTGTGCAGGACAACTTTCAATCTATTCGCCAAAAGTTTAGACACCACTTTATAAAGTACGTTACAAAGTGATATTGGGCGAAATTCTTTCATGGAACTCGGGTTATCACACTTCGGAATGAGACAAATGTTCGTTTCATTTAGGCTAGAAGGAAAGTAGCCTCTTCCTAACCATTCTTTGACAGCTTTGAAGACATCGTCACCACACACCTCCCAAAATTTTTGATAAAAGGCGGGATTGAAACCATCCGGACCGGGGGACTTATCAGGATGCATTTGAAATAAAGCAGCATGGACCTCTTCCTTTGTAATGGGAGCTTCCAACATTGCATTATAGTTTTTGTACTTTTAAAAGATTAATTACACAACTTTTGAAACATAATTACAATATGTAGTTACTTAACATGTGCATTTTTCAAATTGCTTTCTTATAGGGGCTTGAGCCACCAATTATCACAATCTTGCTTCCACTCTGAGTAGTTGATCACTGCATTCACTGCACACATGTTAATTAATGCACATCTTATTGTATAGATGCGGTAACTATTTTTGATTGTCTGATAAAAACGAGTTGGATTATCTCTATTTTTTTTTCTCTCAAATTTTCTCATTTTTTACGTTTTAACCATTAACCAACTTTTTTTTTTCTTCTAATTAATATATTTTCTCTATTTTTGATGTGTGTTGCCAAGGATCATGTTCCAATTTAACAATTTTTTGTTTTGAGCAACCACACACAAAAATTATATTTTTCTTTATTCTCTTTTTTTTCATTATCTATTTTTTTTTGATATATCTGAAGACTCCCAAATGTGAAGATAGAAAGTAAAAAAGTGATTAATAATGTTCCTGTTATGATATAGTATGATTCACTATTTATTATAATTGATATCGTAATTATATTAGGAGTAATTAGTCTTTATGTATAATTATTTTTATGTTTCTTTGTCTCCAATCCTATTAGTGTAAATAGGATCACCTACTTGTACCAAGATCATACAATGAATATACAAATATTTTCATATACTTTCCTGAGTTTCTACATGGTATCAGAGCTTAGGTTTCAAATTTATTTCCTCCTGCGTTGTTTTCAAGTTTTGTACCGATGATTAAGTTTTGCCGTCATTGTCATATGTCTGGGCATTCTTTCTCGGATTGTCCCACCGTAGAATGTCATAATTGCAGGAGAAAAGGTCATATTGCTTCAAATTGTTGTCGGTACTGCAAGACACACGGACACTTGATTCAAGATTGTCCCACTCGTCCTCCACGACTTGATCAGAATAAAGATCAATATCATCCCAACTCTTACAAGCCTGCATTTGCAAGAGCTATTGCTGCCAATGATTCTCTGGAATCCTCTCAGTCTACTTTTTCTATCACTAATATCTTGTATCTTCTTAGACAACTTCTTCCTTCTGGTAATATTCCTGTCGTTCTTTCCACCACACCAGGTAATTCTAAATGGTATTTTGATTCTGCCTGTTGTAACCACATGACATCTACATCTCATTTATTTTCTTCCTTATCTAAAAATGACATTATCCGTTCTATCCACACTGCCAATGGATCTCTTATGCATGTAAGCCACACAGGTTCTATCTCTCTATCTAATTTAAGCCTACCTAATACATACCTTATTCCTAAACTAAATTTTAATCTTATCTCTATTGGTCAATTATGTGATCTTGGTTATGAAATTACCTTCTCTTCCTCTGGATGTCGTGTGCAGGATCCACAGACTGGACAAGTCATAGGGACTGGATGTAAGATCGGAAGATTATATGAGCTCATTGAACTGCATGTTCCTCTGGAGTCTAACATTTGTGCGGCATCCACGGACTCTTCCCTTCAACTTTGGCATCGCCGTCTTGCCCATAGTTCTATCGGTAAATTACGTCCTCTAGTGTCTCAAGGTTATCTTGGATCTGTCATCAATGAGTCATTTGATTGTTCTGCTTGTCAAACTGCAAAACAGCCAGCCTTATCTTTTAATAAAAGTACTTCGATTTCAGCTTCACCATTTGATCTCGTGCATTCTGATATTTGGGGTCCTGCTCCCACACCGACTATGGGTGGTTCTCGGTATTTTGTTATATTTATTGATGATTATTCTCGTTTTACATGGATATATATGATGAAAAATAGGCATGAGCTTTCTCAAATTTACATCAACTTTGCCAAAATGATTCAAACACAATTTTCTAAAGCCATTAAAGTTTTCCGACGAGATAATGCCATGGAATATCGTGATTCTAAACTCTTGTCTTTTCTTCATGAGCAGGGTACCTTGTCTGAATTTTCATGTCCATATACATCTCAACAAAATGGTCGTGCTGAGAGAAAGCATCGTCACATTCTTGACTCAGTTCGTGCTATGCTTATCTCAGCCTCTTGTCCAGAACGTGCTTGGGGTGAAGCTGCTCTTACAGCTGTCCATATAATCAATCGTCTCCCTTCCTCTGTCATTGGCAATGTCTCTCCTTTTGAGCGTCTTTATCTCACTACACCAGATTATAACTCACTTAAGGTGTTCGGTTGTGCTTGTTTTGTCCTCCTTCAGCCCTATGAATATACTAAACTTGAGCCTCGTGCTCGTCTATGTTGTTTTCTTGGTTATGGGACTGAACACAAAGGTTATCGATGTTGGGACCCAATATCCCAACGCATTCGTATCTCTCGTCATGTTGTCTTTTGGGAACATATAATGTTCTCTTCCTTGTCAAAGTTTAAGTCAATCCCTTCTACTCTAACTCCTCTCTTTACTAACCCCGATGTCGATTATTTTCCTAGTGACTCAATTGCAGGTTCAGAGACGCATGCAGGTTCTTTTAGTGAGCTTCAAACGCCTTCCGATATTCCATCCACTTCTAGTGATGATGTTTCGTCTGTTGATCCTACACCACCCACTATTGAGCTTCCGGAACGGGTAAGAAATCCACCTCCATACCTTCGTGATTTCCATTGTTATTCCACTATGCTTCACCATCATGTACCACAGTCCTATAAAGAAGCATCTTCAGATCCCCATTGGCAGCAAGCTATGCAGGAAGAATTACAGGCATTGGAGAAAACCCACACGTGGGACCTTGTTGATCATCCTTGTGATAAGACTCTTGTAGGATGCAAATGGGTTTATAAAATAAAGACACTCTCTGATGGATCTATCGAGCGCTACAAAGCTCCTCTTGTGGCAAAAGGCTTCACTCAAGAGTATGGTATTGATTATGAAGAAACATTTGCCCTGGTTGCACGCATCACATCTGTCCGAACTCTTCTTGCCATTGCCGCCACTCGCAAATGGAGACTTACTCAAATGGATGTTAAAAATGCATTTCTAAATGGCGATTTAGAAGAAGAGGTTTACATGCGTCCTCCTCCAGGATACACTTGCCCGGAAAAGAAAGTTTTTCGCCTTCGTAAGGCTCTTTATGGTCTCAAACAAGCACATAGAGCTTGGTTTGCTAAATTTCACAAGACTATCACTCAGTTGAATTTCTCTTCCAGTGCTCATGACTCTGCTCTGTTTACTCGAAAAACTAACAACAGTACCGTTGTCTTGCTTCTTTATGTCGACGACATGATTATCACAGGAGATGACACAGTTGGAATTGAAGAGCTCAAACAATTCTTATGTCAGCATTTTGAGATGAAGGATCTTAGACCATTAAGTTACTTTTTGGGGCTTGAAGTATTATCTTCGAGTGATGGCTTGTTTCTTTCACAAGCTAAGTATGCTTCTGATCTTGTCTCTCGAGCAGGTCTCACTGATTGTAAAATTGAACACACTCCTCTTGAACCCAATGTTCGATTTACTCCTCAAGATGGTACATTACTTAATGATGCTACTCTTTATCGACAACTCGTAAGTAGTCTGATATACCTCACGGTTACTCGGCCAGATATTTCACATGTTGTTCATCTTGTTAGTCAATTCATGTCTTCTCCACGTACCACACATTATGCTGCTGTCCTTCGGATCATACGGTATATTAAGGGTACCTTATTTTATGGTCTAAATTACTCATCTATATCCCCATTGATTCTTAGAGCCTACTCTGATGCTGATTGAGCTGGTGATCCTGTTGACCGTCGTTCCACCACAGGTTTTTGTATTTTTCTTGGAGATTCTCTTATATCTTGGCGTAGCAAGAAACAAACCTTGACAGCCCGCTCTAGCACTGAAGCTGAATATCGTGCTCTGGCTGATACTACTTCTGAGATATTGTGGATTCGGTGGCTACTTGCTGATTTAGAGACATCACAGTCTTCTCCAACTGATCTGTATTGTGACAATCGTAATTCCATACAAATTGCCCACAATGATGTTTTCCATGAGCGAACCAAACATATTGAAATTGACTGTCACTTCATTCGTCAGCACCTTCTCCGTGGTGAACTTCACCTTATCTCCATTGGAACTCTTGATCAACCGGCTGACTTGTTCACTAAAACTCACTCTCCAAGACGTTTCCGCACTTCAGTGTCCAAACTCAAGTTGGTAACAGTTCCACCCACTTGAGTTTGAGGGGGGATGTTATGATATAGTATGATTCACTATTTATTATAATTGATATTGTAATTATATTAGGAGTAATTAGTCTTTATGTATAATTATTTTTATGTTTCTTTGTCTCCAATCCTATTAGTGTAAATAGGATCACCTACTTGTACCAAGATCATACAATGAATATACAAATATTTTCATATACTTTCCTGAGTTTCTACAGTTCCAACTCCAACAATTGCATATTTTTCATCTAGAAGACCAAGCTCAATTACACCAGAGACATTGTCCTGGTACAAATCCTCAATTTGCTTAACAACACTTTCTTTATGTTGCAATATATAAGGCCTAATTAATTTATATAAAAGAAATAATTTGATATTTTGATTATCATTTTACAAAAATATCAACTTATTTTTAGGCCAGGAACATCAATGACATGCCGTCATGTGGCAAGTGTTGCAGCTCTTATCAAATTGGTCCCCTGTTGCCATTAGGCAAAAAACAAAATCACATGCAAATATTTATACATTATTATTAGGCCATGAAACTACACCACACACAAAAGAGTATTAATTATTCTGTAGGTCCTGATTTGTTTGTAAATTTTTAAATAAATCAATGAAATACGTAAAATAGTTTGTAATTAGATCTCTGAATTTATTAGTAGTTTGATATTAGGATTGAGTCCTTAAACTTTTAAATAATTTTAATTAGGTCCTTGAAGTTAGATAGGGCTTAAATACAAATTATTTGATGTCTATAGACCTAATTAAATCTTTATCTTTATCTTTATATAATAAAACGAGAGTAACTAGAGGCACCCTAAGCCTTAACCCTAATATGAACCTTTATATAATAAAACGAGAGTAACTAGAGGCACCCTAAGCCTTAACCCTAATATGAATAGTCTAGATTTTGACACTTGGAAAAAAAAAATTTATATCAACGGCTATGATAAAAACTTAAATAATCAATTTTTAAACCAATATTATGTTGTCACATCAATTAATGAATGTGACACGTCATGTGTTTAAAACAAAAAAATTGAGATCAGTCAAAAAAAGAGAAAATGGATAAACATTAATAAAACAAAAAAAAACTATCAATCAGTTACAAAAATTATGTATAGATTCGATCTGTACAAAAAAAAGAGAAAAGGGATAAACATTAATAAAACAAAAAACAAAACTAATAATCAGTTACGAAAATTATGTATAGATTCAACTTAATTGAGGGTTATAAATACCACCACCCTCAAAGTATTTTTCTCTCACTATAATTTTTTGTTATAATTTATATATTTGTCTTCATATAGTTTATTTTGTTTCTATATTTATTTTGAATTTCTAATTTGTATGTGTCAAATCTAAAATCGTTTGTCTATGTTTAATTTGCAGTTTTTTTTTGTTCGTTTTGTTATAGTATTATTGCTAATCTAGAGATTTTGTTACGCTTCTATATCAACATGAAGTTGCTATTGTTACACAATCTCTATTATCATAAAGTTGTTATTATCGAGTAAGTTTTAAACTTTATGCAACCTTATTTATTTATTTGTTTAATTATATATTTTTTGTTTCACTCATCTACTTAATGATTTATTGTTCTCTTTTTTATATGTTTTGATTTTTATTTCTCCTTTTGTTTATGTTTTTAGTGTAATTATAGTATTCTTTCACTAATTATGTGTTTAATAATCATTCATCTTTTATGCTAATTCAGATAGTGGTTAATGCATAGATTTTTTCTAACAATTTTTTTTCTCTCTCTTATTTTTATGTTTGGTATTTTTTTACATTTACAAGTAAAATTGTATTTAAGGGCAGAAGATTTGAAATATTATTAAAATAGATGATGACAAATTAGGTTTTTTAGTTGTAGTTTCTTTTTATATATTATTAGCCGCCAAACGGGCACGTTCCGTGCCCGTTTGTGTGATCGATATTCTCTTTTTTATATTTGATGTGATTGAAATTCTCTATGTGCAAATATAAATAACTACTTAATGTTGGACTTAGTTAATTGATAACTACTTAACCTCCTTTTTTGTTGTGGCTAGTTATTAAGAAGAAAAGAAAAAAAAAATTTACTAGAAAACAACCGAAAACATACTTTTATGTGGAAGTTGTGCTTAGTTATTAAGAGAAAAAAAAACTGAAAATCTATTTTTATGTGGAAGTTATTTTTCAACATATACAAATATTTAGTTTTTTTTTTGTAGTTTTTTATAAGGGTAAAATAGGTATAATGAAAAAGTCATCCCAAAAATTTGTATCCTCTTTATATATAGTATAGATTAGTAGATTAGTAGATTTATTTTATGCGTGTATTTATCTTTTTTGTAAAAAAATTTATTGGTTTTCTTTTGTTTCTTTATTTGTGCATAGATTTGTATATAATATTTTTATTTTATTCTTTCTATACTTTTTTTATATTTTTTTAGTGAAATTACAATGAAGGATACACAATTTAGAATATTATCCTATTTTTATGAATAAATTCAACTATAATCTTTATTTTTTATTTTTATTTTCTTATATATTATGCATAGATATATTCATGTATAATTGTTTTATTATATACTAGCGGTCAAACGGGCACGTCCCGTGCCCATTTGTGTGATTCGCGTTTTCTATTCTACTGAGGTATATAAATTGTAAATTGTGATTTATTATAAATTTGATTTTTATTTAAATTAATGTGTGTATCTTTAGTTTTCCTATTTTTTAAGTCCTTCATGTGGGCTCAACTAATAATCCAAATAATAATTTAATTTAGCAAACTTATGATAAGTAAAATTTTTGTTCTGTTTAGTTTACTTCTATTAGCAAACTTAATAATTCATGTTGTTATCATAGAATCGTTCTTTTGGCCTAAACTAATTCATGTTGTTATCATTCATAATTCCAATTTGGGTTTTACTATATTTTAATAATATTCAACTTAAAATGTTATGTATAATAGAAGATTATTAATGTATACATAATAGTATAGAAATGTATTAAAAGTTCTATGATTTAATGTATACATAAATGTATAGAAATGTATTAAAATTTTATTGTAATATTAAAATACCCGTGGCATCGCCCGGGTCAAAGTCTAGTTATAATAAAACGAGAGTAACTAGAGGCATCCCTAAACCCTAACCCTAATATGAATGATCTAGATTTTGACACGTAGAAAAAAATATTATATCAACGGCTACGATAAAAACTTGAATATTATGTTGTCACGTCAATTAATGAATGTGACACGTCATGTGTTTAAAAACAC
This sequence comes from Trifolium repens, assembly GCA_030408175.1. Lineage (NCBI taxonomy): Eukaryota > Viridiplantae > Streptophyta > Magnoliopsida > Fabales > Fabaceae > Trifolium > Trifolium repens. Next base: position 26,875,999 of record CP125841.1, on the reverse strand, counting down.
AATACATGATGTGTCAATATATGATTGGATGTGTGTATAAAATAATGTTATTGGTCTAGAGCTTATCTAATGTTTTTTTTTGTAGAGATAACCACGAAATTCTATTTTGTTCCATTATAATCATATATTATGTTCCATTATACTAATCCCTAATTAAAAGGAAAGTTAATAAAACCACTTAACCCTAAACCTAATTTTGTTATTTATACTAATCTTAAATGTTCTCTTAAACTCCCTCCTAAACCTGCACAACACAATTAAAGGAATTTATCTCTCTCGGTATCTCTCACATTCTCTGTCAAAATTTTCCTATTCACGTTTTTATTTTTCTCTCCTTTTTCATCTTTCTTTGTGCATCTTCTTTCTAATATTTTGCAATTCTTCTTTCTTAGAGAGACTCTTTAAAAAATCAAGGTAAGTGTGGTTACAATAAAATTTTAGTGTTTTTTAATTTTTACTTTTGTTCACTTCTCTAATTTGGTTTTTGTATTTTTGTTCATCTTTTTTTATATAGAAAGTTACTTTCTATTGGCTATTGATTTGTTCAAAAATGCTACTGCTTATTTGAAAGGTGAGTGTAGTTATAATAAAATTTGAATATTTTTTATTTCTTACTTTTGTTAACTTCTTTAATTTGGTTTTTGGATTTTTGTTCATTTTTTTTAATATTGAAAATTACTTCCTATTGATTACTAATTTGTTCAATTATATTATTGCTTATTTGAAAGGTAGATCAAGGTAAGTGTGGTTACAATAAAATTTTAGTGTGTTTTAATTTTTACTTTTGTTAACTTCTCTAATTTGGTTTTTGTATTTTTGTTCATCTTTTTTGATATCGAAGGTTACTTTCTATTGACTATTGATTTGTTCAAAACATGTTACTGCTTATTTGAAAGGTGAGTGTAGTTACAATAAAATTTGAATGTTTTTTATTTCTTACTTTTGTTAACTTCTTTAATTTGGTTTTGAATTTTTGTTCATCTTTTCTTTTTATATTGAAAATTACTTCCTATTGGCTACTGATTTGTTCAATTATATTATTGCTTATTTGAAAGGTGGGTGTAGTTACAATAAGATTTGAATGTTTTTTATTTCTTACTTTTGTTAACTTCTGTAATTTGGTTTTTGGATTTTTGTTCATTTTTTTTTATATTGAAAATTACTTCCTATTGGCTACTAATTTGTTCAATCATGTTATTGCTTATTTAAATCAATTGCTTATTAATGGTAATTGTTCATCAACACTTTTTTGCTATTATAGCCATTATGATTTGTCATGAACTATAAATTTGATGTTGAATTATTTGGTTTAATTTGATATTATCTTTTTAGCCATTTTTTAAAGTTAATAAGATGAGAGTTAAGAATAATTTGATGACTTCATGTATGCGAGTGTTTATCTAATTTTCATTTTTCCATCTTTTTCGGTGACTTAGAATATTTATGTTTCAATTAATTTTTTTGTGATCGGCATTGATACTTATAATTGTTTCTTTGATTGTGCAGCAACATCTTTCATCATTGCTTGATTCTATTGATTCATATGTGGTTGAGGCCACCCTTGATACATTGGCTATTTTTTTGAAGAAAAGAATCGAAAAGTACTTTATAAGAGAAACTTCTTTGAATGTTTATTTATATATGTTTTATAATTATGGTGTTTTAAGCTAATTTAGGAGAAGAGATAGATTTGAAAGGGTTTATATTGTTTATTAGTTATTGTCTATTTTTTGCGCTATGTACGTCTTATATTTTGGTTTTTAAAAACAATGTGTTAGGATTGACTATGAACTCCTTTTATTTATTTCAAGCTTAAAATATATGTTTCTCAAATCTTAAGTTTTTGTTTGATGATTTTTTGTTACTTTTATAATTACTTTTATGATTTATCTCAAACCTTAAGCTTAAATTATTCATTGTAATCTATATATATATTGCATAATTTTAGTTCCAATTTTTTATATGTTTTTTTTAAAAATTATTTATATTTTTTTATTATAAGAAAATTAAATTATATATATGATATTTTACATAATAATCCGTGCATCGCACATGTAGTAGTCTAGTTATAATAAAACGAGAGTAACTAGAGGCACTCTAAACCCTAACTCTAATATGAATGGTCTAGATTTTGACACGTGGAAAAAAATATTATATTAACGGCTACGATAGAAACTTGAATACTATGTGCCACATCAATTAATGAATGTGACACGTCGTGTTTAAAAACACAATAGATGATGTGTCAATATATGATTGGATGTGTGTATAAAATAATTTTACACCAATCCCTAATTTTGTTATCTATTAATCTCTAATTATATGCTTTCATTTGATGATTGGATATATTCTATGAAATCTATTTTATTTATAGCCTTAAATTATGCATCTTTTACGATAAATATAAATAGAAACCCTTTTATTTCTTTCTCTCAAGATCAAGAGTGTATCTTTCACATTAATTATAGCCTTAAATTATGCATCTATTTTCACGTTTTCTCAACTATTTATTTATTTTTTATTTGATGCAGATTTGACTTTGGGGTTCTATAAAGGTATGGATTGCTATAGATATTTTAGGTGTTTAAATTCTGATTATAATTTGTACTGTTCCATGTTAATTCTCTATTCTTTTTAATTTGATTTTTATTCCAATAGGTATGGATTCCTAAAAGTATGGATTCCATCCTTTTTTTTATTTTTGTTGTTTGTAGTGTTTCATATTAATTTTGATTCTTCCATTTAAGAAAAAAAATGGGTTTTTATTTTTCTTAAGTTTCATAAAGGTATGTACTCCTATGAATATTTTTAGGTGTTTAAATTCTAACTTTTTGTTTGTTTGTTTTGTTCTGTATCAATTTGGTTATTATTTCATGTTTTGCTATTGTTGCTTTGATATTTTCAATTTAATTTCATGGTTAAAATTTAAGATTTATAAGATTTTTGAATATTTTTTTTTCTTAACGAATATAAAAGTTAACACGTTTCTTCTTATTTGAGAGGAAAAAAGTTTGAATGTATCTAATATAATTTGTTGTGTTTTGTTCTTATTTATCAGTTTAATCTTAATATATTTTTGTCCATAAATTCGTTGATTCAAGAATTCGTTGATTGCAGACATTAAGCATTGTTGCTGAAATCAATATAGAATCCTCGATATTTTTGAAGTTAAATAGAATGCTTTATTAAATTTGTTGAACTCAATCATGCACAAAGGTAGAGAGTGTGAAACAACTTATGTTTTATTCTTACTCAATTTTTCAGTTTTTAAACAAAATTATCTTTTTAAACCATTGATTGACCATAATTTTATTGATTTTATTTCACCTGATATTTTCACAAACTTTATTTCTATTTAACTTTCTAAAAATCTTTAAGTGTTTTGCTTGGCAAATGTTTTTGAGTTTTCATCTATTAATTGAATATCTTCTAAACAAATCAAGTTGGAATTTGAAAATTAAGGCTATCCATTTGACCATAATTTTATTTCACCTAATTTTATTGATTGACCATAATAATATATGTACGTTTTACTATACTTTTAGTATTTTTTTGTTGGGATAATCCTTTTATTATTTTTTATGTGCATTGCAATCAATTAAAGATAGACTGAGGTAGTATATACATAGCAATTACCTAAAACACATAACAATTCTAAGAAATAAGATGTAGTCTATTATGTGATAAAAAAGAAAAGAAGTAAGATGAATTTATGTTCTTTGAATTTTAAATTGTAAATCATACTCTTTCTTTGATATGCAGCCCAAAGCAAAATTGTCGAGATGTTTTGTCAACAATTACGGGTTGACACTTAAGAATTATATGCTGCATTATCAAGGGTTACACCAAGAAAATAGTTAAAGGTAGTAATAATCGACGATGAATGTGAAGATTCAAATACAACTCAAAATGTGGTTTACAAGGACATGTTCCATAATGTTCAGTAGTTAACGATGAATCATTATAAAGATCATTTTATCTGTTTTTTTATGTTATTTTATCGTTATTTTTATAATTTTAAATATTCATTGTTGTTCTATATGTATTGCATAATTTCAATTCCAATTTATTTAAATTTCATAAATTTTTTATTTCCAATTTTTTACTATAAGAAACTAAACTATACATATAATATTCTACATAACCCGTGCATTGCACGAGTAATAGTCTAGTTTATTTAATAGCTTAGGAGGGGCCTAAATTATAAATTATTAAAAGTTTTCAGACTAAAAATTAAAATAATAGTATATAGATCTAAATCTAATTACATCAGGCCTATGTTAATGTTAGCCTTGATGGATAAGTGATCTCATGCTCGGATACAAGGAGAGTTATAACTTATATTAGACAGTTGACACCCATCATAAGAAATAGTTAAATCTCTCGATGATATGTATCAAATACGTAATAGTTTGAATGCTCGAACATTATAAATTTTTAATGTTCAATGTATATTATATATTCAAGCTGTGCCGCTAATTTTTTTTTGGACAGAAAATTTTAATTGGATTGTAAAGTCATACATGGTGATGGTGGGGTCTTGACTACCCAACATACAGTCTTGGTCATGGATGTAAGTGTTCAGAGTAAAGTTATAATCAAAATGGATATTGTTTTACTTTTCAAGCGGTCTATAAGTGTTTTTTTAAATTTTTTTCTTAAAATGCCGAAACGTGGAAAAATTATAAGGAAGCTAAGAAAGAGACAAAGAAAGCGGTGAATGAAGCAAGAACTCAACTTTTGATGGGTTATCCAACTTTTGATGAGGTGAAGGGTATAAAAGTTGAAGAAGGTAGAATTTTGGTTTCGGAAAAAGATATAAATAAAGGACATATGGAAGAACTATTTTCACAACTTATTTTATGAAAGATATGATATCTCATCCGACTATATTAGGCTAGATATTAAAGAGGACGGCCAACATTATATACATATTCTATCGTTTTTTTAATGAATAAATATTCTATCGTTGGATTCAAGAACACGAGGTAAAAGAATTTCAATTTGCTGCAATAATAAAAGCACACGGTCGTACACTATAATTGATCTCAGCTATTGATTTATCATCGGATTGTTTAGATTAAATATACATCAAAATCATCCCAACTGTTGATTGACATCTAACAACTGATGTTGTAACTGTGTTGATGCAATTACAGCAGGAAATGTGCTTCCGAGGTAAAAGAAGCGTTGACAATGATGGGTAATGGAAATGCAGCTGCGCCAGACAACATACCTATTAAAGTGTGGAAAAATCTTGGAGCTAGAGGCATCGAGTGGTTCGCCAAACATTTTAATGAAATTACGAGTTCTAAGAAAATGTCGAATGAGAGAAGAATAACTTTAATTCCAATCTACTTATGAGGGGAATAAACTTATGAGTCATCATAAAGTTATGGGAAAGAATGATTGAACTTAGACTAAGAAAAAAATATTCAAATTATTGGTAACCAATTTGGTTTTATGCCTCGGAGGTCGACCATAGAAGCGATCTATACTATGATATGCAATGAAGCAATATCAGACATATTAACGAGACTTGCACTTAGTTTTCATTGATTTGAAGAAGGCGTATGATAAAGTGTCTAGAGAAGTTTTGTGGATAGCCCTATAGAATAAAGGAGTTAGGATTGTCTATATTCAAGGTATCAAAGATATATGTATGAGGGTCTTCAACTAATGTGAGGATATATGGTGGGGCCACCAACAATTTTTTTATAACAATAAGATTGCATCACGTATAGGCTATAAGCTCTTATCTTTTTACTTTAGTTTTAGATGTAATTACAAAATACATTCAAGAGCTAGCACCGAAATGTATGCTTTTTGTAGATGATATAGTAATACTTGAAGAGTCAAGGGATAAATTAAACGGAAGGTTGAAGACTCGAAAACTAGCCTTAGAAACATATGAATTCCACCTGAATAGAAGAAAGACCGAATATATGTACTGTAATTTTAGCAAAAGGAAATGTGTTTCTAGTGTAGAAGTGAAAGTTGAAGATCATATTATACCACATGTTACACGGTTTAAATATGTTGGGTTTAAAATGAAAGAAAATTAGAATATGTAAACCATTAAATGAATGTAAGCAAAAGTTTCTTAACAAAAATGAATGTATTTGGTTCAAATCTTTAACCAAATACATCAAGTTTCTTTGACTCATTTTTGCTTATATTTTAGGACGGAGGGAGAAATTGAAATTGAGAAGGCCTCGGGTGTTTATGTGATATGAAAGTATCGTTGAAGCTCAAGGGAAGATATTCTCGAAAAACTGCAAAATCAACGATGTTGATGAGACAATGTGTTGGGCAGTAAAGAACCAACGCGAAGTCCTTGTGAGCATAGCTCAGCTGGTAAAGATATTGCATGAAATATGCAGAGATCGAAGTTCGAACTCTGATACTCTCTCTCTCTCTCTCTCACACACACACACAATCTAACGGTCTACTATTCAATCAAGAGAGAGAGAGAGAGAGAGGGAGAGAGAGAGAGAGAGAGAGAGAGAGAGAGAGAGAGAGATGGTTTGATGACCATGTAGATAAAAAACCTAAGAAGCACATTGTGGATAGTCAACCACCGGAGATAAAAGAAAACATAGAAAAACTATAAAAAGAAATCCATTAAAAAATATCTAAAGATTAATGAATGAATTAGATAAAGGCCAGCAAAATATAAGAGAACGATAAAAATTATTTGATTTTGATCCGTATAACCAATCCCGCTTAGTGGGATAAGGCTCGGCCGTTGCTGTTGTTATACATAAATCTAATTAAATACGTATTTCTTACAAAGTATTCAAACCTTTTTTGAACAAAACAAAGTATTCAAACCTTAATTGAATGTAATCTTTAGATAAATGATATTTGTACAACCACTTTTGGACAACTTTGGAGACAACTTTCTCTCATATACTCTTATTGTGTTTTGCCTCTCTCTCTTCATCTCTTTCTTTAATATGCTGCATAATGTTTGTGCACACTCAATGAACATCTGAACAGTTGAACCAAATAGGAAAAATGTTAGGTCCGTGTGAGACCCCACGCACATATATAATTATATAAGTATGCAATCATGAATAGTATATAACTGCTGCTAGCTTTTGCAGCCACATAGTATAATATAGTATTTTAATTTTGATTTGCTCTTCTGCAAACAGCAAGTACTATGGGCACAGCCATAGACAGTATTATTGGTGGTGTATCAATGAAAGTAGCTGATCCCTTTGACATGGGTGCTGGCCACATAAACCCTTCAAGAGCACTTGATCTAGGACTAATCTACGACATTAAACCAAAATTGACTACTTACACTATTTTCCTATGCAAACTAGGCTTCACAAAACAACATACAAACAAAATCATTAATCCCCTCTCAAGAAGCAAGCTGCAATCACCTACTACTACTAGCAACTACAACAACCAATGACATTATAAATTATCCATCAATCACACTCTCAAACCTTAACTCCTCACAGTAACCATTTCAAGACTGTTAATGTTTATCAAAACAAAAATGGTGATATATTTTGTTAGAATCTTTGAACCAAGTGGAGTTGAAGTTGTGGTATGGCCCAAGATGTTGATAAAGCACAAAATGGAATAATGAGTAATAAGATTAATCAAATAAAGTTTGATTTTTGACCAATGCTATATTCAAGAACATCAGTCAAAAAATAATAATAATAATCAATAAAGCAACAGATCACACACTATTATAATTCAAGAGTCATGAATCATGACCAAGAAAACTTACTTTTACAAGTAGAGAATTTGAAAGCAATGCTTAATATATATATGCATATATACCAGTGTAGTACAAATTCATAAGATGGGAAAATTAAACAACCAACGCCAAATATACACAAACCAAGTTGGGTGGTAAAATATAACAACACTGGTGCATGAAATTTAGCAAAAACAAAGTCAGGTAAAAAAATCATAACCGATAATGTCAACGTTGCGTCTTTTAATCGGTAGTTTTCTCTGTACAAAAGCAAGGCACGTGAATAGTACAATGGATATGCAAGAATACTCAGTTTCTTTCTGATTGAGTACCATTTCCATTTGAACTGGAACTAGAAGACGATGAAGAAAATAATCCATTGAAAGGCCATGGAAATGAGAATCTTCTACCCCCACTTGGACTTCTCCCTTCACTATCTCCTTCAGCATCGGCATTGGCATGTCCGATATTTGCATCCTCCCTTTGATTTCTGCGGTTCCTTGAAACATCAGAATCTTGCTTAGATTCATCCACTCGCAATTGAGACCTGCAAACTGGACAAGAACTATGAAGCTCCAGCCAGGGCAGGATACAAGCACTATGAAACCTATGTTTACATGGCATCTCTTTAGCTTCAGAACCAACTTCAAAATCATCCAAACAGACAGAACATTGCAAATTCTCATTGATCTTCACAGTAGGTAGAGCTTCAACGGCTTCCTTTGGTGCAGGTGGAGTTCCATATCTATTAGGGTCATTCTCAGACAAATGTTGCAACAATAGATCCAAACCAGGCCCTACAAAATAGTCACCCAGAGACCCAATAGGATTATGATTATCACTTTGATCCCGGTTTGAATCATAGGAACCTTGAACTATAATAGTCTGATTAAAAGGGTTAATTAAGATTACATGCTCTCTTTCTCTTTCTCTTTCCCTAACATGGTCATCACTGTCAATAGCATTCTCTTGTGGTTCAGATGTCAGTCCAGCTCTTATGCCTTGGAGCAATTGTTGGATGGTAGCCGAGCTTCTTCTCCTTCTTCGAAGGATGGACTCAAGCTCTCGATCATAATGTCCTACACCACCATTATTATCATCATCATCACGATTACCATTATCATAGTCGTCTTCAAGCTCTATTCGTCTCAATCTTCGACGAAGCCGCAGATTACCCATCATACCTAGCAAGATTGGTGCCCAAAGGGAGGGAGTACGATCCGATCCAAAATCAGGTTCTGGTATATTTTGCAAGTCACTAATACCAGTAGCACTGCTCATTTCTTCAACAAACCCACCTTGGCAAACTGGGCATTTTATCTCCATTCCCATTATGGGACTAATTATTTGAGAACAAGCATGACACCAATATCTTGCCGCCATTGTTTCATCCATGATGTTTGTTTTAGAATGTGTCCTCCAACGATCACAGATACTTTATTTACTCCTCGATTCCTGAAACATTAAGCCAATACAACTTCAAATCGAAATCCAAAACACAGAATATTAACAATTTACAGCCATCATAGGTCACACAATTAAAACTATACGGTTTAACCCCCAAAATCTTCATTGTCCGATTGTTCGGGCAAAAACTACAAGAGACAAAAAAAATTCCCAAACCATGAATTGAAAATTTCTAATCACCAAACCAACAATACACTAATTCATCCAGAAATGATCAAATATCACACCATTACCCAAAACAAACATGATTTCATTGCTTTAACAATCATATTAACAAGAAAGCAAAAAAATTTATTTAATTAATTCACTATTAACAAGTATAATAATAATCAATCTTCCAACATCCATTGCAGACATGTAAGAAATAATATCACAATCATCAAAGAGAGAGAGAACAAAAACCGAAAAACCCAAAACCCCCAAAAAAAAAACCCTAATAAACCTAAAACCACCATAGATCAAATCATCAGAAAGAATATCAAAGAAATTCATGAAAAATAAATTTTAAAAAAAGGAATAATCATCACCTTAATAAACGAAGATCGAAATAGCAACAACAATTTGTTCAGCAAAGGGTTTATGAAACACGAACACCAAAAAAATAAAATAACGCGAATCGATTTATATTTAAAAAAATGAAAAGAAGGATCTAGAAGCGTAGTTGAGAAAACGCAATAACGTCACGCGCCGCAAATTAGATCGGTGAAAAATTGAAGCGCGTAGAAAATGATCGCAAGATGATTGAATTTGACACGCAAATAGAAAGAATTATTATTATTAAATAGAAAGAAAATAAAAAAAGAAATTGAATGAAAATTGAAAACCTACCAAGAAAGGTTAACGAAGAAGCGTTATGGAGTTGATGAATTGGTGATGGTGGAAGAAGGGTTTGTTGAGCGTAACGGAAAAATGGAAGAAGAAGGAATTTGGGGGAAAAGTGTGAGATTTTGCTCGTTAACGATCGTCCAATCCTAACCGCGTATTTCCCTGTTTTCTTTTCTTATTATTATATTTTTACTATTTTCAAATATTAAAAAGTTACATTTCATTTTTAAAAGAGCAGTCTAAGTTCAACAAAATTATTTTAACAAATTCAAATTAGTCTTTATTTAAACTTAAAAATATTTTGAAACTTAGAATAAAATGAGAATGGTCTATGGAGGAATTTTTTGAAGAAGTCTATGGAGGAATTAACAATGGGTAAATGTTTAAATATTTGAGTGAATAATCACTCAAATTGAGAATAGATAATAAGTTTATTGAGTTTTTATTAATTTTAAAGAGGTTCATAAAAGTTGTGAAAATGATAAAGGTTCGTTAAGGTTATGTTGAACGAATAATTCGGTCTCAAGGGTTTCGATCCCCGATTTATGGTTAAAGACAACCAACACGACTATAATACATGAGATATGATTAGAGAGAGGTGTGATATAAAATATTTTAAAAATGTCACGAACACCGGAACACATAGGGATAATGTTAAACATGAGGCGCCACACATGACAATTGTTGTATTCTTAGCATATTCCGCAAGTGTATGCCAGCGTTCGTGGTCAATATGATTTTATGTTACGAGTAATTCAGCCACAAGGGTTTGTTTCCCTGATTTATAGTTAATGACAATCAACACGACTAGAATATAAGAGACATGATCAGAAAGATGTGTGGTATAAAGTATTGATAAAAAGGTCATGAAACATGAGGAGTAAGGCGAAACATGGGACGCCACTTTTATGCTTAACACACGTCTCCGAGAAAAAAATTCGGACAATTTAGTTCTAGAACTAATATTCATCATTCAGTTGTCTCTTAAATAACAACATGAACTATTAAATCATACAGTCAAATGTAACAAAATACAGGAATAAGTTAGTCTCTTGTTTTTAAAAAAGAAAAAGAAGCAAGAGACAAATTAAAAGGAAAAAAAGAAAAGAAAAGGAGGAGTTTTAATATTCTATAAACTTACTATTTAAAATCTTAAAGAGTGTTCCGAAAGCACTCGTTAGCATTTGCATAAGTTTATTGATACCACTGTGCGACAATACGTACGTAAGAGTGTCGATAAGGACCTATAATCCAGCATACATCAGGTGTAGGTTTAGATATTTTTTAAAAGGCTTAAATATGCAAAAGGTCCCTGCACTTAGGGGTCGTTTGAGTTTTAGTCCCTGCTTTTCAAAAAACTTTCAAATTTTTCTTGCACTTTTAGTCAACTTTAAAAAAGATCCCTGGGTTGACTTTTTTGCTGAAGTGTCACCAATTTCGCCAGTTGTCACTGATGATTGGATTTATAGGACATGAAATGACATTTTTGCCCTTCCTCATTCTTCATCTTTAATTGTTAAAATTAAAAATATTTAATAAAATTAAAAAATCAACAACCCAAAATTCCACAATCCCTCTCATCAACCCAGATCTGTCCTCATCAACCTTCAAACTCAAATCCTTAAAATCCAAAATTGCAAATTTCATAACCCTTTTATTTGTGACTTGTTAGATCTGAAAGTGAGATGAGACAGAAAACAAAGATTATGAATTTCAAGATTTTGAATATGAGATGGAAAAACACAACACAAAACTCAGCAACTCCAACCAAAAATCAAAGCACCAGACTATGGTTTTTTCTCTCAATCTCTCTAACCCATGGTTAGTTTCACTCTTTCTCCACAGTCATTGCCCCTACGCTGTCCCTCTTCACATAAATCCACACATTCCCTCTTCACATAAGAAAGCTTTGTCTTTTGGGGATTGAATGAAGTATGAAAGGAATTTGGAGCAAAGGATAAACCAGATTTTTTGTGTTTTTTTTCTGTAATAAATAATTTGTGTTTTTGGGTGTTGTGAGTTGTGTTTTGGGTTTTTGATGTTACATTGTTGTTGTTTGATAATCCACCTACAATGAATGAAGCTTTGCGTTTCTGGGTGTTGTGTTGTTCTGGGTTGAATTTTTTGGTGATTGAGAACGATCTCTGCAACATGGTGGAGGGAGGTGAAAGATTAGAGTCATTGTTGTTGTGTTTGTTGTTGGTTTTGGAGTATATTTTCTTCTTCAAATACTTTCTTTTCTTAGAGAGAGAGGATGATTTTGTTGTTGATTTTCTTAGATAGATGAAGAATCATGAAGGAAGAAATTGGAAATTGAAGATTGTAATTGAAATCAACAGTTGTGGAAAAGGGGACAAATAGATTGGAGATTGAAATTGTAGTGTAAAATTTTGAAGAAGAAAGAATTGGAATTTTCTAGGTGTGTTGTTTTCCTGGTTGAAGAAGGTAGGGTGTTGAAGATGAAGGGTATTTTCATCCATTCATCCATTCAAGGTGTTCTTTCTATGAGTCAGCATGGGTTGAGCCCAATCAACACTGACAAATGGCAAAAATAGTGACACGTCATCAAAAAAGTCAACTCATGGACCTTTTTTAAAGTTGACTGAAAGTGCATGGAAAATTTGAAAGTTTTTTGAAAAGCAGGAACTAAAACTCAAACGACCCCTAAGTGTAGGACCTTTTGTATATTTAAGCCTTTTTTAAATAAAGAAAGCAAGAATTTTTTTTCAAGTTAAAAGTCTATTAGCTAAAAAATATGGACCACCGAAAAAGTCTATTTTTTTAAACAAAGGATAAAATTTATTAATGGATCATGTCCAAAATAATTTGTCCCCTAATTATGCTAGTTGTGTCCTCAAGCCTTTAGATCAGTCTCTTTAAACAAATAAGTAAATATTTATTTTTAAAAAATTATGTAAATTATATTTGTTATTACTATTATTACCATTATATATAAGGTCTGGTAATTTACACACTTAAAATTAAGGCTTAATTAGTCTGCAGGTCCCTTAAAGATTTTTTTGGTTTTACTTTGGTCCCTTAAAGAAAATATGCTCCACTTTGGTCCCTTAAAGATATTCCGTCAGTCAAATTGGTCCATTTGCGTCAATTTTTTAAAAAATCTATTAAGTCTGTACAGGTGGCATACTCTAACTCAGAAAATTAGTGATTGTGTTTCTCTTCTTAAATTGCACCCAAAAAATTAGGGTTCATCATTCTTCTTCATCTCATTATTCTTCTTCTCAATCTTCTTCTTCTTCTTCATCTCATCTCATCACAGTTCAAGAAATGGCAAGCTCAACAACTAGAAGTTCGATTGGAAACTCTGGATCTGCAAGTTCAGTCATTAGGAGGCGACCACGTCACTGTTTATGTGGGGAAGAAGTTCTATTAAAAATTGTTGGTGACATCTTAAGTGTTAATTATGGGAAAAAGTTTTGGAGATGTAGAAATTGGAGAAGAGGTAGTAATGCAGGTTGTGGGTTGTTTAAATGGTTTGATGATGATGTTGTTGATGAACGTGATTTGAAGATTGCAAGGCAAAAGAAAAAAAATGGAAAGTTGAAGAATGAGGTTTGCGTGCTCAAAAATGAATTGCTCTCAACTCAAAAATGGCTCAAGATTTCAACTGGGATATGTGTTTATGTTTTGCAATTAACTTGGTCTTAGTAACCATTATCTTGTATAGTGGTAGATTAATTTCTAACCCATCTATGTATTTGAGGGGTTTATGAGGTTGTTGATGCATTAGATCTATGATGTAATTAACTTGGTTTTAGTAACCATTATCTATGTATTTGAGATAGTTTATCAAGTAGTTTATGGTTATTTTGTAATGAATGAAATTAGTAATGAAGTATTGAGATGGGTATTTTGATGAATGAATGAGATTTGGTTAATTGATGTCGTAAACCATATGTTTTGTGATGAATGAATCAAATGAATGGATTAACCATTATTGTTGTTAACCATTAATTGCCACTTGTACAGACTTAACAGAACTTTTAAACAAATTGACAGAAAAGGATCAATTTGACTGACGGAATATCTTTAAGGGATCAAAGTAATACCAAAAAAATCTTTAAGGGACCTGCAGACTAATTAAGCCTAAAATTAAAGATACAAGTTAGCGGTGCACAAATTTAGTTGGGCAAAAAATACTCCTAACAACTAATATTTAATACTTAATAAAGCTTGTTACAAGTGCCACGTCAAAAAAAATAACCTTATAAAGTGGGCAAAAGTTATTGTCGATAAGCCAAATCCTTATGGATGGTGCATAAGCCAATGAAAGCACAACAGTTTTACTCACGCGCCCCCCATTTTACTCGCGCGCCCCCCATATTATTCACGCACCCCCAAATTTCTCGCGTGCCCCCCATATTTCTCGTGCACCCCCCAAATACTCGCACGCCCCCCACCTGTCTAGCGCGCCCCCCAGTAGCGCGCCCCCCAAATCATGCTAAAATCATTTTGCATTGGGAATGATTTCAGATATTTGCACTCTAAAACCATTAAGTGCATAAAATGGTTTTGGAGTACAATGCTATAATTATGCACTTAACATTTTTTTCCCTCCCCACAGATTTCTAGCCAAAACCATTTTATGCACTTAACACTTACAATACTAGCATTGACCCTTTCCAATAATTTTCAACATGACAAAATTATGAAAGTAGTTATAATTTATGAGTTGAGTTATGACCCAATCATAGAAGACAATCAACAATCCTTATCCAATGCACTTAATGGTTTTGGCTAGAAATCTGGGGGGAGGAAAAAAAATTTAAGTGCATAATTATAGCGTTGTACTCCAAAACCATTTTATGCACTTAATGGTTTTGGAGTACAACTCCTGGAAACCATTCCAACAACAAAATGGTTTTGGCTAGAAATTTGGGGAGGAAGGAACAAAAAAAAAAAATTGGGGGCGCACGACATTTGGGGGGCGCACGAGAAATTGGGGGGCGCGCGAGTTACTTGGGGGGTGCATGAGAAATTTTCCCTCACTTATGGATGATGCATAAGCTTGACTTATGGACAATAACCACACCCTGTAAAGTGAAGGTCAGTTTTATTAGTTCCACTAAATTATTTGCACCCACCTTTTGTTCTATCACAATTTTTTGTCCCTACTTTCAATCAAACTCTTGTGCTTTCACATTTTTGAATGAATTTTTGTACTCATGTTTATAATATTATAAGAATCTCTCCTGCAAAAGTTTAGAATTTTTTAATATAAGATGAATTAATTATGTTTTTTTTGTGCAAGAAAGTTAAAACTACATATTTAATTCATCCCTTGTTAAAAAATTTAAACTTTTGCAGAAGAGATTCATATAATTTACTACTAAACAAGACCGCAATTTTTTTTAAAAAATTTCGAATGATATACACGAGTTGATTGAAAAACAAGAACAAAAAAGATTTGAAGAACCAAAACTTGCTGAAATTTTTTAGACTAAAATCGAAATGTCAAATATTTATAGGGACAAAAAATATTTAAGTCATTTGATATATTAGTTTTAATTCATAGTTTCCCTACATTGCCTTTTTTTAAAAAAAAAATATCTCTACATTGTTTTAAAAAAAACGTTCTCTTACATAATCTATAATCTTGACAACAAGATACTAAAAAATGCTACTGTAGATTTGAAAAACCAATGTTTTGCATCTTTTCCACATATTTAATGTTTATTTATTTATTGAGAGAATGACAAAATTAAGTTGACTTTGGTGCTTTATGGCAGTCTTATGGCAGGAACACTTTTTTTACACTTCCCTTCTGGTTTAGGTATTATTTGGTTTAGGTTTTATTTGATTTGGGTGTATCAATTTTTGGGTTAGGTATTATTTGGTTTAGGTGTTATTTGCTAGAGTTTTCCCCCTAAAACTTGATGCCCAAGTTTTAAATTTCTCTTCAAATCTTTTATCTATAAATACCAAAAGCATTGCCTAAGAAGTTTACACAACAAAACAGAACAACTGAAGCATCTCAACAATAAAAATTGTGCTCCTTTTCTTTCTTTTTTCTCCATTTTCTTGTCTTCAAAATTGGACAAACAATCTTCATTTCCTTTTTGCTACTATCTTTGTTTTGCATTGATTTTGAGCCTGAAAATGGAAAATGTATTTGATTAGATTCCATCCACAATCAAAGTGAAACATGAGTATATGAAAAAAGATTAAGGCTGTGATAATGTTTCTCTATGCAATTTATTAGTTACTCTTCAAAGTGAAACATGAATATATGAAAAAAGCATTATGTTTGGTCATTTTTTATAGGTGAGGCTCACTTCATTCAAGCATCTTGCTACTATGTTTCAAAGGTAAGGATCTTATGTCTTTCATGAATATTGTCTTTAGTACTATTTTTAAATTACTAACTCATAATTTTACATGTTATGTTTAGTTTTTCTTTATAACTCTTTAAGCTAATTACATATAGTTTATGTTGAGTCAATTTATAAAGAGCCTTGGCATAATATTATCCACCTAATAGCAAGATAAGAAACCAGAATGAAATTTATGACCTTAACTAAAGAAAAAAAAAAGAATAAACTAAAATGTGTGCCAAAAATTTTATTTCAGGATTGGAGTAAATGATGTTTACCTGCCAAGGAAGGAAGGAGCAGTATACACTAATGGAGCCTACAACACCAATAAAGGACAGTGAGTTTATCGGAATATCCTTAATTATTTAAACTTGAGTAAAAATATATTCACACACAAATTAAACTTCTTACCATTCACTCAGTTGACATCCTCATATTCTTTGATAGGTGAAGATTTACAAAGTTGCTGAGATACAAACCAAAAGTTCTAAGCTCTGGAATTGCAATTGAAAGGGATCTAAGCTCATACTCAAAAACAACAAATTATAATAGCCAAAAAACACCTCACATTGGATGACATATCAAAAGCTTGCCAAACACCATACAATTCAAAAGAGTTCCTCCCAAAGCGTCCACAGCATCAGAGCTACCCTGTCACACAACAAATCACTCAGTGCAATCCTTTATGAGAGAACATAGGTCACATGAATGATGAATTTCCTTCACAAGGCAGCATCAAGACAAAATTGAAAGAGCAAGAAAAAGTTTTTGCTCTACAAAGTTGACAAAAATTCAGGTTGAGAATCATTAAAAGGTAATGGCTTTCATGTTGGGTCCCATGTCTGAAAATGAATTGGATACACACGAATTTGTATGAAATGAGATTCTTGGGGACTATGCACTTCCCTCCCTTAACTCAAAGACAAGAACCTAGAAATTTTACAATTCCACACTTAATTTTGATCAATTTCCATATAAATTAATATGTTCAAGAAGAACTATTATAGACAGAAAGTGATTGAAATCTGGATAAAGATTCAAAATAAAGACACTTAATCTTACATGATTCTTTGCCAAAAAGAATGAAACAAAAAAGAAAATATGATTTTGTATGAGAAGTTAAAACTAAGAAAATATGGTCTAAGGTTTGGAGTTGATTTTGCAGGTACATTTGAAGATAAAAATAAGAAACTTTTCTTCAAGATTCGCCTACTCTAATGAAGATATGTAAATGAATGAAGTTTGGGACTAAAGGAAGTGAAGACCCACAAAAAAAATAAAAAATTAATTAGAACATAGTACAAATTAATGAGTTTAAACAGAAGAAAACAATACAAAACAAAATCATATACTAGAAGACATTTCTTCTACATACAAAACAAAATAAAATTAGGGTGTAACACTTACCTTTGATGAAAAAAGTAAAGAAATTATCAATAAGATAATTGTTCTTTCTTCCTTGAACCACATTCTTCCTTGAAACACCTTCCCTATATAAATTATTGCACCGCTTCATGCTCATTCTTTTCCTGCCCAGTCATATGTGAATCTCGCAGCAACCTGTTTTCAGACAAAGTGCTCAAAATTAAGCAATATATTCTGCATATGGATTGAATGTAAAAGAAAATGAAGATCTGATATCCCCCAAGAAGCAATTTATCATGTCACTTGCTTAAACCAAAGTCAGAATTTAAAAAGGCACATCCAATCAAGCTCAGAGACATATGATGCTAAGAGTATCTATCTGCCAATGTAGCACTTATTAATTCCTTAAACTTACCTAACTATTGATTACTTTGCTTTCACAATTGGAACATGTTTATGTTGTAGACATGATTGTTTCAATACAATGTATGTCTCTTTTAAAAAAAATGACTTTAAGGATTGTCTTTGAGTAAACAGTCTTTACTTAAAATAAATGAATTTAATCCATTAAATATGAACCCTTGGAGTTAAATGTTATTGAAATATTTTGAATCAAATCTTTGACAATTCTCCAATTATTAAATATGACAATTTATTTAATTAAAACTAGAATCAAATAATTTGTCAAATTAATTTAGGAAATATCTTTTAAAATAATTTCAAAGATAATCTATCAATTTAAAACCATAAAACTAAATATCCGAAAACTAAAGGAGAAAGGAAACATGATACATGCCAGAAAATTGTGAAAAGCAACTATTTGCCAAATCACTCACGCTAGCAAACTCTTAACCAAATTCATATTAAATGTATCACATAATATTGATGATTGGTAAATCACATGACTTGATTGATCATTGCTAAAATTTAAACCTTATAAATTTTGTCACAACATAACGAAAAATTAGTTTCTTTTTTTTAACATAATTGATTTTAACATAAGGGACCTATCCCAACAAACAGCTAAATTTTGCAAATTGCGCATATATACTATAAACGTTTATCATCTTAATAGTATACAAATTGAAACCCATCTTAGGGAAATTTTGCTTATTTGTCCACCTATAAATTTTATAATATTTTTTTCATACCAAAATTAGCTTATGTTGCCATGTTGATAGATGACTTGGATGGAGATAGATACTTTTGAAGAAAAACACAAATACTCACTTTTCCCTTTTGCAACACAAAATTTAAAATTTTAACCATATTGAGCTTATATTGCCTAATTGGTTGCTTGGTGATGAAGAAAAATTCAAATATTTGAATTTTTCCCCTTCTTTTGGGGTTATAACAAACTTGAGCTAAACTAGGATTATTTGACCCGGCCCACTTCATGGTTTTATTTTATGTTAAAAAAAAAAGAAATACAACAAAGAGGAAATACAAATCACGCGTGAACATAACAAACGCTCCAAAACCTTTCGGTGAACAGAACACAGCACGCGTACCTACCAAAGAGGAATCAAAACTCATCCTTCACGCTAGCAATCAGATTGAATCCTCCCAAATCATGCAAAGACCTGAGGGATGAAGAACAAGCCAAAACCCTTCTGTGAACCTTTTAATCAAATGTACACAAACCTGTCGCTTTCTCTGAGCCTCTTCTCCCAAAACATACCGATTTGGTGAATTAAGCCACAGAGGAGGTTGCTTGATTCAAATCAATTCAATTAATAAGGATCAGAATTGAAATCAGAGAGGCTGCATAAAGATCAAGGTAAAATTTCATCCTTATCTATTGCAATTTCCCCCCAAAATCAATTTAAACCCTAAATTTTTAATATTATTATAATCTTAGAATCCCTAATTTTCCAGTTATAAATAGAGTTGTTTAGGTAGAGGAATACTCACCCCAGCATAGCGCTCATTGCATGCTTTCTTTCCCTCTCTTATGTATTTTTAGCTATCAATATTTTTTTCCTTCTATTTTGTTGTTTTGATTTTAACTTCTGGTTTGTTTACTTCCTAATTGTTTTTTTTAAAAAAATGGCTTTGACAATTGCTACTGCTTTCAATAAGATTGAAGAAATTAACATTGAAAAATCTTTTTGGAACAAGTCAATGACTATGTTTTGTCTCTTATACATGGTGAAGAAAAAGAATATCTAAGTGCTGATACCCCTTGCAAATCTGATGAAAATTTTGATATTGAGAGTGATTGGTTTACTTCTGAATTTTTGAATGATATTAAATGTTCAGGTGTACCAAATCATCGTTTGAAATTGAAGGTTGGTGTTCCTATCATGCTTTTAAGAAACATTGATCAAGCAAGTGGTTTGTGTAATGGAACAAGATTGCAAGTCAATGATCTTGGTATAAATATAATTACTGTGACAGTTATTGCCGGTAAAAGTATTGGTGAAAGGGTGTTAATACCAAGGATGGATTTGGTTCCTTCAGATTCTGGTCTTCCATTCAAATTTGAAAGAAGACAGTTTCCAATTTCATTATGTTTTGCTATGACAATTAACAAAAGTCAAGGACAATCATTGTCTAAGGTGGGACTTTATCTACCTCGACCTGTTTTTACACACGGTCAATTATATGTAGCTGTATCTAGAGTAACAACTAAAAAAGGTTTGAAGATGTGCATTTTGGATGAAGAAGGAAAGACATGCACTTCAACTATCAATGTTGTTTATCCAGAAGTTTTTGATAACCTTTGATTTAATGAGACCATAAGGTAAATACTTTTATCAATTTTCCACTCATTCCAATATTTTTATAATGCTGAATATAACAATATTTTTTTGCACAATTTTTCATTGTAGGAGAAAGTAGCTGATTTCAAGGAAATATTCAAGCCAAAGGAGATGAAATTTCACTAAATGTTTTGTGTTGAAGTTGTGTAATATTATAACAACTTAAGGGATATATGTAATTTAGGTCGTTTCTAATCCGACTCCATTTTGTTGGCATGTAATATGCTTATACATTATATTTAATTCCTACATAGACATTATTTTTTAAATTATGATTATGCATTACATTTAACAAACTAAAATTTCTGTACGAAATTACAAAAACACAATGTTCCCCGTGCGTTGCACGGGTATTAATACTAGTATAAGTGTAAATGTATGTTCAAAATATAAATGTGTGTTCAAAATAAAATCCAAAACAGAATAAAATAAGTTATAAACTAATTCAAGTATTTTGTTTATATAAGAATAAAAATAAAATCTGACCATACAAGCTACAATTGAATAAATCATGTTTAGATTTCACCTGACTCCTGCTCAAAAATTGTAGATCTAGCACAGAGAAATGGAATCACGCATCCTCACTGCTACAAACCTCCATGTCGCGCTGCATGTGGCGGTTTGACATTAAAGGCACGAGACTGATTTATGTATGTAACAATTTCATGGTTTTTGAGTGAAAAACAACAGAAACAGGCAAGTTTAGGAAGAAAAACATTGAGAGATCTAAGCTGAGAATACATATGATGATGAATGATGATTATTACAGATCCTGTTCTCAGCGCTACGGAATAGATCATATAAGGTCGAAAATGGAACCTTTAACGGCGATGGTTTGGTAAAAAACAAGAATAGTCAAGCTCACCGGTGGATACAGTGGAAGAGATGAAGAGAACGGGGTTATTTTGGTGAAACGGGGTCAAGCTCGCCGGTGGATGCCGGAGGCAGGCTTGAGGCGGCGTATGAGAGGGAGAGAAGGAAAGGAAGATCGCAGCATCAATTACCACTACAAAAAAATTTGTTATTTGCAACACATAGATAGCAACAGTTTTGTAGAACCGTTGCTAATATAAAAACAAAAAAATAACAGCAACAATTTTGGTGAACCGCCGGTGTGGTTTTAGTGAACCGGCGGTTTATTTTGGTTTACCGGCGTTTTTTTTTTAATTAATTAATAAAACAAACATAAGAAGGGAAAAACAAAGAAACATCGCGTAAAGCTCAGTCACGCAGAGGCACAACCGCTCGCTCTCACCTCTCTCTCTCGATCTCACTCTCGCTCCGACCACTCTCATTCTCTCTCGCCGGCGAGTCACCGCCGCACCAGTGAACCACCGTCCGGACCACCGCTGTCCGCTCTCACCCTCTCTCCATCTCGCCGCCGCACCACTGCTCTCCAATCCATCTCTTTCAGTCTCGCTGCCGATTCGATTCGAGGTAGCAAATTCTCAAATTCTATTTTATGTTTCTGTTTTTAGAATTTAGAATCTTTGTTTGATGGTTGATTTCATAGACAAACGATTGTTAAGCTATTTTGATTGTTAAGTGATTATATAAATAAGCTATTTTGATTGTTAAGTGATTATATAAATAAGTTGTTTTGATTGTTAAGTTGTTTTGATTGTTAAGTTGTTTTGATCATGTTTTGTTAATTTTGCATCATTTTAATTTCATGTTTTGTTAAGGGTGGGGTTGCGTTTTTCTTTTCTGGTTGTATTGCTACTGCCTACTGGTGTATAGCAGGATGTGTATTTGCCTCCTAGTTTTATGTAGTACACTATTGGTATGTTATATTTCATTCCTCTTTTATTTGTCGTTTCTTGTTTAAATATTGAAAATATGGTTTAAATATTATTGTATTCGGAAATTGGGTTTATAAAATTTTCTTCAAAATTGTGCCCAGGCTCTCTAACATTCCTAGAGTCGCCACTGCTTGCGTTCAATCGTTCCGTAAGGTATGTTCATCTTCCTGCGTTTTGGTTTGGGTTTTGTGTGAATCCTCCTTCGTTCTCCTCTCTATGCATTCCTAATCTGGTTATTTTGATTAAATGTGTGGTTTTTGTTGTTGTGAATTGCTTAATCTTGTTGTGTTAATTAAATCTGTTTTAATTAAATATGAGTTCATCTTGTTGTTGTGTTTCAATTCGTGAAAACCCATGAACTATGACCACCTGTATCATTAGCAAATGAAAATGTTTTGTAGTGAACTTGACTAACATTGACCCTTCCTTTCCCTCTATTGCTGAAACTTGAAACCCTAAAATCAATTGAAACACCATGAATCTTCGCCGCTGCTTGTTCCTCGTTAAGGTTCTATTTTCGTTCTCATTGAATCTCTCCCGTGTTTGTTCTTCATTCTTCGTTCTTCATTGTGTTCGTGTTCTTCTTTTCGATTGTGATTGAATCCAAATCGTGTTCTTCTTCTTCTTCTGCGTTCTTCACTGAATCCTCAGGCTTGTGTTCTTGTTTCTTTGTTATAATCGTTTTTGTTTTTGAATGTGTTCGTTGTTCTCGTTTTTGCAACTGAATCCTTTCATTTTCATTTTCGTGTTCTGATCAATCTCACGTTCGCGTTTGTGTTCTGTATTTGTGTTAGGTCCAGTAAGTCTCTTGCTGCAATTTTTTCTTTTTGTACATTCATTTTTTCTTTCATGTGTTGGTTGGGATTGATTGACCTAATTTTCATGTTTTTCTTTCCTGTGTTGGGTTTTTTTCCAAGCAGAAAAGCTACTGCAAATATGTTGCAAAGCCAACTTATGAAACTATGCACTGATGTTAAAATTACCGTCTCTCCCGTCAAGAACCAAACATGTACTACTATGTTAAAATTAAGTAATTGATAATTAACATTGAGTTAAATATGTCATGAATATAATTTAATTAATAAGTCTTTCAAACTTTTTCTAGATGTTGTGCTCTCATTTTTTTCAAATACTGGTTGGGACTTGATTGAATCCCATGCAGTAGAGGGATCTTGGTTTTCATTTGGATAGCTTAAATATGATTGTACTTGAGTCACATGAAACATGAGAGGTGCTGATAAATAATTCTCACGTTTCTTTATTGTCAATGATATTGCTTAAATTGGACATTTATTCCAACAATTTTTGAGTTGTGTATGGGAATTGTTGCAGGTCCCATTTGGGAAGATAATGAGGTGTTCTAGCTGTCTAATAATTGTATCAATAGCACAACCGCAACAAGGTATGCGTGTATTTATCATCCCATTAAAAAAATTTGTTTTACTTTCCTATGTAATTTACTGAGTTCAATTTTGGCCATGATCCTTGAATTGCTAAATTTATTATCGCTGAATCCTTCAAGCAAGTTGAGGATGGTGAGCATGTCTTTCAATTTCCATTTAGTGCAAAAAGGAAATTGTGTATATCCCTTCCCCTCCCATTTATGAATTCTCTGAAGTTGCAATTATGATACCTCTATTTACCTAGCTTGTTTATATGGTTAGGTCTTGGCCAGAGTAGTCAATCCCGGCCGATCCCGGCGAGATCCCGGCCTCCCGGAGCGGAGCGGCGTCCTGCCGCTACGGGAACTGTGGGAGCGGCGCAGCTAGGCTTCTCGGGCGCGACAGGTGATATCCCGGTGGATCGGTGCGGAGCGGTCTCGGTTCATCCCATCCCGGGTCAAAACTGGGATTTGATTATAAGGGCAATTTTGAAATTTGATGCATTTTAGTAAGGGCAAATTTGGGTTTTCAAGTTTTATTTGTTGTGTTAACAAACCCTAGCCGCTACAACGACTCAGAAACACGATCCAAGTTTCTTCAGTCACCTCTTCATCGTTTTTCATCGTATTCTCACCTCTTCAACCAAGCTTCTCTAAGCTTCACCTATTCTCATTGTATTCTCACCTCTTCAACCAAGTTTCTTCTTCAAGTTTATGTTTCTGGTTCTTCTCTAAGCTTCACCTCTTCACCTCTTCATCAAACTTGTTTCTTGTCCAATCAAGGTTAGTTTATTCTTCTCTATTCTTCTAGTTTCTTGTTTGTTCTGTTCCTCTAGTTTCTTCATCTGTTCTTCTTGTTTTTTATTGTTAGTTCATACTTCTATTCTTCATCTGTTTCTTCTTCTAGTTTTTTTTTTATTCTGACTCTGTGAGTCTGTTTCTGGAGGCCGATGGGGATTATGATGAAGAAGATGACTTTGAGGATGATTCTTAGACTTTGATGATGAACAAGCGTTTTAATTTTTAGTTATTTACTTATTTTATTAATCTAAGTGTTGGAGACTTGACTTTTGCTTAATTTTGGATGAAATGTTTAAGACTATTTGTGTTTTGAATTTTTGATTTATGAATGTTTTATGGATTTTGATATGTTTGTTTAATTTTAGAATTATATGTTTATATATAGTTATTATTTATGTAATTAAAAAAAAGTATAGCAGCATCCCGACCATCCCGCTCCCCGGGATGCCGCTATCCCAGTTTTGGGGCTGGCCGCTCCACTCCGGGATCCGGGATTAACTACTATGGTCTTGGCACAAATGATAGCATTCTTGAGCATACTTGAGAGTTATGAATTTGACTCTAGCCAATTGTTTGCTTTGCAGGTTGCTTCTTGAGTATGCTTAGATAACATGAATCCCAATTTTGATCTCATATTGTGGAGCTAAAGTTCAGGTATCGCATCATTTGGAAGCATATAGTATGTTTTGCCGCTGAACTCTATGCTATTCTAGTCTTTTGTACTTTTCTAATTTCTATCCTTTTGTATACTAATATCTAAAATCCATTGACAGCAAATTGGGATATCAAAATAGTGGTCTTCCACAAGATAAAGTAGCACCTTGGATTCACAAGCTTGTGTTTGACAAGGTATTCCACTTTATAACTGTGATTTTAGTTCATAATGTTTTGTTTGAAACTTGAAATATTGGTTTTGTTGATAGATAAAACATGCATTCGGTGGACGAGTTCGACTCATGTTATCAGGATCTGCTCCTTTGTCTATGAACATGCAGGAGTTTCTGAGGGTCACTTTCGGAGCTACGCTAGCACAAGGATATGGTCTACTATACAGTATTTGAATCTTTGGTTAAATAATAGTGGTGGGTACGGTTGTTTTATAAGATAGTTCAACACCTCTATATATTTACTTGTTCTATTCTTTAAACAAGTTCAATGTATCAAGACTTTATTGATTTTATTGCAGGATGTAGATGAGAAACAATGTATGATACTTCCAGTGCATTTGGAGACATTAGGTAGAATGATAACATGATATAATTGTAATTGTTTAGTGTACAAGTATATAAATTTGTAACTTTATGGTTTATATGTATGATTTATGGTTTTATATGTATGATATTAACTCTATTGAATGACTTTAGTGTATAAGTATAATTTTGGGTTTGTACTATTATGAATAAAACAGTTGAAACAATAAGTAAAATGTAAATAAAATAATTTTTTTTTTAATTTTTTTTTCATAATTAGCGGCGGTTTCAAACCGCTGCAAAACTAGAAAAAAAAATAAAAAAATAATATAGCGGCGGTTTCAAACCGCTGCAAAACTGGCTCAAAATTTGTTTTTCATTTCATCAATAGCAACGGTTTCAAACCGCTGCTAAACTTATTGTGGCCGTTTGTGTAACGGTTTTCCAAACCGCCGCTAATTGAGCTACCAACGCTCAAATCTGCAACGGTTTGGCAACCGTTGGTAAAACTGTTGCAGCAGTTAAAAACCGTTGCTAAACTGTCCCAAAACCGTTGCTAAACACCTTTTTTCTTGTAGTGTACAAAGTGAAGCGGTTTAGCGTTAAAGGTAAAAATGTTGTGGGTTAAGAAGATATATTGGGGTTAAGCCCAACTCTGGTTATTACAGATGTCTATATAGCATTATGTCTGTTTTTTTTTTAATGGGAATAGCATTATATCTTAAATTACATTTTTATTTTAAATTTTAAAAATATTTTCTTTCTATTTTTTTTTTTTGAAAGAAATATTTTCTTACTATTTTGGTTTCCTTTTTGGTGAATAATAAAACAAATTCAAAATTAAAATTTATGTCACTTAATTTTAAAAATACCTACATCTAATAATATTTTTCCAATGTAAAATTCCTACACCAAATAATATATCTTAAACTTGAGTTTGTCTTATTCGCTTTGATGTCCGATTGACTTTTAATTATCATGGTCTTTATGAATTGATTTTTGAATCTTAAACTAAGTTTATCTTATTCGCTTTGATGTTCAATCGGATTTTAATTAACATGGTCTTTACAAATATTTTTTTTGTTTCTTTATCTTTTTCTTAATGTTATTTTGTTCATTCACCCATTTGAAACTAGAAATTTATATCTAAGCATGGTAAGGGGATTAAAATAAATTTAAAAATACAACAAACACATGGGTTTGCATATTAAAAAAAACTTCATTGGACAGTTTTTTATTTTTAAATAAATAAATGACAACTTTACTTAATTATTCATAATTATTTATTTATTTTTATTGAAAAATATAGAATATACTATAAAATAACATTGTCATCCAATATAAATTAAATATATCAAATTTAATGCTGGCTTTGATTACTGATGAATTACAACAAAATTCCTAAATTAAATCAAATATTATGCTTAAATGCAGTTTTCCCCTTTCTATTTTGAATATGATATGCTCATCACATGAAGGTGTTTTTTTTTTTGTCAAGCAAAGGAGGAGTTTTTTACTCTGTCAAAAAAAAAAGGAGAATTTGTTTATTAATTATTTTACGATACTAACATCAAGGAAAGAGAACGCATTATTCATATATTTGTTTATGAAAAGAAAAATCTTTATTAACTCTATAAAAAAAAGTTTGTCCATTACTCTATAAAATAATTTATACTATGCTAAAACTCATCTTTAATGTTGGAATTGTCATTTTGCTAAGAAATTA
The DNA here is from genome assembly GCA_030408175.1 of Trifolium repens. Taxonomy (NCBI): domain Eukaryota; kingdom Viridiplantae; phylum Streptophyta; class Magnoliopsida; order Fabales; family Fabaceae; genus Trifolium; species Trifolium repens. The sequence goes on along the minus strand of CP125841.1, from coordinate 26,848,616 downwards.
ATATTGATGTTTTATCATATTTTTATAATGATAATGTCTCACTATTAGTATTCTCATAAAAAAGATCGTTATCGGTGCACTAATTGTCACATAGACAAATATTGAAAATATAATTTATATCTTGTGAATTAATTTAATATAGTTAGATTACTATTCATCTATTACGTAATTGTCTCATTTTTGCTGAGAAATATTTATGTTTCTTTTTAAGTGTCGATTTTTGACATAGTGCACTATTCACATAATCTATTTTGATCATAATTTTTTATTAATATATAAAAACAAAAGAAAAATATATATGCATTGACAGTATAAAATTAATTTACTCTGACAGTGCATGTTCTTCAAACTCTACATTAAATTATATTTTCATTTCAAAAAAAAAATTAAAAAGAAAAATATAACCGTGCAACGCACGGGTCACCATACTAGTTACATTCAAGAAACATTCTCCCTCATATGTGCATATAATGACACATTGCACTTTGGAGGAGAAAGAGTCTCAAACTTGTTAGTGTCCATTCGGTCTTCCTTCACGATTATCACCATTTTCATGTTTTCTTTCTTCTCTTTAAATAATGGTGATGGGTTGAGGTGGGGCGGAGGGCGAAGCACATATAAAGAGTTTTCATAGAGAGGATGAAGAAGATCGCAAAGAAGTGCGTCGTTGGAGGAGAGAGATGGCAAATGATTTAATATATAGTGTGTACCATATAATAGTTGGCAAAACATATCCATCAGGTGGACCCAACCCGTTTGCCTTCCTTATACAATTGAGTGATTGACTATCATATAATTGTTTTAATATAAAAATCTTACACACATAAAACTCAACTTCTAAATGGATTAGGATTGAGTGTAGTAGAAAATCGTTGTAGTCATACAATCAACAAGATTGTCCGATCTTGATCAAATTGTTTAAATTTTAACCTCAAATTTTTGTATTAAATAAAGATTTAAAATTACACTTCAAATTTGAATATCCATCCGATCTTGATGAGACTATTCTGAGATTATGAGGCCACTCATGAATGCAGCAGCTAATCCAAATATTCTCTCTTAAACATATAGCCTTTCTTTACTCTCTTTTTACTTTTCTTTTCAAGTCCAAAAAATAATCTAACACGCACGCTACACTTAATTTATAATTGGGGCATGCTCATGTGGCGATACTTGGCCTGAAGAAGAATCATTGTGATGTTTTCCAATTCTATCTCTGTTAATCTGGTTTCAAGGTTAATACCTCACAATATGCATTGTTTTTTATTTTAGTGTACGCTTTACCTCACTATATGGCAATGTCAATGGTAATAAAACAACACCTTAGAATCAGAGATCTAGAATGTGAAAGTTGGATATAGGAGATAGATGACGACCAAGTTGATGGAGGATGTATCACATTACAAGAGTTTATATATGACACGCTCGCAAATGCACGAGTATGTCATCGTAATAAAAGAGTATTGAATTCACATAGACTTGTGAGATTAGATGTATATATCGTTATTATTATAATTATAAGATAAATGAGAAAATGTAGTTTGATGTGATGATAACGAAGATGGTTTGTAGAGACAATTTATATTAAGAAATTAACAATAAAATCTAAACGACTTAGAATTGCAATTTGTCACAATGACTGATGGATATTTTCGCAAGTGTACGAAGTATCGCAAGTAATAATAAAATCGATCCCACAAGAATTGAGATTATTCAACAATGGCTAATTGGCTTAACTAGTAAATGTAAAATTAAAGACATTAAAAGGGGGGAGTTTGCATACAAATTGTTGTTTCAAACGAATATAGGAATTTTATCAAACGGTTGGCGGACGATTGAATCTCTTTGGTTCATCTCAAAGTAACGTGCTTGGTGAATCATATTCTATACTCACTAATTACTCAACTAGTTTCATAGATTGAATCAATAAATTGATTAATCCCAATCTCTTGGATACTAATCCTCTCACTTAATCACAATTCTCCAATCTCTTGAATGAATTTGTGTTTAAGTGAGGTTTTCATAAACATTGATTCCTTGATCACAATTAATAATCCTAAATCTCTAAAGTGATTATCAATTGTTCAATCATTCCTAGGTCTATAGCTAATTTCCATTCTCATGATAAATCAACTATCAAATTCATCACACAATTTCGTCAAATTACATGAAGCATTAAGTGCAAAGAATAATCAATAGAAACTAGATCAGAATCCTTCATATAGAATCAAGTTCACATGGTTCAAACAAATTACATTGAGAATTCCCTAAAGATTCAATCTAAAGATCTAGCAAATCATGGTGAAAAGAGAAATTACATGGAAACGAAGAGAAGATTTCATCATCTCAAGAGGTTTTGGAATGTTTCCACCCTTTGTTTCTTGCTTGAATCCACTTCAATTGAGCTCCAATGACCTTTCCTTCATCCAAAATTCATAACCTCTCCACAGAGCTTCAGCTCAGCTTATATAGACCACTGAAACAGAGACGTTCGCGCGGATATTCGCTTCGCGCCAGATCTGCTTCGCGCACGCGAAGCCTTACGTTTCCAGTACAAAACGTTCGCGCCATATTCGCGCCCCTTCGCGCGGACTTCGCCCCAGGTTCGCTTGCGCGAATTTTCCAGAGGGTTTTTGCCTTCTCAGTATCAAGCCTTCGCGCACGCGAACTCTTCTTCGCTTGCGCAAATTTTCCAGAGAGATTTTTCTTCTTTTCCAAACTACCTTTCATTCTAAGTCTTTTGCACCTCAAATATGATCAAAACCACTTCAAAAAACCTCTAAAACACCATTGAAATGATCTTAGAATGTAGAAATGACAAGAGTCGTCAATGACTTTGGTTACGCTTTCCCTCCCTTACTTTAAAGACATCAAGTATGATTAAGAACGACATACTGATTTGTAATTATATATCCTTTCGAGGCAATTAACGGAACGCTCCGCGTAGCATGTCATATCTTATCGCAATCCAATCGGTTAGAGGAATAATGAACCTTATTAAGCACAATTTATATATGACTCTTTCGCCCAAATGCCCCAAAATTACCTAGGCTATTTTCATGCTTTTGGTAACCTTGTCTAATCCTATTTGCCCAACAATAACCTTCACCTTTCGGTCCTTCGGTCATTATCTACATACATGTAATTATAATCACAAGGCAATTAAAACTTAGAATCAGATTAAGCATACAAGATACCATAGATTAGAGTAAGGAAAGAATTGCATAACCTCCATCAAGGGGCTCCTTGCAACTCCAAGGCAAAGTGGACTACTCACCTTTGATCATGGTGAGCAACCACAAGACTAATCCATACTAATGCTAAGAACTAAGAATAAAGAAAATAAAAGAGAAAGCTTTATTTGATAATAGTGAATGTTTACAAGAGATGAAGGATGCTTTTTAAATGAGAATTGAGCTCTTTATATTGGCCTCCAAGGCTCTGAAAACGTAGGAAAATAGATATGTACATCATATAAGTGATCATAGGTGGCAATGGAGTGAAGGAAACAAAGAGTTTGTAACTGATTTTTGGCTCAGAACTGTCTGGCACGACCGTGGGGGGCATGGCACAGGCCGTGCCTCATGCTTCAGGACGAGGAAGTCCAATCTTCAGTGTCTATCACGGCCGTGTGAGGCTTGGCACATGCCGTGACGGGTTTTAGAGTTGTGGTCTTTGGTTTTTCTTCATCTCAATGCAAAGTGTAACACCTCCTCTTGTTATTATGCACGAAATTAACACATTTCCCTTCATTTTCAGCTGATCAAACATTAAGGAAGTGTCCCTTAAGGGATCATATGATGTCATGCTTGGATAATCATCAAATTCGGCCTAGAATTTGCTCATTTTCACTTGTTCCTGTTCTTGGACCTAAAAAATGAAATACAAGACAATTGTAGTAAAATAATTCCAATAACTTAACAATCAAACAACATTATTTAGATAAAATGACTATTAAATCTATGCATATTATAGAGGTGTCAATATATCGAGCTAATTAAGCACTACAAATTAACTTTGAGTATGAAGAGGACATTAAAAATTAAAGGGTATGTTTTCTGTTTATATGACATTAATGACAACAGTTTCAAGTGCACGTTGGATGAATGTGAAAGAATGGAAGAATTGGTTTTACGGACTTTAGAATCATGACATAATGATGGGTTCTCGGCATCATCATCATACAACTATTAGGTGTGGACTGTGGAGGTTTAATATATAGGAAAGGTACCTATATGGTCAAGTCGGCTTACCGGTTCACAATAGATACTCTAATCAACAATAAGGAGTATAAACTATCGGGGAATTTAATGCAAATTTGGAATTCGAAGATACCACAAAGGGTAAAAAAAAATCCATGGAGAATTACGAGGAAGTGTTTACCAACAAGAGATCAACTTCACAAAAAATGAGTGAAGCTAGTGCACAAATTTGTGTCCACATTGCGAAATAACTTATGAAAATTAATTGCACTTATTTATTAGTTGCAGCAAGGCAAATGACATGTGGAGGGAGGATGCACTTTGGGAGGATGTGTAAAAAATTATTGCAAGAGTAGCTGACATTGGTGAATTCCTTTTTGCAGCAATATCTCGGAACCCAAAAAAGTGACCTTGTGATGATGTTATGGGTGCTTGTGGAAGGGGAGAAATGATAAAATATGGGAAGAGGCTGCACAACCTATTCGTGCTTCAATTCAGATTGTGTGAGACCTATTGCATCAATGGTGTGAGTGAAACAAAAGGATGACAAAGCAAGTTATGGTAACAACAATGTAACAAAGCGTTGGTGACCTGCTTCAACTGGAGAAATTAAGTGTAACATTGATGCATCATTGTTTATGATCAACACAAATTCGGCATCAACATGTACACACAAAGCAACTAAGGTATATTCATGAAAGCAAGAACTATGTAGTTTAATGGATCACTACCCTCTGCGGAGGCTGAAGTTTGGGCTTCAAAAGAGGTCATGACCACTTAGCTAGATGACTTGGAGCTACCTAGAGTGGTCATTGAATTATATTGCTTGCCAGTGGTAAACACTATGATAACTTCAAATATCTTTTTGAAATTGGGCCATATAATAAAAGAGTGTAGGAGATTGATAGGACATGATCTAAACTTTAAGATAAATTTTGTAAAGAGGAAAACAAGTTTTGATGCTCATTCAATTGTGGGGGCGTCAAAATCTTATGCTAGCTCTCAATCTTTCAATTTGATACCATCTTGTATTGCAATTATTTTGATGAATGAAATAATATGATTTTTTTTGACAAAAAATAATATAATTTTATTACTATAAAAAATATAGCCTACCAAAAAGAATATATACATGTGTATTTAAATGACATTAATTAATTGTTGTAAAAAATGGCATTAATTAATTAACATTATTTTGTGCAAAGAAAATTGTATATTGACATATTACCAATGTAATCTAATTGGAGCAGTGGTTAATTGTGTAAGAAAGAAAATCAATACAACTTGTCTCTTTTGAATATTTGAAAACTGTTAGAGACTAGAAACAATGTATGGTTATAATAAAAAAATCTAAAAATAGAGAAGGAAATTTATAGAAAGTTAAGAATGAAAAAAAATGAGAAGTAGAGCGATAGATAAGCTCATGTTATTAATTAGAAATGGACAAGAGAAAATTCCGGAAAAAACAAAAAAAGTTTCAATGGTGAAAAAATGTTGAAGCAATAGTATAAAAGGGACACAAATAAGTCTCAAAAGATACCAACAATCTTCTTCCAATAAGAGGAGGAGAGGATTGGGTTGATTTCTTTTTTAATATTTTATTTCAATAAATAAAAAATAAGAAAATGGGTCGTGGGGTGGTGTTAGCTTTGATGCTATGCCTTTTGGGCGTCACCGTTTATGGTGAAGACCCTTATATTTATTATACATGGAATGTTACCTATGGTACCATTTCTCCTCTTGGGGCTCCCCAACAGGTTATCCTTATCAACAATCAATTCCCAGGACCCGAAATTAACAGCACTAGCAACAACAACGTTGTCATTAATGTCTTTAACAACATTGATGAGCCATTGCTTTTCACATGGCACGGTATTCAACAGAGGAAAAATTCATGGCAAGAAGGTACCCCTGGTACTACATGCCCCATCCTTCCTGGAACTAACTATACCTATCACTTCCAAGTGAAGGATCAAATCGGAAGTTACTTTTACTACCCTACCACCGGTCTTCAAAGAGCTGCTGGTGGTTTCGGTGGTCTTAGAATCTTCAGTCGCCTGTTGATCCCTGTTCCTTATGCTGATCCTGAGGATGAGTATTGGGTTATCATTGGTGACTGGTATGGCAAGAGTCACAAGACTCTTAAGATGTTGTTGGACAGTGGTCGTTCAATTGGAAGGCCCAACACTGTTCTCATGAACGGTAAAAATGCTAAGGGTGACGGAAGCGATGAGCCACTATACACAATGAAGCCAGGAAAAACCTACAAATACAGAATCTGCAATGTTGGTCTTAAGGATGCACTTAACTTTAGGTTCCAGGGACATACAATGAAGTTGGTTGAAACTGAAGGCTCACATGTTGTTCAAAACTCCTATGACTCCCTCGACGTTCACGTTGGACAATGCTACACTGTTCTTGTGACCGCCGATAAAGAGCCAAAGGACTACTACATGGTTGCCTCCACTCGTTTCACCAAGTACACTTTGATTGGAAAGGGTATTGTTCGTTACACCAACGGTGCGGGTCCTGCTTCACCTGTGCTTCCACCTGCACCTACCGGTTGGGCTTGGTCTCTCAACCAGTTCCGTTCTTTCCATTGGAACTTAACTGCTTCTGCTGCTAGGCCTAACCCTCAAGGATCTTACCATTATGGTCAAATCAACATTACCCGCACCATTAAGTTGGTTAACTCCGTTAGCAAAGTTGACGGTAAACTCCGTTACGCTATTAACGGCGTTTCCCACGTAGATGGTGAAACTCCTTTGAAGCTCGCTGAGTACTACGGTGTTGCAGATAAGGTGTTCAAGTACAACATCATCTCCGATGAACCCCCAGTTGATCCCAGGGCCATCACCATCGCACCTAATGTCATCAACGCCACTTTCCGTAACTTCATTGAGATCATCTTTGAGAACCCTGGAAAGGTTGTCCAATCTTACAATTTGGGTGGTTACTCTTTCTTCGCTGTCGCTGGTGAGCCAGGAAAATGGACCCCAGAGAAGAGAAAGAACTACAACCTTTTGGATGCGATCAGCAGGCACACAATTCAGGTGTTCCCTAAATCATGGGCTGCAATCATGTTGACATTCGACAACGCTGGTATGTGGAACTTGAGGTCCGAGCATGCTGAGAACCGCTATTTGGGACAACAACTCTACGTTAGTGTTCTGTCACCAGAATATTCTTTGAGGGATGAATACAACCTTCCCGAGACCCAACTTGTTTGCGGTATTGTCAAGAATATGCCCAAGCCTCCACCAAAATACACTTAGAGCGTTGTTTTATTTATTACAAAAATTCATTTCTCTCTATGCGTGCGACTATTGTAATTAACACTCAATCATAGAGATTGATTATCTTAATAATATATAATCAACCCTTTCCGTTGTTCAATTACTCAATTTTTCCCTTTAAGCTATGCACTTTGTTTGACACTTTTTTTTTATGGGCAGAAATTAGTTTGATCTAATTAACAAAAACATATGAGTCGTTTTTTAAGAGTTAGATAACTTACACACCCAATGATTTGGGGAACAAAAGGATAAACTGTATATAAGCATGTGAGAAACAAGACAAAAAATATATGACTATAAATAATACAACCAAACTCATAAGAACATCAAGATTTTAATGTAAAAAGTTTTTTTTTTGGTACATTTGCATTTTTTTTTGCTACTGACATATGTCAAAAATTGTTTAGAAAAATCTAAGGGTAAGAGTACTCTCAATATGCTACACAATTTGCCAACAAACGACCAAAATAACCAAACTCATAATAAAAGACAATATTTTTAGTCGCGAAATTTTCAAACCACTTTAAAAAAACTTTGAGTATTAAAATGTTAAAAAAATGCATGTACTCTAAAATTGTATGAAAATAAGGTACATATGAATCTATGAGTGATATAAAAACAAACAATAAAGAAGCAAGAGTATAAATTGCATGTAGAATAGATTTTTTATGTAAAAGCAAGGGCTGGCTGAAGATTTTGGATACACTGTTGAACTTTTAAATTTAGTGTCCCATTTTATTTTATAAATCACGGTTTTATTTTTTGATGGATTTATATATATATATATATATATATATATATATATATATATATATATATATATATATATTATTGTTCCAAAAAAAAAGCCAAATTTTATTTAGTAAGATATTTAACAATAGAAATTATTCTAACTAAAATATTCTTCCAATTTTATTTTTCTTTTCTTATAAGTTGTTGAAGATGTTTATCAATGAATTTTTCTCTTCCTCCTCCCCATCTTTTTCTTATCCCATGTTCCAAACAAAAAAAAATCAAAAAGTTCGGATTCTAGAATCGAAACTTTTTTTATTTTTCTTTAAACTTTCGTTTGTGTTTTATTGGTGAAATAAATGAAAATACCTAAAAAAAATTAATATTCCATTAAAACACACTAAAAAAAAACCTTAATATGTCCTGTTAAAAACAACTTCATATGATACAAGTTAAGAGGGGTGAATTTGACATGTCCCGGTCGATATGTTGACATGTTAACAAATCTCCGACACTATTTTTAAAATTTTAATTGTAATTTATTTGATGTCGTTCCCTCTACTTTAAAACTTTTGTTAGAATTGAATATGGTGTAAGAGGGGTGAATTTGCCTTAGTTAATTACTGGTTTATTAATTTAATTTCTTTTCACATAAAAAAAAAAGTGTTCAAGCTTTTTGTCTTAAATGTAAGTTAATACAGTACATTTTACTTTTATTCTATTTAATGATTAATGATGTTTGTCCTAAAGTACAATTTAAGTAATACTCCTTCCGTTCCTTTTTATAAGAAACAAAAGTGAAATTTTTTTTGTTCCTTTTTATAAGAAACTTTGACTAATTTTCAAATGTTTTAAATGTTGAATTTCATTTATACCCTTATTATGAAAGAAAATATTAAAAATAAGTAAGTTAATTAATTGAATTTAGAGAAATTAAATAAGGGTATAAATGAAATAAATTTAAATTTATAAGAGTACTAAATGAAAAGAACTATTTACAATGTGTTTCCTTGATATGTGTAATTTTTTCAAACTGTTTCTTATAAAAACGAACGGAGAGAGTATAAGTTTTAACAAAGTTTTCATGATTGGCACTTTTGAAAATGCATATTTATATTTATGAGATAAAAAAATTAATATTATATATACTCCTGTTAATCTCTTAATGATTGTGGAATTACTAATTAGTTATTTATACTTATAATTAAGACTATCCTACTACACTGACATATATGATGCAGCTCAATTGCCAGATATCGTAAATTCGATCTCTCGGATCATATATGAATAAACACGAGTTAAGAGATTACAATCTCATAAATAAAATTTTGTAATTCAAATGATTAATTAGTCTATAACTTTCTACTCCAAAATGAATACGTTTGTGCAAAAAAAATAGAAAAAAATAATAATTAAGCAACTATAAAAAAGTGGTCCCTGCATTAATTTATTTTTCTTCCATTTGTTGGTTATGCTGTTGATAAGTTCAGGCCTACATACATTCTTTCAAAGATTGACCACTTATTCTTATGATCATTATTGGTCCAAAACCCAACTTGTGCTTCATCATTCATGTACAGCCACAATTATTAAAGGAAAAAGGAGATAGATAAAGACATAAGCCATAAATAAATACTTATTATTTTACTTGAATAATATACTACCTCCGTCCCATTTTATTAGAATTATTTTGATTAAATGTCACTATTCACTTATCATGCTTTGACCATGCTTTTTTAATAATATATAGATATAAATATAAGCATATAAGATCTTGTTTGATTTGTTTTGATAAGTATTTTCAAAATATCCAATTTTTATAATTTTTACTAATAGAGAATTAAAGATATTAGTGATAAAAATTGTGTGTTGGCATACGTGCAGTAGTCAAACTAGTTCTATTATTTTGGGACAGAGGTAATATTTATTAGGCTTAATTGCAGTTTTGGTCCCCCTATTTTAAATTTTTTGCAGTTTTGATCCCCCTATTTTAAAATTCGACAGTTTTGGTCCCCCTAACACATATTTTGTCTAAAATATGATGATAGAACATGTTTTAAATGAACTTTATGAAAGATTTTTTTTACAATTACATCGATGTTGGTATTTTTTCATCATCGAATCATATACCATGCCGTTTAAATCATATCATATCGTTAATTTATAGTTAAAAATTATGATAGGGGGACCAAAACTGTCGAGTTTTAAAATAGGGGGACCAAAATTGCAAAAAAATGAAAATAGGGGGACCAAAACTGCAATTAAGCCTATTTATTATTATATTGAACATTGATATTACTTTTTCCACAAATAATACAAGAAAATCACATCACATCAGTCACTATATAGTAAGTAAACAGCTACATACTAATTTGAGAAACTTATGCACTTGACTTTAAGCTTTTTTTTACTTTGCTTGCTTCCACTTAAACAAACATGTTAACATATATTTATATTATTTTTTTTTATTTATAGTAACACATAATTAAACTGTTGCAATTGGACCAAGTTTAACATTTGATGATTCCTTAAATGCTTCAAATCTTGGTTCTTTAGCTTGAAACTTTAATCCAGCATAAAGATTCATGTAATCTTCAAAAACAAATTTTGGGTAAACTTCATTATTCTCTTCAATCAATGTTGTTGCTGGATAGATAACAGCATCACTACCAGGATTGTAGAATGAAGCTATGGACATTCTTGTTCCATCACTTTGTGCTATCACACGATGTTCCACACTCTTGTACTTACCATTTGTTATTACCTGATTAACAAAGATAATGTTTTTCATGAATCATGTTTTTTTGCATTTTACATGTTTGTGAAAATGTCAATATGAATTTAGAAGGAAAAATGTTTTTATTATTTTTTTTACCTCGAGTTGGTCACCAAGGTTGATGACAATGGAATGATGCATGGGAGGAACATCTACCCATTTACCATCTTTGAGAAGCTGAAGGCCACTGACTTTGTCATCTTGGAAAAGGAGAATGATTCCACCGGCATCGGTGTGTGCACGGAGACCTTTTACAAGGTCTGGTTTTGGGCATGGAGGGTAGTTTGCAACCTTGGTGCCAAAAGTTGGTCCCTTTGATCCGTAAAATGCTTTTTTGAGGTACCCCTTTTCTAGTCCAAGATTCTCACATAATAAGTCTAGCAGCTCCTCTGCTAGTTTCTCTAGCTTCAAAGCAAATTCCTTCATTGCTTTCCTGCATCATTTTCTTGAATAATTTAGAATCTCATATGAAACTGAAATTTATAGCTTGTGAAATACTTTGTTTCATCTCCTATGTTTGAAATCATCATTTTTTTTGTTAGCATGTCATAGATGCAAAATACTCGTCAGTTTCTCCGATGACTAATATCTACGGAGAACCTGATCCGGTTAGCCACTTTTAGTGGAGTGTCTTTTTCCAACTACGTTTCTCTATCATAAGACTCAAACCCAATACTTTACTTAAAGATCTGATCTGAGTACAATTTCACTCGGACTAATGTAATGTTGGTATTAAAATCTTCATTTGGTATTATGTAGATAATACTCTTAAAGAGTTATAAGGAGAAAGAAAGAAAGAAAAAAAATGCATGGAACAATGTTTAAAATTAAAATGAAATATGTGACCTTTTTGTTTTGCAAATTGAACAAATTATTTGTGTGTGATAAGAGTGATAACTTATATGGTAGGCAATGTAAATATTAGATATGTTGTGTAACCTGTATTCATCAGTGAGATCAGGGACCTCTGAAATGTTTGACTCAGGTAGGTGACGCAAGTGGAAGGTACTCTCCCAGTCCATGTCTTTGACCTCAGTTTGAACAGCCTCTAGTCCTTTGTTGGCCACCAAATCCTTGAATCTTTGTTCCATGCATATCCTGTAGTGTTCTTTTGTCAACCTTTCCACAGTGTCCATTAAGTCATGAGATATGCCATGATTCACCAGCTACAGACAAAAAAACAAACAAACATGAATACAGATTTAGAGGCCAATGTAGAAACTTATATGAAATGAAAATAAAAAGTTTATTTATAAAGTTCATTAGGTACCTCAAAGAATCCCCAGTTTTCACAAGCATCCTTGATTTTCTCCATAGTAGCTTTTCTCTCCTCACCATTGAGGTTTTCTAAGTTGATAATTGGGAAGTTTTCCATATCTCTCAAACAAACTCTTAAGCACTTGAACTCTTTTGTATGCTTTTCTATCTCCAAGTTTATTGTAGGTTGCTTGCTTTATGATGAATATTAGAGTTCCTTAGAAGGTGGTATTTATAGACCTTTACATCAAAAGACCAAATAGACAACTTATTATTATTATTTTAAATCTAATTGAATATATTTTAATAGTATGATTTGTTCAGCTTAATTTTCTTTGTTTATTATTAATAGTCTTAATCAGAGCTTGTGTTTATTTTGGGTTCTTTTGGTTGATTTGTCATAAACACTTGGCATAGGTTGGACCTACTTGATGGCTGGTTTTTCCTCTTGAACATTTGACCAAATTCAACCTCTAAGGCTGCCGCAACCTCTATTTGTTCTCTATTTTATGTTTACATTTTTTAAATGCATTTGAAAATGATGTTTAAGAAGGAGCCTCGAACTCGCATTTCCCAAACGAAAATGTTTTTTGGATGCAGATTCTAACATAGTATAAACCATAGAATTCGAATCGGTGTGGCCACTAGTTCAAAGGTCAATCGGTCGGACCGATTCAACCGTTATTGAATCATTTACATTGAACGTCCTTTATATAATTTTCCTATTTCACAACTAATAAACAAATTAACCAAGTAACATTAACAAAATAGAAAATTTAGAAATAATTCATACCAAATACTTGTACATAAATTCATACCAAATACTTATATACATTGGTGGATCCAGGACATGGTCTAGTGGGTGCAAATTTTTTATTTCAAAAATTAATAATGACTATAATATTTTTTAAATTAAATTAGTAATAATATATATTGAATTATTATTACGTAATAGGAATATGTATTTAATATGCCAGTTTTGGCAAAGAGAGTACTATGTGAGTTTCATGAACGATGTTTGAACGCCCTTAGCAATGCTCTTGCGATTTAAATATGAATTAATGTAAAAGAATTGCAGATATAATAACAAAATAACAAAATAATAAATGAAATAAAATGAAAAGACACTATCGCATGATAGTAATAATAATGACGAATTAATGAAATTAAAAGACAGAATCACAACAATCAATATTGATGTTAATCTCTATCAAAATAAATAAATTAATATTGATGTTAATTAAAGAAATTAAAAGACAAAATCACAACATTAATAAAAAGGCACTATCACATGACAGTAATAATGACCAAATTAGTGAAATTAAACGATTTTTTTTTTCTGAAAATTCTGTTTTTTTAAAGTAAAATTTGGACCGGCCGGTTTTTAAAAATTGTCACCGGTTGCACCGGTATGTACCGGTTTTGTGCGAATTTTTCCCAGTTCCATGGACTGCATGTTCCTAACATCCGCTCGGACCGGTGTTGTGCCCAGTTCCCATCCAACCGTCCGATTTTTATAACATTGGTATAAACCTACGGTTTTGACTGTATATAGTGTTTGATATACGGTGTCAAATTTTTGTGCCAAAATTAAAAAAATAAAATAAATTGTACCCAAATTATATAGCATCCCCATCGTAGAAACTAGGGGTGAGCATGAACCCGCAACCCGACTCGAAACCGACATAACCGCCAACATATGGAAGCACTCGGTAGGGTGCGGGTCGGGTCTCGGGTCAACAATTGTGAAAAATCGGTCATGAACGGTTGTATACGGGCGGGTGCGGGTCTCTAAAATTTATCTCTTCATAACCGAAACCGACCGAACAATTACTAAAATATAAATTTTTTTTTTTTTTTTCAGTTTTGAGCACCTCTTAATCTCTTATACTCTTCGCTTTGTTAATTTTTCTATCTTTGATAGAGAAGAAAAATGTTATATTTTACAAGTTTATGCTTGTAATAGGTTGATAAAATAGATGTGAAAGATAATATTCTAGATTTATATTAATTTTTACTTCTTATCTACTATCTATTATTATCGTTGGATTAACAAATTTGAAACAAAATAATTACATCTCATCATTTTTATTGTATCATTTGTTGCAGTGTGTACGAAATATTAAACTATTTGAAGAATAATATTTTTTTGATCAATGAAATTTTAGATGTAACAACAAAGTTTCAATGCAACCCGTTAAAACCGACCCGCTATACCCGTCACCCGTATGACCCGAACCCGAACAAACCGAAGATGTAGACGGTCGAAATTGGGTCCAAATTAATAGGCCGCGGTTTTTATCGGTTTTACGATTTTCGGCCCGAATCCGACCGAACCCGACCGATGCTCACCCCTAGTAGAAACTAGTATAAGGCTACACACATATAAAGGTCTTTTGTCTAAGCATATTTAACCTAATATTCTTAGATTGGGAAAGACTATAGGTATCCAAAACATAGGTTATGAGTGGAATGGTTAATAATGATACATGCATGTTCGGCTTCATTAATTATTTAGATAGATTAGGCACTTACACAATATAGGAATGTTACAAATTAAACAAAACTTTGGGTTGTTTTGTTGGATATTCTATTTATGCAATTTGGTTTGCATTCTACTCAATCAGCAAATTCATTATTTCCCTTGTATATATGGACTATTGCTAATCACAAGCAAAATTTCCTAAAAGCTTCCTTGCATTCCATACCTTTAAAGTTTAGCAATTAATGCATGTGATCAACATCTTATTTCATTAGCTTACGGCTCTTAATTAATTAATCTAACTTGATTAATCTTCTGGTTGAATTCTCAATGATAATCTTCAACTAATTAGATTTTTAGTTGGTTGAACTCTTTTGTAATGCATGGTTTTGTACCCAACCTCTAATATTAGAATATCAAAATCGATTATTAATTACTTTTTCAATGTTATCCCGGTTTATTAAAAAAATATGTCTTTAAAGGGATATTGTTTTGCTTTAGGATTGTCCGATCCGATCAAAAAGGAATTTTAGTCTTAACATATACTATTTTGTCTTTGTGTAAAAAACAATATACTATTTTGTATTAGAAATTAATATAATTAATAACTTTTTTAATATGCTTGTATTATGTTCAACACTAATGGGATTTTGCAATTTTTGGTTGTTTCAGTGATATTTACTACTTCGTTTATAGACAAAAATATATTATGACCTACCGTGATTTAACAGAAACTACACTCTATAACAATTACATTCATAGTGAATCACTGTGGTTTGGACATAACCATTATGATACCAAACATGCCCTAACGAACTGTCCTTGAAGTGAAAATGGAAATATGAAGTATGAAAAGTAAACGTCTCCTTCTTGTATTCTCAGCCAACTTTCTTAAGAATATTTGCGGTAACTTTCAAATAGACTCTAAGGATAGAGTGATAGATATTATCAAGATATATTTTATCAAATAGAAATTGATAATAATATTTTTGGTGGTGAAGCCTTCAATATTGCATGACGACAAATATAATGTCGCTGTTTGAGAACTTGCCATGGAATTACCAAAAAGAAGCAAGATGCATTGTATATTTACATATCTTGCTCAGACAATAAAGAAAAGAAAAAAAGAAGGCAAGAGGAATAATGGCATATATCTTCATAGTTTACAGGTGAATGATGAAGATTGGATGCAACTACACTACATGTGCTCAACATAATTGCATATATAAAATTAAAGCAGCCTCATTCAATATTTTTATTTTATTTGGTCATTTAGTATTTTTCTGATGTATGCCTATCTAATCTTATTACATTTTTAATTATTACGGTCAATCAGGACCATATATATATATAATTGTTTATTTCGTAAAATGATAATAGTCACAGAAAAAATGCTAATAAAATGAGACCGATGATTTAATAGATGGTATGTGCTAAAAATTGCATATGCACTCCAAGGGATAGACTCAAATAGTGAATTATAATAGTTGGTCCCATATTGCGTTGCACTTGAAAGGAACTGTTAACATGCATGTACCATTGTTTCATTATTACTTTCTTTTGCCTGCTATGAAAAGTTCCACAAGAGTTTAAAAATTCAAAACAAAAAAAAAAGAAAGAAAGAAAGAAAGATTTTAAAACAATTTCTATTTCAAGGTTAATGAAGGCAAAAGTTATTATGCTTAAACATTATCCTTAAGCAGGGTGCTTAAGTTAATATTAGCCACACAGATCCTCTGCCACGTGTAATGATCATAGTCATCCCAGGAATTAACGGAATTTTCACACGCGCGGGTAACGGTTGCTTCACACAATTGACGGAAGTTCACACGCAGCTATCCGAGCTCTTCTCCGACGAGATCCGACACCGTAATCATCATCACCGTCTCCTCCGACGAGTTCCGACGCCGAAATCATCATCACCGGCTTTGGAATCCTCATCTCCGTCACTGATTGCATCGTTCATCGCCATCGTTGCCCATTATCTGTTATCACGTTAAGGTTTGTGTTGCACAGAAAATTGATTTCAAATTTGATTTTGATTTATTATGTTTGTTTTTTTATTTGATTTATTTTGTGGATGCATGTGGTTATTCTTTGATTTTCATGAGGAGGTTTATGAATCATTAGGTTGTTGTTTTTTTGCTGATTTGAGGTTGTATAGGATTTGTTTTTTTTGAAGATGGTAAAACTAACACTAATACACAACAAATTGTAATTAGTACTGATTGTGATGTAACTGATGTTAATAGACACAATGAATTTTTATTGACTTGTTTATGTGTGAAACCTAAAACCAAAGAGTGAAAATGGGATTGAGTAGTAAAAGGTTAGCAGCTTCTCAGAACACAAAACTTTAATAACTTCCAAGATGTGAAAATGGGATTGAGGTGCAAGTCTCTCCTGTAAATATTTTTTAGTAAATGCTATCTTTTCTGATGGAAGTAACCCGACAGCGCGACCGGTAACCGGTTTGCTCGGGAACATATACAGTTGTCAAGTTCCTTTTGCAATGCCAATAGGTTTTAACATACCAAGTAATAGTATTCCAATACCTAATGCCAATGGTGCTAATCCTACTGTTAATGGTGTTTGATGGTGCTGAGACTTTGTTGAGGATTACAGTCCATTTGAATTACTTATGAACATTGTTGTTATGTGGAAGTGTGTGAAAGAATGTGGGAACTGTTTGATTACTGATATGATTTTTTCAGTTTGGTCTTTTTTTCTTTTCTTTTTGTTAGTTTGATTGCAGAATGTATTTGAAATCTTAGTTGTAATCTTATGTAAAAAGAATTCTACATGCTTAATGTCTAATGTTGATGAAATTTAAGGGGATTCATTGTATAACCTCCAATGAATTGTAATTTTGTTTAATTTTGGGCTGTAGGTCCTCATAGTAGTGGATTAATTGTAATGTTTCATTAGCAGCATGATCATCATTATTGTCATATGTTTTAAATTATATGCAACCATAATGATTGTTAAATGGTTTCCAGTTGTTATACCTTGAAACCATGAATATAGAGGAATGGTTTCAAGAACAACAACAATTGTCTATGTAAATGATTTTTAAGTACACTACTTTATGCATGTTACTTTTGCTTTTGATCTCAATAAACATTTGTAGAGACAAGGGGAGAGCCTGTGAAAGTGAAACCTTCAATTTAACTATTTCAAGTATCAATGCAAAACCAAATTCTACATGCTTAATGTTTAATGTCGATGAAATTTAAGTGGATTCATTGTGTAACCTCCAATGAATTGTAATGTTGATTAGTTTTGGGCTGTAGGTCTTCATAGTAGTCGATTAATGGTGATGTTTCATTAGCAGAATGATCGTCATTATTGTCATATGTTTTAAATTATATGCAACCATAATGATTGTTAAATGGTTTCCAGCTGTTATACCATGAAACCATGAATATAGAGGAATGGTTTCAAGAACAACAATTGTATATGTAAATGATTTTTAAGTACACTACTTTATGCATGTTACTTTGGTTGTTGTTCCAGTGGTTAACTTAATTTGACATGATTTTTGTTTATAGGGATTGTTGCTGTTTTTAATGGATTCGATGGCAACTTCATCTGAAATTGCCCCATTGTCTGTTGCTGATAGTTCAAACACACAGGCTGATAGTTCAAGAACAGTTATTGATACATTTCAATGCTACTCTCCTACTAAAAAAGAAAGTTGGGAGTCTCTTGCTTTTAAATCCGTTGAAGATGTTGAAAAATTTTATGGTGACTATGCATTGAAATGTGGGTTCTCAGTTCGGACTTTGATGAGACAAAAAAAGAATTCACAAAATAAGCCATCTGATAGATATCACTATGTACGTTATGGTTGTAACAAACAAGGTTACAAGAAAGGAAGTTTGTTGGATCCAAAGAACAAGGCAAAATCAGAGAGTCCTGTTGTTGTTGAATTTGAGAAAGTAAAAGAAAAAGCAGAGGAAAGGGTTGGTTGTACAGCTGCGATTTCTTTGAAGTTGGATGAAACTCTGGATGCATATAAGATATACAAATGGGATGTGCCTCATTGTCACCCGTTACATAAAGCGGAGCATGGACGTTTTTTGAGATCATTTAGAGGAGTCAATGAAGTGCAAGGACAGCTAGCTGTAATCAATTCTCAAGCTGGGATGTCCATGAGAACTTCTTATGAAGTAATGGGTCGGGGAGTTGGAGGCACAGAAAATTTGCCTTTTCGATTTTCGGATTTAAAAAATTATTTGATGACAATCCGTTCGAAAGAGATGGTGGTTGGCGAGGCAACTGTGATTCAAGAATTTTTTAGGAATGAAGCTTTGTCGAAACCATCCTTTTATTATGATATTCAAGTTGATGCACAAGAAGATATAGCTAGTATATTTTGGGCAGATGGGATTATGCGGCTTGATTACGCTTTATTTGGTGATGTTATAAGTTTTGATACAACCTACCGAACCAACAACCAGTATCGCCCTTTAGGTTAGTTTTTTGAACTTCTACCAAGTTAAAAATTATTGTTTTTATTCCATTATGTTATATATTGTGTTGCCATGAATAGTATGGGTAAGTTGAATATGTTCAAACCATTTACCAATAAAAATGGTTCCTTTCTATATCATACTGAAACCATTTATCATTAATAGTGGTTTCACTTGGTAATATGTTGAAACCAAAACAGCCCTTTTATGGTTTCAGTGTTTTATAATATCACTGAAACCATAATTTTGATATCTGGTGTGTGTCCTTTTAGTTGCTCCATTTTATATTTCAATGATAGTGTGGCATTTGTTTGATAGTTTCAGTACCCTACATAATCAATTATAAGTAGCTGTTACTAGAAATTTGGAATTCAATTTATCCTTATGTAATTATGATTGATCCTTGCAGTACCTTTTCCTGCTGATAGTGTGGGCAAAAAGGTTGTTTTATTTGGTTTTTATGTTGTTTGTGAATTCAGAACCAATGAGAAATCATAAGTGTAGGTTAATGGTTTCACTGAATGTAACTGAAACCATAAATGTGGCTGAATGGTTTCACTGTATTTATTTCTGAAACCAAAGTAGCCCCCTTATGGTTTCAGTTATAGTATCCCCCTTATGGCTGAATGTTTTCAACCTCAAGATAATCAATTATAAGTGAAATAATAATTATGATTGATCCTTTGCATTTGTTTTGTTTGAAATAATGTTTGAATAATAATTATGATTGATCCTTGCAGTTGTTTGAATAAAGAGAAACCATAAATGTGGCTTAATGGTTTCACTGGATATGTATCTGAAACCAAGTATCCCTCTTATGGTTTCACTAGGTTTTTAATTATTTGGGGATTATATTTTTGATCTAAATATTAATGGTCCTTTTATATATATGCATTTTTTCCCCTGATTTGGTTCATTTACATTTCAGCTGCATTCATGGGTTTTGACAATCATCGGACAAGTGTTTTATTTGGTGCTGCTCTTTTGTATGATGAGACTTCAGCAACTTTTGATTGGTTGTTTACGACTTTTTTGAAGTGTATGTCTAATAAGAAACCACAATCCATATATACGGACCAGGCGCCTGCATTGTTGAAGTCAATTCCTAATGTTTTTGAGGGTGTTTTTCATGGCCTTTGCTCATGGCATATGTCAGAGAATGCAAAGAAGAATCTTGGGTCTCGTGCA
Organism: Trifolium repens; assembly: GCA_030408175.1. Classification (NCBI taxonomy): domain Eukaryota; kingdom Viridiplantae; phylum Streptophyta; class Magnoliopsida; order Fabales; family Fabaceae; genus Trifolium; species Trifolium repens. Next base: position 26,828,208 of record CP125841.1, on the reverse strand, counting down.
AATGGTGCATTTTTTGATGAGTTCAATTATTTGATTTCAAATGTTGAGACTGAATCGGATTTTGATTATAGCTGGGATCAGATGATGAAAAACTGCTTTGGTGGAAGGCCAACTTCTGACTTTAGTTGGCTTGTTCAAACACACAAGAATCGTAAGCACTGGTCTTCAGTTTGGGTCAAGTCGCATTTCACAGCTGGTTTGAAAACGACCCAATTAAGTGAGTCCTTTAATGCGTTTCTTCGTGGTTTTCTGCAACCTGACCATTCTCTAGTTCAATTCTTTAGCCATTTTAATATCATGGTTCAGAGACTGAGGGAAAAGCATGCTGAGTTGGACTTTAAGGCTGCAAACACTAGATCAAAAAACAATTATCCCAATAGTCAACTGATGCGGTCTGTTGTAAACAAGTATACCCCAGCATGTTTTGCATTCATTCATAGGCAATATGATCTTTCCTTCAAATACTTCTATGAAGAGGTAACAACTCAATGTTCTGCCTTTAACAAGGTTTTCAAGGTTTTTACAATTGAACAGCTTGATCAACCTGAGGAAGTAGGTGGTGCTAATTATGATGATGATGCTAATGATGGGCATTCAGACCGCAATTTTTTGGATGAAGAAATTTCTGAAAACCTTTCCCCAAAATTTGGACAGCATGATCGACTTGATGAAAGAGTTGTGACAATCGATATTAGGACGAAACATATTTGCTGCACATGTCGTATGTTTGAGAACAGGGGTTTTTTATGTCGACATGTTTTCAAAATATTGGAATTTTTAGGTGGTTCTGTGCAATATCATAATTTGAAGACGATACCTGCAGAATATGTGTTAAAGCGGTGGACTAGAGATGTTCGTCATTCGATTGATAAACCTAAACCTACCATTAATGTTGGCACTGAAGGGACGACTCAAGCACAACGATATCAACAAATTTGTGCTGTTACAATCCAGCTTTGTACACGTGTTTGTACGGATCCCGAGGCTTCTCAAGTTTTCCTTAATGGTGTAATTGAAGCTGGGAAAAAGGCAGAGGAGTTGCTTATGTCCAAAGGTTTTCAATATTTTCTTTTGAACTATGTTTTTTACCTTGGTTGTCTGTGTGTTATAACTGAAACCATAAGTGTGGCTGAATGGTTTCATTGTCTTTGTTAGTGAAACCAAAGTAGCCTTCTTATGGTTACAAGTGCTATTGTGTCATTTGTTTGAGGGTTTGAGTATTAAATTTGTCGGCACAAACGATTGATGATTTTTTTTTATAATTGTATAGGTATTCATACAGAACCACCTTCTGTGACGCCATCTAAGTCTTCCAATACAACTACTGTTGGTGAACCATCTGATGGGGTAAAGTCTACTGCTCCAAAGTTCAAAGCAAGACCAAATCCAATTAGATCAAAAAAACGAATGAGAAGTGATTATGAAATTGTTAGAGAACGCCAGAAAATGAAATTAGAGCGGAAGAGACAACAAAGAGAGGATGAGGCTTTAAAGGAAAAAGAGGCTAATGATTGATATTTTTACATTTGTTTTTTTTTTTTTTTAATTTTCATTTTAACAGTTTGTACTAGAATTTCTTTAAAAAAATATGTATATTTAAATATTATTGAAAAAGAATTTTTTATGAAAACCATTATTATTGTGGAATGGGTTGGGAAGACATAATAAACTCATATTATCTAACATGCCGAATAATTAAATGTAATCAAATAAAATTATAGATTATTGTTTGGTATAATGTAAATGAAACCATAAGTCTGGCTGAATGGTTTCACTGTATCTATTGATGAAACCAAAGTATCCCTCTTATGGTTTCAATGAAACAATGAACATTTACATACATATTTTAATATTTTACAATTTGATGATGGTTGAAGCTTGTATTTCATTCAGTGAAACTTACATTTTCATGTGTGTATATTATATTGTACGACTAAAGTAAAGATTGATTAAGAATATAATTTCATAATCTACAAAGAGCAATTCATCAAATTCATTAAAACTAATCATTTAATTGAACATAACTTGTCCCAAAAAGAAAAAAACATCAAAACAATCCATAAATTCAGCAATAGAGTGTTTTGTCAATTAAAGTGTCCTAATGACCAGAAGCGAACAAACTATGAAAACAACCCTTTCAAAAGATGTTGAAACCATTTTGCAATACCAATGGTTTCAGAAAGGAAACACCTTGAAACCATTTAACACTACTAATGGTTTCTAACAGAACCACTTGGCATCTTTTGAAGCAACTGTTCATGGTATGAAATTGCTAGCTTTTTCACTTCATCTTTGATTGAATTGCTTGGATGGCTTAAGATTTCTGAACATATATCGATCCGAAGATCCATAATTTTTGCAACCCTTTCATGTTTTTTGAGTTTAGTCCAACCTTTCAAAGATTTCCATCCACCTCCCCATTCAGCTAGAAACTTCATGCAGAATACACCACAATTGTTTGAATCACTCTGTGTAGGAACCTTTGGTGTATCCCAAGTGAATGTGATGAATTCATAAGGCATTTTCATTTTCCTTTGCTTATATAATTCAGCCACAAATGCTTCTACCTCATTTACCCATACATTAAATAGTTTCTTGTATGAGGTGGCTTCACCATCCTTGGTTTCCAATTTTTCTCCTACACCTGACAAGCTGTTCAGGAATTGGAATTTGTGGTGTTTGAGATTGACAACGAAGCAGACATAATGGCTTCCTGGGTTGCCAACCATTGCTGGTGTCATGATCTGTTCCATCATGGCAAATATAGTATTAGAATCACATTATTTAACTAAAATTATAATACTAAAATCATTATCATAACAATGTATCTGAAAGGTTTTGAAGAGAGACTTACGTATTCTAGCTTTTCAGGGTCAATGGTCTTCCATTGCATGTAATTGAATTTGTTGAGTCTCTCGAGGAATCTCATGCATGCAATACTTCTAGTTACAGGAGGCATTTTTTCCTGGTCAAACTGTTTATATAAAATGAGTAAAATAAACAATATCATGTAAAATAAACAATATTATGTAAATTTTTAATATTAATGGATTTTGATACATACATAATTAAGTAATGGTGTCACCAGTTTTGTCATGCTACCCTGTTGATCCCAATTCAGACAATTAACCCAGCTGTTTATGACCAGGCATGACACCCATTCATCCTTTTGAAGGGTCCATAATGCATCTCTTCGTAGAGAATAAGCATGATCCTTGTTGTTGGAGCAGTACATATCTTCATACCTAAATAATAATTAAGCATTTAGTATTGGTAATAACTGAAACCATAAGGGGGCTATTTTGGTTTCAGAAATCAAAGCAGTGAAACCATTCATCCATACTTTTGGTTTCACTCATATTATAAACTTAGTGAAACCATAAGGCTGCTATTTTGGTTTCAGTTACACATTCAGTGAAACTTATTAAGCTAAACTTATGGTTTCTCATTGATTAAGAATTCACTAAGCTAAATAAGGAACAATTTTTCACTTACTGATCAAGTTCCGGGCTCCAAGCATATGATGACAGTTGTTTCTGCAACTCAGTTGTACTAGACTCGTGGACAACGTCATCATATGGACTTTCAAGGTATTTTGATTTCTTCACCATCCGTCGACGCTCAGGGTACGTCCTATCTGAGTAAAGCACATTATGCCTCTTTCTTTTCTTTGGTGTGACATTGTCGATGTCAATTATTTCATCTGGAAGCAATGTCTTTATTGGAGTTGCACTGTGAAATAAAACCACATAATACTGTTATTTTTTGCAGAATTTAAACAAAATTAGACTTATCACACTGTTTGATTCTTACTTTATGGCAGTGTCTGAGTCACATTCAATTTCTGAGTCACATTCTTTAGACTTCTCCCCATGCAACACATTTGGTACCAACACTAGGGCACGACATTGATTGGGTTCTTCAAAATACTGCGGGAACTTCAAGATTGTTGCATGTGCGGCTGATTCTGTGTCTTGTGACACTGAAACTTGTGGTACATCAGCATCTTTAATCAACCTGAAACAATCAAAACAATATTTTAGTTTTCAAACATCTTATATGAAAACCTTTTGACAAATGGTTTTAAAGTTAAGATTTCTTACTCTGAATCCAGCGTCGCTGATTCTGCCCCCTGTGACACCGAAACATTTTTGTTAGAAGCTTCAGCCTGATCAAAATACTCTCGAAACTTCATGATAGTTTCCTGAGTTAATGTGAGGCCTGCATTCGGTGTCAGGTTCACCGAATGATCAGTGATGTTGCATGCTGCCATCACTGCATCATCAATGATTTTTGGAGCGATCTCATCGTCTTCATCATTCGCTTCATAGTTGTCATGTTCATTGGCTGTTACTTTCACTGAATCATCAATGATGTTGCATGCTGCCGGCACTGCATCATCAATGAGATTGGGAGTGGTCTGATCTTCTTCATCATTCGCTTCATAGTTGTCATGTTCATTGGTTGTTACTTTCACTGAATCATCAATGATGTTGCATGCTGCCGGCACTGCATCATCAATGAGATTGGGAGTGATATGATCTTCTTCATCATTGTCCTCTTCATCAATGCTTTTGTCATCCTCTTCATCATTCTCAGTACTTAACCTGCATTATTGAATTTTCACAAAGTCACAACACAACTCCCAATCATAAAGCCTAAATTGGGAAACATGACATATTGAATTCAAAAGTATAGATAACTATTTTGGTTTCAGAAACAACTACAGTGAAACCAATAAGTCACGCTTATGGTTTCAGTTATAACATCTAATGTTGTATACAATATGTCTTGGAAACCATAAGATGGCTATTTTGGTTTCAGAAACAACTACAGTGAAACCAATATGTCACACTTATGGTTTCAGTTATAACATCTAATGTTGTATACAATATGTCTTGGAAACCATAAGATGGCTATTTTGGTTTCAGAAACAACTACAGTGAAACCAATAAGTCACACTTATGGTTTCAGTTATAACATCTAATGTTGTATACAATATGTCTTGGAAACCATAAGATGGCTATTTTGGTTTCAGAAACAACTACAGTGAAACCAATAAGTCACACTTATGGTTTCAGTTATAACATCTAATGTTGTATACAATATGTCTTGGAAACCATAAGATGGCTATTTTGGTTTCAGAAACAACTACAGTGAAACCAATAAGTCACACTTATGGTTTCAATTATATTATTTATGTTGTATACAATATGAATAAATATTTTTGTTTCAGAAACAACTATAGTGAAACCAATAATGCAGTACCTCTCTTTCGCTTGAGTTCTTTTTTTGACATCTTCATCATCATCATTCAACCTGGAAATCATTAGTGTCAATTTTCATAAACTAATGCAGCAAAATTTAAATTTCATAAAAAGTTAAATTAGATGTAGTACCTTCCAGCTTCTTTACTTTTATTCCTTTCATTTTCACCTTCTTTTTCAATTGGACTATCTTTTCCAGAAGTTCCGGCATTTGCATCAGTTATTCTTCTTTGTAATGTTTCTGCGGTTTTTGTATAGATATTTATACAAGACCTACAGTGATCAAGATACATCTCTGTCTGCCAAGGACAATCACAAGTGAAACCAATAAGAAACATTTATGGTACGATTTCCAATATTTTATGTTCAATTAGCATCAAAGCACAATGCAATACATGAGAATCTATAACAATCACCTTAGACAGTGGACATGTGTCTGCATCAAAGCACAATACAATCGGACTTCCTACGGTTCTGTTTAGTCTTGGTAACTCAGATGGCAGTCCATTATCAAGTCTTGTTACCCCGGCTGTCAGTCCATTCTCAAGACCCATAATATCATGGATCTTTTGAAGTTCTTGGTTTGCCAGCTTGACATTCCAACCACGGAGTGATGGCCGATTGTATTTCCCTGTCAAAAATGGACTTCTTTTCCCCATTTTCTCCATGTAATTAATCTGCAACAATTAGTTAATATTGTGTCACATCACAACTCCCAAGCATAGATCATAAATTAGAATATTGTATGATAAATAGAATTTGAATATTTAATGGAAACCATTATAGGCCTATTTTGGTTTCAGATGCAAATACAATGAAACCATTAAGACACACTCATGGTTTCAGTTAAAAGATTTAAGATATAAAAGATTCAAATACAATTAGGAATTAAAAATAGGTTATTGGATTGAGGGGAGATCATTACCATTAAGAAGTGGAAGTCTGCCAGTGGATTCAAAACGTCTGGAGATTGCAAGCCTTTTTTCATATAGTGCAGAACATGTGAGCACCAGTTATATGAAGACACTCTAGCTGGATCTTCCAAAATGTCTGCATACTGGAGAGACACATTGCCTCTATTAGTTGGGCACAAAATGTTGTGAATGATGTAACAAATTGCACCCTTCACCCATGTTTTAGGATTCTCTATTGTCTTCAGTGAGTTTTCCAATTCTGCAACTTTCGCAATTGGAGAATAATCTCCAATGAATCCTAATTCCTTCCTCAGCCTCTTAATTGCTCCTTCAGAGCAAAGGTCAGTGTTTATTTTCTTTCCAGCCCTTGGAAGTTCATAGACTCTATGCACATCATCTTCTTTCAACATCAGAACCTCTGTATCACTCAGCCTTATCCACATATTCTCATGTTCAAATCTCTTGACAACCCAATCCACAAAAAAGGTGTGGATCCTTTTCCAGTCGCATATGTGCATTATCCCTCCAAAGCCACACTCTTCTAGTTGGCCAATTATTTCCTTTTTCCTTTTTTTGGCATTTATTGATTGCATAAGTTCGTAGACCTTAGGTACACTCATCTTATGCCTCAGCCTTGCATCCGCATCAGGATCTTTTTTCTCCATAACTTGTTTCACATTTTCTTCACCCGAGCTTGCTTCATCAGAATCTTGTGTTGCCATATTTGCTCTCTTTGTACGGCCACGAGATGTAGAAGCAATGGTTTTAGTTTCCTTTGTCTGTTCATTCTTTTTTTGATTCTTCTGTTTGCCTCTTCGCCTATCATTTTTTTGATCACTATCAGATAATGAATCATTCTTATTCCTTTTATCGTCATCTGACGGTGTCAATCCAATACTAAATGATGGCATTTCTGGTAGTCCCTTTGATTCTTTCCCCTGTATCAAAGGAAACTATTAAGTATGGTTTCATATGGCAGAAAATAAGTTAAATACTCTAAGTTTTTCCTATCATAGCACAACATAAGTTAAATACTTAAGTATAAATTAAATTCATTGAAACCATAAGGGGGGCTATTTTGGTTTCAGATACATATCCAGTGCAACCATTAAGCCACACTTATGGTTTCAAGGCCATAAGAGAGAATAGATATCCAGTGCAAGCAAATTACAGTCATATAGTTTTATCTAAATTACATATGCAGAGGATACTATATCATTAGATTCATCCAATCACATATCCACTTAAAAATAGAAACATTAATACAAACCAACTTAAAAAATATACGACTATGTACACAAGCTTCAGAAACAAATACATTGAAACCATTCAGCCACACTTATGGTTTCAGAGACAACAAACAGGAATGCTAAACCAAATTAACATGTAAACCAAATTAAGCTTACCAACTGTCAGTTATTTACAAATAGAAATGATTAAACTATCTTTTGTTTAGCTATCATTGAAACCATAAGAGGGCTATTTTTAAACTAGATCAAACGAAAATTCCATCATCCAAATAATATATAAAGTAGAATTTCATGAAAAGAATGGCTCCAAAAACAAATACATTGAAACCATTTAGCCACACTTATGGTTTCAGATACATATCCAGTGCAACCATTAAGCCACACTTATGGTTTCAAGGCCATAAGAGAGAATAGATATCCAGTGCAAGCAAATTACAGTCATATAGTTTTATCTAAATTACATATGCAGAGGATACTATATCATTAGATTCATCCAATCACATATGCACAATCACATATCCACTTAAAAATAGCAACATTAATACAAACCAACTTAAAAAATATATGACTATGTACACAAGGTTGACTCACCAAGACCTACCACACAGACACATACGACTACGTACTATATACTACTGACAGTTTATAAACTTACAACTTATGTAATGAGAGTGTAAATTAAATAAAGAAGATCTTCTAATGTAATGTGCTTAAGGCATAAGGGAAGTGTAAATTTCTTAATACATTGAAACCATAAGAGAGCTAATTTGGTTTCAGAAACAAATATATTGAAACCATTCAGCCACACTTATGGTTTCAGAGACAACAAACAGGAATGCTAAACCAAATTAACATGTAAACCAAATTAAGCTTACAAACTGTGTAGTTTAAACTATTCATTCTCTCTCTGGCATTTCATCAAACATCTTATGTGTATATCATCGCACATATATTAACTTCATCTATTTTTTACTTTGTCTTTTGATTGATCTTCTCACACATTCCTTATAAATTACTTTCAGTATATCATTTCCCCCAAATCAAAAGTTAGGTCTACACACATGCAATTACTTTACAAATTAAATAAATCAATTTCAAACTTATTGATAAACTGACAAAAAGCATTAATGAAGTTCAAACCTGTTTTGATTTAGGGTTGATAATCTTTCTTTCATTGCGCAGTGATGGTGAACCCTGCTTACGTTGCTTTCGTTCCATGTTGATGATGACGATGATGCTTTGCGCGACACTGATTATGTGGTTTTCAGGTGACAGTGAAGGCGATGAAGGTAGGTGGTGTTGGTTTTGATTCCGGCGAAGGCGATGACGAGAGTTGTTGTTGATTTTGGTCACGGAAACGACGTGTATGAAGAAATGGGAAGTAACCGTTAATTGGATGATAACCGTTAGTTACGTAAGGAAGTGGGTCACGTTGGGTCAGTAATTTAATTGGGCTGGGCTTCTTTAAGCAGCGTGCTTAAACAATCTTTAAGTACAATAACCGGACCCGTTAATGAACACTTTTATATAGTTATATAAACTTCATATATTAAAATACAGAATAATTAACTAACTATAAAGTTGCTTAATATTTTTTTTTTTGGTACATGTTGCTTAATATATTTTATAATATCTACTCCCTCTGTCCCAAAATAAATGACCTATTTAACCACTGACACGTTTGCCAATGCATAACTTTAATCGTTAATATCTCTAATTTTCTATTATTAAAAATTATAAAAATGATATATTTTGAAAGTACTCGTCGAGACAAATCAAACAACATCTCATGTGCTAATATTTGCATGTATATATTAGTAGAAAAATAAGGTCAAAGCAGGTCAAATGAATAGTACATTAAGTCAAAAAAAGGTCATTTAAAATGGACGGATGGAGTAATTCTGTAAAACCAGTACACATTCGTTTCATTATGAAAAAAAATACCATTCGTTTCACATACATATATGTATTTTGATATTAAAATAAGGGGGCTGCGTTGATTAGACTATTAAAATTTACATATTTGGCAAATAACACTCAAATAAAAAGCAAACGGATAACAAACTGCGCAGCTAAATTTTTTTTTATGGCAAAATCATTATCTTGTTATATTATACCATTGGAAAATGATGTTGTTTATGCTCTATACCATTATCTTGTTGTAGTAAGTGTGAGATAATTGGTGAGTTAAGTCACATATTGTTTGGAAAAATGGATGTTGAATATTTTATAAGTGAGAGAATCCATAGACTTAATATCTTAAAATTTTAGATAAATATGTGGTTTTTAACTCACTTGTATAATTGCACTTGACCCAATGTTGATGAATAGAAAGTCTTCCCGATAAAAATGGTCAGGCGGCGTGTTCTGTTGAGCACAACGACAGCGGTTCAATTGTATGGATGAATAAGAAAAACTTCAACCTGAGAGGGGGCATTGATGATTCGCACTTCAAAGGGAGATTGTTGTGGCAAGTGCAAGGTAAGTTAAGTGTAAAATTACTTGAAAAAATGGAGGTTAAGTATTTTATAAGTGAGATGACTCATAAATATAATGTCTTAATAAATTTGAAATGAATAGAGATGTGATGTTCGGCTAGTTCTCTTGTGATTTCCCACTAACGAAGCGAGTCACGTGCTCATATTTCGCACCTCATCTAATCATTATCAATAAAAAACGAGTATTCGATAGATACCATAACCTCGAAATTAGGTTTGGGTCTCATTAGGGTGGATCCTAACTCTAAAAACTCTATAAATATGATGATATAGAAAGGATAAAGAACAAGGTGATATATTTGACCCATTTCCATAAATATTAGGCTACCTCAATTAATTGGTTAAATGAAGGCTTAATTCAATATTTGGTCTCTTATGTTTATTTTAGGTTTCAATTTGGTCTCTTATGTTTTAAAAGTTTCAACTATCTCACGACTCCTTAGTACATCCACACTCTCCAAAGCAAAATACCTAATTATTTCTCACAACACTCTAAGATAAGTGTACACGCGAAATACAAAAGAAAAATCAGATATAAACTTAAAGTGTTTCCGACAGACGGGTCTTCTAACAGAGAATTATATATATGCCTTCAAATCTTTAAACCTAATCTGTTTAATATAAAACATAATTTTTTTAAACATATCTAGTTTATAAACAAACATAATCTTTATTTTTAAACATATCTAATTTAAAAATAAATAAAATCTTGTAGAAATATATTTTAAAACAATATTCACAAATTTTATTAATGTGAGATTTTTCCACATTATATTTTCAACCAACATCAGCACAAGTCTTAAAAAGAAAAATGGACAATAGAAATTTAAAATGTATACTAATTAATTACAAAGTAGAAATACTGTAATAGTAAAGTAAAAAAAAAAAAAAAAAAACTCTCTTATCCACTCTATCTAAAATCGTAAAGATTAACGGTATTCAATAAAAACGCATAAACCGTTAATCTTGATGTGTCTCAATAACATATCAAACGATTTTAGATTTTTGTAAAACTCAACATAGATGATCTATACGATATAAACTTTCAATCCAACGGTGAATTTTGTAAAATTTGAATTCGTTGAAGCGTTATTGAGCGGTGTAACATTACTCAAATGTTACACCGGTGTAATTTGATCCCTCCCCTAACTTCACATATTTTTATAAAGCTGTTATTTAAGCTCTTTAGAGTATTCCAAAAATACAAGTTAACATTTCCCTGAAAATAACTATTAATTCATAACCTTCTCAGCACACACTTTCTATTTCCCCTTCTCTTTAAATAAACAATTCATTTTTTGATATTGATTGTTGGAACAAAATTGATTTGTTGATCTCTTTAGAAGTTTTGATGATAACAAAGTATTAAAAGTTCAATTGGATGTGCTAATTTATGTTCAAGTATGCAGGATTAGTGGACAAAATTTACATGTGCATTGAACGTATAAAAGAGCAAATACACCATCCAAGAGAAGCTGAAAGCTTAAAAATAGACTCTGAAGATTGCACCAAAATATGGAAGCATCAGACTTAGCTTGCATCAAAATTTGGAAAAACCAGACTTTGGGAAGCATCAAACTCTGAGTGGGTCAGACTTTAGTTGATAACACTTCAAGGAGACAAGAACTCAAGAAGACTCTAAAAGGTTTGACTTGTGAAAAGAATAAAGTGGCAAGGTAGTTGTCTTGTCGGCAAGCATGCTTGTCCTTTTTCTCAAATGGTGTAGACAATATCTTCAAGGTTAAAAGTGTAACAGTCTGGGCCCCTTTTCTACGTATTTAGTATGCAATCACAGCAATGTATCTCACGATCTTCTCTACCCCCTCTCTAGTAGAGTTTTTTCCTTCCATAGAAATCGAACCATGTAGCCTGGAGTTCAAGTACATGTTCAATTTTTTCTCACTACCAATTGAGCTACTAGAGAGGGGGGTACATGGTTAGATTCTCATGGAATATAAAAACTCTACTAGAGAGGGGGTAGAGAAAATCGTGAGGTACAACGTCGGGATTTCCTACTACGCAGAAAAGGAGCCCGAACTATTACAAAAACCAATGGAACAATTATTAATTGTTTTGGAGAGGATTTCAAATCTACCTTGCAGAATATCTCACCTACTCTTTGTGATGTTCCAAAGTTTTATGCAAGCTTCTCAACGGATAGAATTCTTCAACGACTCTATTTTCGTTGCCTATATAAGGAAAAAATTAAGATGAAGAACTCAAGAAGACTTACCTGACTCTGAACTTGCTAAAACCCTGTCAAATTCAAAAGCTATCTAACACTTGGAATTTTTACAAACGTTGTATCTTAGAAATATTAAGTATTTTTTGTAAGTCTTAGAATATGTGTGGTATTTTATGAACACATATGATTGTATATCAAGTGTTTGAACTATAGTTAAGAAATGTATAAAAATTATTGTTGAAATTTTAGGAGCTCAATCTTTTTTCTAAATTATGACCCAAAATGTTAGGTTCACAATATTTTGGGCCTCTTAAGCTTCAACCTATCGACAAAAAAGCTTCAAATATAAAATAAAATAAAATGGACCATTTTTCTTAAATCTAGGAACACAACAAACTTAATTTTCTTCTTAATCAATTTTACTCAGACCTGAATTGGTTTCATAATCAATTTTACTCATACCTGAATTGATTTCATATAAGGCATTGTATAGCCAATTTAAGAAGAAAAAAGAGTATAGAAGTATAGAATTAAGTATTTAAAAAATCTTACAATTAGAGATCGAGTAAATAATTTTGATGAAATTTTATTTGGAAAATTCAAAACTTATGAAAAATGTTTTAACTGCTAAATTAAAATTTAGTATGTTTTAGTGTTTTACTATCAATGTTTATTATACACATCCTTTAATCTATTTTTTTTCTATCCTTTAAGTTAACTTTTAGACTTATCATTGAGTTTTGGAAACTTACATTAAGTGTGTTTGGTTTGAGAGAAACATATATGGAAGGGAGGAAAATACGGAAACCAATAAATGAATTTAGACTAAAGTTTATTACAAATTCGTTCATTTTTTTTTTATAATCAAAATATTGAATTATAAGGAGTACAAGATGTACTCAACCCTTACAAAACAATGAGAAGCACACTAAGTGCTTTGGATACAGTTCAAAGGATTGAAACACCAATCAGAAAATATGTAAGACCCAAGATTTCACTGTGCGGTTTTCCTAAGGAACTTTAGCGTCGGCTAAGTTTTAGGGTTTTTAGTAGAATGGTTTTGTGTGTATCGTCGTATAAATGAGATTTTTGCTGAAATGGAGCCTGTTTTGTGCTCGTGCGCTGGAAAGGCACTGACTTTCGGGTCGTAGTCCTCTTTTAAGTATGAGGAGATTTCTGTGAAGCCAGAAATCCGAGTTTTAGATTATTCTTGTTTTTGGAAAAACGAGTAGGATTTTACCCGCGGATGTAAAATTTTACTGCGTCTGTTTTAAGTGAGGTTTCGGATGGGAGTTTTATATATCTGCGTGAGTGAGGTTATGTTCTGAGATTAATTTTCCAAGGTGTGGAAGGAAATTACAGTCGCGGAAAAAGATTCGGCGATAAGTTTTGGAATGGAAAAACGATAGACGTTCTTTCTGTAGGTTTTCTGTTTTTGCGAGTTTCGTTTGCCGCGATGCACGAGAACTGAACGTGCGTTTTGTTGTAAGAGGTTGTGGGAAATATCTTGTGAGGATAGACTTGGGTTGATCCAATGGCTAGGATTGAATCTTAAAACTTTACACTATGCAATCTAATGGCCTAGGAGGATTCATGTGTCTTTAAATAGAAAAGTCTTGTAAGACTCATTCCCTTACTTTCCCTTTCTCTCTCACGTGAAACCTCTCTTTCTCTTCATCACAAAGAGATTTTCTTCTTAAGATTAGTGAGCTTGAAATCCATTTTGTGAGAGATCTAGAAGGAATTAGGAGAAAAGCTTGGAATGGAAATTGATCCTTGTAACTTGGTGAAGCTTTTGGCATGAGCAAAGTGGTAAGAAAAATCTTCCTCCCTCTTTTTCTTTCCTTGGCCGTGGGCCTTTTGTTAGGAGTGGGTAGAGGTTTTAATTTTTCTTTTGATAATAGTATAGATCCATGCTAGTTAATGGTTGATCCATAAGAAAAATTATCATCTAGAAAGGTTTGATAAAGGATTTGGTTCATGAGTTTATGGAAATAATTTTGAGGAAATATTTTGTAAGTTTTGAGTTTGTTCAATTGAGTTCATTTCTTGCAATCAAAATTGGCCTTAGTTGTTTTAATGGTTGAATTTTGAAAAGAAAATGCTATGAAAAGAAAAGCCCCTAATTTTTATGATTTTTGAAGTTTAGGGTTTTGGAAAATGTTTTAAGTATAGAATCAAACTAATTTGAGTTGGGTTATGTGAAATTAACATTTGTATAAGTGTTTTAGCTATGTTTGATTCTTGAAAATGATGATTTTGATGTATTTTAAATTCTGGCCGAAATCTTAAAGGATATTTAGGGCATTTTAAAATTGTTTTTGTGTCCTAGAAACTTAACCATTTGATCCGTCTTTTCGAGACGAAGATTTCGGCGTATGGCTCATCTCGATCGGATAAAGATTGAATGAGTTATGACCATTTTATTTGAAAGGAAAAACTTGTAACTTGTGGCGCAAGTAAACTTTTATTTTTGTGAAAATTTTCAAAGAGTTTTTGGGTTGTTTTCAAATGGTTTTAGTATGTGAAAATTGATTGCCTTGGAGTTAGGAATCAAAGTGTTTCTTAGTTTGTTTTAAAACGAAAATATTTTCGCGTAGCGAGAAATAGTGCAATTAACTTTGGGAATTTTTAATCGCTATAAGGGGGACTCGTAATCACTATCCGAGAGAGTTAGAAAGTACCTTATACCCCCCCTAGATTTTTGAGAGCAAGTTTTGTTTCGTTAGGATATACGATGAGTATTTTATTGATTGTACGCTGCTTAATTTTAGGAAGCGCGAGTTGTAGAATTATGCGAGAAAAGTTAACGGAAGCTTGCCGAGGTAAGGGCTCCACTTTATTTCCGTCTTTTAAAACGGTTACGACATGCATGGATTTCTGCTGTAATGCTCTGCTGTGTGTTTGGCATGTCTGGTTGATGTATTCTCGTGATGAGAACGTGTTTAAAATATTTGCGCTGTTTACATATGATTATGAGAATATATGTATGAACAGGTTGTTGGAATACATATGATTGGAAATGTATGTATGTCGTTGTGTTTGGTTTACATATATCTGTGTGATATGTAATTGTTGCATGAGCATGTATGGAACGTGTAAGTCAGCTGGGACTACACGGGTGGATGTGTCTGTGTGACTCCGCCGGGGCTGTGTCTGTGTGACTGCCCTATATATGCTTAATTAGAAAGTATGCTCATGCATTTCATAGTTGGCGACAGCATCTGTGTGGCTATTTTCGCCTGGTGACAGCATCTGTGTGGCTGACAGCATCTGTGTGGCTGGTAGCATCTGTGTGGCTATTTTCACCTGGTGGTAGCATCTGTGTGGCTATTTTCGCCTGGTGACAACATCTGTGTGGCTGACAGCATCTGTGTGGCTGGTAGCATCTGTGTGGCTATTTTCACCTGGTGGTAGCATCTGTGTGGCTATTTTCGCCTGGTGACAGCATCTGTGTGGCTGACAGCATCTGTGTGGCTATTTTCACCTGGTGATAGCGTCTGTGTGGCATCACCTGCCCTTGTGGCTTTAGTGGGTTGGACCTACGATTCCGGAACTCATGCATTGTGGTAGCTAGGGTTAGTACCACGCATTGTAGAGGTTGCATTATAGGCTATGTGTGCATTGCTTATATGAACCCGTTGGTGGGAATGACTATGTGTTTAAAGAGTTTTCTCTGTTGGTATTTGTATGTTTGGTATTTGTATACTCTCTCGCACCGGTTATATATATATATACCTTTTATTTTGTGGTGACCCTTTCTTTCATTTGCGGGCTCATCCCACCCAGATGATGGGTTAGGTCGTGGTGACGACGGTGGCTGTTCCAGGCCCCAGTGAGTGGTTGGAGCTTTAGCTTAGTTAGACTATGCGCCGGTGTGGGTTGTACGCCGTGCTTTTTGGGTTTAGGCATAGGATTCTAACTTGTTTTGTTGTAAGTATTTGAATACTTAGACTTGGATTGTAATTATTCAGGAATACACTTTGCTTGTCGAAGCACCTTATGGTAATGAGTTCTTTTGTATATTTGAATGTCGGCTCATTGAAAAATCTTTTATGCGTAACTCTGATGTGTACAAAAAAAAAATATTGCCTTTTTGGCCTTTGAAAAACGGGCTGTTACAATTGGTATCAGAGCACGGCTTTAAATCTTCAAAGGTAAAGTGTATACTTGAGTCGTTAGTCCAGAGTCGGTTAGAACATAGCTAGAGTAGTGTCAGTTCTAGTGTTTGTTCTGTGTCGGGTTTCGAGTTAATAACCGTTGGATGAGATTTTCTGTTGAGACTCAGAAATGTTTGGATAAAGGGAGTACAAGAGAAATAGATGGTATAGTTTGGCAAGTGTCAAGACTATGAGGAGTGTAATCACCAACTGGAGGTTGGGATTGTTTTATTTAAGTCGTGTTTGGAAAGAGTCGCTGAGAATGAGTAAGAGAAAAGCACATGATGATGTGGCTTATGTCAATGGAGGATTGGCGGGAAGAATTGCCTCACACCTAGTTGGAAAATCATGGTTGTGCGGGTATTGTACGGATTCAAAAGCACCACCTGAATGGATGTCATGACGGTGCGTGTGTTGTATGTGGAAATAAGAAGGATAAGAATTTGTCTAATGACAAGTTGATGGAAGTTAGTAGAGCTTTGGTTCATTGTAGTGGTTACAATGAAGAGAGACGTGGTATGATGGAAATCGGTATTGAGTAAGTATAAGGGATTCAGATGTTGTCAACAAGGATGGTTGGACAATAGTAATGTGAGGAATACCCTAAGAGTTATTTTGAAGGTAGGTACCTCGACGAGAGTGGTGATGTCGAAGCAATTAAGAATGGTCAGAGTGACCAACTCTTTTGAGTAAAAGAGGATTTAATTGCAAGAGGAAAGGAACTCGAGAGAGTTCAGAATTAGAATGGAAATACGATGTGAAGAGGATATGCGCCGACGATGGTAGTCGACGGGGATAAGCGTTTTGTTTAAAGTACGCGAGATTTATCTAAGTGTCGTTTGGAAGTGTTGGACCATTGTGCCTCGGAGGACCTTGAGCACAAGTGGAATGAAGTATCACTTAAGTTGGGTAAAGATGGTCTAAGCCACCATCATGATTGTCGACTATCTATTGACAAATTGAGGAACTGATCATCCTTAATCTCTTGTAGATAGTAGTCGGAGTCGTGTTGACTGGAATTGACTAGTTTTTGCTAGCTTTGGTGATGCACAGAGAACTTCAGTGTTTCTTTTTGGAGGGTAGCCACTCACAACTTCGTGTGAAACTAATGGAGTGGGCTATGCCGCGGAGGCGAAAGAGGTGACTTTGGAAATTTTTGTTTGTGGGCACGAGGATCTTTGGGAACTAGGGGTTGTGAACCTCTGTTGTGAGGTTAATTTTTGAGTGGTGAACTCGTTGAGAGTTGCGGTTGGTGCACGGTTGTGCCAGTGTATTGGTGAGAGTATCTGTGTGACTTCACCCGGTGTTAGCATCTGTGTGGCTGCACCTAATCCTGAGGGATTTTGTTGTGTTGGTGATGGTAATAATTAGTTGAGTTGTTACTCTTACCTTTAGTTTCGAGGACGAAACTTCTTTTTGGAGGGTAGTAATGTAAGACCCAAGATTTCACTGTGCGGTTTTCCTAAGGAACTTTAGCGTCGGCTAAGTTTTAGGGTTTTTAGTAGAATGGTTTTGTGTGTATCGTCGTATAAATGAGATTTTTGCTGAAATGGAGCCTGTTTTGTGCTCGTGCGCTGGAAAGGCACTGACTTTCGGGTCGTAGTCCTCTTTTAAGTATGAGGAGATTTCTGTGAAGCCAGAAATCCGAGTTTTAGATTATTCTTGTTTTTGGAAAAACGAGTAGGATTTTACCCGCGGATGTAAAATTTTACTGCGTCTGTTTTAAGTGAGGTTTCGGATGGGAGTTTTATATATCTGCGTGAGTGAGGTTATGTTCTGAGATTAATTTTCCAAGGTGTGGAAGGAAATTACAGTCGCGGAAAAAGATTCGGCGATAAGTTTTGGAATGGAAAAACGATAGACGTTCTTTCTGTAGGTTTTCTGTTTTTGCGAGTTTCGTTTGCCGCGATGCACGAGAACTGAACGTGCGTTTTGTTGTAAGAGGTTGTGGGAAATATCTTGTGAGGATAGACTTGGGTTGATCCAATGGCTAGGATTGAATCTTAAAACTTTACACTATGCAATCTAATGGCCTAGGAGGATTCATGTGTCTTTAAATAGAAAAGTCTTGTAAGACTCATTCCCTTACTTTCCCTTTCTCTCTCACGTGAAACCTCTCTTTCTCTTCATCACAAAGAGATTTTCTTCTTAAGATTAGTGAGCTTGAAATCCATTTTGTGAGAGATCTAGAAGGAATTAGGAGAAAAGCTTGGAATGGAAATTGATCCTTGTAACTTGGTGAAGCTTTTGGCATGAGCAAAGTGGTAAGAAAAATCTTCCTCCCTCTTTTTCTTTCCTTGGCCGTGGGCCTTTTGTTAGGAGTGGGTAGAGGTTTTAATTTTTCTTTTGATAATAGTATAGATCCATGCTAGTTAATGGTTGATCCATAAGAAAAATTATCATCTAGAAAGGTTTGATAAAGGATTTGGTTCATGAGTTTATGGAAATAATTTTGAGGAAATATTTTGTAAGTTTTGAGTTTGTTCAATTGAGTTCATTTCTTGCAATCGAAATTGGCCTTAGTTGTTTTAATGGTTCAATTTTGAAAAGAAAATGCTATGAAAAGAAAAGCCCCTAATTTTTATGATTTTTGAAGTTTAGGGTTTTGGAAAATGTTTTAAGTATAGAATCAAACTAATTTGAGTTGGGTTATGTGAAATTAACATTTGTATAAGTGTTTTAGCTATGTTTGATTCTTGAAAATGATGATTTTGATGTATTTTAAATTCTGGCCGAAATCTTAAAGGATATTTAGGGCATTTTAAAATTGTTTTTGTGTCCTAGAAACTTAACCATTTGATCCGTCTTTTCGAGACGAAGATTTCGGCGTATGGCTCATCTCGATCGGATAAAGATTGAATGAGTTATGACCATTTTATTTGAAAGGAAAAACTTGTAACTTGTGGCGCAAGTAAACTTTTATTTTTGTGAAAATTTTCAAAGAGTTTTTGGGTTGTTTTCAAATGGTTTTAGTATGTGAAAATTGATTGCCTTGGAGTTAGGAATCAAAGTGTTTCTTAGTTTGTTTTAAAACGAAAATATTTTCGCGTAGCGAGAAATAGTGCAATTAACTTTGGGAATTTTTAATCGCTATAAGGGGGACTCGTAATCACTATCCGAGAGAGTTAGAAAGTACCTTAAACCCCCCCTAGATTTTTGAGAGCAAGTTTTGTTTCGTTAGGATATACGATGAGTATTTTATTGATTGTACGCTGCTTAATTTTAGGAAGCGCGAGTTGTAGAATTATGCGAGAAAAGTTAACGGAAGCTTGCCGAGGTAAGGGCTCCACTTTATTTCCGTCTTTTAAAACGGTTACGACATGCTTGGATTTCTGCTGTAATGCTCTGCTGTGTGTTTGGCATGTCTGGTTGATGTATTCTCGTGATGAGAACGTGTTTAAAATACTTGCGCTGTTTACATATGATTATGAGAATATATGTATGAACAGGTTGTTGGAATACATATGATTGGAAATGTATGTATGTCGTTGTGTTTGGTTTACATATATCTGTGTGATATGTAATTGTTGCATGAGCATGTATGGAACGTGTAAGTCAGTTGGGACTACACGGGTGGATGTGTCTGTGTGACTCCGCCGGGGCTGTGTCTGTGTGACTGCCCTATATATGCTTAATTAGAAAGTATGCTCATGCATTTCATAGTTGGCGACAGCATCTGTGTGGCTGGTAGCATCTGTGTGGCTATTTTCGCCTGGTGACAGCATCTGTGTGGCTGACAGCATCTGTGTGGCTGGTAGCATCTGTGTGGCTATTTTCACCTGGTGGTAGCATCTGTGTGGCTATTTTCGCCTGGTGACAGCATCTGTGTGGCTGACAGCATCTGTGTGGCTGGTAGCATCTGTGTGGCTATTTTCACCTGGTGGTAGCATCTGTGTGGCTATTTTCGCCTGGTGACAGCATCTGTGTGGCTGACAGCATCTGTGTGGCTGGTAGCATCTGTGTGGCTATTTTCACCTGGTGATAGCGTCTGTGTGGCATCACCTGCCCTTGTGGCTTTAGTGGGTTGGACCTACGATTCCGGAACTCATGCATTGTGGTAGCTAGGGTTAGTACCACGCATTGTAGAGGTTGCATTATAGGCTATGTGTGCATTGCTTATATGAACCCGTTGGTGGGAATGACTATGTGTTTAAAGAGTTTTCTCTGTTGGTATTTGTATGTTTGGTATTTGTATACTCTCTCGCACCGGTTATATATATATATACCTTTTATTTTGTGGTGACCCTTTCTTTCATTTGCGGGCTCATCCCACCCAGATGATGGGTTAGGTCGTGGTGACGACGGTGGCTGTTCCAGGCCCCAGTGAGTGGTTGGAGCTTTAGCTTAGTTAGACTATGCGCCGGTGTGGGTTGTACGCCGTGCTTTTTGGGTTTAGGCATAGGATTCTAACTTGTTTTGTTGTAAGTATTTGAATACTTAGACTTGGATTGTAATTATTCAGGAATACACTTTGTTTGTCGAAGCACCTTATGGTAATGAGTTCTTTTGTATATTTGAATGCCGGCTCATTGAAAAATCTTTTATGCGTAACTCTGATGTGTACAAAAAAAAATATTGCCTTTTTGGCCTTTGAAAAACGGGCTGTTACAAAATACAAGAATAGCCCGATTCCCTATACGGCTTATAAACCATAACCATGAAATATAAATAATTTGATCAACTAGAGATGGAACATTCATATTTTCTCCTCTAAATATAATATTATTACGCTTCCGCCAAATGCACCATGTCGTTGCTAACCAAATAATATGCTTGACACTTTTACTATGCTTGCCTTTGATTAATTCTCCGAACAAAAGAAAGTGTTGTTGCACAGTACCCTATTTCATTCTCTGTACCCTATTTCATTCTAAACAAATTCGTTCATTTGTTTTCGTGTTTTTCTCTGTTCCCTATTTCATTCTCTCAAACCAAACGCGCCCTAAAATAGATGAGAATGTTGTAGAAACTCACTCTCATTGATTTTTGGAAAATTTATTATTTTTAAAAACGCATTATCTTTAACCGGCATTTTATCTTCCTTCTATCACGATTATTTATTTTAACTTTTAAGATTCGCATCTTATCTTATTAATAGATTAAAATGAACTTATGTTTTAGAAAACAAAAATACAAAATGTTTTTACAAAGTACACGGGGCCAAAGCTTTTTTAAATAGAGGAAACAAAAACATTTGCAATGGTTTGTTGAAAAGTTTTAAGTCTAAGCTTAATTATCAAAAAACTTTCAAGTTCTTGTTGTTATAGCTCATTCTTACGACATAATAGATTGACCTTAAAACAGCAGTTGGAATCAGAAGCATAGCATCATCGGAAGGAGAAAAGGAGGATTCTGTGGATAACCCCTAAAGCCAGAGCTATAACTTACTATTTACAAAATCCATATTCATATATATGCTGATTTATAACTTATAAATATAATATCTACTATCTACTACTAATCTACTACTAATCATAGACAAAAATATGTTGAGTCAATTACTTTATTGTCCTTGATAGAATTTTTTTTCCTGTTTTTTTTACTATGTAAAATGAGGGATAGAATTGTCTTAAATGAGCATATCTTCTCATATTTAACCTCACACAAATTTTGCACCGGTTTCCCATTTTACCCTGCTTCAATTAAAATAATTTGTATTATTACCAAAAAGATGGAAAGGTCATAATCAGTTTTTTCCATAAAGTCATGCATGCCAACTCATAGCAAAGTGGTTTCTTGGAGGGAGATAAAGCAGTACTTCCTAGAGTAGACTATGTTGATTGGACTATTGCTTTAATTCAAATTCAAAAAATTTACTCTATTCATAAATTTATACATTATCTTTCATTTCAACTTTCAAATTCAATTTCATCTTCTTTTTCTCTGCTAGCTTTTTTCATCTCCTCATATTTTCTAATCTCTATATTTTTTTTCTTCATTTTGCAGCGACAAAGATCAAGTAAAATGGCTTAATGACAAAGGTTAGAAAATGCAAACAAGAAAAGATAAAGAAACATAAGAGTAAGTAAACATTCTCATATATTTTATTTTTTTATTTCCCTTGCAGTTATGCATTCTTATTTTGAGTTCATCTGCAATATATTTTACATCATGATTTCTAAAAACTTTTAACTTTAAAAGTTGATCGTGTCATGATTTAAACAACTTCTAAATAAATAAATAACTGAAGAACTAATTTGTCCAGATCTTCACAAAATTATTCTTTTTACTAAATAATATAATCAAATTCTAAATTGTACTTTATATGTTAACTAATATTTTTAAATCTTCAAAAAAAAATGGTTTTTATTTTAACTATTGAAATTTTTCATCTAAAATAAAAGACCAGAAAAAATAAAAAAAAAATACTAGAAAATCCCAGCAAAAAAATATAGAAAGAAAAAAATAAATAAATTGAGGACAAAATAAATGAATCCAAATCAACTATATTTACTGTCCTTCATCACTTCATTATCTTTTATAATTAGTTTTTTTCTATTATTTTCCTTTATTTTAACATATCTCAAAGAAGAAAAGAAGAGAGGTTTTGTTGGGATAACAAAAATTTGCAGCTTTCTTTTATTCTTGTGGTTCATGACATCCAAAGTACAGGTTATTTTTCAAATCTAGAGCTCAACAAAAGAACCATAAGTTAAAAAATAACTATATTAAGAATAAAAATAAACAGATACAAGAACTCTAAAGAAGTTTTCTTCATCAAACTTATTTTTCATAAAAAATAGAAGTATGTCATTATTTCACCATAAAAATACAAAAGAAAAATTACATTTTTTGAAATATAAAATGTTGAGATTCAAAGACTAAATCACCATTTGTTGTTGCATATATGATAGAAAGTAGAGAAGAACAAGGTGGTTACAAACAAGTCCAAAAAATAGCTTACATGATATAAAGATTACGGTACAACTCCATGGATGAAATAAGAAAGAAAGAAAGCATGAGATGTACTAACAGAAGGAATTAACTTAATTTCTGATACGGTGATGATGATTTCCGGCACGGTGGCTACAATTTTTGGCGCGTTTGTTACAATTTTCGGCAAATCTTGTCTGGATCTTAATTTTTCTTTGTGTTTTGTAGATGAGAAGGAGGACACATGCTGTTATGGTGATGATTTCTTAAAAGGTGTGTGTGGTGATCAAAATCTAGATCTAAAAAATTTGGAACTTTCACTCTAACAACACCAAAAAAGGAAAATAGAAGAGAAAGATGAAGAAGAAGGTTCAATAGGAAGATAGAGTATGGGATTTGATGGTAGGAAAATCAAGTTGTAGGCATTGGATTTGGTGGCCAGCGGATAGGGTTTGTTTTTGGGAGAAAGCTTCTCAAAATCTTTGTTGTAGAGAAAGAAAGAAATTGACCAATGTGGACTTAAAAAAGATATACGTAAAAGAAAAAGAGAATGAAAGATATGGACTTCAAATAAAATTCAATCTAATCTATGGACTTCAAAATAAAATTTAATTGAGTTAATTTTCAGTTTTTAATACAATTGAGTTATTTTTTTATTTATATATATTTCATTTTATAGTCAAGAATTTTGGCCATATCGTATCTTAAATTTTAAATGTGTATTGTTGTATCTTTATCATATTAAGTACATTGGTTTCTTAAGAATCCAACTAGAGCGGTTCATTTTAGTATATAAAGTAAAGTGACTATTATAATCTTTTAGTTAATTAATAACAAAACTGTCGGAACACCAACTTATGCAAACATTGGAAATGAAAGGATCAAATTGAAACTTTTTAAACGTAAGGTACGAAATTAAAACCTAAAATAAACATAAAGAAGCAAATGTGTAGTTTTGTCTTATTTAAAATTATTTGAAGTAATATGATTAAACTGACCCTCGAATCCGATTAAATTGGTGGTGAAAGTCAGTAAAAATAAAAATAATTTGAAGTAACAATATAATACTATCAAATTTAATTTATGACATAAGTATTAATCAACTTACTCAATAATCTATATGTCTTCACATGCTTTTTAACGTAGATAGAGTGCAATTTCAATTTGCAGAGAATCTTCTAACATATCCTGTGGTTTTAGGCTTACTAACACCAATGTGAAGTGGCAATAAATATTCCTTTTGATCTAAAAAAAAGTTATTTTTTAGATTCATTCAAAAAATTATATATATAGACTATAATATAAACTAGATACATTAATCTTTGAATGAATTTAAAAAGTAATTTTCTTCTTATATTATAGATTAGAGGGAGTAAATTAGTAATGTAGTTGTCTTTTATGGTCCGTTTGGTTTGAGGGAAAGAAATAGAGATGAAAGAGAATTGCGGGAATTTGAACATACATCAGTCCAAGTTCATACATTAGTTTCCGCAAATATGGTGATAAATAAATTAATGTACCTTATAGCGGATAACATTATAGCAAATAAGCTAACTAATTTAATTATTTCACTTTCAAAATATAGTATTTTAAATTTATCTGCTATAAGTTACACTAATTTTTCTGGAAAAATTATAGCGATTTCGTAAAAATATAAACATGCTTTGACTTTGATTTTTATTAGAGACAAATATAGGATTATTTATACTAAGTAAGGGTGATAGTATTCAAACCAATCCAAAAGTGAACCACAAACCGAACCAATCTAAACCGAAAACCGCAATTGGTTTGGATGGCATTTCAATTCTCATGCGCTGACTTCACACATTTTTATAATTTTTTTATAAATTTTATAAAACATTATTACATCCGTTCCAAAATATAAGTCGTTTTGACCATATTACACAAATTAAGAAATGTAGTTAATGTTGCATGGAAAAAAGAAATTATGAGTTAGTTTACAAAAATGTCCTTCATTAATTATATGAAAAGGATAAATTAAAGAATTGAAAGAAGAGAGAGTAATAAATAGTTAATGGTATATAGAAAAAATAGCATTAAATGTTCCATTGGTATCGTAACCCGACTTATAATTTGGAACAATTTTTTTTTCTTTCCAAAACGACTTATATTTTAGAACAGAAGGGGTACTATTTAAAGGCTTAAAGAGTACCCATATAACACCATTTAGCATATAACACCATTTAGCATTTGTCTTTTTTTATATATAATTTTAGAAAGATATCTGGTAGTTGCATTTCATTTATCACTGCATTGAACATTGAAATTGCCTGAAAAAAAGAAAGTCTATGCATAGTAGTTAGGCTGATTGATAAGTACAATATACGCTACAGTGTATAGCTACTAACTATACTCCTATGCAATGTAGATGTGCATTGAACTATGAGATTGTCTCAAAAAAATAAAATTATACTGATAAAGCATAGTACTTTCTCTTTCTTTTTTTCCAAACGCCACTTGCTGTGGATTAAGCATACTGATTATGGACAATGCTAATAAAATATTAAGAGATTACTCCATCCGTGTAAACAAAAAATTTTAACATTCAATTTTATTCATCTTTACACAAAATAATTATTTATCTCAAATGAATGAGTTAAAATATTATCATCACAAGCAAATTAGTTTTTGTTTGGAACTAGAGGTGGGAATATGCCAGACCGGCCTACGAGGCCTTAAGGCCTAGCTTACATAGGCTCAGGCCGACCTATTTCTTTAAATAGAGCAGACCAAAGCTTTTTTATAAGCCTATTTAGTTAAATAGGCCAGGCCGCAGGCCATTAAAAAAGTCTTTTAGGCTACTAGGCCGGCCTATTTAAGTTAATATGGATAATATTTTTAATACTAATATTATTTATATATTAAATTTTGTACTTTGATTAAATTATATAATTATAAACATTTTCAGTAGTTTAAGTTTATTAATCTACATTAGTTTTTCATATATATATAAATGTATTATTATAAACTAGAATTGAAATATAATGACATATATAGTCAAATTCTCTAAAATATCATGTCAAATATCAAAAGACGTTGGTTTATTAGTTCATAAGTATTTTTAAAAATAAATATAATTATTTATTAAATATGTTTAAATGAAATAGGCTTTTTAAACAGGCTAACAGGCCACATCAGGCTTTCAAAAGGTCAGGCTCAGGCCTAAAAGATAAGCCTATGACAGGCCACATGCCAGACTCAGGCATGGCAAAGCCTAGCTTGGCCTAGCCTCTCTATTTGGAACTAACACGAAATTAATTTAAACATAGAGTTAATGTTTCTCATTGATTCATAAAATGAGAATTTAAATTGTTTTAATAAAAATTTGTATGTATAAATGAGAAGTAAGAATAATCCCAAAGTTATAGAAAAAAGTTCAACTGAATTTTTTTTCATTATTATACAAAATAAATAATTGTCCCAAATGACTTAGATAAAATATCGCCATCCCAAATAAATTAGTTTTTGTTTGGAACTAATACGAGACTAATCCAAACATAGAGCTAATGTTTCCCATTGATGCATAAAATGATAATTTTATTGTTTTGATAAAAATTCGTAAGTAAAATGAGAAGTAAGAATAATCCTAAAGTTATTGAAAAAATTCATCGGAAACAAGTATTCATTATTATACAAAATAAATAATTGTCCCAAATGAATTAGTTAAAATATCGCCATCATAAGTAAATTAGTTTTTGCTTGAAACTAACACGAGACTAATCTAAACCTAGAGCTAATGTTTCTCATTGATGCATAAAATGGAAACTTAATTGTTTTGATTGAAATTCGTATGTGTAAATGAGAAGTAAGAATAATCTCAAAGTTATTGAAAAAGTCCAACGGAAACAAGTATTCATTAATATAAGAAATAAATAATTTTCTCAAATGAATAAGTTAAAATATCGTCATCAAAAGTAAATTATTTTATGTTTGGAACCAAGTAGAGACTAATCCAAACGTGAAGCTAATGTTTCTCATTGATGCATAAAATAAGAACTTATTCTGCCAGTTTAGTCACATGTGACAAACGATTTGCATATGTTGACAAACACGTTGACATTTCGACACATGTCCAATTGAAACGGTGTTAATAACAAAACTGACTGAACAGACCAACTTATGCAAACGGTGGAAATGTAAGGACTAAATTGAAACTTTTTAAACGTAAAGGACAAAATTAAAACCTGAAATAAACATAAAGAAGAAAATGTGTAGTTCAGTCTTATTTACAATTATTTGAAGTAATCAAATTAAATTGACTCCCGAACCAGATTAAACTGGTGGTGAAGCCAATAAAAATAAAAATAATTTGAAGTAACAATATAATACTATCAAATTTTTTGACATAAGTGTTATTCATCTTATTCTTACTCAATAATCTATTCCTTCGCGTGCTTTTTAACATAAATAGAGTACACTTTCAATTGGCAGAGAATCTTCTAACATATATCATGTGCTCATAAAAAATTCTAAAATATCCACGGCACAAGTTGTCGCTGATAAGAATTTTAAAATAATTTTTATATATGGGACATTTATTCAAATAATTTGTTAATGTATCTTTAAAAATCAGGGACACAATTATACGAGTCTATAGAACAGATCCTGTTAATATATAAAATACGAGACATCTATGCATGGGAGATCCTGTTCATAAATATTCATCTTTACCCAAAATAAACATTTGTCCCAAATAAATTATTTTTTTTACACAACCCAAATAAATGAGTTAAAATATTGTCATCACGAGTAAATTAGTTTTTGCTTGGAATCAACACGTGACTAATCCAAACATAGAGCTAATGTTTTCTCATTGATGCATAAAACTGAGAAGTAATTATTTTCAAAAAAATCGTATGTGTAAATGAAACGTAAGAATAGTCCTAAAGTTATTGGAAAAAAAAAAATTCACCCCAAGTATTTATTTTTCCGTGAAATAAATATTTCTACCAAATCACTTGGTTAAAAGATCATCATGTGTAAATTAGGTTTTGTTTGGTACTGTTCTAGTGAACAAATAAGGGGGGTGCTAAATAAATGGATCGTATGTGAGAAATGAGAAATTTCTTATATGATGAAAAATTTGTGAACCTCCTAATAGTTGATATGAATAACTTGAATATAAGAGGAAAAATAATGGGGATCCCTTTTACAATGAAGTATGTTCTCATATTTATAGAGAATTTTTCTATGATCATGGTGGTTTTCTTCCTCCACCACTATCTCATCATGGTGGTGATGGGTGGTTACTTATTGTCCATAGTGTCATCATGGTGGTGGTGGGTGGTTATTTTCTCTTGTACGATAGATCATGGTGGCGGTTTCATATATGAGCGGTTACTCCTTCTGGCGAGGGCGATGCCCTCTGGGTGTGGCGCCTTCTTCTTTCATTTCCCGCCGAATCTTTTATTTGAATTACATGGGTTGGAAAGTTGGGTCATCTTGCTATTGGGCCGTAGTCCAGTCCACAGCCCCCCAAGCACGAGGCTCAAAGAGGCGAAGTGGTGATAGTGGTAGGACGTGGGGAAATAATCGTCCCCTACTTCGTCTTTATTGCATAACAACTTCTATAAATAATCATGTTTGCAGCGTTGATTTCCATTCATCTTTGCGTTAACTTTGCTTTTATTTGTAGTTGAGTCATGGATTCTTTTGTTCCTTGCTTAGAAATTTCATCTCGCCTCGCCTTGGGCATGCTTGCCTCTTTTGGCGTCATCTCTTCGGCGATCATTGGCGATGTGGCGTTGCTCTGCATCGCCCCCTCTTTTGTTGGCTTGTACTTTTGTCTTTTTGCCTAGAGAAGATAATGTATTCGTGGCGGCGTGGTGGCGTTTTCTTTGAATTTGTATCTTGAACTTGTTGTAGTTTCCTTTGAATTTGTATCCAAATTTGATGTAGTTTTCTTTGAATTTGTATCCTAACTTCAATGAATGAAATCAGATTTTGAATGACTTTGTCGCTGTTTCTGTTGCCTTTTGGTCTATTTGCTTTGCGCGCTTTCTTCATGATTCTTTGGACAGTAATCCTACCTACCTTTACGATGAAATAAATAACCAAAATAATATATGTTGAGTTACCTTTATTGGTTTTCTGTAACGTTCTTTTTGGGCGTCTCCCTTCTGATAGGTCACACCTTGACATTTTGATATGTATTTCTTTTTCTTTTCTCCGTTCCCAACTCGTAAGCTTTATGGGTAACGTTTTGGACTTTCAACCATGCTTTAATTTTCTGGACGCCCCCCACTGAAAAGTTTAAAGGGTAACGCCTAGGATTTTCAACCTGATTTTAATTTTCTGGACGCCCCCCACTGAAAAGTTTAAAGGGTAACGCTTAGGATTTTCAACCTGATTTTAATTTTCTGGACGCCCCCCAATGAAAAGTTTAAAGGGTAACGCCTAGGATTTTCAACCTGATTTTAATTTTCTGGACGCCCCCCACTGAAAAGTTTAAAGGGTAACGCCTAGGATTTTCAACCTGATTTTAATTTTCTGGATGCCCCCCACTGAAAAGTTTAAAGGGTAACGCCTAGGATTTTCAACCTGATTTTAATTTTCTGGACGCCCCCCACTGAAAAGTTTAAAGGGTAACGCTTAGGATTTTCAACCTGATTTTAATTTTCTGGACACCCCCCACTGAAAAGTTTAAAGGGTAACGCCTTGGTATTTCAACCTATTTCCGTCGTATCCAACTCGTAAGATTTAGGGATATCGCCGTTTCTATTTCTGACGTTTCCTACTCGTAAAATTCACGGATAACGCCAAGGTGTTTCAACTCGTTTCCGTCGTATCCAACTCGTAAGATTTACGGATATCGCCGTTTCAATTTCTGACGTTTCCTACTCGTAAGATTCACGGATAAAGCCATGGTGTTTCAACTCGTTCTTTCTTTTTCGGTCGTGTCACAAGCATATATGTCAATTCTTCACAAAACCAAAAAAATTTAAAACGGTGGGCCTCAATAAAAACTCCTATTTTCATAGGAGAAAAGAGTGTCCCGCCGCTATTTATTAATTGGAATGAAAGATTTTAGTACATTTTGATCATACATGTGTCGTGACTTAATCATAAATAACATTAAAATGTTGTACGCCGTGGCGCTGCTTTTCTTGCTTTATGTGGCGGTTAACTGTAATAAAACCTGAGATTAGCCACGTTCCATGTTCTGTGTAGGACTTCTCCTTCCATCGTTTCCAGTCTGTACGCTCCTCCTTCGAATGCTTCGTTGATTCTGAAGGGGTCTTCCCAGTTTGCTGCTAACTTTCCTCCCTTGTCCTTTCCCATAGGTCTTTTGAGAACTAAGTCTCCTTCTCTGAATCTCCTTGCTATAACTCTAGTGTTGTACCTTCTGGCTGCTCGTTGCTTGGAAACGAATTTCCTAAAGTGGGCTTTGTCCCTTAATTCCTGCAACAAATCTAGGTTCTCTTCCAATGCTTTTGAATTTTCTTCCAGGGTGAGGGTGTCTCTTCGCCAGCTTGGGGGGTTTATTTCTGCTGGGATCATGGCGTCTGTTCCATATACCGTAGTGAAAGGGGCTTCGCCCGTTGAGGATTGGGGCGTGGTATGATATGACCAGAGGATTGGTAAAAGGTGGGCGACCCAGCCCTCGCCTTTGCTTGTGATTCTCCTTTTGATTGCTCTCAAGATTACCTTATTGGCGGATTCTGCTTGTCCGTTGGCCTGAGGGTGCTCTACAGAAATGAAAGTGTTCTGAATATCTTTCCCTTTGCAGAATTGGACTACTTTTTCGCTTGCAAACTGAGTTCCATTATCTGAGACAATATATTTGGGTAGTCCGAATCTGCAGATGATCTTTCTCCAGTAAAACTTCTTAACTTGATCAGCTGAAATGCTTGAGAGGGCTTCTGCCTCTATCCATTTGGTGAAATAATCAATTGCCACTATAATCCACTTTGCTTGTCCTGTCGAAGCGGGGAAAGGCCCTAGGATGTCCGTTCCCCACATGAAGAAGGGCCACGGGGATAAAACGGATTTTAGTGGTTCTCCTGGGGCGTAGTGTAGGTTCGCAAATCTTTGGCATTTGTCACATGTCGCTGTGTAATTCTGGCCAGTAGAAACCTGCTATGAGTATTTTTCCTGCCAGGGATCTCGCCCCTATGTGGCTTCCACATGATCCCTCATGTATCTCTTCCAAGATTCATTTGGCCTCTTCTTGACTTACACAAAGCATTAGGGGTCCTGAAAATCCTCTCTTGTAGAGTTTGTCTCCTAGCATGGAGTACCATGCTGCTGCTCTCTTTAACTTGTATGCTACTTCTCTTGCTGCTGGAAGTTCGTCTTTTTGAAGGTATCTTATGATTGGTGATCTCCAATCTTCTGCTTCAATGATCATCATGACTGTCTCTTCAGCGATGCTAGGACTTGCAATGGTTTCTTGAATGAAAGTTCTATTGCTTCCAGGCTTTTTAGTGCTTGCTAGTTTTGACAATAAGTCTGCTCTTGCGTTCTGCTCTCGTGGTACGTAAACCAACTCAAACGATTTGAAATGATTTGCCAACTTGCGTACTTTCTCCAAGTATTTGATTAACTGTGGATCTTTAGCCTGAAATTCTCCTGACACTTGGTTTGTAACCAATTGCAAATCGCTCTTTGCTTTAAGATCTGTAATGTCCATTTCCTTTGCTAACTTCATTCCGGCGAGCAAGGCTTCATATTCCGTCTGGTTATTGCTCGCCTTGAAAGCGAACCTCAATGATTGTTCAATGAGGACTCCATTTGGGCCCTCCAACACTACTCCGGCTCCACTTCCTCTGATGTTAGAGGCTCCATCAACTGATAGAGTCCAAGGTTGTTCACTGTTTTCCTCTGCTGGCGTCGTAAGTTCTAGCACGAAATCTGCTAGTATTTGTGACTTGATTGCGCCTCTTGGAGAGAAGGTTGTGTCAAATTCTGACAATTCTACTGACCATGCCACCATTCTTCCTGCCAAGTCTGGTTTTCTCAACACATTCTTGATGGGGTAATCAGTTTTTACCACGATTTTGTGGCTTTGAAAATACTGTCTTAGTTTCCTCGCCGTCACTATTACTGCCAGCGAGAGTTTTTCGATTTTTTGGTACTTAGCTTCCGCTCCTTTGAATGTTCTACTGACAAAGTAGATGGGCTTTTCTTCTCCCTTTATTTCTTGTACCAATGCGGAACTGAGAGCTTTATCTGAAACGGCGAGATATAGATACAGGGTGTTACCCTTCTCTGGGCGAGTTAGAATTGGAGGCGAGGCGAGGAATGTTTTTAGATTTTGGAAGGCCTCCTCGCACTGAGTGCTCCATACGAACCTCTCACTTTTCCGAAGTGTGGAGAAGAAGTGAAACGCTTTCTCTCCTGCACAAGATAAAAACCTCGACAATGCTGCAATCCTTCCTGTTAACTGCTGTACCTCTTTGACTGATGTAGGGCTCCTCATGTCTATGATAGCCTGGCATTTGTCCGGGTTCGCCTCTATTCCTCTGTTAGTTAATAACATGAACCCTAGGAATTTGCCTGACTGTACTCCAAATGAGCACTTGGAAGGGTTTAACCTCATGCTGTATTTCCTTACTGAGGCGAGAATGTCGCCTAGATCTTGATCGTGTTCGCTTGCTTCGGTAGTTTTCACTACCATATCATCAATGTAAACCTCCAAATTTTTTCCTATCTGCTCGGAAAATACCCTATCCATCAATCTCTGGTATGTGGCTCCAGCATTCTTTAGGCCAAATGGCATGACGTTGTAAAAATAGTTGCAAGTGTTGGTCATAAACGCTGTGTGGGGAGCGTCGGTGGGGTTCATCTTGATCTGGTTGTACCCTGAATATGCATCCATGAAGCTGAGCATCTTGTATCCTGATGCCCCGTCTATCAGTCTGTCAATGTTGGGTAAATGATAGGGATCCTTTGGGCATGCTTTGTTCAAGTCTGTAAAATCCACACACATTCTCCACTTTCCGTTCGCCTTCTTTACCATCACGACATTTGCTAACCAGGATGGGTATTTGATTTCCTCTATGAATCCTGCTTCCTTTAACTTTGTTACTTCCTCAATGATGTCCGCCCTTCTTTCCTCGCCGACTTTTCTTTTCTTTTGCGAGACGGGTTTTGTCTCGGGGGAAATAGACAATTTATGTGTGATGATTGTCTCGTCTATTCCTGGCATGTCTGAAGGATGCCATGCGAATAGGTCTATGTTTCTCTTTAGTGTCGCCAGAATATTTTCTTTCTCTTCTGGCTGCAGAGATGTGCCTATGTTGGTTGTTTGGTAAGTTGCTTCGCCAATTTGGACCTTCTCTAGTTCTTCAATGGGACTTACCCTTCTATCTTGGAATTCCTCCCTTGGGTCCAGATCTAGGGGACTGATTATATTAACTCCGCCCTTTTGAGGAACAGGGCGAGCAGAGTCTGGGCTGTTGAGGGTTCTGTGTCTTATCTTCAGACTTGACTCATAGCACCGCCTCGCCAGTGCTTGATCTCCTTTTATGGTTCCTACTCTTCCATCCTCCAGTGGGTACTTTATCGATAGATACAGCGTTGACATGTCTGCCTCTAGGGTGTTGAAAGCTGGTATTCCGATGATGATGTTGTACGATGTGAAGGGGGTCTTTACTACCAAGTATCGTACTTTAATGGTCTTGGCTTGGTCCTTCACTCCGAATGTTGTGAGCAGCGTGGTGTAGCCCATGACTTCTACCTGTTCGCCTGCAAAACCTACTAACGTGTCGTTGTAAGGCAGCAAGTGCTCGTTGGATAGTTGCATGGCTTTGAAGGCTTCCCAGTACATTATGTCTGCCGAACTCCCTGAGTCGATAAGTACTCTCTTCACGTCACAATTCAAGATTTGGACCTGGATCACTAGCGGGTCGTCGTCGTGTGGCATGACTTCTCTTTTATCTTCCTTGGTGAAAGACAGGTCTGGGGTGGGTGAAATGGACGTGTGACCTACAAACTTTGCTTCAAATTCTGATCGCCTTACGTAACGTTTGCGGGCGTTACTTGATTCGCCTCCTCCAGCGAAGCCTCCTGCAATTGTGTTGACTGTTATCCTTACCTTTTCTGCTTTCGGATTTCCTTCTTGGTGTCTTCGCGCTTTCGGGACCACGATTTTCCCGTTGGCGGCGTCATCCAGAAACTTCCTTAGATGGCCGCTCTTTATCAACTCCTCGATGAGATCCCTCAATCTGAAGCATTTTTCGGTGTCATGTCCTTTACACCTGTGATATGCGCACCACACATTCGTGTTCTGCCCTAACTGGAATTCCCTTCCTCTTTGAGGAGGTAATCTGGTGAGTCCTGCTTCCAGTATTTCGTCAAGGATATAGACTCTTGCTCTGTTTAAAGGCGTGTATTCTTTTTCTGGGAATCTGTCCATGTCTCGTCTCACTTGCTGACGGTACGGTTTCCTTTGGGAATCATGTCCTCTGTGATCTGGTTGACGCCGTCGCGGTGGATATGTGTCTGGGACTTTGTTGTTCTTGTTGGATGGCTCTCTCTCTCTTGCGTCCCTAGACCTTTTCTCGGCGTTACTTTCCTCGCCTTTGATGTAACATTCTGCCCTCTTGATGATCTCCTGCATCGAGGTCGCTGGCTTCTGAGCCAGGGATTCGTTGAAATGGTCGGCCTTTAAACCGTTATGGAATGCTGCTACGAACATTTCCTAGTTAGGATTAGATACTTTGATGGTTGCTTCGCAGAATCTGGCCAGATATTCGCGCAGAGTCTCGGCGTAGTTTTGTCGAGTAGTGAACAGGCTGGTGGCGGTGACCTTGATATGTTTTGATCCTGAGAACTGTTGGATGAATTTGCGTTGGAAATCCAACCAATTTTCAATGGAGTTCTTTGGCAAGTTCATATACCATCTCAACGCTGCCTCCTTCAAGGTTCCTGAGAGTAGTTTGCACTTCAGGTGTTCTGCGGCGCCTATGATGGCGGTTTGTGTCCCGACTGCCATTAGGTGTTCGGTAGGGTCAGTTTTTCCGTCGAAAGTCGGCAGGTGCGGTGTTTTGAAATTTTCTGGGACTCTAGCATCCCATAAGGCTTGTGCGAGGGGTTGAGAATCGTTTATTTGATCCTCATCGTGATCGCTTTCTTTGTTGGCTTTCTCTTGGTTCAAGGTTGTTATCTGGGCTCGAAGTCGCCTGAGTTCATTGACGGCTTCAGTTAGGGTCATCCCTGAGCCATGAGTGCCATGATTTGGAGTTTCCCCTACCATTTGGGGGGATTCCTGTCTGCAATGTGTGGTAGGCTGGGAATCGTTTTACCGCAGCCCCACGGTGGGCGCCAAAATGTTCTAGTGAACAAATAAGGGGGGTGCTAAATAAATGGATCGTATGTGAGAAATGAGAAATTTCTTATATGATGAAAAATTTGTGAACCTCCTAATAGTTGATATGAATAACTTGAATATAAGAGGAAAAATAATGGGGATCCCTTTTACAATGAAGTATGTTCTCATATTTATAGAGAATTTTTCTATGATCATGGTGGTTTTCTTCCTCCACCACTATCTCATCATGGTGGTGATGGGTGGTTACTTATTGTCCATAGTGTCATCATGGTGGTGGTGGGTGGTTATTTTCTCTTGTACGATAGATCATGGTGGCGGTTTCATATATGAGCGGTTACTCCTTCTGGCGAGGGCGATGCCCTCTGGGTGTGGCGCCTTCTTCTTTCATTTCCCGCCGAATCTTTTATTTGAATTACATGGGTTGGAAAGTTGGGTCATCTTGCTATTGGGCCTATGCCATTTATTTTTGGGCCGTAGTCCAGTCCAGGTACCAACACGAGACAAATCCAAACATTGAATTAATGTTTCTCATTGATGCATAAATTTAGGAGTAATTAGTTTTTTCTTCTTTTCTAAAAATATGTACGTGTAAATGAAATGTAAGAATAGTCCCAAAGTCATTGAAAGAAGTCACGGGAAACAAATATTCATCTTTACACAAAATAAATATTTGTTCCAAATGAATTAGTTAAAATACTGTCATCACGAGTAAATTTATTTTTGTTTGGAACCAACACGAGACTAATGCAACTATTAAACTAATGTTTTTTATTGATGAATAAAATGAGAAGTATTTGCTTTATAAAAATCCCTTTGTGTATTTGAAAGGTAAGAAAAGTCACAAAGTTATTTAAAAAATTCACGGGAAATAAGTATTCATCTTTACACAATAGATATTTGGCCAAATACTTTTTTATATGTATCATAGCACCTCTCCAATGCAACACTCCCACGAACCAACGACCCCAACGAAATCAAACGCGCGGAACGCGCGTCCGTGCGTATGCACCCCCACATTAAGAACAAAATTTAATTATATTTACACGGGAGACCAAGTTGTTGGTGTTTGAAAAGTTAAATAATTACTATACACGTGGAATAAGTTATTGTTGATTAAAAGTTTAAATTAATTGTTTTACACGGGTCTAAATTCTTGAAATTGAAACTTTTAAATTAACTATTATACATGTGGAATAAGTTGTTGTTGATGAAATTTTTTAATTAACAATTATATATGAAGAACAAATCGTTGTTGATGAAATTTTTTTATTAACTATATTATATACGGGGAACAAGTTGCTGCTGAACAAATTTAATTAACTATAATACATTAAGAACAAAATTTAATTATATTTATACGGGAGACCAAGTTGTTGGTGTTTGAAAAGTTAAATAACTACTATAAAATTGGAATAAGTTATTGTTGATTAAAACTTTAAATTAATTGTTTTACACGGGCCTAAATTCTTGAATTGAAACTTTTAAATTAACTATTATACATGTGGAATAAGTTGTTGCTGTTGAAATTTTTTAATTAACAATTATTTATGAAGAACAAATCATTGTTGATGAATTTTTTTTATTAACTATATTATATACGGAGAACAAATTGTTGCTGAAAAAATTTAATTAACTATAATACATTAAGAACAAAATTTAATTATATATTAATTTTTTTTCTCACCAAACATTTTTTTTCGGTATCACACGAACAATTTCAACCCAACACCCCCCCCCCCCCCCCCCCCCCCACACACACACACACACACAAACCAACGACCCCACGAAATAGAACGCGTGTCCCGTGCATATGCCACCAAAATTATTGATTACGACAATCCTCTACGTGTTATGTTTGGAGAAGGTTGGACAACATTTTGTCAACTTAATCAAATTGTCAACGGAAATCAACTCAGCTTCAAGGTTCATCGTGACATGACCTATTCCAACATACTTCTTGTCCGAATTGTCTAAAATCTTCATTCCTTGAGTCCAATTTCTGCATTTAAATTTACTTATTATGTATTGTTTTTAAAATTATGTCTTTCTATTTTCGTGTTTATTTAATTGTGTATTTAATTCTGCTTTGTTCTTATCTGTCGAATCTTAATATATGTTTTGTACTGTAAACCATGTACTTTCCATTTATCTTAATATATGTTCCGAACAAATTTTGCATGCTGGAAGCTAATTTAGTATAAAACGATATTGGAAGATTGGTGTACCTCAAATCTTTTAAAAAAATTATATTAACTGCAAATGGAATACTTTCAACACAACATGAACCATATATATAGATTTTTTCAAACCATACAACACATTTATCACAATTTTTTTAAATAAAATAAAAAATTATTATTTCATTCATTACACTTATAATAATAATATTACTTTTTATTCAACTGCATAGACCGACTTACTTAAAATAAAAACCATATTTCGAAACAATTGCACTTTCGTATGCCAAATAAGTTTAATATAACGCGTCGAAGGCGCGTCACGCGTACGCTACCAAACAAAATAACGCGGCGCGAAGGCAATAAGGCGCCGAATGCGCCGTAGGCGCAAAGGCAATAAGGCGCCGAAGGCGCCGTCCCGTGCGTATGCACGGGTATATATCTAGTTGACATAAAAAAAATAAAAAAAAATGTTAGCTAGTGTTCTAAAGACAATTAATATTGAGCAGTGGAACCTTTTATATGTACAAGTAAAAATGCCTTGGAACTTTCTAATTTTTACTCAAATCTTATTATAGACACAATCTTACTTTGAATGATCTTTAGCCAATGTCCAGCATAGACCATTGTCTCCATCATAATATAGTACAGGTAGGCTGGAACTCATTCCCCTTTGCCATATCAAAACTTCATCCCAATCCCAATAGGAGAATTGCATTCATCCCTTTGAAAATTACCAGGGTTGCTTTTGTTCTCCATCCAAACCATTTTGAGTTGGAAAAGGTCCTGCAGTCCAAAACTCTCCAATATTTTTGGCAAATAAATTGTTTCCGAGGTCATAATCGTCAGCTTCAAAATTCAAGTCTTCAAATATATCATCAAAGCCATCATCATAACCATCTTCAAAATTATCAATCTCAATATCGTCATCATAATCAACATCGCTGTCATCATGATTTTGATTAACATTACTCAACCTTCCAATATTTTTATCAATTCTAGCCTTCCTTCTCTCTCTTCTCATTCTCTTCGACTCCCTTGCCAAGTAAATCCATTTATCTTGTAAGGCTGAAACCTCATCCTTCTCTAGTAAGTTACCTTTCTCATCAAACCCCTCCACTAGGAAAACTGAGTCCCTCTGCCCTTTCAAACTCGTATAAAATAATTCCGGATGCCTCACAATCATTCCTCTCAACTTGTTTGGGAGGCCAAACTCCTTTCTGAAATGGGTCAAGTGGTCCATTAAAGTCCTCTTTTCAATCGTCATTCCGAGAACCTCTCTTACAACAGAACAGCATCTCTTTTCCGCCTCAATTGATTCCATGGCCAAACTCTCGGCGGGGTTCCTATAGGGGCATACTTCTGGCACTTCTTCAAATTTTAGCAAGAAGTTCTGGTGAGGCCTCTTTAAATTAAGTCCCTTTCGAAGTCTCAATTGTTTGAACTTCAAAGGTCGGTCGACTATTAAATCAAGAGAACGGGACTCACGAGGTGGTAAAGGCTTTGCCAAGTTGATATCGCACGATACAAGCTCAAGTGCACAGCCATAGGAAGTGTCAACAATTTTGAATTTGTCCGGATGGTCATTGCACAACCGGGATCTGAAATTCGGAGGGAGACCAAGATCAGGTGCAAGGTGGACCAATTTTGACAGAAGTAACCGGTGGTGAGAAGATAGCATAAGAAGTTTTTGGAGTTTGTTTGCCAATACTGTTGAAATGGAAGATTGAAGATTCAATTCCTCAGCTGCAAGGGCGGCTGCAGCCGGAGTTAAACGAACACAGAGTTGAGGATATAACTTTGTTGCATTGAGAGGTGTGGGTGGCCATGGGATAGTAAATGGTTCAAAAATGGATGGATATCGATAGATCATAGAAAGTAAGGAACGAGGCTTATGAAGGGAAAGATATGCCCTACACTTGGACAAAACATGAATTGGAATATAATGTTTTGGTTTAGAAAGAAGCAAAGTTTTAAGCTTTTGAACAAACCGAATTCTGTTCTTCATGACAACATGCCTGTCAAGAGTACGGTCACATACAGTCTTGAGAGATGAACAAGAAATTGAAACAGAGACATTTTTAAGGTTACACGGTTTTTGTTTTCTATTAATTGGAAACGATAAAGGTGTTGTCCCAGGAAGAAAGGTGGAACTTAGGGAAGTGACTGGTCCATTGTTGCTGCCTAAGAAAGGATGGCACAACGCCATTTTTAAAGCTTCAACCACTAATTGACTAATTCAATGAACCTGAAAATGAAAAGTTGAAAACAAAAGGGAAAAATCGCAATGAGATATAGAACAACATAGTTCTAACCGAATCAATTTACACTACATGGAATGTTGGTTCCTATTGTATTGAATTACACAGCAAGATGGATTAGAAGGAATAAAATCAAAACCCAAAATTCAGAAATTCATAGTTTTTAAAATGCTATGTGACAGTAATATCAATTTAAATGACCTTCAAGTATATGCTATGATGACACAGACATTTAATCAAACAGGTAAGGTGCAACATGTGCTACTGACAAAATCAGATTACATGGCACATACTAAGTACTAACCATTCAGTTGAAGACAAGCACGGGTGCGGAGTCTCTACAAGTATTTTGGCCGTTCTTCAACTTGCTAATAAAAGTATCATTGATTACCACAACTCTATCATCAAGCAGGATTATAACATGAATCAAAGCAGCAATTCAAGACCTACTAGAGCTGATAACAATTCTGAGGGAGGGCGGTTCTTGGCGGCAGCTACCAGGGAAACCGGTGGGATTCACGAACCCTCTGCTTAGCTGAAGCACAAGCACTCTACAATACAATGAAAGCGATTCGCAGAAGTTGATTCAGGAAGTAAAAAGGACGGAAGACAACAATAGAACTTATCTTGGTTTATTGTCTTTAAAGGTTTATTTTACACAAACTGATTTAGACACAATACTCAATCCAAAAATAATATCAGAGTCTGTTGGATCACATGTTATAAGTTTTCCGACGATAGAAAATTTTACTTGAAAGAAAATATAAGACTTATCCAAAACGAATAGCGACAAATCTACAACGTACACGTAAGACGTCGTTTACCTTCAGAAAGCAGAAAAATATCCTTTTAAAAAAACACATCCATGCATTGAAGAAGGTAACTAACAAATTATTCAATTATCTTTAGCAAAGAAAAAGAGATCAAACTCACTCATTCATTCCCCTTCTTGCAGTTACTCTCACACTTCCATTTGAAGCCACTTTGTAACTTCTTCTAATCATCTCAGAAACAATTAGTACAACAAAAAACCATGACTCTATTTTCTTCTCTGCAAATCACCACCACCTTTCACTCTCTCAATCCTTCTTCAACTATCTTGCACAAATCTCTTCTTCCTCGTTTTTCACCTTCCATTTCCCTCACTAAAAAAACCAGAACAACAATTACCACCATCACCACCCGTGCTTCTTTGCTTGAAACTCCCGTTCTATGGGTTGGCAGAATCTGCATCTTCTATGCTCTTCTCAAGACTGGATTCGTTGGATCTCCATCTAACCCACTTCTCTCAGGTTTAGTTTACTCTTTTTACCATTGTTCTTTTACTGTGGTTAATTTTTTCTTATTAGTTAAGTTCTTTGTTTTTTTCAGATTTGGAAATTAGCGATGGTGAGAGTAATGAATCTGGTGATTTAGGGTTCTCTAAATGGACGCAGAGCATACTTGGAAAACCAGGTATGTATATTTGTGATCTATCTATGCATATCTTGAGTAATTTCAATGGATTTATTAATGTGCAATGTTACAAAATTAAATTTGT
This sequence comes from Trifolium repens, assembly GCA_030408175.1. Lineage (NCBI taxonomy): Eukaryota > Viridiplantae > Streptophyta > Magnoliopsida > Fabales > Fabaceae > Trifolium > Trifolium repens. The sequence goes on along the minus strand of CP125841.1, from coordinate 26,786,788 downwards.
TCCATCATGTTTCTTCATACTCAATTAGTGATTGATTATTCATTATTCATTATTTCATGCTGCCTTCACAGTCGAACTAGAATGTGCTATTTTTATTTGTAAGTTATTGATATGAGTAGCAACTACTGTGCACGGTTGCTTTGTGTTAGTGGACAATGGAATATTGTACATCATTATTAGACATTGCTCGGGTTTGTGTGTAAAAGTATGCGTGCGTCTCTTCATAGTCGAACTAGCAATTTGTGGATGCAAAGAATTAGAAAGTGAGGATAATAGCTATGTAAAGAGGAGAGAATCTCCAATAAGCTGAACAGAAAAATTAACATCTTTCAGTTCTCTTAAGCAGAGGTTGAATGTTGAACCATATAGTGTGCAACTTTTACAAAATTGAAAAGTCTATTATTGAAGTCTGCATCAAACTAACAAACTGCAACTAATAGAACACAACAGGATTGCTACAACTTTAGTGCAAAGCTTAAGAAAACGTAATAGTTAACTCTGTAAACTTACCAGAATAGTAGACATGCACACTTTACTCTCTAGCATTAAGTAGTAATGCTCCTAAAATCTACGGAATTTAATGGTTCATGATGTGTATAAGAATGGATTCAAGATTGGAGTCATTAGAGACGGGTTTCGAATCATGGAGGAGGGAGAAGGGCATCAAAAGATTGCAATTGACAAGGGAAATGAAAGTCCCATAATCCCAAAAAACTTATCAGTTAGAGAAGAAGATTAAAGATCTCCTAGAGTGTTTCACTTGATCCACAGTAAGGCTCATTCAAAGTAAAATGTTTTTAGCCTAGGAGTAATTTTGAAACCTCAAGTGATGGAATTAGAGAAATTCAACTTGGTTTCTTCATTTTTGGTTTAGGCGGGGTTGACATAGGGATAGGAATTGATTTGCTGGAGTGGAAAGGAATGAATGACGGCCAACTTTATGGACTTGACTATGCAAATAAAGGCGAGAAGTAAAGACAGGAGATGATTTTTTAAAGGTGAACCTAGGTTGTGCAGATCTGCAGCATCCTTTTCTGTGCTAGAATGAAACACCGTGTTGGTTCCTCTGCTGAGTTTGGGGAGATTTCAGATGCTGTTGAAAAACAATTGAAGAACGTCTTTAGAGATCCTAAAAGTTGATTATCACCTAGAACACAGGATCATGCCATTATTTATCAAGGAATGCGCTGTATGGCATATTTGACGCCATATTGGTAGAAGAAGGTGAGAGCGAAGAGAATAAAATTCTGAAAAGTGTGATTCTTGCTTCATTGTGGTACTTGTTGGTACAACTCTATTTATGGACTAGAGATCAAACTAACTCCAATTAACAACTGGTTCTGGTTCAACAGATTTCGCTGAGCTTTCATTTGACATTTGTTGGTAATAACAGTAATCACAGAGCTTAGTAGAAATGTCATGTATTCTGCTTTGTGTTTGGTGCATATTAAAATTAGAGTAGAAGAATGGACAAATGGCAAAAAAGTGGTACATTTTAATTTTAGTAAAAACAGTGAAATCAAAGAGAATAGAACAGAATAGGAACCCTCTTTCCCCCTTTCTTGAATAACCTTCCATATCATAGGTCATGGCTTAACTGCTGTCTACTGCACCATTAACATTACCTACTCTATATATTGGACTCAAGGATTTTACCAATGTGTCTTTTGTTACAATATGTTGTTTATTTCTGCTTCTTTTGTTTGGTCAGCAAAGGAAGTAGCTAACGGGGCAAACCTTACGAGCAAATGGCATCCTACAACAAAGGGTACACTGAGAAGGAACTATAGAGTCCCATCCAAGTCTGAGGGGCGACGACTTCTTAAATCCATTGCATCTCTATTGTCAGATGATGACCACTTTGTTGATGCCACTTCTCACAAGGTTTGCAATTTTCCTATGTCTGTTTCAATCAGTTTTTCTTTTCTTAAGATTTATTCTCTTATCCTCACAAATCAGGATTGCATGCTTGACTGACATATTTTACCTCCTAAATAACCGTTATAGGGTTGTCAAATCCGACGAGAAAGTGCTCATGGAGAAAGTGTTTGTTGCAACAATGTAAGAGCTCTTTTCGATGAGCTACCAACTCCTCATCTGATTGTGGAGATTACACCTTTTCCTGCTGGACCTCTTAGTGACAATGATTACACTAAAGCTGAGAAGCTTGAGAGGGTTCTGAGATCTAGTCCTTCTGTTTGAACCTTCTTTGGTGTTTCTCGTTTTCATGTATATATTCTTTGCTAGCTTGTAAATATTGGCATCAGGAAGAGAAATTTGTGTCAAATCAAATGTTTTAAATTTGAGTTGAATAACATCTTTCAAAGACAAATAACCTATTACCTTATTTGTAGAAGGCACTATGTGGTAAACCAGACTAAGGAAAATGATCGTCTTGTATAGAAGACATTGAATTGAACATTTAATTGCATCTCATAAACTATTTAATAACCATGGCACGAACTAGGCTATTAATAAGCATTTCAACGATCACACATCAAGGATCACGTTTAAGAACCTTTGATATGTAAGCCATGTCTCACATAGTACATTGTAGAGAAAGAAATGAAAAACATGGATAATTAATTGGTTTGACATCTCTTGTATGATCTTGTACCCAGCTCAATTTGTGCATCACTTTACAATAATCTCACGCATGTGATAATCACTATTTACTAACCTATTTAAGAATGGATACTCTCATGTATAATTTATATATGAGAGGGTAAAGTGTGATATATAACCATTCAAATTCATTGTATCTAAATTTGCTTTAGAATCCTCATTGCTTTGGGAAGAAATTAAAGTGATTTTAAAACAATACACATTTTGTTAGTTTTTCCATTCTATAAATCCATCACCCATCAATTTTAAAACTTACACTATAAGTCTAGCAAAGAAGAAGGCTGCAAATAGTGTTACAATGGACATGACTTAAGGTATCACTAAAGCCTAAAGATGCCCACCTAGTACAAAAGCTTGATCTAAACAAGACGGCCGAGGCGAATTAGGTTCAACCAAATGTTGTTAAAGACTCCCTTTTACGTCCACAATTGTTAGTTTTTTTTGACACACCTCACTCGTCTTTATTTCTCTCATCCAAATATGTTTAATAACACAAATAGAGACGGAATAACCAATTTTTGTAATTCTGCAATTTTTTCAAAGAAATCATCATATACAATATTTAATTACAATATACATTTATGCAAACATTTTTTTTCATCAAACAATTTCTTTTTTGTTTCATAGTCATACTGAAAAAAAAGTTTTTATATAAAAAAAAATAAAAAAAAATTGATTAAGGGGCAGTCAAAAAGTCAATATCATGCCATTTTCCCCCTCTCTTTTCTTCATTGGTCCCTCACTCACATAGACAAACAATATGAAGAGTCGCAGTACAGTGTAGGCAACGCTAGTCCGTTCCATTTCCAAATTCATTCATCTCCCAAAACCCTAACAATTTCAACCTCACTTCGGTACGACACTTTCACTTTCATCTTCAATCTCATTATTACACATTTCACTCACTGTGGTTCTCCATATCAACTTTCATCAAATCCATTTCTTCCATTGCATGTTGTTATTTTCTCATTTTTCTGCATTTCTCTCTTTTCCTTAAATCATTAATTTATTTAGTTTGAGCCATTTGCAATTTGAATAGTTTTTTTTTTCTTTCTGAAATGGCCAAAGTTGCAATTTGAATAGTTAATGCCACATTTTTGTTTTCACATTACTCAAAGCTGTTGTTATTTTAGATTATTTTTTTCAGTTGTTGTTTCCTCTGTATTTTTGTTTTCGGTTTTTGCTCCTAGGACAGTTCCTTTAATTTTTATTATTTGTTGATGATGGCTTTTTAAGGTAATTTACTTTACAATTACATCATACTGTTGATCATTTTGTCCTTAGTCATTGCTATTTTGAAACCGATTAAAAATCTCAGTTCATGTCAATTCACTTTCATACATTGAAAGCATGAATTTCCTTTAGATATTAAGTCAAATTCATTTGTTATGAGGTTAGGCCTTGTTTGGATAAACAATTTTTTTGCGGTTTATAGCACAAACGTTTATTATGATATGTGATTTGTATTACTCCGACTGATTATTATAATTGGTATGTGACACTACCTTATATTGAATAATACATCTAATTTTGCTTCTTCTCATCGACTAGACAATGGTGTTTGATTGGCCTGATATTCAGCAATGACAATGAGAGAACTATCATAGGGAACTTTTAGGAAGTTCTTGTTTCATATGCATCAAACTGGGATTTGACTTGCTTTTTGGTGGAAAAAGTTCCAACTTTTTTTTTTCTTTTCTGAAAATATAGTACAACTGTACCACATCGCTGAATTCTTGAAATTGTAACTCACATATCTGTATTTTTGGCTTTCAAATATAGTATTTCCTTTTCCCGATTGATGTTTTAAAGTGGCACTTGTAGAAAAAGGAAAGAAGATGGTGAGTGTATCTGGCTTTGAAGAAGTTGTTGAGCCACCGGCTTTACCTCCATCACCTCCTGATGTGCTTCCTGATATGGAAACAGAAGAAATAGCTCTCCCAACCTATTCTATTATCAGTAGGCCTGGTGTTGGGAACACAGGGAAGCGCATAGCTTTGCTTGTAAACCTCTTCAAAGTTGCCGCTGATGCTACAGATGCAACCTTTTACCAGTATAGTGTATGTCAAGTGATTCTGTCCTTGTAATTTCCCCTTATTTGGATTTGGCTTATTGAAGGTTTTCCAGGTTACCATAACTTCGGAAGATAAAAGAGCTGTCGAAAACAAGGGCATTGGGAGAAAACTGATTGATAGGCTTCTCCAAACATACTCTTCTGAACTTGGCGGCAAAAGCTTTGTGTATGATGGAGAAAGAACTTTCTACACAGTCGGCCCTCTTCCAGATAATAAATTTGAGTTCACAGTATTACTCGAGGAATCATTTGCCAAACGGTAAGTTCATTATATGACAGTTTTAGTTTTGCCTTGTTTTCTAGTCTCGAAGCTTATACTGCCTTCGAAATCTAGCAGCAGTACCGAGTGTCCTGGTGCTGATGGAAGTCTTCATGGGGAAAATAAAAGGTCAAAACGTTCTTTTCCGCCAAAGTCATTCACAGTGGAGATAAATTTTGCTGCCAAAATACCCTTGCAATCCATTCCTCTTTCCCTTAAAGGGATTGAGTCATATCCTAATTCTCAAGATGCGTTGAGGGTGCTTGATACCGTACTGAGGCAGCGAGCAGCTAACAGGTACTCGTGCATTCTGTAAAGATAAATTAAAGTAGTATCTTGAAATTTTGGTGCATGAAATTGAGTAAATATGTGCATGGTCTAACTAAGTTGAACTTGAACCCTTTCATCTGTGTGGAAAGTGGGTGTATCTTGGTAAGGCAATCTTATTTTCATGATGACTCGAAGAATTTCATTGATGTTGGAGGTGGAGTAACAGGAGTTCGAGGTTTTCATTCCAGTTTTCGTCTTACACAGGGAGGATTGTCTCTTAATATGGGTAGGAATGCTTTCATATTCTTATACTTATCTTGAAATCTCGGCATGCCAAAATTGTATTGTTTTCACCTTTATGTTCTTGATGTATTTATTTCAGATGTGTCCACAACGATGATCGTAAAACCTGGACCTGTAATTGATTTTCTCCTAACCAACCAGAGTGTGAGGGAACCTCGTTATATTGACTGGGCAAAGGTGACAAACAACTAAATAAGGTTCATGACTCGGCATTAGTAATTTCCTGAAGGCATTTTTCTTTTTGGGTAATCTGTAGGCTAGGAGTAGGGGTGTGCAAAAAATCTGGTTAACCATAACCAAAATACTAACCAAACCAAATCCAATTTTAATAACCAACTCCATTTTATAAGAAAACCACACCAATCCAATAAAAAAAAACCAATTGTAAACCATATCCATTTTTTTATAATTGGTTTGTAAACCATATCCATTTATTCGATATTTCAGATAAATACAATTCCGAAAAAACTTTCAATATTTTATTCGAAAAAAAGTTCTCGATTTTCAGCGGGAATTTTTTCTTCAGATTTTCCCGGAAAAAAAGTTCCCGATTTTTCCGGAAAAAAGTTTCCGGTTTTCCCGGAAAAAAAGTTTCCGGTTTTTTCCGGAAAAAAAGTTCTCGATTTTTCTGGAAACAAGTTCTCGATTTTTTGCCGGGAAAAAAGTTCCCGATTTTTCCGGAAAAAAGTTTCCGGTTTTTCCGGAAAAAAAGTTTCCGATTTTTCCGGAAACAAGTTCTCGATTTTTTGCCGGGAAAAAAAGTTTCCAATTTTTTCCGGAAAAAATGTTCTCGATTTTTCCGGAAACAACTTCTCGATTTATTGCCGGGAAAAAAATTTCTGATTTTTCCGGAAAAAAGTTTCCAGTTTTTCCGGAAAAAAAGTTTCCGATTTTTTCCGGAAAAAAGTTCTCGATTTTTCCGGAAAAAAGTTCTCGATTTTTTGCCGGGAAAAAAGTTCCCGATTTTTCCGGAAAAAAAGTTTTCGGTTTTTCCGGAAAAAAAGTTTCCGATTTTTTCCGGTAAAAAAGTTCTCGATTTTTCCGGAAACAAGTTCTCGATTTTTTGCCGGGAAAAAAAGTTCCTGATTTTTCCGGAAAAAAGTTTCCGGTTTTTCCGGAAAAAAAGTTTCCGATTTTTTCCGGAAAAAAAGTTCTCGATTTTTTGCCTGGAAAAAAAGTTCCCGATTTTTCTGGAAAAAAGTTTCCGATTTTTTCCGGAAAAAAGTTCTCGATTTTTCCGGAAAAGAGTTCTCGATTTTTTGCCGGGAAAAAAGTTCCCGATTTTTCCGGAAAAAAGTTTTCGGTTTTTCCGGAAAAAAAGTTCTCGATTTTTTGCCGGGAAAAAAGTTTCCGGTTTTTTCCGGAAAAAAAGTTCTCGATTTTTGGCGGGAAAAAAAGTTTCCGATTTTTTCCGTAAAAAAAGTTCTCGATTTTTCCGGAAACAAGTTCTTGATTTTTTGCCGGGAAAAAAGTTCTCGATTTTTCCGGAAAAAAGTTTCCGGTTTTTCCGGAAAAAAAGTTTCGGATTTTTTCCGGTAAAAAAGTTCTCGATTTTTCCGGAAACAAGTTCTCGATTTTTTGCCGGGAAAAAAAGTTCCTGATTTTTCCGGAAAAAAGTTTCCGGTTTTTCCGGAAAAAAAGTTTCCGATTTTTTCCGGAAAAAAAGTTCTCGATTTTTTGCCTGGAAAAAAAGTTCCCGATTTTTCTGGAAAAAAGTTTCCGATTTTTTCCGGAAAAAAGTTCTCGATTTTTCCGGAAAAGAGTTCTCGATTTTTTGCCGGGAAAAAAGTTTCCGGTTTTTTCCGGAAAAAATTTCTCGATTTTTGGCGGGAAAAAAAGTTTCCGATTTTTTCCGTAAAAAAAGTTCTCGATTTTTCCGGAAACAAGTTCTTGATTTTTTGCCGGGAAAAAAGTTCCCGATTTTTTCGGAAAAAAGTTTCGAATTTTTCCGGAAAAAAGTTTTCGGTTTTTCCGGAAAAAAAGTTTCCGATTTTTTCCGGAAAAAAAGTTCTCGAATTTTCCGAAAAAAAGTTCCCGTTTTTTTCCGGAAATAAGTTTTTGATCTTTTGCCGGGAAAAAAAGTTCTCGATTTTTTCCGTAAAAAAAATTCCGATTTTTTCCGTAAAAAAATTTCCGATTTTTTCCGTGATAATTTCTAATATTTTTTCGGAAAAAAGTTCTAATTCTTGATTTTTTAGGAAAAAAATTGGTTCAATTGAATAATCCAATTTTTATTACTAACCGGTTATGAATTGGTTTCAAACCAGTTATGAACCATATCCAAATTGATTTTATAAAATAACCGGTTTGTCATTGAAATGGTTTTGGTTATAAACCATATCCTAATTTATGGTTTGGTGTGGTGTGGTTTCAAACCATTGCACACCCCTAGCTAGGAGAATGCTTAAAAATTTAAGAGTTCGTGCTACACATTCTAATCAAGAATTCAAAATTTCTGGCTTGAGTGAGAAACCCTGCATTCAACAACTGTAAGTGCTTCTTTTTTGAAGGTCAAGTGTTTATTCTTTTAACTTTAAATCTCAGAAAAAGGGAAAATAAAAAGTTATGGGTCTCGTGACTGGAAAAACATTTTTTTTGGCAGTTTTAGTATGAAGATGAAAAATGGAGAAGACAGTAATGCGGAGCAGACAGTCGATGTTACTGTATACGAGTATTTTGCTAAACACCGTGGCATTGAGCTTACCTCTTCTGCTTACCTTCCATGTCTTGATGTTGGGAAGCCAAATCGGCCCATCTTCTTACCACTGGAGGTTTGTTGAATTCTATGCCCAAATGAACTATGCCCTTGTTCTTATTTTGTACTAATTGTATTAATTTTGCTGTAACAGTTTTTTCTTTTGGATCTATTACATTTGATTATTAATTTTTGTTTCCTATCCTATTTGTGTAGCTATGTTCACTTGTTCCCCTCCAGCGGTATACAAAGGCATTATCTCCTGTGCAAAGAGCATCTTTAGTAGAAAAATCACGCCAAAAGCCTCAAGAAGGAATCAAAATTCTGACAAATGTATGTTGATATATAGATATAGATATTGATGTGCTGTGTCTGTTTTTTTAATGATATTATATTAATTAAAGCTCCTTAAAATAATTTAGGCTATTAGACATTCTTGCTATGATGGTGATGCTGTTCTTGCGGCATGTGGCATTTCTATTGATAAACAATTCACTCCAGTTGAAGGTCGAGTTCTGGAGACACCAAAGGTAAGCATTATCCTGCAGTATTCACAATTTTGTGTGCACCAGAGTCAGAGAGAGATAATAGAGAATATCTATTAACAAAATTTAGGCTATAGGAAAGCAGAGTAAATGAGTTGGGTTGTTTCAATTACTTTTGAAAAATCTCTAATGCAATTCACTTTGAGATGCAGTTGAAGGTCGGTAAGAATGAGGACTGCTTCCCTAATAATGGAAGGTGGAACTTTAAAAACAAGGTATTGCGTTATTCTTTCACATTCAGATAGTATTCATGACTTCCTGTTTCTTAACTTATCTTAAATTTAATTAACTAGTTCAATAGTTGATGGTTCTATATTCTCTTTTTGTAGACACTTCTACAACCATCGCATATTGAATATTGGGCTGTTGTCAACTTTTCTGCACAATGTGATACTAGTTACATAACAAGGGAGCTGATCAAATGTGGAATGAGCAAGGGAATTGTATGTATTATACCTTGTTCTGAGGTGTCATAGTATACTTATTTGCCATCTTATTCTTCATTTAATTGCCTGTCTCATGCACCTGAGTAACTTTCACAGAATATTGAACGGCCATATACTTTAATAGAGGAAGAAGCACAAATGAGGAAATCTAACCCGGTTGCAAGGGTTGAAAAGATGTTTGACCTGCTGACATCAAAACTTACTGGAGACCCAAAGTTGATTCTTTGTGTCTTGCCAGAGAGGAAAAACTGCGACATCTATGGTATTTCTTTTAACAAAATTTTCCAGTGTTTCCTTTACGTTGTTGATATTATTATCCACTGTGTTCTTTGCAAATTTTAGGGCCTTGGAAAAGGAAGTGCCTAAGTGAAGTTGGGGTTGTCACACAGTGTATTTCCCCTCTCAAGATCACTGATCAGTACCTTACTAACGTACTTCTTAAAATCAATTCTAAGGTAGTAAAAGACTACTTTACAACATGATATATTTAAATGCATAACATCTAGGCTCTAGCTTATTTTGACCGGGATAATGCTATGCTTAGTTTTAAAAAATTTCATATATTTTTAATATAGCTTGGAGGAATAAATTCTTTGCTGGCAATTGAGCATTCTGGGCATCTTCCCTTGATTAAAGATGCCCCAACGATGATTTTAGGGATGGATGTCTCTCATGGTCCCCCTGGCCGATCGGATATTCCATCAATAGCAGCTGTAAGGCTATTCTTTTTTTTCTTTCCCCTATTTTTGTTGTAAACAATCAAACACGATGGTATATTTTCCTTGCAATACAACCTCTTTTGTATTTTTTGTCATCTCTGCATTAAATTCAAGTTATGTTGGATTGGAGGTTGTTGGATCTCGATGTTGGCCTCTAATTTCGAGGTATAGAGCGTCTGTGAGAAAATTTAGATTATTGGCATGGCAGTAATAAGAAAATTCATCTTAGTCAAGATGGCGTGACAGCATGGTTAACAAAGTGATTAGCCAGGAATCCACAGAAACTACAACCAATAAATCATTTGTGGAAAAAGGCATTTTTAACATCAAGTTCTGAAAATGCCAATTATGAGATGTATTCTACAAAATGAACAAATAGAAACTAGTTTAGCAACAAAAGAGAAGGACAAAACTTAATCAACGGCTTAAATCTAATCATGACTTTTGATTTCAACATTGGACTCAAAGGCGGTTTAGATTGGATCTGCAAAGGCCTAAATATAATTACGACGGAAAGGAATATAATGACTGTGTGAGGAGGGAAAGTTAATTGTAGATTTGTAGTGAAAAAAATAGTATCTTATAAAACAGGATAGTTTTCACATAGGGAGAATGTATATCACTGTGCGGTTTCATCTTGTAGCCTGGGGCATACATAATTTTTCGTAGGAGCATTTTGTCATATATTTTACGTCTTCCATTTCTAGTTCCTTGAAATATAATCTCCCTAGAGCTTTTAGTCTATTGATTTGCACTTTTATTGACAAAGATAAAGAGATTGAAGTTAGTATACGAAACCAGAATGGAATCATCCTTCCACATACCATGGAAATCTGAATCCATGGCGGTGAGCTTTATTAAGCTCCTGATACCATGATAGAAACTGAGATTTGGATGAAAATGAGAGAAATTCAAAGTGAAAATTTAATGCTTTTCGGAAGTTGATTTCTAACTTTGTAACGTTAGGGAAATTTAATGCTTTTCGGAAGTTGATTCAAAGTGAAAATTTAATGTTTTTATACATGACTCTCAGCTTGTCAAGCAATCCGCTAATCAGAGTCAACAAAATCTTACATTTCCCTAACTATTTGACATTTATCTAAGAGAACAATAACATACTTATAATACTCTAGAAGTTCTGCATACTGCAATAAACATGAGCACTGTAGATAAGCGACAAACAAAGAAACAACATTCAACACTACATTCTATCATTGTCCAGCCTCATGTTCCATTATATACTTTTCTAATATCAAGTTGAGTGCTAACTTAGCCTATAAAAAAAAAGTTGAGTGCTAACAATTTTTTTTTTTATAGGGTAATCATAAATGGTGTTTATGATGAAAGACTTCTTGTGATGACATTATTATTTATCTTTATTTGTGGTAAAGTAACATGTATGATCGTAGCAATAAAAATTTGAATGATATTTCATTGCAGGGAATTGCTTCTAGATTTCTATAGTTCAAGTAATGGACACAGACCAGCTCAAATTATTCTCTTCAGGTGTCATTCTATCAATGTTATATTTGTTAGATATCCAATCGTGTTCTTTAAGTGAACTAACTGTTTGTAGGTTAAATGCTATGTAACTAGGAAGTTTTTTATAATGGCTATTGTAGTAATATAAAAAAAAAACATTAATGATGGTGAGCTACTTGTATTTATTGGTGAAAATAGTTGTGGTTTCTTCTCCACTTTTTTCATTTGAGAACATTTTGCATTGTTGGATTGATTATGAGAGGGACAATTCTTCCATGCATATTCTAGAATTAAGGGCATATTTAGTTTGAGAGAACGTTATGTTTAGTTTCTTGTTTTTGCTTTTAATTGTAACTTGTAAGACTGTCCATTATCTAATTCTAGAAAACTAATATGCATCTATTGATATTTAATTATTGGTTTATGTTGTGCTACTATTTGATGAGTGGCTACGAAGTCTTAGTTTTTTCAAGAAAATCGACTCGCTTTTGGTGGCTTCAAATTAATTTATCTCGTCTAAGATTTTTATTCACTCTCTGATGTATTTTCCTGTTCAGGGATGGAGTTAGTGAATCACAATTTCAACAGGTTTTAAATATAGAGCTTAACCAGATAATAAAGGTTGCGTGCAACCTTCCCTTTTCGTTGATCAATTTGATTGGTTGTTTCTACCCTTAGTTATTCATTGTTCCTTGCTGATTAATTCTAGGGTAATGATAAATTGTTGTAATTACAGGCCTATAAATATCTTGGGAAGTTTGATGTTCCCAAGTTCACTGTAATTGTGGCACATAAGAATCACCATATAAAGCTGTTTCAAGCTAAAGCTCTGGAAAATGTTCCTCCTGGTATGCCACTTTCTTGTCCTGTATATATAAAAATACGAGAACATTTTATCTTAAATTTTCCTCTACAGGGACAGTTGTCGACACAAAATTGTGCATCCAAGAAATTACGATTTCTACATGTGTACTCATGCGGGAATGCTTGTAGGTTTTCCTATCTAGTTTCTTCATTTTTATTTTTTAGTCATTCATTTTACGAGCATTAGTAGAGCATGTGGTGCCAGTGAAATATCTCACTGCCAGTGAAGTTCTGATGTTTTATCTGTGTTAACTTTTAATGTGCATTTTATTCTTTTCCTCTCTCTATAATAGGGAACATCTAGGCCTGTACATTATCATGTGTTGCTTGATGAAATCGGATTCTCACCTGATGGCTTACAAAATTTGATCAATTCACTGTCTTATGTGTAAGCAAAGCATTCAACCTCTTGTTTATATATCATGTTTAACCTACCCTCAAATTGTCATGCTTACTAAGTTACTACCTTTTTACTTATTTCAGGAACCAAAGGAGCACCACTGCAACCTCAATTGGTATGCCATCAGAATTGTCTTTTGCATGACAATATTTGAAATATGTTTTTTGATTTTTATTAATTTTCCCTTCCATTTTTCTTCAGTGGCGCCTATATCCTATGCCCACCATGCTGCAGCTCAAATGGGACAGTTTCTGAATTTTGATGACTTATCAGAAGCATCTTTGAGTCCTGATTCAGAGGGAAACATCCCCATTCCCGAGCTTCCAAGGTTGCATAAAGATGTCAGGACCTCCATGTTCTTCTGTTGAGATGGAACCGTAAATACATTTTGATTGGGTAGTTAAAGTGTAGATATCTCTGGGATGTACAGTTAACATAGATGTTATGTTAAGACCCAGATTTTGGTCTAGGAAATCTCTCAGTGAGGGTTGTGAGATATGTTATTGTTACCATGATATCAATCATGGTAATGTTGAACGTTTCACATTATACTTGTAGCTTTTGTGCATACATTACTTGTTTTGAAATGGTTATTTCCTGTACTAATGTCACACTGATGTGATTTGGATCATTTAAGTTTATATGGAAAAAGTATTCATTACTAGGGGTATTGGTTTAGCTACTAAAACAATTTTATTTACAAATTTAGATATAAGATTATCAATAATTACTAATTGAATTATATACAAATTTAGATATAAACTTTCATTTTAGTAACTACTTAACCAATACCCTTAGTGGATTCATCTTTTATAGGAATAATTTGAAAAAATCACACAGACTAAGGAAGTACATTGTAAATAGTTATTTTCATTTAATACTTTTATAAATTTAAATTTATTATATATTTATATATATATATATATATATATATATATATCCCTATTTAATTACTTTTAATTCAACTAACTTACTTATTTTTAATATTCTCTCTCATAATAAATAAGAGCATAAGTGAAATTAAACATTTAAAATATTTAAAAATTAGTCAAAATTTCTTATAAAAAGGGCAAAAAATATTCATTTTTGTTTCTTATAAAAAGGACCGAGGGGAGTATTTAATATCATTGAATTATGTACGCACATAATAAGATGATTATTGATATGATTGATAATCATTATTTTTTTATAAGCAAAGATTAGCATTAATAGATAGAGCGCAAGGGGTTACTCCACCTAAGGTATTCTCAAATACTTTGTTAAATATATAAATAGTGCACCGGTGTAGTGGTTAAATACATAAATAAGGAAATTTTGTCTTAAACTCGTGCATTTTAATATATTGAAAGTATAAAAAGTTGTTTTTATCAACACTAACTTTATATTTTATTTCTATTTTTGATATACTTAACAAGTGCACCAGATACACTATTTAGCATGACCATTACAAAAAAGTATTTGGATTTACAACATTGTTCCTCAACTGCCATATACTCAAAATTGGAAAAATTCTAAAATTGACCACAAATAGAAGTGGTCTGTAATGACTTAGATTTAATTATTAGTAATTATTTGTATTTATTTTATTTTTGGTTTAATTTAATTAATTAATTATGTATTGATTTATTGGTTTGTGTTTTGGGGTGGAATAATTAATTAGAAATAGAATAAGGTTAATTGTGGGCTATTTTGATATTGGGCTTTAAGTATAAGTGAGTGAATAGGACCAATATGAGAGAATTGAAGGGAGTGTGAATAAGAAAAAGGTATAGAAATTAGGTTAAGTGGTCAAAGATAGAGAGAGAAAGTTATTAGTCTTATGAAGAATAGAAAGAGATAGAGAGAACAGAGTGAGAGAAAAAGGATTTTAGAAGAACAAAGTGTTGGATATTTGATTGTTGGCATCATTTTGCTAAAACAAATATACAAGCAAGATGTTTGATACAATGCTTCAACATTGGATACGTGTTGAGTATGTCATGATTGTGCGCCATGTGTACGCGCATTTTTCTTGAATCCTACTATTTTTGGTATCTTCAGATATTTTCTAGAGCACCAAGATGTTTGTTTCTCTCTTCGTTTACTGAAGATTCTATGAAGAATATTTATTTCCTTAAGATGTGATATATTTAAGGAAAGATTATATTTGGCTCAAGAATACTTTCGAGCTGGATCTTACACGATTTTCCAGCTGTGTTTGAAGCCCAATTTACTCAGAAGCCCATGCTAACTCGTGGCTATATAAGGAAGACTCAAGACCTTGTTTTACCAACCGGACGAGCATCAAAAGATGTAATCATTAGGGTTGAGTCTGTAGCCACTCTCTAGGAGAGTTGGTATATGTGAACCACTCGGGTTGTGAGTTGTTTTGTGTTCTCACTCAGAAACCTGTAGGTAATGAGTTGAGTTGTGTACTCCTCGAAGCTGTGAAGCAAGAGTGAGTTGTGTTCTTGTTTGTTCTAAGTGTCTTAGAATTATTCAATCGCTGATTGTGATTGTAGAGGGATTGAGAAGGGTCTCATACCTAGGCGAGTCTTAGGTAGAAGTCTAGCAAGGGTAGTGATTAAGTGAGAAGATTGTAAACTGAGGTGTTTGTTGTGGGTCTTCGAATTGATACTATTTTAGTGGACTTATCTCTGGCTTGGTAGCCCCCATAGTAGGAAGGTTGTTCCGAATTGGGTTAACAACATTTTGTGTTATTTACTTTCTTGTCCCTTATTTTTACCTTGTTCATTGTGTTTTACGTTGGTACGATGTTGAAACATCATATACCACATCTGTTACCAGCGCGCCAGAATTTCACAAAGAAGAGAAGGAGAAGCTGGAAGATTAAGGAGCTAACGAGTTGATGGAGTAAAGATTCCAACTAGCTTAAGGTATGAGAGTAGTATTGTAATTTAGAGTGAATAATAAAAAGAGGAGAAAATCTTATTCTCTTCATCCCAACATTTCTACAGTTTTTCTTTGGGTTTGGGGATTTTCTTTATGAAAATGAAACCTTTTTGATTCATTGATGTTTGTTAAACTTATATTTATTTGAAAGTACGAATTTTGGTGAGAAAAGTTGGGAATTTGTTAGTGTTTGTGAATATTTATGTTTATTTGTATTCTTATGGAATAAATGAAAAATCATGGTGATTGTATGTGTTTTGATGTTCGAATAATGATAATTTGGTGTTGATTGTTGTTAGCATGATGTGTATTAGTGTTTAATAATCATGGGTGTTGATTAGTGAAGCTTTTGGGTTTAATGGGGTTTAAATTGGGGTTTTGGAAGGATTAAAACTAGAGTTTCATATATGAAAAATGTTGAAAATCTTGTTTCCTGTCAGATCAATCGATTGGCCATATACTTCGGATATGGAGAATTGATTCTCCTACCTTGTTTTGCTGAAAAACTGAATTTTGTCTTGCATCAATCGATTGATGACTGCATAAATTGAAAAATTTGTAGAATCAATTGGTATTGTTTCTAAGTGAGAAAATTCATGTTTTTGAAGTCCAATTAATTCCTAATACACAGGCTACCTCTTCCTAATCAATTGGTGAGTTTTGGGAAGTTTGATTCACTATTTTCATGATAAAACTTAGTGATTAATTAAGGGAAGTTGTTTTTGAAATGAAAACAAAGTTAGTAACCAATAATTAAAGTATTTTGGGAGTGACTCAAATGAAGATGTATGTTTATAACATGATTTAATTATGATTCAATAATTATATGATGATGTATGTGATTGAATTATGAGCGTATAACTCACTCTTTGATATGAAATGATAATTGCATGTGATGATAACTTTGATAGTTATAGCTTAAGCTTATGATGTGGATATTTGTCATAAAGCTTATCATGATGAAGATTGATTAAGTTATCCATATTATGATGATGTATGAGTATTGATATCATATGTTTGATATGTGGACATTCATGCACACATGAAAAGTCTATGATGTCGAATTTGAATTTTATTTAAACTTACTCCCTCCATTACAATATATAAGCAAAAATACACTTTCTAGGTTCATTGTATAACCAGATACATTAAGTATACAATGAACCTAGAAAGTGGATTTTTGCTTATATATTGTAACAGATGGAGTATGTTGTAGAATGAATTATATTATCTAGAGCCTATGATAAAAGAAATGGTACCACATGCATTAGTGTGTCTAGAATGACATGACATTGATTATGTGGCATTAGAAGTAAACTATGAACTAAATGTTCTTAAGTTCTTTGATGTGTACTAAGTGGTAATTGGCATCATTTGAAATGTGATTGTTTTGTGAGTAATAATATGTGATATTCCCTCCAGTCCTTTTTATAAGAAACAATTTGAAAAATAAAATTGGTCATTTTTATAAGAAACACCTATTAAATTTATTCTTTATTAAATAAGCAATTCCACTTTTACCCTTAATGAAAAATGAAATGTAATTTATTCCAATGTTAATGCATTAATTACATAAACATACACCAATGTTAGTTTTGGTATAACATATAAATTTTTAGAATTTTATTAATAAAAAGAATAAGCTTCCTTGGTATGTTTGTTTTTTCAAATTATTCCTTATAAAAAGGACCAGAGGGAGTATCTAATTGTTGTTGTGCACTACTAGATGACGATTTTGTTATTTGTTCCTAAATTGTTCCTTATAGAGTAAATGTTTTTACTTAAATCAATGACGATTTTGGGATTTACTTTCTGAAATATGGTGGGCATTTAATATGTAGAAAGTGGACATTAAATCAATAAAGATTTTGGGATCTAAATTTTACTTGTTTGTTGTTGTTACGAAATTCATTGGCCATTATTTTGTTTGGGTTATCATGTTACAAAAAAAAAAAAAAATTAGTGATGTTTGGTAGTAATTAATTTTTGTTGGTCGCTAGGGAATATGTGGGAATATAAAATAGATTTTCTTTTTTAATTGAATTTTTTCACACACGAGTCAAAATTCAAACCCACAACTATTTTATTTAAGAGGTTCAAATCGCTTACCACTTGAAATAATTCATCGTGTGGCGGTATATTTTTGCCTTATTTGTGATACAATTTTCTGTTACAATTAAATGTTAAATTTTGCAACGGATGGAGTGGCTGATAAAAATAATTACGTAAATCTATTATTTTAATTTTTCTCTTTTTGATTTATACACTTTTTAATTTGTATGAAATAATAAACAGCATTAATAGTAATTTTTGTATTGATAAATAATTTGTGGTATGGGTCTTGCTAATGAGTGTCTCTCGGGTACTCCTTAAGCATTCTATTTAAATAAATAATTTATTCAAAAAGTAAATTATTTCAATTCCCAATGTGTTCACTTCACACATTTCTATAAAAATTTCACAAAAACTTGTTATTTTTAAGTGCTTAAAGAGTTAACGGGGTACTCGTTAGCATTTTTATTTCATTAAAATGTGAAAATATCAGGAAGATATTAATTATGTTGTGCTTTTTTGGAGGAATGAATCTCCTTTTGTGGAGATTTCGTTCGACTCTCTCTCCAGCTTTATAAAATTAATAAATTTTCATTTTAGTCTCTAACTTATTTATTTATTTTTATATTTCTTGCAAAAATTTGTAAGTATTTTTCTCTCTTTGAAAAAAAGCAAATTTTGATTTTAATTTCTATAAAAGAAATTGTTTTCATCACCTCTAAACTATAAATTACAATTTTATATTAGTTGCAAGGCCACTGACATAACATGACATGATACATATGTCGTGAGCATGTCATATTATGGTAGGGATAAAATGAATACCTCAAAATTTTAGAAGAATGTAAACACAATTTAATAGTTGTGGCTATTATTCACTTGTAAACTGTAAGACCCAAGATTTTACTGTACAGTTTTCCTAAGGAACTCTAGTGTCGGCTACGAGTTTTAGGGTTTTTGGTGAGGCGGTTTTGTGAATATCGTCACATTAATGAGATTTTTGCTGAAATGGAGCCTGTTTTGTGCTCGTGCGCTGGAAAGGCACAGACTTTTGGGTTGTAGTCTTCTTTTGAGTATAAGAAGGTTGATGTGGATTTAGAATAACGAGTTTTGGATTATTCTTGTTTTTGGAAAAACGAGTAGGATTTTACCCGCGGGTGGAAAATCTTACTGCGTCTGTTTTGAGTGAGGTTTCGGATGGGAGTTTTATATATCTGCGTGAGTTAGGATATATTCTGAGATTAATTTTCTAAGGTATGGAAGAAAATTACAGTCGCGGAAAAAGATTCGGCGATAAGTTTTGGAAATGTTAAACGTTAGACGTTCTTTCCGTAGGTTTTATGTTTTTGTGGTTTACGTTAGTCGCGTCGCGCGAGAGCTGAGTACGAGACTTGTTTGGGAAGATTTGATTTAATCTTGTGATTATCCTTAAAGCATTTGATCCGATGGCTAGGGTTTTAAGTTGGACTTTATTTTTGATCCAAGGGTGGTGAGTTAGCAAGAGCTTTATATAGTAAGGAGGTTTATCTCATTTGTGGACTTAGAAAGAATTTCACTCCTCTTGCTCTCTCTTGACCGTGTTTCTTCTTCTTCATTGCTCACCTTCACAAATTTTCATTTCCTCACCATTTCACTCCATTTCAAGCTTGGAAGCTTAGTGGGAAGTTGTAGAGAATCACTTTCTAAAGGTAACCCTCTCTTCTCATCTCCTAGGTTGGTAGATTTTTAGAGTTGTGAGGTTTTTGGGTTTATGTTCTTAAGAGGGTTTGGTGAGAAATGTTGTTCTTGCTTGTTTGTGTTTCATGAATGATGTTCATGAGGTTTAGGGAAGCATGTGTAGGCTTTGTTATGTTTGTTTTCCATGAGTTGGTGAAAAAAACCTCATGAGAAAAGTTAGGGTTTTGGTTGGTTATGTATTGATCAATAACATGAGGTTAAGTTGTAAGGTTTTGAAAAGAAAAGTTGTCTTTGAACCTTTGGGCAAAAGGGAAATGCGTTGTATGGTTTTGTTTTAGAAAATCCGATGAAAAATATTTTGGAGTTTATGAAAATATTTACTAAGTGTTTTGTGTGGTATTTTGGGGTCCAAGTGGTTTAAAACTCTTGTGACATGTGGTGTTGTTTTTCGCCTATAAAACATGTTTGAAAATGATTTCAAGACGGTTAAGGCCCGTAATAAAACTTGTGCTTGGATTTGGTTTTGATTTTGGAAATGAAAATCAAATAACTTGCACTCGAAGCAACCAACAAGCTTTCGGAAACGAATTGCTTGCTTATGAGAATGGTTTGCTTTTGTGCCTTGACAAAGTGTTGGGAACTAATAGAATCAAACTAGGCTTGGGTGGAAAAAGGTGGTGTGAGTTGCTGTCTTTTGCTGTCATGACAGGTGCAACTCGCTGAGCGAGTGATTACTCGCCAGGGCGAGTGTCACAGGTCATGACAACACGCCAGGGCGAGCTCCAGAGCGAGTAAGACCAGTCCTCACTGCCTTCACTCGCCACCAACTCGCCAGGGCGAGCTCTGAGAGTTGAGATTTTGGATTCTGATTTCTAAACTTGGTTTTTAACTTTCTAATCCCTTTTTATTAATTTATGGAAGCGGTTGGGATTGGAAACGAGTTTTTCGGGTACTCGGAAAGTACGTAGCTTATAACGCAAGAAAACAGCCATTTTGCATTTCAAATTATTTAAGACTTTTGACTATTGTTTTGGGTTCTAAAAATAGTACAGATAACTCATGGTGGTTGATCAATACGATAGATTTTGGTATGGTATCCGAAAGAGTGAATTTTCCTTAGGAACCTTTAAGTTTTTGGGGTTCTTGGTGTAGTTTCAATACTATTGGTTAGGGAACAATGTATTGATTGTCCGTTGCTTGTTTTAGGGAGCACGTAGTGTTGTGTGAACGTTGCTTGCTGTGAGTGCTTGCCGAGGTAAGGGCTCCACTTTATTTCTGTCTTTTCACTGAGTTATAACATGTTTGTTGGTTATTTTCGGTGATGCGTGTTTGTGTGTTTGGCATGTATGTGTTATGTATTCTCGTGATGAGAAAGTGGTTACAATACGTGCGTTGTTTTACATATGATTAGGGATGTATGTATGAACACGTGGGTGAATACATATGATTGGAAATGTATGTATGTTTGTTGTGGTTTGTTACATATGATTGAATATGTATGTAGGTTGTTACAGATGGTTTACATATGCTAGGGAGGTATGTATTCATTGCATTAGTATACATGGGGAATCGTATGCTCATGCATTGTTAGTGCGTAGTTGCGGGAGTGGACTACGAGGTGTGGTTGCAGGAGTGGACCCACCTGATTCTTATAGGGTTTTATTGAGTTCAACACATGGTTGCGGGAGTGGACCATGGGGTGTGATTGCGGGAGTGGATCCACCTAAATCTCTTGTGATTTAGTTGAGTTTGATACATGGTTGCGGGAGTGGACCATGAGGTGTGATTGCGGGAGTGGATCCACCTTAACCTTGTGTTTTTGTTGAGTTTGATACATGGTTGCGGGAGTGGACCATGGGGTGTGATTGCGGGAGTGGATCCACCTTAACCTTGTGATTTCGTTGGTATTTTAGTAGGGGATGGAACTACGATTCCGGAATTAAACTCATGCATTGTGGTAGCTAGGGTTAGTACCACGCATTGTAGAGGTTGCATTATAGGCTATGTGTGCATTGCTTATATGAACCCGTTGGTGGGAATTGCTTGGTGGTTAAGAGCTTTCTCTTGTGTTTTGTGGAATCATTGTTATGTGTACAATCTTTCGCACCGGTTATATATATATATATACTTTTATTTTGTGGTGACCCTTTCTTTCATTTGCGGGCTCATCCCAACCCAGATGATGGGTTAGGTCGTGGTGACGACGGTGGCAGTTCTAGGCTATAGTGAGCACGTGGTGAAGCTTAGTATAGATAGACTATGCGCCGGTGTGTTTTGTGCACCGTGCTTTTTGGTTAGCATAGGGTTGTCTAACTTGTTTTGTTGTAAGTATTTGAATACTTAGACTTGGATTGTAATTATTCAGGAATACACTTTGCTTGTCGAAGCACCTTATGGTAATGAGTTCTTTTGTATATTTGAATGCCGGCTCATTTAAAACCTTTATGCGTAACTCTGATTGTGTACAAAAAAAAAAAAAAATATATATTGCCCTTTTTGGCCTTGGAAAAAACGGGTTGTTACAATTGGTATCAGAGCACGGCTTTAAATCTTCAAAGGGAAAGTGTATACTTGAGTCGTTAGTCCAGAGTCGGTTAGAACATAACTAGAGTCGTGTTAGTTCTAGTGTATGTTTGGTGTCGGGTCTTGTGTTAGTAATCCGTTGAGTGAGTTTTCTGTTGAGATTCAGAATTGTTTGATTAAGGATCTAATCAAAAGGATTGGTATGTACAGGGAATCATGCCGCCAAGAAGGGCGAATCCAGTTCCTGTAGTACCAGAGGTTGATGTGAATCAGATGGCTTATGCCATGCATACCATGGCAGCTGCTGTGACTGCGCAAACTCATGCTAAGGCGCAGAGGGATGCAGAGAAGCGTGAGAGGGAGATTATAGCTGCTGCATCTCGGGTTCTTACGAGTTTCAATCAGCAGACTCCTCCAAAGTTTAATGGGGAGGGAGGTTCGGAAACTGCTGACTTGTGGCTCCAAGCTGTGGAGAGAATATTCGGGGCAATTCATTGTCCAGAAGGAGAGAAGGTGGTGTTAGCTACCTATCAGTTGCAGGGTAGTTCTGAATATTGGTGGGGGAACACCAGGCTCATTATGGGAAATGCTGATGAGGAGGTAAATTGGGAGAACTTCAAGAGGAGGTTCTTAGCTAAGTACTTTCCCGAGACTGCGAGGGAGAGGTACGGAGAGGAATTCCTGCAGCTGCGGCAGGGGGGCATGAAAGTGGAAGCCTATGCCAAAAAGTTTGAATCACTGTCCCGTTACTTCCGCTTCTTTAGGGATGGGATAGATGAGACCTATATGTGTCGTCGCTTCCAGGATGGTTTGAGGTATGAACTGCAAGATGCAGTGGTGCCGTTGGGTATTCGTCAGTTTCAAGTCTTGGTAGTGAAATGCCAAGAGGATATGAGGAAGAAGCGGGAGAACCGCCAGGGTGATTTTAGTGTTGGAGGACCTAGTAATTCAAGTGGTCAGAATCCGAGTTCGGGTCAAAATAAGAGGAAGCAAGGGGATATGTCTGGTAACCGTTCCCAAAATAATAGAGGACCAGGTCACTCTGAGAATCAAGAGACTCAGGGGAGTCGGGGTGGAGAGAAGCAAGGTTGCTTCAGATGTGGGCAAGCGGGGCATTATACAAACGAATGTCCGAGTCCGGGGAATATTTGTTTCAACTGTCGGAAACCGGGTCATTTTGCTAGGGATTGCAAAGCCCCAAAGGCCGGGACGTCGGCAGATGTGGCACAAGGAGTTCGACCCGCTGCTAGAGGAGGTGCTTACTGTATGGGCACTGGAGTGAACGGTCAGACCGGTAATGCCATGCATGAGGATTACTAGTTGCAGGTAACACTTTACTGCATTGATTATTGTTTGAGGGCAACCCACTCTTGTATGTTTGGATGTATGCTGTTTGTTTGGGTTTTGTTTATAAGTCGTGTTGTTTGGAATTGACTGGTTTTGCTAACCTTAGTGGTGCACAGAGAGTGCTGTGTTTCTTTTTGGAGGGTAGCTAGTCACTGCTTCGCGTGAACCTAGTGGTTTAGGCTACGTCGCGGAGGCAAAAGAAGGGATTTTGGAAAATTTTTGTGTGAACCTTTGGACTTTTGAGGAACTAGAGGTTGAGAACCACTGTTGTGAGGTTAATTTTGAGGGGTGAACTCGTTGAGAGTTGCGGTTGGTGCACGGTTGTGCCAGTGTGTTGGTGAGAGTATTTGTATGACTTCACCCGGTGTTAGCATCTGTGTGGCTGCACCTAATCCGAAGGGATTTTGTTGTGTTGGTGATGGTAATAATTAGTTGAGTTGTTACTCTTACCTTTAGTTTCGAGGACGAAACTTCTTTTTGGAGGGTAGTAATGTAAGACCCAAGATTTTACTGTACAGTTTTCCTAAGGAACTCTAGTGTCGGCTACGAGTTTTAGGGTTTTTGGTGAGGCGGTTTTGTGAATATCGTCACATTAATGAGATTTTTGCTGAAATGGAGCCTGTTTTGTGCTCGTGCGCTGGAAAGGCACAGACTTTTGGGTTGTAGTCTTCTTTTGAGTATAAGAAGGTTGATGTGGATTTAGAATAACGAGTTTTGGATTATTCTTGTTTTTGGAAAAACGAGTAGGATTTTACCCGCGGGTGGAAAATCTTACTGCGTCTGTTTTGAGTGAGGTTTCGGATGGGAGTTTTATATATCTGCGTGAGTTAGGATATATTCTGAGATTAATTTTCTAAGGTATGGAAGAAAATTACAGTCGCGGAAAAAGATTCGGCGATAAGTTTTGGAAATGTTAAACGTTAGACGTTCTTTCCGTAGGTTTTATGTTTTTGTGGTTTACGTTAGTCGCGTCGCGCGAGAGCTGAGTACGAGACTTGTTTGGAAAGATTTGATTTAATCTTGTGATTATCCTTAAAGCATTTGATCCGATGGCTAGGGTTTTAAGTTGGACTTTATTTTTGATCCAAGGGTGGTGAGTTAGCAAGAGCTTTATATAGTAAGGAGGTTTATCTCATTTGTGGACTTAGAAAGAATTTCACTCCTCTTGCTCTCTCTTGACCGTGTTTCTTCTTCTTCATTGCTCACCTTCACAAATTTTCATTTCCTCACCATTTCACTCCATTTCAAGCTTGGAAGCTTAGTGGGAAGTTGTAGAGAATCACTTTCTAAAGGTAACCCTCTCTTCTCATCTCCTAGGTTGGTAGATTTTTAGAGTTGTGAGGTTTTTGGGTTTATGTTCTTAAGAGGGTTTGGTGAGAAATGTTGTTCTTGCTTGTTTGTGTTTCATGAATGATGTTCATGAGGTTTAGGGAAGCATGTGTAGGCTTTGTTATGTTTGTTTTCCATGAGTTGGTGAAAAAAACCTCATGAGAAAAGTTAGGGTTTTGGTTGGTTATGTATTGATCAATAACATGAGGTTAAGTTGTAAGGTTTTGAAAAGAAAAGTTGTCTTTGAACCTTTGGGCAAAAGGGAAATGCGTTGTATGGTTTTGTTTTAAAAAATCCGATGAAAAATATTTTGGAGTTTATGAAAATATTTACTAAGTGTTTTGTGTGGTATTTTGGGGTCCAAGTGGTTTAAAACTCTTGTGACATGTGGTGTTGTTTTTCGCCTATAAAACATGTTTGAAAATGATTTCAAGACGGTTAAGGCCCGTAATAAAACTTGTGCTTGGATTTGGTTTTGATTTTGGAAATGAAAATCAAATAACTTGCACTCGAAGCAACCAACAAGCTTTCGGAAACGAATTGCTTGCTTATGAGAATGGTTTGCTTTTGTGCCTTGACAAAGTGTTGGGAACTAATAGAATCAAACTAGGCTTGGGTGGAAAAAGGTGGTGTGAGTTGCTGTCTTTTGCTGTCATGACAGGTGCAACTCGCTGAGCGAGTGATTACTCGTCAGGGCGAGTGTCACAGGTCATGACAACACGCCAGGGCGAGCTCCAGAGCGAGTAAGACCAGTCCTCACTGCCTTCACTCGCCACCAACTCGCCAGGGCGAGCTCTGAGAGTTGAGATTTTGGATTCTGATTTCTAAACTTGGTTTTTAACTTTCTAATCCCTTTTTATTAATTTATGGAAGCGGTTGGGATTGGAAACGAGTTTTTCGGGTACTCGGAAAGTACGTAGCTTATAACGCAAGAAAACAGCCATTTTGCATTTCAAATTATTTAAGACTTTTGACTATTGTTTTGGGTTCTAAAAATAGTACAGATAACTCATGGTGGTTGATCAATACGATAGATTTTGGTATGGTATCCGAAAGAGTGAATTTTCCTTAGGAACCTTTAAGTTTTTGGGGTTCTTGGTGTAGTTTCAATACTATTGGTTAGGGAACAATGTATTGATTGTCCGTTGCTTGTTTTAGGGAGCACGTAGTGTTGTGTGAACGTTGCTTGCTGTGAGTGCTTGCCGAGGTAAGGGCTCCACTTTATTTCTGTCTTTTCACTGAGTTATAACATGTTTGTTGGTTATTTTCGGTGATGCGTGTTTGTGTGTTTGGCATGTATGTGTTATGTATTCTCGTGATGAGAAAGTGGTTACAATACGTGCGTTGTTTTACATATGATTAGGGATGTATGTATGAACACGTGGGTGAATACATATGATTGGAAATGTATGTATGTTTGTTGTGGTTTGTTACATATGATTGAATATGTATGTAGGTTGTTACAGATGGTTTACATATGCTAGGGAGGTATGTATTCATTGCATTAGTATACATGGGGAATCGTATGCTCATGCATTGTTAGTGCGTAGTTGCGGGAGTGGACTACGAGGTGTGGTTGCAGGAGTGGACCCACCTGATTCTTATAGGGTTTTATTGAGTTCAACACATGGTTGCGGGAGTGGACCATGGGGTGTGATTGCGGGAGTGGATCCACCTAAATCTCTTGTGATTTAGTTGAGTTTGATACATGGTTGCGGGAGTGGACCATGAGGTGTGATTGCGGGAGTGGATCCACCTTAACCTTGTGTTTTTGTTGAGTTTGATACATGGTTGCGGGAGTGGACCATGGGGTGTGATTGCGGGAGTGGATCCACCTTAACCTTGTGATTTCGTTGGTATTTTAGTAGGGGATGGAACTACGATTCCGGAATTAAACTCATGCATTGTGGTAGCTAGGGTTAGTACCACGCATTGTAGAGGTTGCATTATAGGCTATGTGTGCATTGCTTATATGAACCCGTTGGTGGGAATTGCTTGGTGGTTAAGAGCTTTCTCTTGTGTTTTGTGGAATCATTGTTATGTGTACAATCTTTCGCACCGGTTATATATATATATATACTTTTATTTTGTGGTGACCCTTTCTTTCATTTGCGGGCTCATCCCAACCCAGATGATGGGTTAGGTCGTGGTGACGACGGTGGCAGTTCTAGGCTATAGTGAGCACGTGGTGAAGCTTAGTATAGATAGACTATGCGCCGGTGTGTTTTGTGCACCGTGCTTTTTGGTTAGCATAGGGTTGTCTAACTTGTTTTGTTGTAAGTATTTGAATACTTAGACTTGGATTGTAATTATTCAGGAATACACTTTGCTTGTCGAAGCACCTTATGGTAATGAGTTCTTTTGTATATTTGAATGCCGGCTCATTTAAAACCTTTATGCGTAACTCTGATTGTGTACAAAAAAAAAAAAAAAAAAATATATTGCCCTTTTTGGCCTTGGAAAAAACGGGTTGTTACATAAACATGTTACCCTTTGATATAAAAATGGGTATTTTCACATCAATATTTACTGTTGTTTGATGACAACAATTTGTTTTCTCTTTAGTCTTTTCGTAATTATTTTGTCTATCATACATCAAAAAGTGCATAGAGAATAAAATATTTTTTACAAAATTTACATCTACTTTATCCAAGAACCATTTTAATTCTTCAAAATGAATACTAACATTATATTTTCAGAAGACTTGTTATCCTTTTATAAAAGGACTTGTTAACTTTTAACTACATCAATGGTGTCATGGATTTCAAAAATTGTTTAAATTACGTAGCCATAATCTTTCAAACTTATTTACAATAATCTCACGCATCTAATAATCACTTTACAATAATCTCATGCATCTAAATTGTCACTTTAGGTAAGAAAATTTACAAATCTACACTGGTTCAATCTAAAACTAGTCCTTGATAAAAAAAAAATATGGTTAAACCGGTTGCATACTTAGAAGCTACAACTTGGGTAAAAAATAAAGGTTAATTTGATCCAAAACCAAACCTTGATCAACAACAAGACCCAAACTACCACCTAGTCACACAAAGTATGAAACATTTTTTTGAAAAAGCAAAATGAATTTAATTAAAAAGACATAAGACATGTCCAAGCAATACATAGCATGTTCTTATAAATAAATACCCCTAAAATATAAACAAGAGGCATTTTACTTAACATCTAAGCTTAGATGAAACAACAACTTCCCCTTAATACTAATAGAACTCTGAAAGTGAACAAAGAAGAGCCAATACAATAAAGCAATGACTAAAGAACTAGTTTTTTAAACCGTGCGTACGCACGTTTCATTTTTTTTTAATTATTTTTTTTTGTTAATTTAATTACTTTAAACATAATATTATATGAAATATATATTTTTAAAAACAAATAAAATAATGACATAATATCTCAATTAAAGAATTATGGCAATTATAACAAAATCAATGAACTAACACACACAAATAAAAAAAATGTAAATAATAAATTAAATACACATTCCATAACTAATAACTATAAAGCAGTAACATTTTTATTTAAATTTTTTGAAAAACTTCAGGATACACAACATTAAGAGTAGAGGTTTGAGGCTTATCTACATTGTGTGTAATAAGAATTTTTAATCCAGATCTTGTCGTAACTCTTGACATAGCAACATACAATTGATCATGCGTAAAAACAGTCCTAGGAAGATACAATCCAACATGACTCAATGTCTGTCCTTGGCTTTTATTAATGCTCATTGCAAAACAAACACACAGCGGGAATTGAAGTCGTTGAAAACTAATAGTTACATTAGCATCTGAAGGCAACAATTTCATACAGGGAATATAGACAACATCACCAATGTTATTACCAGTTACAATCCTAGCTCCAATGACATTAACACCGAGATATGTAACTGTAAGTCGAGTTCCATTACACAAACCAGATGAAACATCAATATTCCTGAGTAACATTATAGGAACCCCAACTTTTATAATAAGTCTATGGTTAGGCATCCCCGAACATTTGATATCATTTAAAAATTCAGTTGTGATCCAACGATGATCAATAGTTGAATTTCCATCAATTTTCAAAACAGTATCACAACTAAGATATTCTTTAAAATCACCGGGAATCAAGGATAACACATAATCATTGATTTCTTCAACAACTTCCAAAGTTGGTGCAAGTATAGCTCTATCTTCAAAAAAATTGTCAACAAACATATTTTTTAAAAGATCAGGATATATGGAATTTATAATATCACCAACTGAATTAGTTAACCCCTAAACCAAAAGATCGGATGGAATTTCAACAATTCCTTCACCATCTTCAATTTCTCCAATTTTCCCATCACCTATGTCAAGAATCCACTTTGCAAAAAGATCTAAATTATGATTTTCTTCAAGATTAGATGAAAATTGAAGTCTCATGTTTTTGGTAAGACGCAAAACACGACAACTATTCCAAAGATGAGATGAGTTAATGGTTGCATTCACAATATCAGCTCGAGTACCTCTTGGAACAACTGGCAATATTTGTCTAAAATCTCCACCAAATACAATGGTTTTGCCACCGAACAATAAATTGCGATTTTTTGGATTAACATCAGTCATAATATCTTGAAGAGTTCTTTCAAAATCTTCAATTGCAAATCTATGTATCATAGGTGCTTCATCCCAAATGATTAAACTCGCCATCATTAACAATTGTGCTTTATTACTTTTCTTTTCTATCTTACATCACGATTCTTTTGACAAAACCAATGGTAAACTGAACTGCGAGTGAGCAGTCCGTCCACCAGGAAGAAGAATAGATGCAATACCACTGGATGCAACATTCAAAACAATTTTCCCTTCTGATCTAAGCTTATATGATATTGTTTTCCATAAACATGTCTTTCCAGTTCCACCATAACCATCAACAAAAAACATGGATCCAACTCCATTATCAACTACAGCGATAATTTCTTTATATGCACCAAGTTGTTCAGGGTTTAAATTAGAAACATATTCTTCAAACAACTTTTTCATCACACCTGAATCATACTTCAATTCATTCTCTATTAACACATTATTGAATCGTCCATTATTGGAAATACAAAGCTTAGGCATGCATTTATAATCATCAAGACACCTACCATTGTCTCGAAGAAAATTATCAACATCAAGAAGACATAATTGTTGTAGATCTTGTACTGAAATAATCAGATCTACAAAAAAAAAAAAAAAACATATTAATATTTTTCAATGAAAATTTTTGTAGTCTAACCTGGATATACTAAAATAATTAAAATAATTAATTAAACTAACCTGGATTATTTAAAAGTCTTCTCTTATGATAAACAATATCATCAGCCAAAATTTCCCAAACATTTTTCCAAACATTAAGTGGGTCACTCATTGAGTTTGACATTAAAAGCTTAGCAAACATTTTTCGAAGATATATTCCAGACCCAAGAACAGCAACCTCCTTAATAGCATCAATGAATTCCCGATCATCCTCAAGAAGATGTAAAGCAGCGCAAGCCTCTCTAAAAGAATCATATACCTGGCCATTTACAGTTCTTAAATCTTCATAACTTGTACATCCAACCTGAACATTCAATAGCAACCTCAAATAGTATATCTCACGGCTACTATGTGGTATAAAAGAAAGTCTTCCAATAGAACCTCTTCTCTTCTGTGGCTTCCAAAACCGATTATCACTATCATACGTAAAAGCTAATGGAAATTGACCATATGTCAAATGTCGACCCTGTGAATAACGCTTATTAGCTTCCATCCAAGTTAAAAACATTGTATCCTTGTGTCGGTTACGCAAAAGAACAGAATTCAAATTGGAAGAATCTTTAAAAACAATTGATTGCTTCCCCTCTTCACGAAATGTTAATCTAACAACAGCAGGACGACGATTGTGAATCTTGAAGGCAAATATTCTCCATATAGACTCACAAGGACACAGAAAGCGACAATCATAATACTGCTTAATTTCATCAAGACATTCATCATCAGTGGCTTGTAGTGTAGCTGTCACACGATTAACCCCTTTATTGATATATTTAAACAAATACTTGATACAATTAGATTTATTACAAAACTCAATATTAACATGGGGTTGATACTTCATGAGTAACTGAGGATTATAGGGCACAACGCTTCGAGTATCCAAGACAACATCCTTTTTTGTAACTGTATGCCCAAAATCTCTGCGCCTATAGACTGGATATCCATTTGCATCAAACGTAGTTCTAGACACAAATATTTTTGGATAAAATTTTGAACAATTATTGTTTTTCATGCAAGGCGACCCAGTATTGGACAAACCACAAGGTCCATGAATCATATAATTGGAAACAGCAGAATAAAGCTTGGGAAATAAATTCTTATCAGGTAACTCAGCACAAATTACAGAATCAATTGAATCTGATGAGTGAAGTTTATCACGAGAATCTAACCAAAGAAGAATGTGAGCATGTGGCAATCCTCTCTTTTGAAACTCTATTGTGTACATACCTATTAAAAACCAACAATACAAAGATAAACATTTTTTTAATACTAAATTATCTAATAACATGTATAAAAATTAAAAATAAAATATTTAAAACTTACTTGCCACAACCCTACCAAAAAATTGACCCTTACGAAAATCAGCCATCATCTGATTGAGCTTTAACTGAAATACACGACAACTAATGTCTGGTCTATACACTGAATAATTTCTAGATTTTTCCATGTGACGTTGTATCTCAGGCCATTTGGGATTGCAAGTAAATGTCAAAAATAAATCTGGATATCCACATCTTTTGCATATAGCCATTGCATCCTGACAGTTGTTAAACATATAACGTCTTCCACCTGTAAAAGAGGATGGTAATACAATCCGAGAGCCAATTGAAGATGCAACAATATCTCCTCGACCAACTGCCTTCTCAATTCCAGCTAAAAAATCAGAACGAATTTGAGACTGATTTTCTCTTATAAATGATAGTCTCTGAGATTCTATCATTGAATACAAATCCACAACAAATTGTTGAAATAGTCTTCTACTTTTAAGAATGACAGAATCCTCAACAGTTCTTTCCATCAATCGAAATGCTATAAAAGCACGAAGAGAAACACGAATCAATTTATCCACTGTATCAGTAGTTTGTCAGTGAATTAAGAGGTATGTTTTCCTGGTATTGATCTTCACCAAAAGGAAACAATAACGGATATTGCAATGACATATATTTTGCATGTGTTTCATGCAATCTCTTTAAAAACCCATCTGTTTTACGCACAACAATATATCTACCATCTTTTCCATCACCTATATCACCAACAACTAAAGCAGCAACTTCATCAATTTCAGGCATATTATACGTTCGAGGATCATAATCTCGATGTCGAAACAATCTCAAAGAAACATTTACACTTTCATTGGACTGAATATAATCCCGAACCATTCTGAAACTTTTAACCAATGCATTATTATCATCCATTACTTTCAAAATGTCTTCCGCTAAAGACATATCAATTGGATTTTTGGAATCAAATGAACTGCAAAATACAAATATACCAATTGTCAAACAAATAAAATTATAATAAATACATACCAAATAAATACATCAACAAATAACTACATATCAATACATATATATATATATATATATATATCCATATATAACATTATAGATAAAACATATCCAAAGTGTGACATTCTATTTGATATCTCATTTTGTGTATCATAAATATACAACTGAGCAAACTTTGGAACTTCGCCTGATTTTAGTATCAAACTTCCTATCCGATGATAATTTTGACCAGATATGACAAAATTGGGTGGACCAGGTTTAGATTCATCTGGACAATCAATCTTGCCTCCAAGTGATGTAAAAGAAAACATATTATTATAAGACCTAATATTAAAGATGAAATTAGAACTTTTTGGATGGAGACCATTAAAAAGACTCCGCAATAAAGTCGGTGGTTCTTCCATGAAAGGTATAGTTATTTTTGCCTTTTTTGCAGCAGAGTGAAATTTTTAGAGAAGCTTTCCCACGCTGCTTTTCAGCCCGTTCTTCATACCAAATAAGAGCACCACAATCAACACAACATGTAGCCATATCACCAATATCCATATAATCTAATCAAAAATTACGAAGACATTTAATATATCAAATAATAGTGTAGTACATAAAATATAATAAATAAACAATATATATACCTTGAATTTCACTCGGTCGAAAAATACTAAAATTTGAATCTTCATATTGAATAGCATCTTCATCATTGAGTGAATTAGTATTAGAAGCTATAAAAGGAAATCAAAATTTAATTAGTTACATTATTTTTCGATATTTTAATAAAAAAATTTAAATTTTCACTTTAAAAAAATGAAATAAAAATTTCATCGATATGTAAATTACATGATGGAATATTTGTTGCATCCAATTTCCTTTTTTTTTAAATTCAAACATCCAGCTTTTGATCGATTCACTGCATTGATGATTATAAAAAATAAAATAAGAGATATAGAATACAAATAATCCTCATGTACATATTGCCACTAAAAAACTAAAATATTTTCAAGAATCTTACATCCACGTCGTATGCTAATTTTTTCACGAACAACTTTAGGCTTCAAACGTTTATTACGTAATATCTCTTTACGCAACAAACGTCTCTCTCTATATAAATTTTTAAGAAAACGCACCTCCTCCATATATATCAGGATGTTAATTAAACACAGTATACAATTTGACACCTAATTAAACATTCTGAAAAAACTATACAATAAAAAAAAATAAAATCCAGCCATTATTAGCGAGACATATGAAACTCAAGGTGCACTACACAGTTCAATTTTTAATAAAAGATTACATTAACAGATATACGACATATATCAAACGATTGAATGAGTAAATAAGGCAAACAGATGATGCATTTATACCATGGAAGTAACAGCAATTAACAACTAATGAGTAAATAAGGCAAACAGATGATGCATTTATACCATGGAAGTAACAGCAATTAACAACTAATTATAATACAATTTAATAATAATTAAGATTATTTTAATATTATTTATTTTCAAATCATCAAAAACGTGTCCCTCTTATAAAATACCAAAAAACGTGTCACATTAACAACTAAACAAATCCAAGACACCACACAATTTTCATTTCTAATAAATAATTAACTATTATTTTTAAACTATATCCTAGATCCTTCTCCTTGCATATAGTATTGTCTAGAGAATACTAGAGTCTATAATTTTAGGTGCTTGGCTGTAGACCAACTACATATTATTCAAAAAAAATAATGTCATAAAATAAATATGAGTATATTATTTAATTCCATACTTATACATAAAACGTATTTAAATTTTAAATATAATAGATATCTCGTTTAAATTTTATGTATACAAAAATTTAGATGTTAAATTTTTTTAACAAATATAACCCAATTGCATGATATCTCGTTTAAATTCCATGATTTTTGTCCGTCAATTAAGTAACCTATATATTGAATTCTAACTACATGTAATATAATGAATTAAATAAAATAAAAGAAAATTCCAAAACTTAATACTTAAGTAATAATAATATATCTACACCAAATCATATCTATAAATGTAACTTCACTAAGATATGCATATGTCTGCCACGCAAATACCACTTTTTCAATTAGACTGAATGAGAAAGTAGCGTACAGAACATGACTTTTCAATATACAAAGAGAAACATGGCTTTTCTAGTCCATAGACTCCAATAGTCATATTGCAGTAACCTAAAAAGCCTACTATGAGCAAAACAGGTGCACATGGTTCTGAATAAAAAAAAGTGACTACACTAATTGACGGGACAACAAAAATTAATCAAAGATTTGTTCATCACGTACATTGAATCAATATAATACCAAGCGATCTGACGTGGCATGTCTAATATCAATCTACAGTAGCGTTTTTGCGCTATCGCTATGTCAAGATTATGGATTATAGCTATCACTGCTAAACACAGCCAATGCATAGTATGCAACATAATCTAACTATCAATAAAAAATATTAATAAAAATAAAAACTTTAACATATATACCCAAACTACCACCTAGTCACACAAAGTATGAAACATAATCTAACTATCAATGAAAAAATATTAATAAAAATCAAAACTTTAACATATATACCTCATTGTGTGGGTAGTGTAGAAAACTTATGTTGTTTTTACTTGAAGGATATTGTAATGCATGTAAGTTATACATCAGTGAACTTGAATCAATGGTAAATCATTGTTCAAAACTTTTGTAACATGTATGTGTTGGATCCATTAGTTCTTAAATGTTAGCCTTATTTTAGCCAATAGGAGAAAGTTTATAAAAAAATAATAAAACAATCTCAAGAGTCAAGACATTAATGAAAATAAAAGCAAAAACATGAAAAAGTGGGTATATACAGGCCCCTGTCCGCATCAAAAGTTGAGAGAAAATTAAATTTTTGGGCCAAGATGCTGTAACATCCCCAAATTAATTAATAAGAGAATATTAATTAATATTATACGACTGGAGTTTAATTGGAAAAAAAAAAAAAAACTAAGTTAATAATACGGAGAAGTAGTAATGCAACACTAATACCTTAAGTGACAATTGGTGAAGGTTGGAGAAGGACACAATAGTAAATAAGCATTATTATGTCTTTAAAAACCAAACCAAGACTCTTGTTTCTCATTTTTCCCCAATTCAGCAACAGAACCTCACCCCCTCTCTTTTCCTCTCACGCCAAACTCTTAGACCAACACCCATGAAGGATTTTTGATTCTTAAGGAAAGGAACATGCAACACCAATTCTAGAATCCTCATGAGAAATAGAATCAAGGTAAGCATCTCAACAAACCCTCCTTCCTCTTCAATTTGTTCTCACGCCCAAAAACCCCTCTCTAACCCTCTTGTTGCAAACTTCTTTTCATGGACTACATGCATAGGAATTGTGGTACTATGGTGATGGGTTGTTGTTCTGAAAACAGAGGTTAAGGTAAGAAAGCACAATTTCCATAAGTTCATGAATTTTTCTTTTAACTCAATCTTAGCACAATGCTAATCCCATTCGAAATTCCTTCTTATATGTGTTGGTACCACTGAAATACGACTCTGAGACGACTGGGAACGTTCTTGATGCTGTAGAAAAGTGGGAGTTCGAGCCAAACAACAAAAATTGAATTAGGTTCTCAAACCCGTATTCTAGGACAGGGTCTCACTAAAACGGTAATTACTCTCTCCTCGTAACTCCGTTTGAAACGATTCCTTTTTCTATGGATAGCTGACAAAATTCCCTTCGTTTTGAGTACAAACTTCGTAGGTTTTGCCGTAAAATTGAAGTCTGTAGAGCATTTTGAAGTTGGAGATCTGATGCTGAGTTGTGCTGAAATTTCTGGTGTACTCGCTGTAGCGAGTAAGAACTCGCCCGGCGAGTTTCTCAGGGCTGAAATGCTCCATAAGTGTGGAAATTTGATGCTAGGGTGTTGGAGACACTATTGGGGACTCCTTGAAGCAACCGGGATTGATCTCAAAGTCGTAGGGAACACGCAGAGTCAGAATTAAGCTCCTTTTACAGGTGGGTTCTTTAGGCTAGTTTAGCTAGATTCCCCATTAATCTAAATTTGCATGATAACTTAGGAAAATTAGGAATTGTTGTGTGAGGGGAATTAAATCCCAAATTTCCCTCCATTCTGTTTTAATATTATGTATGTTATCTTGCTGCACTGGTTAAATGAGGATTGTAGGTGTTGTTTCTGAAAAACTATTATTTTAGCAAAACAATGTAATTTCTGTATGAACTCGCTACAACGAGTAGCTGGCGAGCATTCATGGCGAGCTGGGTTCTGGGCTGATGAAACTCGCCATGGCGAGCTTCTGTTCGCCACAGCGAGTTGATTTAGGTCAGGACCTATAATCTCGCCATGGCGAGCTGGTAACACGCCATAGCGAGCTTGTACAGAATTGACCTATATTTTTAATTTCTAAACAAATTCACATGCACTCGTTTTATATCCTCGTTAGAATCAGATAACTTGCAGTAATATAATTAATATAATGTCGAACGGAATGTTAATCACAGATAATGCTTAGGGTATAACTTAGTTATTATTAGGCTTGTATGCTCCCCGGGTTTTGGGAATTTATGGTAGTAAGAACTAAATTAGTTTCAGTCACTTAGGAGCGATTCTGAATTGTCGCATATGGATTTCCCAATGGGAATATCCATCAGGTTATGTATTGTGAGCTGTATGCCGTGATCGATCCGATCGACGGACAAGGCAGGCCTCCGAGATATGCTCACCTCGGAGAATCCTTGCGGTTAAAATGAATAAGAGTTAATTTCTGTGTTACACCTATATTTATGCTATTATGTTATGATTATGTTAGTATTGAAACGACTGATTTTAGGTGCCCCCGGTGTAGTCACCTCTAGGAGGGTAGTAGGACTCACTGAGGCTTAGTAGTCTCACCCCACTCCAAACAATTTTTTTTAGGTAAACAGGATATTCGGAGCAAGGACCAGGTAGGAGGCTGACAGTTGGAGCTGAGCTTGGATTGTCCGCCTTGAAGATTTTATTTTCTTCGTCTTGCTTTTAGTTTATTATCTTGTTTACTCGGAATACTAGCATTTATCGCTGTATTTTATTTGTTATCCCTTTTGTATTTTAAGCAATTTATATCTTGCTAATTTATTCAGTAAATTTTAATTGTACTCAGATCCATATTATGTATGTCTTGACTAAATATTCTAGATATTTTAGTTGGGGCGTTATAATTGGTATCAGAGCAGGTCGATCCAGTATCGGACCTTGCCATGAGTCATTCCAATCCTTCCTAATAATACAGACCCTTTGGATCTGGACTGTTTACGCTGAAACCATCGCATGCTGAGCCTGATCAACTCAGTATTGTATATGGTAGGCAGGGTATTATGGTTTAGAACTGAAGTGAACTCTGGAATTCCAGCGGTAAATCCGTAGCGAAGCTGCAATCGAAGAACAGTCGCCGAAGAAGGTCCTTATAAGTGAATTTTTGGAGCGATGGCAAATGGTGCCACCGGAGTAAGCGCAGTCTGATGGGTATACTAATTTTGTGAAGTAACAAGTCAGGAGTAGAACTGTAGTTGGAGATATGCCAGTGAATCCTTATACTGAAGTGTGTGGTACACAACAGTATACAACTGACACTGTATGTCAGGTAAACTTCCTGAACCTATAAGTAACTTTATCCTAGTGAGAGTCTAAATTCAGCTAAGTTCGTGGATCAAATCAACACCCAAGAACGGTAGGCAGTAAACCAAAACTCATCCTAAATTCAAGTTAGCTTAGGATTAGGAGTTATGGTATTGTGCAAAGTAGAAGATTGGACGAACCACATAATCATTCTCTTTCACTCTGCTTCACTCGCTTAGCGAGTAAAAACACACTGCAGCGAGCTTAGCAGGCTGCTGCTGTTGCTTGTTGTAGCCTGGTCCTCGGTTCAGTCATTTTTGCCATGGTGAACAGTCTCAAGCTCTCCTTATGTATCTTATCATTCTACCTTTTGAAGTTTTGGTGTAAGCAATCCCAAGCGTCCTTGTGAGCATAAGAGTTGTTAAGGAATTACGTTTGGAGATGAAATTAGGAATCGGAGACGATAAGAAATTGGACTGAGTGTACCCTTCTATCAAAGCCCATAAGTATAGTGGAACTATTAGAAACTTAACCATAACTGATGTAACAATTAGAACCCTTGTAATCTGCATCCGTACCAGAGAAAGCATATTAAGTCCAATCACCTATAGGACTCCGAACCAGTAACTCAACATAGTGAACCTGAGGGATATAATAGAAATCCAACCGAACCGTTCGTATTAGAGAAACCAAATTAGAAACAAAATCACATTCCTATGTTCCCTCAAGTTACCTTATTAGGCACCCGTTTAGAATGCCTTACCTAATTTACTTCGACCTATCACCTCGTAATAGCATTTCTAATTCACCATTAAGAGCTAAGCTTCATTTAATATAACAAGTAGGAATTCCCTTTTTATTACCAGCCTTTAGCGATAAATCCGGCAAGCTTTTAGGGACCCAAATAAGGACTAGATTAACAATTAGGAATCATTATGACACCGTTAATTATCTAAGACAGTTGAGGAACAGTGGCACAGAAAAGGTTGGAAGCCAATAGTAGTACCATGACACATAAACTAGATCAATAGTTAGGAATCCTTATAACATCTTGGGAACTCTTCAGTCAAAATTCCTAGAACATCATCACCGAACAACTAGACAACATCACTGGAACCTTTCCGTCAAAAATTCCTGGGACATTACCATCGAATAGTTTAGCAAACCAAACCAGTAATAGGACCTGTCACCTGAGTATAACCTTGACTGACATCAAAGCTGAATTCTTCCTTAGCGATACCGTCACCTAAATAGGTTTGTAAAGGACCGTTAAATGAAGTATCCATAAACTAGTAACCCAGCACTTCTGACCAGTCAATTATCTCAATAAGGATAGTGGAATCTTAGCATCTAAACCTTAATACTTTCTCATTGCAAACCTATTAAGTTAACACTTGTGACCACTGCTTTAGATGTCAATAAAATAGGATAGTCTGTCACTTATACTAGTAATCAAAAACGAACCATCATAGGTTAAGTTGTGATTAGTAACAACAATTGAGAGTTACCTTTAGCACGATAAATCGCCAGAGTCAAACCGTAGTTGCCTTGTTATTAGATAGTTTGGAGACCGGCAAATTCAGTTCCATACTAGTTGACTACACACTACACGGATTCATGCATTAGGACCGATAGCTATAAAATTAGTAGAATTATTAAACCGTACATTGAGAGTTGTCTGTCGGTTATCCATAGGCTGTTACGTCACTGTCGTAGACCAAGTAGACACCCATTGAACCGCTATATTTTAACACTATCTGGATGACAACCCGTCTTATTACCGCTTAGGATATCAATACTAGAAGCCGACGACACAGGAACAATATTAGTGCCAGACAGTGGGAGATATAACTCGATTAGATTAGCAAGTAGAAGTCCTTATTAGGGATACCAGCCACTCAGACCAATCTTTTGGTACACATGATTAGTTAACCAGACACAAGCAAACAAGTTAGTTTCAACCCAGATTAGCCAACTGATACCTCCATACATTCAGACCTTTCAGCTAAGGGAATGTTAGAATCAGTTAGACGGTCTACCGGTGAGACTTGTCAATGAGAATCCTTGAGTGGAAACGTAGTTGTCCTACCCTGAGAAAACTGATAGAAGAATTAGAAGTGTAGAATATAAGTATAAGCCAGTAGCAGACAAATCTTCAATTGTCTATGTATCTCTAGAGATCCTAAATCAGCTGAGTCATCGAACCAGACAATGCTCAATTCAATATTCGCAAGTCTTGAAACACCATGGACGTGTGTATTCTCTAACCCATCTAAATCACGCCTCAGTTGGACAATTTCCTCTCGTGCCTTAATGACTTAACAACCATGTACCATACCTAAGTTCAATTAGGGTACAAACTTTTCAAATCTCTCAAAATCAATTAGTTACATCGAGGGTGATAATGTCACACTTAAGTAACTGCATTAAGTGTTTTCAGTTTTCCAGTTAAGTTATTATTAACAGAAATCTATCTGCGGAAGTTAACTATTCTTGAGAAGGTCAAGAATATTTTAAGTTCATTTTCGACTCGCTAGGTTGATCCATCAAACAATATACTTCAAACCACCACGGTAAAACTTATCTAGCTCAGTATCAGCAAATCAGTAAACTTCGTGCACTAGGATCTAGTAATCCATTCTTCAATAAAGTCAGTTATCTATCCTTCGTAGCCTTATCGGTCGAATTCAGAATTAAGTCTGGATCATTTTCAAGATCAGTGTGTTAACCTCGAGTGCCTCTGCCCGAGCATACCAACTTTTCAAAATTCGATTCCTATAATCTCGGGAGATCAAGTATAGAAGCCTGAACCAGAGCCTTCCAATTTCTAGTCTGGTTGCCAGTAGTTAGTCAGCGTAAGTGTAAGAGTTAATTACTCGCTTGAAGTAATGTGCCATCCTCATTTGGAAACCCTTTCCTAACCGAGTGATCTGTTAAGATAATCCAGTTAATCGTCCTAAGCCAAACCATTCGATCCAGCCTTAGCGTTACAAATTCAGACCTTATGTTTTCAACTAGCCAGGTTCCATACCTTAGTTACCAACGAAGGATTTCAGACAAGTTTGACCCGTAACCCTGAGAAAGATCTGAACATAAGTGCATCCGCGTGTTAAATGTATAACAC
Organism: Trifolium repens; assembly: GCA_030408175.1. Lineage (NCBI taxonomy): Eukaryota > Viridiplantae > Streptophyta > Magnoliopsida > Fabales > Fabaceae > Trifolium > Trifolium repens. Next base: position 26,745,988 of record CP125841.1, on the reverse strand, counting down.
GATCATCGTGCCGTGCCGGAATGGATAAAGATTGTAGGTTGGATTTTATCGGATAACTATAGGTTCGTCTGCGGGCGAGTTTAACTCGTTGGCAGAAGAATCGGTAGTGTCTAGACAATTTTCCACTCGTTTTATATTTTGATCGATTCTGTAGTATTTACACAACACGTGATACAGGAGTACATATAACCTTTCAAGCATGGTGGTATCCAGAAAGGGGGACGACAGTTTAACTGAGAGAGTTTGGATATGACGATATCAACACCAGGCCAGATACCGATCCTCTAAACCAGTTGAGACTAGAACTAATTCCATTGGGAATGGAAGAAGGGAAATGGTAGTAAAGTTGAATCAGAGTGCGCAGCACTGCAACTCTTGAGGATGTGAGAATAACCTTTAACCAGTAACCCCTAAGAGAGGAAAGTTTTATTCCAAGGAATTAAATCCTGTTAACTGAAGAATAGACGAAGCGTAGTTATGGATGCAGGCATAAGCAACCTAACCTGAGGTAGAATGGAGTGTATGTTGTGGATAGAGATATAGACCAACTACCTTGACAGTGTTGCGGAAGATTAAATTTCGAGGACGAAATTTCTTAAGGGGGGTAGATTGTAACATCCCCAAATTAATTAATAAGAGAATATTAATTAATATTATACGACTGGAGTTTAATTGGAAAAAAAAAAAAACTAAGTTAACAATACGGAGAAGTAGTAATGCAACACTAATACCTTAAGTGACAATTGGTGAAGGTTGGAGAAGGACACAATAGTAAATAAGCATTATTATGTCTTTAAAAACCAAACCAAGACTCTTGTTTCTCATTTTTCCCCAATTCAGCAACAGAACCTCACCCCCTCTCTTTTCCTCTCACGCCAAACTCTTAGACCAACACCCATGAAGGATTTTTGATTCTTAAGGAAAGGAACATGCAACACCAATTCTAGAATCCTCATGAGAAATAGAATCAAGGTAAGCATCTCAACAAACCCTCCTTCCTCTTCAATTTGTTCTCACGCCCAAAAACCCCTCTCTAACCCTCTTGTTGCAAACTTCTTTTCATGGACTACATGCATAGGAATTGTGGTACTATGGTGATGGGTTGTTGTTCTGAAAACAGAGGTTAAGGTAAGAAAGCACAATTTCCATAAGTTCATGAATTTTTCTTTTAACTCAATCTTAGCACAATGCTAATCCCATTCGAAATTCCTTCTTATATGTGTTGGTACCACTGAAATACGACTCTGAGACGACTGGGAACGTTCTTGATGCTGTAGAAAAGTGGGAGTTCGAGCCAAACAACAAAAATTGAATTAGGTTCTCAAACCCGTATTCTAGGACAGGGTCTCACTAAAACGGTAATTACTCTCTCCTCGTAACTCCGTTTGAAACGATTCCTTTTTCTATGGATAGCTGACAAAATTCCCTTCGTTTTGAGTACAAACTTCGTAGGTTTTGCCGTAAAATTGAAGTCTGTAGAGCATTTTGAAGTTGGAGATCTGATGCTGAGTTGTGCTGAAATTTCTGGTGTACTCGCTGTAGCGAGTAAGAACTCGCCCGGCGAGTTTCTCAGGGCTGAAATGCTCCATAAGTGTGGAAATTTGATGCTAGGGTGTTGGAGACACTATTGGGGACTCCTTGAAGCAACCGGGATTGATCTCAAAGTCGTAGGGAACACGCAGAGTCAGAATTAAGCTCCTTTTACAGGTGGGTTCTTTAGGCTAGTTTAGCTAGATTCCCCATTAATCTAAATTTGCATGATAACTTAGGAAAATTAGGAATTGTTGTGTGAGGGGAATTAAATCCCAAATTTCCCTCCATTCTGTTTTAATATTATGTATGTTATCTTGCTGCACTGGTTAAATGAGGATTGTAGGTGTTGTTTCTGAAAAACTATTATTTTAGCAAAACAATGTAATTTCTGTATGAACTCGCTACAACGAGTAGCTGGCGAGCATTCATGGCGAGCTGGGTTCTGGGCTGATGAAACTCGCCATGGCGAGCTTCTGTTCGCCACAGCGAGTTGATTTAGGTCAGGACCTATAATCTCGCCATGGCGAGCTGGTAACACGCCATAGCGAGCTTGTACAGAATTGACCTATATTTTTAATTTCTAAACAAATTCACATGCACTCGTTTTATATCCTCGTTAGAATCAGATAACTTGCAGTAATATAATTAATATAATGTCGAACGGAATGTTAATCACAGATAATGCTTAGGGTATAACTTAGTTATTATTAGGCTTGTATGCTCCCCGGGTTTTGGGAATTTATGGTAGTAAGAACTAAATTAGTTTCAGTCACTTAGGAGCGATTCTGAATTGTCGCATATGGATTTCCCAATGGGAATATCCATCAGGTTATGTATTGTGAGCTGTATGCCGTGATCGATCCGATCGACGGACAAGGCAGGCCTCCGAGATATGCTCACCTCGGAGAATCCTTGCGGTTAAAATGAATAAGAGTTAATTTCTGTGTTACACCTATATTTATGCTATTATGTTATGATTATGTTAGTATTGAAACGACTGATTTTAGGTGCCCCCGGTGTAGTCACCTCTAGGAGGGTAGTAGGACTCACTGAGGCTTAGTAGTCTCACCCCACTCCAAACAATTTTTTTTAGGTAAACAGGATATTCGGAGCAAGGACCAGGTAGGAGGCTGACAGTTGGAGCTGAGCTTGGATTGTCCGCCTTGAAGATTTTATTTTCTTCGTCTTGCTTTTAGTTTATTATCTTGTTTACTCGGAATACTAGCATTTATCGCTGTATTTTATTTGTTATCCCTTTTGTATTTTAAGCAATTTATATCTTGCTAATTTATTCAGTAAATTTTAATTGTACTCAGATCCATATTATGTATGTCTTGACTAAATATTCTAGATATTTTAGTTGGGGCGTTATAATTGGTATCAGAGCAGGTCGATCCAGTATCGGACCTTGCCATGAGTCATTCCAATCCTTCCTAATAATACAGACCCTTTGGATCTGGACTGTTTACGCTGAAACCATCGCATGCTGAGCCTGATCAACTCAGTATTGTATATGGTAGGCAGGGTATTATGGTTTAGAACTGAAGTGAACTCTGGAATTCCAGCGGTAAATCCGTAGCGAAGCTGCAATCGAAGAACAGTCGCCGAAGAAGGTCCTTATAAGTGAATTTTTGGAGCGATGGCAAATGGTGCCACCGGAGTAAGCGCAGTCTGATGGGTATACTAATTTTGTGAAGTAACAAGTCAGGAGTAGAACTGTAGTTGGAGATATGCCAGTGAATCCTTATACTGAAGTGTGTGGTACACAACAGTATACAACTGACACTGTATGTCAGGTAAACTTCCTGAACCTATAAGTAACTTTATCCTAGTGAGAGTCTAAATTCAGCTAAGTTCGTGGATCAAATCAACACCCAAGAACGGTAGGCAGTAAACCAAAACTCATCCTAAATTCAAGTTAGCTTAGGATTAGGAGTTATGGTATTGTGCAAAGTAGAAGATTGGACGAACCACATAATCATTCTCTTTCACTCTGCTTCACTCGCTTAGCGAGTAAAAACACACTGCAGCGAGCTTAGCAGGCTGCTGCTGTTGCTTGTTGTAGCCTGGTCCTCGGTTCAGTCATTTTTGCCATGGTGAACAGTCTCAAGCTCTCCTTATGTATCTTATCATTCTACCTTTTGAAGTTTTGGTGTAAGCAATCCCAAGCGTCCTTGTGAGCATAAGAGTTGTTAAGGAATTACGTTTGGAGATGAAATTAGGAATCGGAGACGATAAGAAATTGGACTGAGTGTACCCTTCTATCAAAGCCCATAAGTATAGTGGAACTATTAGAAACTTAACCATAACTGATGTAACAATTAGAACCCTTGTAATCTGCATCCGTACCAGAGAAAGCATATTAAGTCCAATCACCTATAGGACTCCGAACCAGTAACTCAACATAGTGAACCTGAGGGATATAATAGAAATCCAACCGAACCGTTCGTATTAGAGAAACCAAATTAGAAACAAAATCACATTCCTATGTTCCCTCAAGTTACCTTATTAGGCACCCGTTTAGAATGCCTTACCTAATTTACTTCGACCTATCACCTCGTAATAGCATTTCTAATTCACCATTAAGAGCTAAGCTTCATTTAATATAACAAGTAGGAATTCCCTTTTTATTACCAGCCTTTAGCGATAAATCCGGCAAGCTTTTAGGGACCCAAATAAGGACTAGATTAACAATTAGGAATCATTATGACACCGTTAATTATCTAAGACAGTTGAGGAACAGTGGCACAGAAAAGGTTGGAAGCCAATAGTAGTACCATGACACATAAACTAGATCAATAGTTAGGAATCCTTATAACATCTTGGGAACTCTTCAGTCAAAATTCCTAGAACATCATCACCGAACAACTAGACAACATCACTGGAACCTTTCCGTCAAAAATTCCTGGGACATTACCATCGAATAGTTTAGCAAACCAAACCAGTAATAGGACCTGTCACCTGAGTATAACCTTGACTGACATCAAAGCTGAATTCTTCCTTAGCGATACCGTCACCTAAATAGGTTTGTAAAGGACCGTTAAATGAAGTATCCATAAACTAGTAACCCAGCACTTCTGACCAGTCAATTATCTCAATAAGGATAGTGGAATCTTAGCATCTAAACCTTAATACTTTCTCATTGCAAACCTATTAAGTTAACACTTGTGACCACTGCTTTAGATGTCAATAAAATAGGATAGTCTGTCACTTATACTAGTAATCAAAAACGAACCATCATAGGTTAAGTTGTGATTAGTAACAACAATTGAGAGTTACCTTTAGCACGATAAATCGCCAGAGTCAAACCGTAGTTGCCTTGTTATTAGATAGTTTGGAGACCGGCAAATTCAGTTCCATACTAGTTGACTACACACTACACGGATTCATGCATTAGGACCGATAGCTATAAAATTAGTAGAATTATTAAACCGTACATTGAGAGTTGTCTGTCGGTTATCCATAGGCTGTTACGTCACTGTCGTAGACCAAGTAGACACCCATTGAACCGCTATATTTTAACACTATCTGGATGACAACCCGTCTTATTACCGCTTAGGATATCAATACTAGAAGCCGACGACACAGGAACAATATTAGTGCCAGACAGTGGGAGATATAACTCGATTAGATTAGCAAGTAGAAGTCCTTATTAGGGATACCAGCCACTCAGACCAATCTTTTGGTACACATGATTAGTTAACCAGACACAAGCAAACAAGTTAGTTTCAACCCAGATTAGCCAACTGATACCTCCATACATTCAGACCTTTCAGCTAAGGGAATGTTAGAATCAGTTAGACGGTCTACCGGTGAGACTTGTCAATGAGAATCCTTGAGTGGAAACGTAGTTGTCCTACCCTGAGAAAACTGATAGAAGAATTAGAAGTGTAGAATATAAGTATAAGCCAGTAGCAGACAAATCTTCAATTGTCTATGTATCTCTAGAGATCCTAAATCAGCTGAGTCATCGAACCAGACAATGCTCAATTCAATATTCGCAAGTCTTGAAACACCATGGACGTGTGTATTCTCTAACCCATCTAAATCACGCCTCAGTTGGACAATTTCCTCTCGTGCCTTAATGACTTAACAACCATGTACCATACCTAAGTTCAATTAGGGTACAAACTTTTCAAATCTCTCAAAATCAATTAGTTACATCGAGGGTGATAATGTCACACTTAAGTAACTGCATTAAGTGTTTTCAGTTTTCCAGTTAAGTTATTATTAACAGAAATCTATCTGCGGAAGTTAACTATTCTTGAGAAGGTCAAGAATATTTTAAGTTCATTTTCGACTCGCTAGGTTGATCCATCAAACAATATACTTCAAACCACCACGGTAAAACTTATCTAGCTCAGTATCAGCAAATCAGTAAACTTCGTGCACTAGGATCTAGTAATCCATTCTTCAATAAAGTCAGTTATCTATCCTTCGTAGCCTTATCGGTCGAATTCAGAATTAAGTCTGGATCATTTTCAAGATCAGTGTGTTAACCTCGAGTGCCTCTGCCCGAGCATACCAACTTTTCAAAATTCGATTCCTATAATCTCGGGAGATCAAGTATAGAAGCCTGAACCAGAGCCTTCCAATTTCTAGTCTGGTTGCCAGTAGTTAGTCAGCGTAAGTGTAAGAGTTAATTACTCGCTTGAAGTAATGTGCCATCCTCATTTGGAAACCCTTTCCTAACCGAGTGATCTGTTAAGATAATCCAGTTAATCGTCCTAAGCCAAACCATTCGATCCAGCCTTAGCGTTACAAATTCAGACCTTATGTTTTCAACTAGCCAGGTTCCATACCTTAGTTACCAACGAAGGATTTCAGACAAGTTTGACCCGTAACCCTGAGAAAGATCTGAACATAAGTGCATCCGCGTGTTAAATGTATAACACGATCATCGTGCCGTGCCGGAATGGATAAAGATTGTAGGTTGGATTTTATCGGATAACTATAGGTTCGTCTGCGGGCGAGTTTAACTCGTTGGCAGAAGAATCGGTAGTGTCTAGACAATTTTCCACTCGTTTTATATTTTGATCGATTCTGTAGTATTTACACAACACGTGATACAGGAGTACATATAACCTTTCAAGCATGGTGGTATCCAGAAAGGGGGACGACAGTTTAACTGAGAGAGTTTGGATATGACGATATCAACACCAGGCCAGATACCGATCCTCTAAACCAGTTGAGACTAGAACTAATTCCATTGGGAATGGAAGAAGGGAAATGGTAGTAAAGTTGAATCAGAGTGCGCAGCACTGCAACTCTTGAGGATGTGAGAATAACCTTTAACCAGTAACCCCTAAGAGAGGAAAGTTTTATTCCAAGGAATTAAATCCTGTTAACTGAAGAATAGACGAAGCGTAGTTATGGATGCAGGCATAAGCAACCTAACCTGAGGTAGAATGGAGTGTATGTTGTGGATAGAGATATAGACCAACTACCGTGACAGTGTTGCGGAAGATTAAATTTCGAGGACGAAATTTCTTAAGGGGGGTAGATTGTAACATCCCCAAATTAATTAATAAGAGAATATTAATTAATATTATACGACTGGAGTTTAATTGGAAAAAAAAAAAAACTAAGTTAACAATACGGAGAAGTAGTAATGCAACACTAATACCTTAAGTGACAATTGGTGAAGGTTGGAGAAGGACACAATAGTAAATAAGCATTATTATGTCTTTAAAAACCAAACCAAGACTCTTGTTTCTCATTTTTCCCCAATTCAGCAACAGAACCTCACCCCCTCTCTTTTCCTCTCACGCCAAACTCTTAGACCAACACCCATGAAGGATTTTTGATTCTTAAGGAAAGGAACATGCAACACCAATTCTAGAATCCTCATGAGAAATAGAATCAAGGTAAGCATCTCAACAAACCCTCCTTCCTCTTCAATTTGTTCTCACGCCCAAAAACCCCTCTCTAACCCTCTTGTTGCAAACTTCTTTTCATGGACTACATGCATAGGAATTGTGGTACTATGGTGATGGGTTGTTGTTCTGAAAACAGAGGTTAAGGTAAGAAAGCACAATTTCCATAAGTTCATGAATTTTTCTTTTAACTCAATCTTAGCACAATGCTAATCCCATTCGAAATTCCTTCTTATATGTGTTGGTACCACTGAAATACGACTCTGAGACGACTGGGAACGTTCTTGATGCTGTAGAAAAGTGGGAGTTCGAGCCAAACAACAAAAATTGAATTAGGTTCTCAAACCCGTATTCTAGGACAGGGTCTCACTAAAACGGTAATTACTCTCTCCTCGTAACTCCGTTTGAAACGATTCCTTTTTCTATGGATAGCTGACAAAATTCCCTTCGTTTTGAGTACAAACTTCGTAGGTTTTGCCGTAAAATTGAAGTCTGTAGAGCATTTTGAAGTTGGAGATCTGATGCTGAGTTGTGCTGAAATTTCTGGTGTACTCGCTGTAGCGAGTAAGAACTCGCCCGGCGAGTTTCTCAGGGCTGAAATGCTCCATAAGTGTGGAAATTTGATGCTAGGGTGTTGGAGACACTATTGGGGACTCCTTGAAGCAACCGGGATTGATCTCAAAGTCGTAGGGAACACGCAGAGTCAGAATTAAGCTCCTTTTACAGGTGGGTTCTTTAGGCTAGTTTAGCTAGATTCCCCATTAATCTAAATTTGCATGATAACTTAGGAAAATTAGGAATTGTTGTGTGAGGGGAATTAAATCCCAAATTTCCCTCCATTCTGTTTTAATATTATGTATGTTATCTTGCTGCACTGGTTAAATGAGGATTGTAGGTGTTGTTTCTGAAAAACTATTATTTTAGCAAAACAATGTAATTTCTGTATGAACTCGCTACAACGAGTAGCTGGCGAGCATTCATGGCGAGCTGGGTTCTGGGCTGATGAAACTCGCCATGGCGAGCTTCTGTTCGCCACAGCGAGTTGATTTAGGTCAGGACCTATAATCTCGCCATGGCGAGCTGGTAACACGCCATAGCGAGCTTGTACAGAATTGACCTATATTTTTAATTTCTAAACAAATTCACATGCACTCGTTTTATATCCTCGTTAGAATCAGATAACTTGCAGTAATATAATTAATATAATGTCGAACGGAATGTTAATCACAGATAATGCTTAGGGTATAACTTAGTTATTATTAGGCTTGTATGCTCCCCGGGTTTTGGGAATTTATGGTAGTAAGAACTAAATTAGTTTCAGTCACTTAGGAGCGATTCTGAATTGTCGCATATGGATTTCCCAATGGGAATATCCATCAGGTTATGTATTGTGAGCTGTATGCCGTGATCGATCCGATCGACGGACAAGGCAGGCCTCCGAGATATGCTCACCTCGGAGAATCCTTGCGGTTAAAATGAATAAGAGTTAATTTCTGTGTTACACCTATATTTATGCTATTATGTTATGATTATGTTAGTATTGAAACGACTGATTTTAGGTGCCCCCGGTGTAGTCACCTCTAGGAGGGTAGTAGGACTCACTGAGGCTTAGTAGTCTCACCCCACTCCAAACAATTTTTTTTAGGTAAACAGGATATTCGGAGCAAGGACCAGGTAGGAGGCTGACAGTTGGAGCTGAGCTTGGATTGTCCGCCTTGAAGATTTTATTTTCTTCGTCTTGCTTTTAGTTTATTATCTTGTTTACTCGGAATACTAGCATTTATCGCTGTATTTTATTTGTTATCCCTTTTGTATTTTAAGCAATTTATATCTTGCTAATTTATTCAGTAAATTTTAATTGTACTCAGATCCATATTATGTATGTCTTGACTAAATATTCTAGATATTTTAGTTGGGGCGTTATAGATGCAAAGTTTATAAATTAAAACAAATGCAAAAACAATGAAAAGAATAAAAATTTACCTTGCGACTTCTTAATGCATTCATGCTATTAGATATAACCTGAGATCAAAACAGAGGGCAGGGTAATGCTTGAAGGATAGTGTAATGCTACTAGATATTAATTTGGGTATATGTTGTTTTTGCTTGAAGGATAATGTAATACATGTAAGTTATAAGTAATATCACTGTACCTATTTTGGTTCCTCTGTATTAGTGGTTTTTTTTTAATATTATTAGCATATAGAACTATAGTAGTGATGTCCTCACACACTACCTCTAAATTCATACACTCTCTTTTTCGTCCTTTTATTTGGTCTTCTTTTATTTCCTTTTTTTTCTTTTCTATATACTACTCATGCATTAGAATATAATAAATGTAATATTTCTTATCACCCAATATTTCACCAATGTTTTTTTCACCATTTCTTCCCCATAGTCTACGGTCATGACTTCATGTTGATATGTCTAAAATTATTGGTGTATATATATCTTAAACAAAAGTCTAAAATCACATAAATACCCAAACAAATTGGTGTATAAAACAAATTAAAATATTGTGAATAATAAAAATTAAAAAATGAGAAAATCAATGTACCTGACACTCATAATCAACAAGCCTACACGTTCCAACGTAAGGACATGTTTACTCCAAGACACAGCCATTATTTCCAATGCAATCCAATGTTTGATCAACACTACGTCCATTATCTTCTTCCGTATTGCTAACCATATGGTTGTATACGTCTTGTTTAGACAACTTAATATAATTTTCATTTGTATATTCAATATGATGTTACGTCTCAAGGACGTCTAAAACGGCAAAAGCGTAACAACAATCTGAATACAAAAAACATTAAAATTATTTTAAACTATAGAAAGTAAAATAAAATAATAAATAAATAAAAAACAACTATATTTTTCTAGAATATTTCAATTCCATGAAATGGGATTTCAATATATTTATTTACAAAGTAAAGGTCATGTTTGTGTATAAAACTAAAATAAATATTATGTTTAAATTTTAGGGATGTAAATGCATAGCGAAATAAAATCTAAACTAATTACATATATAAAAAAAATAACAAAATCTCAACTTATTAATTAATAATTAGGAGTTCTGTATTTTCATCAATTAGATTTTTATGTTGACAATGGAAATTGAACTAATCAACGTGATTTTTTTTCTTAATAAAGCTATTAGGTTTGATGATTTGGTCTAGTGGCGAAAAATTTGAAGAATACTAATATGCATAATGATGCCTATAGGTGAAATACACAAACAAAAAATCTAAGAAAAATGATAAATAGTGTCTCCGGATACTTAGTTACGGAAGCTAAATATAATAAAAGTATTTTGAAATTTGTGTAGTCAAATTTTTAAAGAGTAAAAGTAATCTTTTCAATACATTTTTTTTGTTTCGTTAACTAGTGTTTCATTGTTAGCATATGTATATAAACATTATGTAAAAATAAAGCTCTAATATGATTACATGGTGAAGTAAATTTTTGTTCGAGGCAAAGTTATGTGATTTTTTTAATTGAAAGGAATTTTACTAAAAGGGTTAATTAAAAAGCAAGGTTTCAAAATTTTACTAATAAAAACTAATATGCTAAAAACATGTACCCATACAAACTCAAATTTTGAGGTCATGTACTTCAAAATTAGAGTAAATAATCATAAAATGATTAATATCAAAGAAAACATAGCATAATCTTATACATACTTAATTCTCCATATATAGCTTCATAAACCACTTCAAAATCTCCTCCTCCCCTCTTTTCTTTCTTCAACTTTTCGTAAGTGATAAAAGGAGATAGAAAATGGAAAGGTTGAGGTAACAGAATTGATCAGAATGATAAATGTAATTTATTTTTCAATATGTTTAGCAATGTTGAATGTATACAAGAGTGAATTAACCTGTAAGACCCAAGATTTTACTGTGCATTTTCTAAGGAACTCTAGTGTCGGCTACGAGTTTTAGGGTTTTTGGTGATGCGTGTTTGTGTGTTTGGCATGTATGTGTTATGTATTCTCGTGATGAGTGTAACACCCCGTTTTTCATAGGCCCAAGAGTAGGCACTTTTTTTTTTTTTTTAAAAAACACGAGACAGAGTGCGCGGAAAAATATTTCACAGTGAGCCGGCATTAAACATACAAAAGAACTCATTACCATAAGGTGCTTCGACAAGCAAAGTGTGTTCCTGAATAATTACAGTCCAAGTCTAAGTATTCAAAACACTCCAAGCACTACAACCCAAAACAAAACCAAGATAGAACCCTATGCCTAACCCAAAGGCACGATGTACAACCACACCGCACAGAGTCTAAATCTAACTATAGCTCCGGCACGAGTTCACTGGGGCCCTGAGCAGCCGCCGCCCTCGCGACCTACAGCATCATCTGGGGTGGGAGGAGCCCGCAAATGAAAGGATGCAAGGGTCACCACACATAACACAACAGCACAAACATATATATATATAACAGCGAATAAACACTTAGCAGTTCATATACTTGCACACCGTATTGAAATGCACATCAGCCTATCAATGCAGACTCTAAATGATTATGATCACCCTAGCCGGGTCTTTTTCACATGCATGATTATTCCGGAATAAACCTCTGCAGAAGGTCGTAGGCTCGGGTGGGATAACACCTCCTACTAGTGGTGGGATAACACCAGGTAGAGTCACGCACTCAATACCAAAACAATCATGGTGGGATAACACCGGGTGAGTCACACGGACAACACCAAACTCAAAAGGGAGGACACCAATCACTGGCCGTCGCACCCCGTGGTCCATTCCCGATAACCACGTACTATGAATGCATGAGCATACGATTCCCCTTATATGCTAATGCAACAAAATACATACCTCTCAAGCGTACGTAAAACAATCATAGTATGTACATATATTTTCAAAATCATATGCACGCCAATCACATATTCATACACATATTCTCAAACATATGTAAATCACACATGCGATACAAAACACCTTCTCATCACGAGAATACATAATATAATCATGCCAAACATTCACAACAATCCAGAACCAGGCATACATATATTAGACGGAAAAGTAAAGGTGCCCTTACCTCGGCAAGCGTTCCGTTACTTTAATTCCGCAAAAACTACAACACGCGCTACCTAAAATAAATGTAGCGTAACATCAAAAAAATACTCCTCGTTTATCTTAACGAAACGAAACTCGTTCTCAAAGCTCCAGAGGGGTCTAAGGTACTTCCTAAAGCTATCCCTCAAGGATTTCAGGTTATTCTCATAGTGTTTAAAAATTCACGAAGTAAATTGCACTATTTTTATGACACGAAAATCATTTTGTTTTCAAATCGTAAACTAAAACCATTTTGGATTTCTCCACCTCAAGGACTTGTTTCACACACAACAAGACCATTTGAAACACAACTAAAACTTTTCAAAAATATTTTTATGAAAAATCGAAGTTTTCTTGTGTTACAAGTTACCCATTTTTTTCTTCCTAACAACCTTTCCTATACTCATTTTTCTTCAAAACTAAGATTATCCAACACACACAAAATTTTCACACAATTGTGGACTTAGAAAAATTTTGAAATTTCTCCCCCACACAAGAGAAAGCCACGGCCAATTTCTTTCAAAACACCCTTCCATTCAAAATTTTTCACTTCTAAATGCATGGTAATATCCCATAATACCTAACTAGCACTTATCAAAACGATTTAGAAATTATCGAGTCGAATCGCAAATTTTCGAAAAAATCTCAAATAAGTTTTTCTTAAGGCAAGAGATCATTTTTCTTTTCACAACATCCCATAACCAATCAAACAATTAAACAATGATCATGGGAAGCAATTTGCCTCTAAACAATTTTCGAAATTCGATTCCTCGAACCCTATATGGATGCCACGGCCAAATGAGGCAAAAAGGGCAATCCTACACAATTTTTCTTCATTTGAAACCCTAACCACATTTGTTAGCTCGTAACGATATTCGATCGTATACCCGACTCTTTTTGAAACTCGAAATAACATTTTTCTAAATTGCGTTCTTCGAGTCGCTCAAGAACACGAGAATTTTTTTTTCTTATTTTTCGAAACAAAATTCATATTCAACAATCCATTTTGTTTAAAAGCTCAAATCTAACTTCAAAACCAAAATCTTACAACACAATCCAAGTTTTTGATCTATTTCAATTTTTTTCTTCAAAACTCTTAAACAAAACTTTGTGAAAACAAGATTTAACCATAGAAATCAACTCATTTTTCACTCATGTGTACTAACAACTCTTATGAACACATCTATGGAAACAAAACTAAATTCTAACATTTTCTTCTCAAGAACAAAATTATGAAACTTGAAAATCCAAGAGAATTTCATGGCAAGAATAGAGATGGAAGAAGTTAGTTACCTTAATGAGCAAGAGATTCCTAACTATGCCAAAGATCCAAGCTTGAAAAGATGGAACAATGAAATTTGAAGAGATGATGAGAGTGAGTGAGTGGGCGGCCGAATGAGAGAAGAGAGGAGTGAGTAGTTTTTTTTTTTGTTTTGCTTCTAAGACCAAACAAAATTAAACCTCCTTACTAATAAACCCTCTTGTGAAATCTAGGCCCTTGGATCAAACTACCTTTTGCATGGCTAAACCCTAGCCCTTGGATCAAAACAAAGTAATCATTACCTTTTTGAAAAATATCCAAGATATTTCTCTTGCGCTCGCAGACGAGTCGTACTCCGTCGACGGTCGATCTTGCGAAAAAAATATAAAACTCACGAGGTGATTGTTCGTCGTAAAACATTTCCAAATATTATCGCTAAACTTTATTCTCCGACTGAAATTTATTCCCTTTGCTCCCAAAAATATTCTGAAACTAGATTCCAACTTACGCCGATATATAAAGTCTCCAATTAAAATTCGACGGAAAACAGAAACCGTAAAATTCTAAGAAGCGGGTACAGTTTTCTACTCGTTTTTCCAATAAACGGAGAAAGTCGAAACTCAAAATTCTGAAAGCGCAGAAATGTTCAGATTGATAAATAAAGACCATGGGCCAAAAGTCTCCTTAAGTAATGGTCTTGCTACTTGTGAGCCATCGGATCAAATAGTGAAAGTTCTAAGACTTAATCCTAGCCATCCACCTCCTCACAAAATATCTAGATATTTCTTATGTGATCTTATCCTCCCACTAGCTCGCGCTTAAACGAGTCGCACCTCGCTAACGGACGAAAATCGCAAAAATAGAAAAACTACGGAATAAACGTCCGTCGTAAACCGCTTCTAAAAATTATCGCTAAAACTTTTTCCGCGACTGTAATTTTCTTCCTCACTCTTGAAAATTATTCTGAAAACATATTCCAACTCGCGCCGATATAAAAACTTCCATCTAAATTTTTACGGAATTCAGAAGCCGTAAAATTTTACATCAGCGGGTAAAATCTTGCTCGTTTTTTTCCAAAGACGAGAATAACCCAAAACTCGGATTTCTGGCTTCACAGAAATCTTCTCATACTTAAAAGAGGACTACGACCCAAAAGTATGTACCTTTCCAGCGCACGAGCACAAAACAGGCTCAATTTCAGCAAAATTCCATTAATGCGACGACACTCACAAAACCGCTTCTACTAAAAACCCTAAAACTTAGCCGACGCTAAAGTTCCTTAGAAAAATTGTACAGTGGAATTGCGGGTCTTACATTACTACCCTCCAAAAAGAAGTTTCGTCCTCGAAACTAAAGTTAAGGATAACGACGTAACCAGTCATTACCGTCACCAACACAACAAAATCTCACGGGATTAGGTGTAGCCACAAAGATGCTAACACCAGGTGAAGCCACACAAACGCTATCACAAACACACTGGCATCACCAAAATTTACTTTACCACGAAGGTTCATACACGCTAGTTCCCCACGGATCCTGGGTAAACATGACAAATTTACGAGGTCATCTTTTTTTTTCCGGCTCTGCGGCATAGCCCACCCCATTAGTTTCACACGAGGTTGTGAGTGGCTACCCTCCAAAAAGAAACACTGAAGTTCTCTGTGCACCACCAAAGTTAGCAAAACTAATCAATTCCAATCAACACGATTCCCGTCTATCATCAACAATAAATTAAGGACGGCCAGTCCCTCAATTTGTCAATAGACAGTCGACAATCCTGATGGTGATTTAGACCATCTTTACCCAACTTAAGTGATACTTCGTTCCACTTGTGCTCAAGGTCCTCCGAGGCACAAGGGTTCCACAAATCTTTCGAGGTTTTTCTTAATGTTTTCCTCGATCTCTTACGAATACAAGGTCGAAGTCGTAAGACACAACACCCAAAACACATCGTTTCAAGCTCTCATGATTCCACTCATGAAACATCCGTTGAATCATCATTCAATCAGTAATACAATGCCACCACGGCAATTACCACGAAAACCATTTCATTCCAAACACGTTGTCTTCTCTATAGAAGAATTTCCCACTTTACCAATACCCATCAGTCTGTGACTCAATGAATGTGCCGAACCATCTGCTCACATATAAATCTCTTTCCAATCACGGCTTAAATAATACCACCCCAACCCCCGGTTGGTGATTACACTCCTCACAGTCTTGGCACCTGCCAAACTAAACCATCTACTTCTCTTGGACTCCCTTATCCAAATCTCCAATTCCCCAGAATCGGTTCCTTATACGTTAACATTACTTCCAAAATGGCACTTAGACGCATCTCGCGTGCCTTAAACAAACGTTTATCCTCGTCGACGGCCATCGTCGGCGCACATCCTCTTCACAACGTATTCTCATTCTATTCCTGAACTCTCATGAGTTCCTTTTTCTCTTACAATAACATCCTCTCTTACTCAAAAGAGTTGGTCACCCTGACCATTCCTAAATACTCCGAACATCACCACTCTCGTCGAGGTACCTACCTTCAGAATAACTCTTAGGGCATTCCTCACATTACTATTGTCTAACCATCCTTGTTGACAACATCCGAATCCCTTATACTTACTCACTACCGATTTCCATCATACCACGTCTCTCTTCATTGTAACCACTACAATGAACCAAAGCTCTACAAGCTTCCATCAACTTGCCATTAGACAATTTCTTATCCTTCTTATTTCCAAAGTTAGGTGTGAGACAAATCCCTTCGCCAATCTTCAATTGGCATAAGCCACATCTTCATGGGCTTCTCTCTAAATCCCCATTCTTTTCTAGACCCAGAAACAGATCCACAAACCATTTCATCTCCATCACTCTTTCTCCTCTCTGAAGATGAATTCATCAAATGAAAGACAACCAAAACAATGGAACCTTTTCTCTACGAGTTCGGCTAGAAACACCACTAGCCACACTTATTGTTAACACATTCTTTCCATGACTAACCTCCCTTTACGACTAACTCATTGATGTCATAACCTCTACAAAACTCCAATCAGGCATGTATCATCAATCTACTACTTTGCAACTTTCTAGTCCAACAACTGTCTAGAGTTGGTTCCCAAACCACCATGACCAATAACTTGCTAAATCAAAACAACATCTTTAATTCACCGCACACAATCCAAATACTCTCTCATTTCACATAATTTTGAATCACCACAAGCATACCCTTCTCCGTTCGACCAATCTCAAATCTTCATAACCATCTAAATTTCTACAGTATCCTCCAATAACAATAACCAACTTCCCACATACGTTCTCGCTATCCAATCTGACACATCCATTCACTAACTGGATTTATCCATCTCTAACTTCCCTTACGGTGTCAACTAATGTACGTGTCGTAATCAAACGCTCCAAATGATTAATTCCTCCAGTTCTTATTAAGTATCTCCTCTCCATTCGATTGGTCCTTCATCATCGTGACTATTCTAAAGTCATAAGGTCTGTTCCCACTAGGGAATCAATTCCCAGATCTCAAGTTCTGACCAATCATATTCTTACATCTATTCACTCATCATTATCTTATTCACTTCTAACTCGTCCTTAAAAGGTCACTGCAATTCACCTACCAATCGTCTCGTCTTACTCATCCATCAAGCCATTAAACATTCATCTCAAATCTTAATGCTCGACTTATCAAAAATATCTACCAACGCACGACACTTTGCTATGATTTTATCCTTAGTACGTTCGATACCCAAATCTAATTCTTGAATTTACCGCTCAAGAACTCTAAAAACTCGTCGTACTATCCATTTAATCCTAATATACAATAAAAGTCCTTCCAACTATCAACTTTCATTGTCTTAGTATTCTTACTAACGGATTCCTTTTCTACTCAAACACGACATTCTTAGAAAATATCCAAAAATTCTCGTCCATAACTTGAATTTATTCAAAACTTGCCCACCTCAACTCTTATGGTATCATAAATTCAAGCTGCTACTTAGTCCTTCAACCATCTTGGTCGATCAAAATCGTTAACTTATATGCGCATCCACACAGGATCTCTACTCAATCTTGACTAATCTCCTCAAACTGCTAAACCAGATTACTTTCTCTTATGGTTTACTTGCCAATAGTTAACAATTCTAGCTTACACTGCTACAATTATCTGGACATTTCCATAATAAACACCTCTATTATCACCTATTAGTGATATGCAACTCACTTTCAAAGGTTGAACTCCTCGTTCTTTACCTAAATATCTCTCCACTTCCAACTTTATTCAACAATCAATTACCTATCGTTGTATCTCACATCGACATCTACATTTACTATCTCCCGAACTATGTATAGATTGTCACTTATCAACGTGATACTTGGTCTCCTACCTTCAATCATCACAAGATTCATCCTTACTAATCTTAGTTTCAAATCTAATTTATCTCACACACTTGAATTAAACCCTTAAGGTACCCATCGTTCGCGCAACCGTCTTCTAACACCACCAAGTTCACTTACCCTTGACGCGCGATGCACTTTATTTCCAATACAAGTTGCCCCAATGATTATCCAATCATTGTAATTAAATCCAATTGACATCTCGCATGCTCCACCATCCCATAGTGGTTGCGTTCTCTTGAAAACCTAATGACTTCATCAAGTCGCACCCTAACTCACCAGAGCAGATATTCAATATCTTCTTCAAAAGGTCGTCCCAATCCGATCCTTACTTACAATCCTTTATCAGTCGACGTCCACACGTCCATACTCAATACCTTTGAGTGACAACGACACAATGCCACTTTCAATCCATAATATTACTTCCAAGAATCCCTTGTAATCCTTGTTCGCCTCAAGTCAGTCCTCCTCGAACCACTTCGTTTAAGGAATTCAGAGACACTTGACGACTAAATTCGACCAATGCTCGGGGGTTTCACAATTCCACTTACTGAAGCCTCACTCCCTGCATTACCTCAGTAAGACACAAACCAGTGTCTAAGCATATCCCATGCTAGACTCAAAACAACCAACCACATAACCCACAACACAACAAAAACAACCGCTAGAACTAACACAACATCTAGCTATGTTCTAACCGACTCTGGACTAACGACTCAAGTGCACACTTTCCCTTTGAAGATTTAAAGCCGGGCACTGATACCACAATGTAACACCCCGTTTTTCATAGGCCCAAGAGTAGGCACTTTTTTTTTTTTTTTTAAAAACACGAGACAGAGTGCGCGGAAAAATATTTCACAGTGAGCCGGCATTAAACATACAAAAGAACTCATTACCATAAGGTGCTTCGACAAGTAAAGTGTGTTCCTGAATAATTACAGCCCAAGTCTAAGTATTCAAAACACTCCAAGCACTACAACCCAAAACAAAACCAAGATAGAACCCTATGCCTAACCCAAAGGCACGATGTACAACCACACCGCACAGAGTCTAAATCTAACTATAGCTCCGGCACGAGTTCACTGGGGCCCTGAGCAGCCGCCGCCCTCGCGACCTACAGCATCATCTGGGGTGGGAGGAGCCCGCAAATGAAAGGATGCAAGGGTCACCACACATAACACAACAGCACAAACATATATATATAACAGCGAATAAACACTTAGCAGTTCATATACTTGCACACCGTATTGAAATGCACATCAGCCTATCAATGCAGACTCTAAATGATTGTGATCACCCTAGCCGGGTCTTTTTCACATGCATGATTATTCCGGAATAAACCTCTGCAGAAGGTCGTAGGCTCGGGTGGGATAACACCTCCTACTAGTGGTGGGATAACACCAGGTAGAGTCACGCACTCAATACCAAAACAATCACGGTGGGATAACACCGGGTGAGTCACACGGACAACACCAAACTCAAAAGGGAGGACACCAATCACTGGTCGTCGCACCCCGTGGTCCATTCCCGATAACCACGTACTATGAATGCATGAGCATACGATTCCCCTTATATGCTAATGCAACAAAATACATACCTCTCAAGCGTACGTAAAACAATCATAGTATGTACATATATTTTCAAAATCATATGCACGCCAATCACATATTCATACACATATTCTCAAACATATGTAAATCACACATGCGATACAAAACACCTTCTCATCACGAGAATACATAATATAATCATGCCAAACATTCACAACAATCCAGAACCAGGCATACATATATTAGACGGAAAAGTAAAGGTGCCCTTACCTCGGCAAGCGTTCCGTTACTTTAATTCCGCAAAAACTACAACACGCGCTACCTAAAATAAATGTAGCGTAACATCAAAAAAATACTCCTCGTTTATCTTAACGAAACGAAACTCGTTCTCAAAGCTCCAGAGGGGTCTAAGGTACTTCCTAAAGCTATCCCTCAAGGATTTCAGGTTATTCTCATAGTGTTTAAAAATTCACGAAGTAAATTGCACTATTTTTATGACACGAAAATCATTTTGTTTTCAAATCGTAAACTAAAACCATTTTGGATTTCTCCACCTCAAGGACTTGTTTCACACACAACAAGACCATTTGAAACACAACTAAAACTTTTCAAAAATATTTTTATGAAAAATCGAAGTTTTCTTGTGTTACAAGTTACCCATTTTTTTCTTCCTAACAACCTTTCCTATACTCATTTTTCTTCAAAACTAAGATTATCCAACACACACAAAATTTTCACACAATTGTGGACTTAGAAAAATTTTGAAATTTCTCCCCCACACAAGAGAAAGCCACGGCCAATTTCTTTCAAAACACCCTTCCATTCAAAATTTTTCACTTCTAAATGCATGGTAATATCCCATAATACCTAACTAGCACTTATCAAAACGATTTAGAAATTATCGAGTCGAATCGCAAATTTTCGAAAAAATCTCAAATAAGTTTTTCTTAAGGCAAGAGATCATTTTTCTTTTCACAACATCCCATAACCAATCAAACAATTAAACAATGATCATGGGAAGCAATTTGCCTCTAAACAATTTTCGAAATTCGATTCCTCGAACCCTATATGGATGCCACGGCCAAATGAGGCAAAAAGGGCAATCCTACACAATTTTTCTTCATTTGAAACCCTAACCACATTTGTTAGCTCGTAACGATATTCGATCGTATACCCGACTCTTTTTGAAACTCGAAATAACATTTTTCTAAATTGCGTTCTTCGAGTCGCTCAAGAACACGAGAATTTTTTTTTCTTATTTTTCGAAACAAAATTCATATTCAACAATCCATTTTGTTTAAAAGCTCAAATCTAACTTCAAAACCAAAATCTTACAACACAATCCAAGTTTTTGATCTATTTCAATTTTTTTCTTCAAAACTCTTAAACAAAACTTTGTGAAAACAAGATTTAACCATAGAAATCAACTCATTTTTCACTCATGTGTACTAACAACTCTTATGAACACATCTATGGAAACAAAACTAAATTCTAACATTTTCTTCTCAAGAACAAAATTATGAAACTTGAAAATCCAAGAGAATTTCATGGCAAGAATAGAGATGGAAGAAGTTAGTTACCTTAATGAGCAAGAGATTCCTAACTATGCCAAAGATCCAAGCTTGAAAAGATGGAACAATGAAATTTGAAGAGATGATGAGAGTGAGTGAGTGGGCGGCCGAATGAGAGAAGAGAGGAGTGAGTAGTTTTTTTTTTTGTTTTGCTTCTAAGACCAAACAAAATTAAACCTCCTTACTAATAAACCCTCTTGTGAAATCTAGGCCCTTGGATCAAACTACCTTTTGCATGGCTAAACCCTAGCCCTTGGATCAAAACAAAGTAATCATTACCTTTTTGAAAAATATCCAAGATATTTCTCTTGCGCTCGCAGACGAGTCGTACTCCGTCGACGGTCGATCTTGCGAAAAAAATATAAAACTCACGAGGTGATTGTTCGTCGTAAAACATTTCCAAATATTATCGCTAAACTTTATTCTCCGACTGAAATTTATTCCCTTTGCTCCCAAAAATATTCTGAAACTAGATTCCAACTTACGCCGATATATAAAGTCTCCAATTAAAATTCGACGGAAAACAGAAACCGTAAAATTCTAAGAAGCGGGTACAGTTTTCTACTCCTTTTTCCAATAAACGGAGAAAGTCGAAACTCAAAATTCTGAAAGCGCAGAAATGTTCAGATTGATAAATAAAGACCATGGGCCAAAAGTCTCCTTAAGTAATGGTCTTGCTACTTGTGAGCCATCGGATCAAATAGTGAAAGTTCTAAGACTTAATCCTAGCCATCCACCTCCTCACAAAATATCTAGATATTTCTTATGTGATCTTATCCTCCCACTAGCTCGCGCTTAAACGAGTCGCACCTCGCTAACGGACGAAAATCGCAAAAATAGAAAAACTACGGAATAAACGTCCGTCGTAAACCGCTTCTAAAAATTATCGCTAAAACTTTTTCCGCGACTGTAATTTTCTTCCTCACTCTTGAAAATTATTCTGAAAACATATTCCAACTCGCGCCGATATAAAAACTTCCATCTAAATTTTTACGGAATTCAGAAGCCGTAAAATTTTACATCAGCGGGTAAAATCTTGCTCGTTTTTTTCCAAAGACGAGAATAACCCAAAACTCGGATTTCTGGCTTCACAGAAATCTTCTCATACTTAAAAGAGGACTACGACCCAAAAGTCTGTACCTTTCCAGCGCACGAGCACAAAACAGGCTCAATTTCAGCAAAATTCCATTAATGCGACGACACTCACAAAACCGCTTCTACTAAAAACCCTAAAACTTAGCCGACGCTAAAGTTCCTTAGAAAAATTGTACAGTGGAATTGCGGGTCTTACATTACTACCCTCCAAAAAGAAGTTTCGTCCTCGAAACTAAAGTTAAGGATAACGACGTAACCAGTCATTACCGTCACCAACACAACAAAATCTCACGGGATTAGGTGTAGCCACAAAGATGCTAACACCAGGTGAAGCCACACAAACGCTATCACAAACACACTGGCATCACCATGCATATCGCAACTTTCTACGTAGTCCCACTGGTTTCAAACTCTAGACACAATCTAGACATCCCACAATGGGTTCACCACCCAAAATTTACTTTACCACGAAGGTTCATACACGCTAGTTCCCCACGGATCCTGGGTAAACATGACAAATTTACGAGGTCATCTTTTTTTTTCCGGCTCTGCGGCATAGCCCACCCCATTAGTTTCACACGAGGTTGTGAGTGGCTACCCTCCAAAAAGAAACACTGAAGTTCTCTGTGCACCACCAAAGTTAGCAAAACTAATCAATTCCAATCAACACGATTCCCGTCTATCATCAACAATAAATTAAGGACGGCCAGTCCCTCAATTTGTCAATAGACAGTCGACAATCCTGATGGTGATTTAGACCATCTTTACCCAACTTAAGTGATACTTCGTTCCACTTGTGCTCAAGGTCCTCCGAGGCACAAGGGTTCCACAAATCTTTCGAGGTTTTTCTTAATGTTTTCCTCGATCTCTTACGAATACAAGGTCGAAGTCGTAAGACACAACACCCAAAACACATCGTTTCAAGCTCTCATGATTCCACTCATGAAACATCCGTTGAATCATCATTCAATCAGTAATACAATGCCACCACGGCAATTACCACGAAAACCATTTCATTCCAAACACGTTGTCTTCTCTATAGAAGAATTTCCCACTTTACCAATACCCATCAGTCTGTGACTCAATGAATGTGCCGAACCATCTGCTCACATATAAATCTCTTTCCAATCACGGCTTAAATAATACCACCCCAACCCCCGGTTGGTGATTACACTCCTCACAGTCTTGGCACCTGCCAAACTAAACCATCTACTTCTCTTGGACTCCCTTATCCAAATCTCCAATTCCCCAGAATCGGTTCCTTATACGTTAACATTACTTCCAAAATGGCACTTAGACGCATCTCGCGTGCCTTAAACAAACGTTTATCCTCGTCGACGGCCATCGTCGGCGCACATCCTCTTCACAACGTATTCTCATTCTATTCCTGAACTCTCATGAGTTCCTTTTTCTCTTACAATAACATCCTCTCTTACTCAAAAGAGTTGGTCACCCTGACCATTCCTAAATACTCCGAACATCACCACTCTCGTCGAGGTACCTACCTTCAGAATAACTCTTAGGGCATTCCTCACATTACTATTGTCTAACCATCCTTGTTGACAACATCCGAATCCCTTATACTTACTCACTACCGATTTCCATCATACCACGTCTCTCTTCATTGTAACCACTACAATGAACCAAAGCTCTACAAGCTTCCATCAACTTGCCATTAGACAATTTCTTATCCTTCTTATTTCCAAAGTTAGGTGTGAGACAAATCCCTTCGCCAATCTTCAATTGGCATAAGCCACATCTTCATGGGCTTCTCTCTAAATCCCCATTCTTTTCTAGACCCAGAAACAGATCCACAAACCATTTCATCTCCATCACTCTTTCTCCTCTCTGAAGATGAATTCATCAAATGAAAGACAACCAAAACAATGGAACCTTTTCTCTACGAGTTCGGCTAGAAACACCACTAGCCACACTTATTGTTAACACATTCTTTCCATGACTAACCTCCCTTTACGACTAACTAATTGATGTCATAACCTCTACAAAACTCCAATCAGGCATGTATCATCAATCTACTACTTTGCAACTTTCTAGTCCAACAACTGTCTAGAGTTGGTTCCCAAACCACCATGACCAATAACTTGCTAAATCAAAACAACATCTTTAATTCACCGCACACAATCCAAATACTCTCTCATTTCACATAATTTTGAATCACCACAAGCATACCCTTCTCCGTTCGACCAATCTCAAATCTTCATAACCATCTAAATTTCTACAGTATCCTCCAATAACAATAACCAACTTCCCACATACGTTCTCGCTATCCAATCTGACACATCCATTCACTAACTGGATTTATCCATCTCTAACTTCCCTTACGGTGTCAACTAATGTACGTGTCGTAATCAAACGCTCCAAATGATTAATTCCTCCAGTTCTTATTAAGTATCTCCTCTCCATTCGATTGGTCCTTCATCATCGTGACTATTCTAAAGTCATAAGGTCTGTTCCCACTAGGGAATCAATTCCCAGATCTCAAGTTCTGACCAATCATATTCTTACATCTATTCACTCATCATTATCTTATTCACTTCTAACTCGTCCTTAAAAGGTCACTGCAATTCACCTACCAATCGACTCGTCTTACTCATCCATCAAGCCATTAAACATTCATCTCAAATCTTAATGCTCGACTTATCAAAAATATCTACCAACGCACGACACTTTGCTATGATTTTATCCTTAGTACGTTCGATACCCAAATCTAATTCTTGAATTTACCGCTCAAGAACTCTAAAAACTCGTCGTACTATCCATTTAATCCTAATATACAATAAAAGTCCTTCCAACTATCAACTTTCATTGTCTTAGTATTCTTACTAACGGATTCCTTTTCTACTCAAACACGACATTCTTAGAAAATATCCAAAAATTCTCGTCCATAACTTGAATTTATTCAAAACTTGCCCACCTCAACTCTTATGGTATCATAAATTCAAGCTGCTACTTAGTCCTTCAACCATCTTGGTCGATCAAAATCGTTAACTTATATGCGCATCCACACAGGATCTCTACTCAATCTTGACTAATCTCCTCAAACTGCTAAACCAGATTACTTTCTCTTATGGTTTACTTGCCAATAGTTAACAATTCTAGCTTACACTGCTACAATTATCTGGACATTTCCATAATAAACACCTCTATTATCACCTATTAGTGATATGCAACTCACTTTCAAAGGTTGAACTCCTCGTTCTTTACCTAAATATCTCTCCACTTCCAACTTTATTCAACAATCAATTACCTATCGTTGTATCTCACATCGACATCTACATTTACTATCTCCCGAACTATGTATAGATTGTCACTTATCAACGTGATACTTGGTCTCCTACCTTCAATCATCACAAGATTCATCCTTACTAATCTTAGTTTCAAATCTAATTTATCTCACACACTTGAATTAAACCCTTAAGGTACCCATCGTTCGCGCAACCGTCTTCTAACACCACCAAGTTCACTTACCCTTGACGCGCGATGCACTTTATTTCCAATACAAGTTGCCCCAATGATTATCCAATCATTGTAATTAAATCCAATTGACATCTCGCATGCTCCACCATCCCATAGTGGTTGCGTTCTCTTGAAAACCTAATGACTTCATCAAGTCGCACCCTAACTCACCAGAGCAGATATTCAATATCTTCTTCAAAAGGTCGTCCCAATCCGATCCTTACTTACAATCCTTTATCAGTCGACGTCCACACGTCCATACTCAATACCTTTGAGTGACAACGACACAATGCCACTTTCAATCCATAATATTACTTCCAAGAATCCCTTGTAATCCTTGTTCGCCTCAAGTCAGTCCTCCTCGAACCACTTCGTTTAAGGAATTCAGAGACACTTGACGACTAAATTCGACCAATGCTCGGGGGTTTCACAATTCCACTTACTGAAGCCTCACTCCCTGCATTACCTCAGTAAGACACAAACCAGTGTCTAAGCATATCCCATGCTAGACTCAAAACAACCAACCACATAACCCACAACACAACAAAAACAACCGCTAGAACTAACACAACATCTAGCTATGTTCTAACCGACTCTGGACTAACGACTCAAGTGCACACTTTCCCTTTGAAGATTTAAAGCCGGGCACTGATACCACAATGTAACACCCCGTTTTTCATAGGCCCAAGAGTAGGCACTTTTTTTTTTTTTTTTAAAAACACGAGACAGAGTGCGCGGAAAAATATTTCACAGTGAGCCGGCATTAAACATACAAAAGAACTCATTACCATAAGGTGCTTCGACAAGTAAAGTGTGTTCCTGAATAATTACAGCCCAAGTCTAAGTATTCAAAACACTCCAAGCACTACAACCCAAAACAAAACCAAGATAGAACCCTATGCCTAACCCAAAGGCACGATGTACAACCACACCGCACAGAGTCTAAATCTAACTATAGCTCCGGCACGAGTTCACTGGGGCCCTGAGCAGCCGCCGCCCTCGCGACCTACAGCATCATCTGGGGTGGGAGGAGCCCGCAAATGAAAGGATGCAAGGGTCACCACACATAACACAACAGCACAAACATATATATATAACAGCGAATAAACACTTAGCAGTTCATATACTTGCACACCGTATTGAAATGCACATCAGCCTATCAATGCAGACTCTAAATGATTGTGATCACCCTAGCCGGGTCTTTTTCACATGCATGATTATTCCGGAATAAACCTCTGCAGAAGGTCGTAGGCTCGGGTGGGATAACACCTCCTACTAGTGGTGGGATAACACCAGGTAGAGTCACGCACTCAATACCAAAACAATCACGGTGGGATAACACCGGGTGAGTCACACGGACAACACCAAACTCAAAAGGGAGGACACCAATCACTGGCCGTCGCACCCCGTGGTCCATTCCCGATAACCACGTACTATGAATGCATGAGCATACGATTCCCCTTATATGCTAATGCAACAAAATACATACCTCTCAAGCGTACGTAAAACAATCATAGTATGTACATATATTTTCAAAATCATATGCACGCCAATCACATATTCATACACATATTCTCAAACATATGTAAATCACACATGCGATACAAAACACCTTCTCATCACGAGAATACATAATATAATCATGCCAAACATTCACAACAATCCAGAACCAGGCATACATATATTAGACGGAAAAGTAAAGGTGCCCTTACCTCGGCAAGCGTTCCGTTACTTTAATTCCGCAAAAACTACAACACGCGCTACCTAAAATAAATGTAGCGTAACATCAAAAAAATACTCCTCGTTTATCTTAACGAAACGAAACTCGTTCTCAAAGCTCCAGAGGGGTCTAAGGTACTTCCTAAAGCTATCCCTCAAGGATTTCAGGTTATTCTCATAGTGTTTAAAAATTCACGAAGTAAATTGCACTATTTTTATGACACGAAAATCATTTTGTTTTCAAATCGTAAACTAAAACCATTTTGGATTTCTCCACCTCAAGGACTTGTTTCACACACAACAAGACCATTTGAAACACAACTAAAACTTTTCAAAAATATTTTTATGAAAAATCGAAGTTTTCTTGTGTTACAAGTTACCCATTTTTTTCTTCCTAACAACCTTTCCTATACTCATTTTTCTTCAAAACTAAGATTATCCAACACACACAAAATTTTCACACAATTGTGGACTTAGAAAAATTTTGAAATTTCTCCCCCACACAAGAGAAAGCCACGGCCAATTTCTTTCAAAACACCCTTCCATTCAAAATTTTTCACTTCTAAATGCATGGTAATATCCCATAATACCTAACTAGCACTTATCAAAACGATTTAGAAATTATCGAGTCGAATCGCAAATTTTCGAAAAAATCTCAAATAAGTTTTTCTTAAGGCAAGAGATCATTTTTCTTTTCACAACATCCCATAACCAATCAAACAATTAAACAATGATCATGGGAAGCAATTTGCCTCTAAACAATTTTCGAAATTCGATTCCTCGAACCCTATATGGATGCCACGGCCAAATGAGGCAAAAAGGGCAATCCTACACAATTTTTCTTCATTTGAAACCCTAACCACATTTGTTAGCTCGTAACGATATTCGATCGTATACCCGACTCTTTTTGAAACTCGAAATAACATTTTTCTAAATTGCGTTCTTCGAGTCGCTCAAGAACACGAGAATTTTTTTTTCTTATTTTTCGAAACAAAATTCATATTCAACAATCCATTTTGTTTAAAAGCTCAAATCTAACTTCAAAACCAAAATCTTACAACACAATCCAAGTTTTTGATCTATTTCAATTTTTTTCTTCAAAACTCTTAAACAAAACTTTGTGAAAACAAGATTTAACCATAGAAATCAACTCATTTTTCACTCATGTGTACTAACAACTCTTATGAACACATCTATGGAAACAAAACTAAATTCTAACATTTTCTTCTCAAGAACAAAATTATGAAACTTGAAAATCCAAGAGAATTTCATGGCAAGAATAGAGATGGAAGAAGTTAGTTACCTTAATGAGCAAGAGATTCCTAACTATGCCAAAGATCCAAGCTTGAAAAGATGGAACAATGAAATTTGAAGAGATGATGAGAGTGAGTGAGTGGGCGGCCGAATGAGAGAAGAGAGGAGTGAGTAGTTTTTTTTTTTGTTTTGCTTCTAAGACCAAACAAAATTAAACCTCCTTATTAATAAACCCTCTTGTGAAATCTAGGCCCTTGGATCAAACTACCTTTTGCATGGCTAAACCCTAGCCCTTGGATCAAAACAAAGTAATCATTACCTTTTTGAAAAATATCCAAGATATTTCTCTTGCGCTCGCAGACGAGTCGTACTCCGTCGACGGTCGATCTTGCGAAAAAAATATAAAACTCACGAGGTGATTGTTCGTCGTAAAACATTTCCAAATATTATCGCTAAACTTTATTCTCCGACTGAAATTTATTCCCTTTGCTCCCAAAAATATTCTGAAACTAGATTCCAACTTACGCCGATATATAATGTCTCCAATTAAAATTCGACGGAAAACAGAAACCGTAAAATTCTAAGAAGCGGGTACAGTTTTCTACTCGTTTTTCCAATAAACGGAGAAAGTCGAAACTCAAAATTCTGAAAGCGCAGAAATGTTCAGATTGATAAATAAAGACCATGGGCCAAAAGTCTCCTTAAGTAATGGTCTTGCTACTTGTGAGCCATCGGATCAAATAGTGAAAGTTCTAAGACTTAATCCTAGCCATCCACCTCCTCACAAAATATCTAGATATTTCTTATGTGATCTTATCCTCCCACTAGCTAGCGCTTAAACGAGTCGCACCTCGCTAACGGACGAAAATCGCAAAAATAGAAAAACTACGGAATAAACGTCCGTCGTAAACCGCTTCTAAAAATTATCGCTAAAACTTTTTCCGCGACTGTAATTTTCTTCCTCACTCTTGAAAATTATTCTGAAAACATATTCCAACTCGCGCCGATATAAAAACTTCCATCTAAATTTTTACGGAATTCAGAAGCCGTAAAATTTTACATCAGCGGGTAAAATCTTGCTCGTTTTTTTCCAAAGACGAGAATAACCCAAAACTCGGATTTCTGGCTTCACAGAAATCTTCTCATACTTAAAAGAGGACTACGACCCAAAAGTCTGTGCCTTTCCAGCGCACGAGCACAAAACAGGCTCAATGTCAGCAAAATTCCATTAATGCGACGACACTCACAAAACCGCTTCTACTAAAAACCCTAAAACTTAGCCGACGCTAAAGTTCCTTAGAAAAATTGTACAGTGGAATTGCGGGTCTTACAATGAGAAAGTGTTTACAATACGTGCGTTGTTTTACATATGATTGGAGATGTATGTATGAACATGTGGGGGAATACATATGATTGGAAATGTATGTATGTTGTTGTGGTTTGTTACATATGATTGGATATGTATGTATGTTGTTGGGATGGTTTACATATGCTAGGGAGGTATGTATTTGTTGCATTAGTATACATGGGAAATCGTATGCTCGTGCATTGTTAGTGCGTAGTGGCGGGAGTGGACTACGAGGTGTGGTTGCAGGAGTGGACCCACCTGATTCTTATAGGGTTTTATTGAGTTCAATACATGGTTGCGGGAGTGGACCATGGGGTGTGATTGCGGGAGTGGATCCACCTTAATCCTTTGTGATTTTGTTGAGTTTGATACATGGTTGCGGGAGTGGACCATGGGGTGTGATTGCGGGAGTGGATCCACCTTAACCTTGTGATTTCGTTGGTGTTTTAGTGGGTTGGACCTACGATTCTGGAACTCATGCATTTGGTGGTAGCTAGGGTTAGTACCACGCATTGTAGATGTTGCATTATAGGCTATGTGTGCATTGCTTATATGAACCCGTTGGTGGGAATTGCTTTGGTGTTTAAGAGCCTTCTCTTGTGTATGTGGAAATTTGTTATGTGTACATCTTTCGCGCCGGTTATATATATACATACTTTTATTTTGTGGTGACCCTTTCTTTCATTTGCGGGCTCATCCCACCCAGATGATGGGTTAGGTCGTGGTGACGACGGTGGCTGTTCCAGGCCCTAGTGAGAGGTTGGAGCTTCAGCTTAGTTAGACTATGCGCCGGTGTGGGTTGTACACCGTGCTTTTTGGGTTTAGGCATAGGATTCTAACTTGTTTTGTTGTGAGTATTTGAATACTTAGACTTGGATTGTAATTATTCAGGAATACACTTTGCTTGTCGAAGCACCTTATGGTAATGAGTTCTTTTGTATATTTGAATGCCGGCTCATTGAAAATCTTTTATGCGTAACTCTGATGTGTACAAAAAAAAAAATAATGCCCTTTTTGGCCTTTGAAAAACGGGCTGTTACAATTGGTATCAGAGCACGGCTTTAAATCTTCAAAGGGAAAGTGTATACTTGAGTCGTTAGTCTTGAGTCGGTTAGAACGTAACCTGTGTCGGGTTATGGGTTAGTAATCCGTGGAGTGAGATAATCTGTTAGGATTCAGAATTGTTTGATTAAGGATCTAATCAAAAGGATTGGTATGTACAGGAAATCATGCCGCCAAGAAGGGCGAATCCAGTTCCGATAGTACCAGAGGTGGATGTGAATCAGATGGCTTATGCCATGCATACGATGGCAGCTGCTGTTGCTGCACAGACCCACCAAAAGGCGCAAAGAGACATTGAAAAGCGCGATAGAGAGATCCTGGCAGCTGGGGCTAGAGTTCTCACCAGTTTTAATCAGCAGACTCCTCCAAAGTTTAATGGGGAGGGAGGTCCGGAAACTGCTGACTTATGGCTCCAATCTGTGGAGAGAATATTCGGGGCAATTCATTGTCCAGAAAGGGAGAAGGTAGTCTTAGCTACCTATCAGTTACAGGGTAGTTCTGAATATTGGTGGGGGAACACCAGGCTCCTTATGGGAAATGCTGATGAGGAGGTAAATTGGGAGAACTTCAAGAGGAGGTTCTTAGCTAAGTACTTTCCCGAGACTGCGAGGGAGAGGTACGGAGAGGAGTTCCTGCAGCTGCGGCAGGGGGGCATGAAAGTGGAAGCCTATGCCAAAAAGTTTGAGTCACTATCCCGTTACTTCCGTTTCTTTAGAGACGGGATAGATGAGACCTATATGTGTCGTCGCTTCCAGGATGGTTTGAGGTATGAACTGCAAGATGCAGTGGTGTCGTTGGGTATTCGTCAGTTTCAAGTCTTGGTAGAGAAGTGCCAAGAGGTGGAGGATATGAGGAAGAAGCGGGAGAACCGCCAGGGTGATTTTAGTGCTGGAGGACCTAGTAATTCAAGTGGTCAGAATCCGAGTTCGGGTCAAAATAAGAGGAAGCAAGGGGATAAGTCTGGTAACCGTTCCCAAAATAATAGAGGACCGGGTCGCTCTGAGAATCAAGAGACTCAGGGGAGTCGGGGTGGAGAGAAGCAAGGTTGCTTCAGATGTGGGCAAGCGGGGCATTATGCAAACGAATGTCCGATTCCGGGGAAGACTTGTTTCAACTGTCGGAAACCGGGTCATTTTGCTAGGGATTGCAAAGCCCCAAAGGCCGGGTCGTCGGCGGATGTGGCACAAGGAGCTCGACCCGCTGCTAGAGGAGGTGCCTACTGTATGGGCACTGGAGTGAGCGGTCAGACCGGTAATGCCATGCATGAGGATTACTAGTTGCAGGTAACACTTTACTGCATTGATTATTGTTTGAGGGCAACCCACTCTTGCATGTTTGGATGTATGCTGTTTGATTGGGTTTTGTTTGTTAGTCGTGTTGATTAGAATTGACTAGTTTTGCCGGCTTTGCTGGTGCGCAGAAAGTTTCGGTGTTTCTTTTTGGAGGGTAGCCAGTAACTGCTTAGCGTGAACCTAGGGAAATTGGCTATGCCGCGGAGGCGAAAGAGGTGACTTTGGAAATTTTTGTTTGTGGGCACGAGGATCTTTGGGAATTAGAGGTCGTGAACCTATGTTGTGAGGTTAATTTTGAGTGGTGAACTCGTTGAGAGTTGCGGTTGGTGCACGGTTGTGCCAGTGTGTTGGTGAGAGTATCTGTGTGACTTCACCCGGTGTTAGCATTTGTGTGGCTGCACCTAATCCTGAGGGATTTTGTTGTGTTGGTGATGGTAATAATTAGTTGAGTTGTTACTCTTACCTTTAGTTTCGAGGACGAAACTTCTTTTTGGAGGGTAGTAATGTAAGACCCAAGATTTTACTGTGCATTTTTTAAGGAACTCTAGTGTCGGCTACGAGTTTTAGGGTTTTCGGTGATGCGTGTTTGTGTGTTTGGCATGTATGTGTTATGTATTCTCGTGATGAGAAAGTGTTTACAATACGTGCGTTGTTTTACATATGATTGGAGATGTATGTATGAACATGTGGGGGAATACATATGATTGGAAATGTATGTATGTTGTTGTGGTTTGTTACATATGATTGGATATGTATGTATGTTGTTGGGATGGTTTACATATGCTAGGGAGGTATGTATTTGTTGCATTAGTATACATGGAAAATCGTATGCTCATGCATTGTTAGTGCGTAGTGGCGGGAGTGGACTACGAGGTGTGGTTGCAGGAGTGGACCCACCTGATTCTTATAGGGTTTTATTGAGTTCAATACATGGTTGCGGGAGTGGACCATGGGGTGTGATTGCGGGAGTGGATCCACCTTAATCCTTTGTGATTTTGTTGAGTTTGATACATGGTTGCGGGAGTGGACCATGGGGTGTGATTGCGGGAGTGGATCCACCTTAACCTTGTGATTTCGTTGGTGTTTTAGTGGGTTGGACCTACGATTCCGGAACTCATGCATTTGGTGGTAGCTAGGGTTAGTACCACGCATTGTAGAGGTTGCATTATAGGCTATGTGTGCATTGCTTATATGAACCCGTTGGTGGGAATTGCTTTGGTGTTTAAGAGCCTTCTCTTGTGTATGTGGAAATTTGTTATGTGTACATCTTTCGCGCCGGTTATATATATACATACTTTTATTTTGTGGTGACCCTTTCTTTCATTTGCGGGCTCATCCCACCCAGATGATGGGTTAGGTCGTGGTGACGACGGTGGCTGTTCCAGGCCCTAGTGAGAGGTTGGAGCTTCAGCTTAGTTAGACTATGCGCCGGTGTGGGTTGTACACCGTGCTTTTTGGGTTTAGGCATAGGATTCTAACTTGTTTTGTTGTGAGTATTTGAATACTTAGACTTGGATTGTAATTATTCAGGAATACACTTTGCTTGTCGAAGCACCTTATGGTAATGAGTTCTTTTGTATATTTGAATGCCGGCTCATTGAAAATCTTTTATGCGTAACTCTGATGTGTACAAAAAAAAAAAAAAATAATGCCATTTTTGGCCTTTGAAAAACGGGCTGTTACATAACCCAAACATTATAACAGCTACACAGTAACCAAAACAGAGGACACAATAGCAGCAGCACGAAAAACACTCACAGTAAGTGGTGTCTACACAAAATTTGTAGCGGTGTCTACACATAATGTTAAGTGTATAGATAAAAAAATTAGATTTTTAGAAGAGGTAAGAGAAGAACAAAACTAACAAGAGTTTTTTGAGGAAAAAATTTTAAATTTTTATAAGTTGCAAGACATGAACAAAGTTTAGAGTTTTTTTGTTCCTTTTAATAATGATAAAACACCACAATAAAAATAGAACAAACATTTAGTGATTAGGAAACAAAGTTTGAATTTTTATAAAATGTAACATGAACATACAAGACTATAAAGTTTTGTTCATATACATACCTGGACTGTTGTCACTCTTTGCAAATTGTTTTCCAAATTTATAGTGAGGGCAAGAAGTAAATGTCACGTTTGTTAACTCCAAAAGTGAGAAAAAAAATGGTATTTTGCAAGAAAAATAACAATAGGGTAATCAAAAATCTGTCACCTTCAAGTAAAAAATGCAACAAGGGAAAAGAAAGGGTCGATGATAATGATGATTCAATTAAGACCGTACTATCATCAGAACAAGATTATGTTGTGTTTAGCTTAGAGAAGATGGATCATTTCATGTTGTCAAATATTACAATGGTGCCAAATCACCCGAGTCTCTTACAAGTGTTGATGGAAGGAATGGAAATTCAAAGTTAGTGACTCGAAAGAATATACAGTCATCGCCATTTAACACAATTCTCAATTCTTCATACTTAGTTAGATATAGTACTCCGGTATAATTCTCAACTTGTCTTATTATGCATGTGCTTTTACCAATTTATTTATTTTAAAATTATTAAAATATTTATTTTTATAATAATGTTACTAATTTTTAAGAGTTTGAGTTAAATGAGAAATTTTTTTACTTAAAAATTGACATATTCATGTCATTTCGTTGTTTACTTCACCCCCCCCTCCCCGCACCTTTTCCTCGAAATGAGAAAGAAAATGGTACACTCTGGCAGCTCCAGCTCGAAACCAAAGGGGCCCTCCCTGCGAGGCCAGAGTGGGCTCAGTGATCAGCCCCCATTCGAATTAAGGATGTTTGATCCACTAGTACAAAAATACCTTTGTAGAAATGTTTTTAAGTCAGTTAGCATTGCCACCTGACTTAACAAATTACTCGGTGGCAATTCTGTAAATATTTGTAACTTTTTTAGGTCGGTTGTATCTAAAACTGACTTAAAATAGAATAAATAAATAAATTTATAATTCGTATTAAATTTCTTAAGTCGCTTCTATGAACTAACTGACTTAAGAAACATACTTTGTTAGGTTAGTTATTACCTACCTGACCTAAAAAAGTTTATTTACATTTAAAAAATTAAATTCTAATGTGTACCACGACGGAATCTAATCCAGTACCATTAGAAAACCTAACAAATTAAATTTGTAAAAAATAAAATAAATAGTTAAAAAAACAAAGATCTTTAGTTAAAAGATGAAAATAAACTAGGACTTCTCTATCTTTTTCTGCAAACTCATCTCTCTTTCTTGTTCCACCTGGGTTTCGATGCCAGAGAAGAGTTTCATCGCCCACTCACTGCTTGTCTCCGCCACCGAATACTCTCTTTCTCGTTTCACCACAGGTATTCTCCCTTTTCACGATTTCGTTTTCCCCTTTCTCTGTTCATCTTCCCCCTTTTGTTTTCACTCTTTCAATTTGTTTGCTCTTTCACTTCTCCTCTATACTTCTAATTCGTGAGGTAGATTTCTTATGGTTCTATTATACTTTAATTGAAGGAGATTATAAATCTCACCTATCTTAGGGTTTTGTTTCATATTTGATAAATTGTTTTTGATTAATGGATGGCAAGAGATACATGAAGAGTGTTTTTGTACTATTACTATACTTCTCCATTAAACCTTTATATATTCTATTTTTAAATGTCTGCATTGATATGGATGGAGTTCTGGTTTTGCTATGCTTGTTCATGAGATTATTTTCTTGTTGATACTGCATTGTTGCTTTTTTTTAATTGATTTTATATGTTAAATCATACTTGCAATATGAACTAGTCCATTCCTGCTCTCATTGTGCTTGATAATATTTTAAAGTTGTAATTATTGATGCAGTTGGAACTTGGAACCAGCTTGGAAAAATGTCTTCCACAGTAGCTATTTGGTTCAAAAATTGCTCGAAAAAAGTTGATGTATTTGGATCAAAATTTGGATCAAATTCCAATATATTAACTTTCTTTAACTTATTTTTGCTTATAATTAGAGACATAGTATTATAATGAAATATATTTTCCAATTACTATTGTGTTTATTTTCTTTTGTTGTGTAGGAAGAAGATCCCAATTGGTATTCATGAGCATCTAACTCTGTTGCAGAGCCTTTAATAGACACTCAAATGAATGTGAGTATTCTTATGCTAAATATAATATTGAATATTGTTCTTTTTAAGATGTACTTATGGTTAATTATAGAATATGTAGATACATGAAGAGTGTTTTTGGTGTTGATTATAGAATATATAGATACATATGAATTCTATTTCTGATGGTTTTATTCAGCAATGCTTAATTTGAATTTTGTGAAGCAATAATAAACGAGGCTTTTTGAACTGGCTGGAAGGTTTAAAAGTTTTTGGACATGCTTGAGAAGCTACTTCATGTACCATTTTGGATAAGAAGGTTAATCATGAGTTTGATATTTTTTATTTATTTATTATTTATAAAGTTATGTTTTATTTTTAGATGAACTTGTGTCCCGTTTAACACATTTAGAAGTGATGATGATGCACATGTTAGCGGACACATGTCACTAATCAACAATCAATGACATTAACATATTGCCGCCTTTCAACTAGATAGTTCCACAAATCCAACCCCATTTCTTTCACTGTACTTTTATTCATTTTACTATTACTTTTTTAATCAGTTTTTATAATTGACTCATTTGTTTACTAGTAAGTTGTATCACATTTTTTAGCAGTTGAGAAAGGAGTGAAGAATTAATTAGTATGAAAGACAAAAACTTGAAAGATAAAGTTGAAGATAATAGCACAAAGTCTTTGTGGTGGTACTCCTTTTAGTCATTCATCTCAGAAAGCATTTTATTAGTCATTCATTCTAAATATGTTTATGTAAGTTTGCTTTAACGAAACATTTGTAACTTCTTTAACTCTATCTCTCTCTACCTATTTACAGTTACTTTGCCCTCTCTTGTTGAATCCTTACGATCACTTCATATTTTGCATTCTCAACAAAGTTCAATGACAGGTATCATTTCACTTGTTTTTCAATTTGGACACGGCGGTGTCAGTTTGCATTGATTTTTCTGTCACAATTTTTATCATATTTTTTTATTTATAATTTAGGGATTCTATTTATATATTGTAGCAAGAAGCTCAATATGGATTGCTTATAGTAGCTGATACATTCCTTTTAAGGTATTTTAATACTATCATATTTTTCTAGTTTTCACATTCTTTTCTACTTGAAATTGTAATATTCTTATCAGGTCTGTCTGCTTCAAGTTTTTGTGAGAGATTACCATGGAAGCTTCATACTTGTGTTAGCTATATCTAGGATTATTGCATTGTGACCGTGTCAAGTTTTGAATTTGAAAATTATGGAGGTTTTTTTTCAACGTATTTGATTTCATTTATCTACTACTTGGGGACCTTTGAAATAATCGAGTATAAAATGCGAAGAGGACATTATGATTTGTCTATCTGAATGTGATTCTTTAGTGGTCTACTTTTAATATAACTTTTGAAATTTTAAAAGAGGACATTATCAGCTGCGAAATGACTCGAGTGTTTTGTAAAACATTCAATTTGTGAACTAGTGGACTTATGCTAACTTCACTCTTTTTATTCTTTTGCAGCTTCCTTTAAGCATTGTTTACATTGCAGCGGGAGTTTTTGTTGATGGTTGGATTGGTAAAATTAACTATGCATTGAAACTAATCATGAGAATTTTTTTTATTAGATATTTCATTTAATTCTCTTACCATACTAATGATGTATTTTCCTGTTTTTCATGTAAGGCTTATTTATGTTAGACTTAGTACTTAGTTTTTGTAAGAGTATGTTGTACTAGTATAGCTTAGCTCAAGTCTTGTAACTGAAACTTAGCTTAGGCAAGTAGGTTGTGTATTAGTCACTCTGTTAGGACTAGTACACCTCATATATAGGCTATAAATACATGTTACAGTTCCATTGTAATCAATCAATGGCTTATGAGTGATAGTAATGTGTAATTTTGTATTTTAGAGATAGCTTTATTCTTGCTACCCTTGACTTTATTGACTTTTTGTATATATGTTCGAACCAGAGCTAACAAATGTGGCTATTGTTTTTTTAAAAAATATTAGTGCCTGTTAAGTCGGTTAAACTTTTAACTGACTTAAGAAGCTATTTGTTAAGTCGGTTGTTTATCAGTTACCTGACTTAAGAAGAAGTTTGTTAAGGCGGCAATGGTAACCCGACTTAAGAAGTGTTTTTTTAAGTCAGGTGAAAACTGACCTAACAAATCAAAACTTCTTATGTCATCAACTATTAAGACAGATACAGAACCGACTTAAAAGGCCATTTTTAACCGACTTAAAATGCATTTTTTGTACTAGTGTGAATTTGAATACAAAATGTTGTTTATTAACATTTTTATAATAATTTTACTTCTGTTTTGACAATCCACGGCAAAATTATTTTTTTATAGTACACAAAGTTACTGATAAAAATTAAAAGTGTATTAAATCTAAATTATTTTTTGAGCAAAAAAAATCATTTAGTGCACGTATATAAAAAATTAGAGGTCTAATTATTTGAAGCTCTATGAGTGGCTCACCGTGTACACCCCACTGAGTCATGCCTGATATTTGGTAAATTTTAAACTAAATATATTAACTTTTTCAATCTAACTTAAATTTTAAACCGTAGAGAGTATATCATAGTAGAGATGACTGTGATCATATTTTAAATTGTGGCCGAAAAATAACAGAATTGATCATAATGATAAAGGTAATTTATTTTTCAATATATTTAACAATGTTGAATGTATACAAGAGTGAATTAACCCAAACATTACAACAGCTACACAGTATCCAAAACAGAGGACACCGTAGCAGCAGCACGAAAAACACTCACAGTAAGTGGTGTCTACACAAAATTTATAGTGGTGTCTACCCATGATTTTAAGTGTATAGATAAAAAATTAGCTTTTTAGAAGAGGTAAGAGAAGAACAAAACTTACAAGAGTTTTTTGAGGAAAAATGTTTAATTTTTTATAAGCTACAAGAAATGAACAAAGTTTAGAGTTTTTTTTAATTCTTTTTAATAATGATGAAATACCACAATAAAAAAGAACAAACTTTTAGTGATTAGGAAATAAAGTTTGGATTTTTATAAAATGTAACATGGACATATATGAGAATAAAGTTTTGTTCATACACATACCTCGACTGTTGTCACTCTCTACAAATTGTTTTCCAAATAGTGAGGGCAAGAAGTAAATATCACGTTTGTTTATAATTTATATAGCATTTGTGTTGTGTAGGTCCAATAGTTGATATGAAAGGGTAGTGGAGACATTATACTCAGGGACGAACCTAAATTGCACTTGTGTAGGCACCCACCCCCACTATATTTT
This sequence comes from Trifolium repens, assembly GCA_030408175.1. NCBI lineage: Eukaryota > Viridiplantae > Streptophyta > Magnoliopsida > Fabales > Fabaceae > Trifolium > Trifolium repens. The sequence goes on along the minus strand of CP125841.1, from coordinate 26,706,112 downwards.
GAGCAACTGCAATTATATACACACAAGGTAAATATAGAGAGAACGTAGTAAATGCATAACATTTCTTAAGCTGAGAATAAAAGTTTGGCACAAACTCCATATACATAGACTAACACTATACAATACTAGTACATGGGTTCCAATTAAATTAAGACAAATATTAAATAGTGTCTCGGAGTCACTTGTTAAGGTTTTAAAAATGGGGAAACAATTATTTTGGTTCCTAATGTGTAACTCGCTGTTATTTTAGTCCCTCATTGAGGAAAAACTACTAAATAGTCTCTGAATTTGTATTATGTTAGTCAGAATCATGGAAGTATCTTTTTTGTTTCCCTTTCTTTTCTTTTATATATACTACTCATCCATTAGAATATAAATGTAATATTTCTTATTATTTTTTATTCATATAAAATTATTTATTGAATTTCAATATTCATTTAACTACTCAATAATTACAATTAATAAAGATGTTTCTGTAAAAGATACTAATTTTACAACTGAAATCAAATCAACTAATCATCTTTGTCAAAAATTTCAAATAATCAATTTTTTGAAGAATACACAATTCAATTATGACATTTAATCTGAGCCAAAACGAGTAGTATATTTCATTTGTCCATAGCAAGCAACCATTTAACAATTTTATATAAAGATTAAGAAAATTGTATAAACAAAAAATAGAAATGTTTATTAGTTTTTTTAATAAAATGTGTCTCATTTTAAATATCAAATAACAAATCAAATGTGTTTGTACTACATTTCAACCAAAATATATTACATTTAACCGCAAAAAACTAGGAGACTAATTGGTTCGTACCTCAACCGCGCGCCTCCTGCATATATAATACAATGTCCCAACCAAGTGAGCTAAGCTCACAGGACTACTATAGTTCTTATTAGAGACTAAATTAAACTGCAAAAAAACAAGATTAATTTGGATTCTCTACAATTTTTCTCCCATGTTTGATCATGTGCAACCATCTTAGCCATTTATTCATTTTTTTCTCTCTCCACTTAAGTGTTTTTTTGCTTTTAGTGGATTACAAACCATTAGAACATTAAAAGGAGAGAACATGAGAGAAAAAATTGGAGAGGATCCAAATCAAAAAAATCATAAGAGATGCAAATTATTGGATTTAAACTTTGAATATTTTTTCTAACGCGAAAAATACTTTTTACCCAGATAAAAACTTGCAGCTTGTCACATACTCACAACACACATTACAAGAAATATGATTTTTGGCAGCGACTTTTTTTGTTAAAAGTTGCTACAAGTGGCAACTTGTAGCAACTTTTAACAAAAAAAGTCGTTGCGAAAAATCATATTTCTTGACATGCAGTAAGAGTTTTTGTATAATGTATTAATGTCATTGACCATAATGGATTAATGGTATTGTTAATGTTTTAAATTGCGGTTGCAGGTGTTGCGGTTGCGCTACGATGCAGAATGCAATCGTTGTGGCGTGAAATAATTTTTCATCCCAACAAACACAAAAAAAAACTATAATTATTGTAATTCCTTATATATCTTTTATTTATAGTTTTCTATAAATTTAAATTGATGTTAAGATATTGTTTCATATTGATGAATAATATAAATTTAACTCTAGTGAAAAAAACATTTACATAAATAACATTCTTAATTGTTTATGCAAATACAATAAAAAAATTAATAACAAAGTAAAAAAACATTTAAAATATATAATACAAATATGTCACAAATAGATAAATGCATTAAGCTTCAACTTTGACTTTGAAAAGCAACACCGTGTTGTCTCCATATATAAATATAGTCTTCACTGCAAAAAAATAATTGTAATCAAATATCTTAATAACACAAGAGTATTAAGATTTTCCATAAGAAAAAGTTTTTTGAACAAGTCCATCAGAAAAATTTAACTGAATTTAAATTTAAATTTTTTAAAATATAACTTACATGGTACTATTTACCACATGGTGGAATGACGTGGAGGAGCATTACTTGTACTTTCACTCTGACTATCATCCCGTGTAGCTCCATGTCCAAAGACATAACCAAAATATCCACTACCATATCCATCACTTGATTGTTGATAATAAGGATCTTCGTAATTCATTGATTGTTGGTAGTTGGAAGGAGCTTGATCACTTGGATATTGGTTATATGAGTTGAAATAAGGATATTGATAAATAGGTGCATAAGATTGTTGAATATTTTGGAAAGAGTCATCAATTCCAAAGTCACAAACTCTAATCAATACTAGAAGAAGAAGAATCTTCAACTGAAACATTTTATTTCCTTTTACCTCTTCTAGAATATGACACATCTTCTAGAATTTGAATTTTGATTAAATGAGTTTGATTTTTATATGGGTGAGATGGTATTTTTTTATGAGATGGTAGGTGATGATAGTGGTGATGAGGGATGCTGTAGTGTAGATGATGATAGTGGATCGTGATGATTATTTGTGAGACGATGCTGATGGTGAGGGATAGATGATGATGATGGATATTTTTTTATTTTTTTTTCAGTGAGAGTGGATGATTATGATTAACGAAAGAGAGAATATCACTTTTCAATGTTAATCAGATTCTATAAAATTTAATAATTAAAATATTTTATCCTTAAAAAATAATATAATACTCCTATTAATTAAAATATTTTATAAAAGAAATATTATTCAAATAAAAAAAAAGTTTAATGACATAGATAATATTTTGGCCAAGTGTGCAGTGCCACATCATTAATGACTTTGAGTTTTTAAAATGGAGAGGGGGACCAAAACTCAAAAGAAATTAAAACATGGGGACCAAAAAGTTGGTTTTTAAAATAGGGGGACTAAAACTTCGTTTTTTTTTTTAAAAAAATTAGGGAGACCAAAAGTGTATTTAAACCAAAAATTTATTAGTATTTTACATGCAGTCATCTTTGACCAAGATTTTTGAGCCAGAGGTGTACCAATTATTTCACTCTTTTCTCTGTAAAGAGTCAACTAAATAACATAACAAAATACATCAATATGTAAACATATTTTGATAACAAATAATTTATCAGATTAAAATATAACATTTATTACGTACTAACTTGATTCAGAGCTTTGATTTGATCAACTATATTTCTTTCTAATTTCATTATCACTCTAGCCGTCCCTTCAAATGTTTCCTTATATGCAGCATCTCCATGTTCAACTCCATATTGAAATTGCGGATTAAGAAAATAACCTAAAAAAATATAATCATAATGCATGAAGAAACATATTTTAAAATTATATCAAGAAATTAAAATTAAAATATATTGACATACCAACAAAATGAAGATCAAAATGCATGTATTTCCAACGCTTGTTAGTTATATCATTATAGGTGGAGTGGTAATGAGAATTTTCTTAAATTGCATGTTTAGCTCGATCAATAGCTTCATATAGGAAACCCATTGTTGGTTTCTCGTCACCATCAACTATTCTTAAAACTTGAACAATAGGCTCGTACACCTTCAATATGTCTTTGGCCTTACTCCAAAAGTCCTTGCTCAAAACAATTTTCCTTGCTTCATATCCTGGCCCATTATTCTCTTTACCATATTTCATTTTTCTAAACTCTTCCGAATGGAACATATTTTCTAGACATTCCTTCTGATTCACAATTGATTGAAGTTGTAGAAATTGTGTGGCAAATCAGGTTACACCAGAACGAAAAATCTCTCTACCTCCAGTATATTTTTTCATGAGACTCACAATATATGTATGCATTGTAGATGAATGTTGTCACCATCTTTGCTTCACTTAATAACTTTTGTAAATTTTTTCCTATATCCTCTAAGCGGAGATCTAAACAATGAGCCGTACAAGAAGACCAATACAAATGTGGTCTCTTTTCCATTAGTTTGTGACCAGCTACTTTTAATGCAGCTCCATTGTCCATAACAACCTGAACAACAAATTTTTCGCCAATTTCTTCCAGAACTTTATCAATATTAAACTCCACCCTACTAAAACTGTAAGACCCAAGATTTCATTGTATAGTTGGTTTAAGTAATATTAGGGTTTCGATGTGTTCGTGTGATGAAACATCGTGTAATTATTAGGTTTTGCTGTAATCGAGTCTGTTTTGTGCTCGTGCACTGTAATTGTACAGACTTTTGTCTTGTGATCCTGTTGCTTGAATAAGAAGTTATTTGTGGTTTTAGAATAACGAGTTTTGGATTATTCTTGTTTTTGGAAAAACGAGTAGGATTTTACCCGCGGATGGAAAATCTTACTGCGTCTGTTTTGAGTGAGGTTTCGGATGGGAGTTTTATATATCTGCGTGAGTTAGGATATATTCTGAGATTAATTTTCTAAGGTATGGAAGAAAATTACAGTCGCGGAAAAAGATTCGGCGATAAGTTTTGGAATTGTTAAACGTTAGACGTTCTTTCCGTAGGTTTTATGTTTTTGTGATTTACGTTCGTCGCGACGCGCGAGAGCTGAGTACGAGACTTGTTATGGATGAGTTGATGATATCTTGTGATTTCTTATAAAGCAAATTGATCCAATGGCTAGGGTTTAAGCTTGGACTTTTGACTTTGATCCAATGGTGGATTGGCTATCAAGAGGCTTTGTAATAGTAAGGAGGTCATGACTTTGTGGACTTTGAAACATCACATATTCACTCCATTCTTTCTCTCTTTCACGTGAACTCCATTACTTTCTTCTAACCTTCACTAAATTTTCCATTCTACACCATTTGTGTCCATTTCAAGCTTGGGAGCTTTGTGGAATTGTTATAGAGAATCACCTTCTTAAGGTAACCACTCTTTTCCTTCCCTTTTTGGTTGGTTAAAACTCTTAGGGTTATGAGTTTAGATTATGTTCATGAGATGGAAAGGTTAGGAATTGATTCTTGTTTCATGAATGTTGTTCATGAGGTTTAGAGAAGCATGTGTAGGCTTTGTTATTTTTGTTTTCCATGAGTTGGTGAAAAATCTCATGAGAAGAGTTAGGGTTTTGGTTGGTTTATGTATTGATCAATAACATGTGGTTAAGTTGTAAGGTTTTGAAAAGAAAAGTTGTCTTTGAACCTTTGGGCCAAAGGAAAATGCGTTGTATGGTTTTGTTTTAGAAAATCCGATGAAAAATATTTTGTGGTTTATGAAAATATTTCCTAAGTGTTTTTGGGTAGTGTTTTTGGGGTCAAAGTGGTTTAAAACTCTTGTGACATGTGGTGTTGCTTTTTACTTTGAAAACATGTTTGAAAATGATTACCGGTCAGTTGAGGCCCGTAATAAAACTTGTGCTTGGGTTTGGTTTTGTTTTTGGAAATGAAAACCAAATAACTTGCACTCGAAGCAACCAACAAGCTTTCGGAAATGAATTGCTTGCTTATGAAAATGGTTTGCTTTTGTGCCTTGAAAAAGTGTTGGGAACTAATAGAATCAAACTAGGCTTGGGTGGAAAAAGGGAGGTGTGAGTTGCTGTCTTTTACTGTCATGACAGGTGAAACTCGCCGGGCGAGCGTTTACTCGCCATGGCGAGTGTCACAGGTCATGACAACACGCCAGGGCGAGCTCCAGAGCGAGTAAGACCAGTCCTCACTGCCTTCACTCGCCACCAACTCGCCAGGGCGAGCTCTGGGACCTAAAATTTTGGATTCTGATTACTAAACTTGGTTTTTAACTTTCTAATCCCTTTTTATTAATTTATGGAAGTGGTGGGGATTGGAAACGAGTTTTTCGGGTGCTCGGAAAGTGTGTGGCTTGTAACGCAAGAAAACGGCCATTTTGCATTTCAAATTATTTAAGACTTTTGACAATTGTTTTGGGTCCTAAAAATAGTACAAATAACTCATGGGGGTTGATCAATATGATGGTTTTTGGTATAGTATCCGGAAAAGTGGATTTTACCTTAGAAAGCCTTTGGTTTTTGGGGTTTTAGAGTCCAATTCATTAAGGATTGATTGGATATGGTTTTGATTGAATATTTTGCTTGTTTTAGGAAGCGAGTAAGTGTTGTGTGATCGTGTGATAGTTGAGTGCTTGACGAGGTAAGGGCTCCACTTTATTTCCGTCTTTTAAAACGGTTACGACATGCTTTGTTGTGCTGTTTATGCATTTGCTGTGTGCTTGGCATGTTTGTACTTATGTATTCTCGTTGATGAGAACGTGGTTATAAATACGTGTGCAATTTACATATGATTAGGAAAATGTATGTAGGTTGTGATGGCTTGTGCATAGGCTTTAGGCTATGTGATTGTTTGCATGAGCATATATGAATGCGTGCGTCGGATAGGACTACGCGGGGATTTTGTCTGTGTGACTATCCTGTATATGCCAAAGAGAATATATGCCATGCATTTCATAGTTGCGTGCCTAGGTGTATGTCTGTGTGACTTTGCCTACGTACCGGGCGTTTGACTGTGTGGCTTCGCCAAATCCTTCTGGATTTATATTGAGTTGGTGTATGTCTGTGTGACTTCGCCTGGTGTTTGTCTGTGTGACTTCACCTGCCTTGTGTGGCATTTTTAGTGCGGGTACGTATATTTCTGTGTGGCTTTGCCTACCCCACGACTCTTCGAGGAGAGGTTAATTTTCCGGAAAATCATGCATGTGGTAGCTTGGATAGTACCACACCCATTGTAGAAGTCTGCATTAGGATTGGTGATTTATTTATATGAACCCGTTGGTGGGAATTACTTTTGAGATTAAGAGTTTTCTCTTGTGTTTTGTGGAATTATTGTTATGTGTACATCTTTCGCACCGAATATATATATACATACTATATATTTTGTGGTGACCCTTTCTTTCATTTGCGGGCTCATCCCACCCCAGATGACGATGTAGGTCGAGAGGATGGTGTTGGCAGCTCTAGGCCATAGTGAGCTTGTGTTGAAGCTTAGAGTAGTTAGACTATGCGCCGGTGTGTTTTGTGCACCGTGCTTTTTGGTTAGCATAGGATTCCTAACTTGTTTTGATACTTAGACTTGGATTGTAATTATTCAGGAATACACTTTGCTTGTCGAAGTACCTTATGGTAATGAGTTCTTTTGTATATTTGAATGCCGGCTCATTTAAAATCTTTTATGCGTAACTCTGATTGTGTACAAAAAAAAAAAAAAAAAAAATATAGTGCCTTTTCTGGCCTTTGAAAAACGGGTTGTTACAAAAACCCAACCTTCAGACAAACCGCAACCCTTCTAAGACTCCCCAAAACTCCACCACAAAAGCATTACATATTCCGACACACTTCGCAAAACCACCAATCCACTCTCCTTCACTTCCACGAATCACCTCTCCACAGCCGGCTATACTATTATCCTTGTATGCACCATCAATATTAACTCTTAATAAAATTTTCCTTTCGTGGCACCCATTTTATGATGAAAACTATTTGTTGCCTTCCCATCACAATCTTACTGCGATGTGATGCATGCATGTAGTTTTTGACCAAATTCATAACTTGTTGCACTTGTCCAATAGGTCGAACATACCCTTCAACATGAAGTTCTTTGTTCCTCCAAGTCCATAAACAATGACAAACAATAGCCCAAATATCACACCACGAAACATTGCTGCTCCAAGAGACAAAATTAATTAAATTAAAGATAATCCAGTTGTAAAAATTCTGCATAAAAAAGCATCTCTACTCGATACCGGGATCACATGATACCATAACTCCTTCGCAAGCGGATGGGGAAATTTCTACTCACAATTTTTTTAAGAGTGTGCTTGGTTCAAGAGAAAGAAATAGGGGGGAGAGAAAAACACATATTTCAATGAATGAATTTGGACTAAAATTAGACCAAATTCATTAGCTAAAACAAACTGACCTTGGTCATCTCAAATACACACTCTTGCCCACTTTGTTGTGTGATCTCGAAAGAAAAAAAAGCATCTATGTTACACTTTAATCTTCCTGTAGGTATTTCTCCAACCAGTAAATAAACTGACTCCTCTATCACAAACAATAGTCCTAGTAACCTTCTCGTTTCTGCTAACAACATCATTCATTTATTTCCATAACGACCACAACATACAAGCAAATACGGACCTGTTGTATGAGCTGAATTATTGCAACACATTGAAAATACTTGCAGCCACCGAATTTGTTAGATTAATGGATTACATAACATAGTGTTGTTCAAGAGGCCAAGTCTTTGCCAACAAAGTATGCTATTGTTACACTTAAAAAATAGATGCATGCTATCTTCAATTTCATCATCACATAAAACATAATTTGTCGTACAATTAACACTTCAGTCGTGTAATCTAATTTTGGTAGGCAAGCAATTGTGACAAACGCGCCGAATAAAGTTTTGTTACCTTTGGCGGACATTGGATTTTCTACAAAAGCTGCCAATTACCTACAACTTGGTGATGCTCGATATCCACAATGTTCTCCATACAATGTTGATAAGCACTTTGAACTGAGATAGATTTCTTTCTTTTCGAATCTCCATTTCACTTTGTCTCTCTAAACAACATTAATAAGAAGTGTATTTAGTGCTTTTACAGTTGAGTTCACGTCAACCAAACCATTAATAAGTGCAACATCCCACTGTTTAGTGTCTTGCAGGAATGGGCATAATATGTCTTCAACCGCATTAATTATAAGACCATATTTAAGAAGGGAAATGTTAACATGTTAAGACGATAAATGTAGAAATATTTTATGGGAATTTGTGCATTCAACTTTTAAAGCATTAAATATTTTGTATCATTAAATGCACATTTTCTATATTTAGGTATATGGCACATGTTAACATGACCCTTAAAAAAATTACTTAACCAAAAAAATAATAATTAAACCACAATAATTTTTTCTTTACAAACATATTCCTAAAGCATTTACATCTTTTTTCTGTAATCTATAACAAATACATTGATATAATATTAACTAACTTTCTATCTTAAAAAATAAAATTGTCAATTCATATTAATTTTCAACATATTTAATATCATAACTAACTTTCTTAATTCTGCAATTCACTAAAAAAAATCCTATATTTTGCTACAAATGTAGTAAAGTATAAATTTATTTATTTTATTTATATATGCAAACATTTTTTAGTTTTATAGTCATACTAAAAGATCAATCGTTAGTTGGTTCAGTGGTGATTGACGCTGAACTTGGTAGGGAGGACCATGGTTCGATCCCCGTAACTGCGATCGGGAGGGGGCTGAAACCACTTGATAATAGAACTGACTCCCGAACCAGATTCAACTGGTGGTAAAAATAAAATAAAAATAGTCATACTAAAAGAAGTTTTGATTAAGGGGCAAGAAGTCAATGGCAATGCCATTTTCCCCCCTCTCTTTCTCTCATAGGTCCCCTCACTCACTCGCATAGACACACTTTCACTATGAAGAGTCGCGCACTACTGTAGCCAACGTATAGTCCGTTCCATTTCCAAATTCATTCATTCATCTCCCAAAACCCTAACAATTTTAACCTCATTTCGGTACGACACTTTCACTTTCATCTTCAATCTCATTATTATACATTTCACTAACTGTGTTTCTCCAATTCAACTTTCATCAAACCCATTTCTTACATTGCATGTTGTTATTTTCTCCATTTCTCTCTTTTACTTAAATCATTCTTAGGTATCTTCCTAATTTTGTTTAGTTTCAGCCATTTTGCAATTTCAATAGTTAGTTAATGCCATTTTTGTTTTCTCCATTTTCACATTACCAATTATTTTGGTTGCTTTTGATTGCCAAAGCTGTTGTTATTTTACATTATTTTTTTCAGTTTTTTTTTTTTTTTTTGAGTTTTGCTTCTTGGACGGGTTCTTTAATTTGTTGATATTGGAGTTTGAAGGCAATTTACTTTACATTATTACTGTTGATCCTTTTATCCTTGGCCATTATTGTTATTTTGAACCCTAGTATTTATCGAAAATCTCAGTTTATGTCAAGTCGCTTTCATAGACCGAAAGCATGAATTTGTCTTAGATGTTAAGTAAAATCGATTTTTTATAAAGTTAGTCTGCTTCTATGTTTGAAGGGTATTTGGGTTTGATTTTAGTTATATATGGTCTTTATTTTTATTTTTTTTTCTTACTGAGCTTCAACCTGGTATGGTGATTCTTTTATTAGGTGGTCAAGGTTTTCACATATTAAGTTTTCTATCTGCATTTTTTAATGAAAATTTAAAACGGAGCTGTCGCCGACCAATATTAGTTTAAGGGAAATGCTAAATAGTGCCCCCGGGGCAATGGTTCAGGAATAAAAAATTGTAATATAATCTTAAAAGTAGTGCATTCGATGTATTGAAATTTAACAAAGGAACCTTTTCTACTTAAAACTTTTGCTTTTGTTTCCATTATTGTTTCCTTAACCATTGCCTCCGAGACACTGTTTAACATGACCCTTAGTTTAAATCCATTTTTCTTCACTTGATTTTGTAGTACTATACTGATATATCAATAACAAGTGATGTATGGTTGAAAATGAAAATACAACTACTGTGCTCAACACTACAAATAGGAGCTGCCAGAGCCCATATGTGCAATTTTTTTATTTATTGTTTGCAGACACACGAGGTGCTTTGTAGAAACACTGTTTCTTTTTTCCTTTTGTTATTACTCTGACTAATTATTATAATTGCTTCTTCTCGTCGGCCAAACAATGGTGTTTGATTGCCTTGATATTCAGCAATGACAATGAGCTGTCATAGAGAACTTTTAGGCAGTTCTTGTTTCATATGCATCAAACTGGCATTTGACTTGCTTTTTGGTGGACAAAGTTCCAACCTTTTTTTTCTTTCTGAAAATATAGTACAACTGTAACACATCGAATTCTTAAAATTGTAACTCACATCTGTATTTTTGGCTTTCAAATATAGTATTTTCTTTTCCCTGATTGATGTTTTAAAGTGGCATTTGTAGAAAAAGCAAAGAAGATGGTGAGTGTATCTGGCTTTGAAGAAGTTGTTGAGCCACCGGCTTTACCACCATCACCTCCTGATGTGCTTCCTGATATGGAAACAGAAGAAATAGCTCTCCCAACCTATTCTATTATCAGTAGGCCTGGTGTTGGGACCATAGGGAAGCGCATAGCTTTGCTTGTAAACCTCTTCAAAGTTGCTGCTGATGCTACAGATGCAACCTTTTTCCAGTATAGCGTATGTCAAGTGATTCTGTCTGTGTAATTTCCCCTTATTTGGATTTGTCTTATTGAAAGTTTTCCAGGTTACTATCACTTCGGAAGATAAAAGAGTCATTGAAAACAAGGGAATCGGGAGAAAACTGATTGATAGGCTTCACCAAACATACTCTTCTGAACTTGGCGGCAGAAGCTTTGTGTATGATGGAGAACGAACTTTGTACACAGTCGGCCCTCTTCCAGATAATAAATTTGAGTTCACTGTATTACTCGAGGAATCATTTTCCAAGCGGTAAGTTCATTAAATAGGACAGTTTTCGTTTTGCCTTGTTTTCTAGTCTCAAAGCTTATACTGCCTTCGAACTCTAGCAGCAGTACTGAGTGTCCTGGTGCTGATGGAAGTCTTCATGGGGAAAATAAAAGGTCAAAACGTTCTTTTCCGCCAAAGGCATTCACAGTGGAGATAAGTTTTGCTGCCAAAATACCCTTGCAATCCATTGCTCTTTCTCTTAAAGGGATAGAGTCATATGCTGATTCTCAGGATGCATTGAGGGTGCTTGATACCGTACTGAGGCAGCGAGCAGCTAACAGGTACCCGTGCATTCGGTAAAGATAAATTAAAGCAGTATCTTCAAATTTTGGTGCATGAAATTTAGTAAATATGTGTGCATGGTCTAACTAAGTTGAACTTGAACCCTTTCTTCTGTGTGAAAAGAGGGTGTCTCTTGGTAAGGCAATCTTTTTTTCATGATGACTCGAAGAATTTCATTGATGTTGGAGGTGGAGTAACAGGAGTTCGAGGTTTTCATTCTAGTTTTCGTCTTACACAGGGAGGATTGTCTCTTAATATGGGTAGGAATGCTCTCATATTCTTATACTTATCTTGAAATCTCGGCATGCCAAAATTGTATTATTTTTTCTCCTTTATGTTCTTGATGTATTTATTTCAGACGTGTCCACAACGATGATTGTAAAACCTGGACCTGTAATTGATTTTCTCCTAACCAACCAGAGTGTGAGGGAACCTCGTTATATTGACTGGGCAAAGGTGACAAACAACTAAATAAGGTTCATGACTCGGCATTAGTAATTTCCTGAAGGCATTTTTCTTTTTGGGTAATCTGTAGGCTAAGAGAATGCTTAAAAACTTAAGAGTTCGTGCTACACATTCTAATCAAGAATTCAAAATTTCTGGCTTGAGTGAGAAACCCTGCATTCAACAACTGTAAGTGCTTCTTTTTTGAAGGTCAAGTGTTTATTCTTTTAACTTAAATCTCAGAAAAAGGGAAAATAAATAGTTATGGGTCTCATGACTGGAAAAACAATTTATTTTTTTATTTCTTTGGCAGTTTTAGTATGAAGATGAAAAATGGAGAAGACAGTGCGGAGCAGACAGTTGATGTTACTGTATACGAGTATTTTGCTAAACACCGTGGCATTGACCTGACCTCTTCTGCTTACCTTCCATGTCTTGATGTTGGGAAGCCAAATCGGCCCATCTTTTTACCCCTGGAGGTTTGTGAATTCTATACCCAAATGAACTATGCCCTCGTTCTTATTTTGTACTAATTGTATTAATTTTGCTGTAACAGTTTTTTCTTTTGGATCAATTACATCTGATTATAAATTTTTGTTTCCTGTCCTATTGGTGTAGCTATGTTCACTTGTTCCCCTCCAGCGGTATACAAAGGCATTATCTCCTGTGCAAAGAGCATCTTTAGTAGAAAAATCACGCCAAAAGCCTCAAGAAAGAATCAAAATTCTGACAAATGTATGTTGATAGATAGATATAGATATTGATGTGCTGTGTCTGTTTTTTTAATGATAATATATTGATTGAAGCTCCTTAAAAAAATTTAGGCTATTGGAAATTCTTGCTATGATGATGATGCTGTTCTTGCGGCATGTGGCATTTCTATTGATAAACAATTCACTCCAGTTGAAGGTCGAGTTCTGGAGACACCAAAGGTAAGCATCAACCTGCAGTATTGTGTGCACCAGAGTCAGAGAGAGATAATAGAGAATTTCTATTAACAAAATTTAGGCTATTGGAAAGCAGAGTAAGTGAGTTGGTTTGTTTCAATTACTTTTGAGAACTCTCTAATGCAATTCTCTTTGAGATACAGTTGAAGGTCGGTAGGAATGAGGACTGCTTCCCTAATAATGGAAGGTGGAACTTTAAAAACAAGGTATTGCGTTATTTCTTTCACATTCAGAAAGTATCCAAGACTTCCTGTTTCTTAACTTATCTTAAATTTAATTAACTAGTTCAATAGTTGATGGTTCCATATTCCCTTTTTGTAGACACTTCTACAACCTTCACATATTGAATATTGGGCTGTTGTCAACTTTTCTGCACAATGTGATACTAGTTACATAACAAGGGAGCTGATCAAATGTGGAATGAGCAAGGGAATTGTATGTATTATACCTTGTTCTAAGGTGTCATAGTATACTTATTTGCCATCTTATTCTTCATTTAATTGTCTGTCTCATGTACCTGAGTATCTTTCACAGAATATTGAACGGCCGTATACTTTAATAGAGGAAGAAGTTCAAATGAGAAAATCTAACCCGGTTGCAAGGGTTGAAAAGATGTTTGACCTGCTGACATCAAAACTTACCAAAGAACCAACGTTGATTCTTTGTGTCTTGCCAGAGAGGAAAAACTGTGACATCTATGGTATTTCTTTTAACAAAATTTTCCAGTGTTTCCTTTACGTTGATATTATTATTCACTGTGTTCTTTGCAAATTTTAGGGCCTTGGAAAAGGAAGTGCCTGAGTGAAGTTGGGGTTGTCACACAGTGTATTTCCCCTCTCAAGATCACTGATCAGTACCTTACTAACGTACTTCTTAAAATCAATTCTAAGGTAGTAAAAGACTACTTTACATTATGATATATTTAAATGCATAACATCTAGGCTCTAGCTTATTTTGACCGGGATAATGTTATGCGTAGTTTTAAAAAATTTCATATATTCTCAATATAGCTTGGAGGAATAAATTCTTTGCTGGCAATTGAGCATTCTGGGCATCTTCCCTTGATTAAAGATACCCCAACGATGATTTTAGGGATGGATGTCTCTCATGGTTCCCCTGGCCGATCCGATATTCCATCAATAGCAGCTGTAAGGCTATTCTTTTTTTTTCTTTCCCCTATTTTTGTTGTAAACAATCAAACACAATGGTATATTTTCCTTGCAATACAACCTCTTTTGTATTTTTGTTCATCTCTGCATTAATTTCTAGTTATGTTGGATTGTAGGTTGTTGGATCTCGATGTTGGCCTCTAATTTCGAGGTATAGAGCGTCTGTGAGATCGCAGTCACCTAGGGTGGAGATGATTGATGCTCTATTCAAGCCTTTGGATAATGGGAATGATGATGGTATTATCAGGTTTGATTTAATATACTGAACTATTGCTATTTTGTACGACCTCTGTCCCTTTTATGTAAAATCCTCTTATAAAATTTTGTTGTCCCTGTTTATAGACCCTAATCAAATTAAAAGATGCATTAATTATTTTATTTTTCACAAAAATACCTATAATTTAACAGAGAGAATCAAAAGACTACTCATTTCTCTCAATAATTGAAGGATAATCTAGGAAAGGGAATATACATTCTTGATAAATTTAATGTAAAATTTACTTTTCTTAAATCTTGTGTTTTTGTCTATGGGGTCTTACATATAGGGACAATGGTATCTGCTAGGGTAAATTGCAAAAATAGTATCCCCGATTTCATTTCATTTTGAAGTAGCTTATTTTAGATTTCATGTCATAAGGCTCATCAACTTTTTAAAACTTGCAAACAAACCATTCCATTCACAAGACATGGATGTGTTGATCAATAAATATGTCAATGATTCATATTAGTCATTTTTTTTATATCATTTATCATGTAATTTAATCTCTTTTTAATTATTTTAATTTGTTGAGTCGGGTGTGTAGTACTCGTGTGATTAATTTGTGATGGGGTAGCTGCTTCCTGTGTACTATGTTTTGCTACGTTGTGGTGATGCAACAAGGATTGGGATTATTGGGATGGCAATAATAAGAAAATTCATCTTAGTCAAGATGGTGTGACAGCGTAGTTGGTTAACCATTCCATTTGTGGAAGAAGACATTTTTAACATCAAGTTCTGCAAATGCCAATTATGATATGTATCCTACAAGATGAGCAAATAGAAACTAGCTTAGCCACAAAAGAGAAGGACGGAACTTAATCAATAGCTTAAATCTAATCATGGCTTTTGACTGCAACATTGGACTCAAATGCAGTTTCGATTGGATCTGCAAAGGTCTAACAAGTGTATTATTGTAAAACTGAAGTTTAGGCCTAAATATAATTACGACGTAAAGGAATATAATGTCTGTGTGGGGAGGGAAAGTTCATTGTAGATTTGTAGTGAAAGAAATAGTATCTGATAAAACAGGAAAGTTTCACATAGAGAGAATGTATATCACTTTGAAGTTTCATTTTGTAGCCTGGGGCATACAGAATTTTATGCAGGAGCATTTTGTCGTACATTTTACATCTTCCATTTCTAGTTTCCTAATTTGCATTTTTATTGAGAAAGATAAAGAGATTGAAGTTAGTGTACGAAACCAGAATGGAATCATCTACATGCCATGGAAATCTGAAACCATAGCTGTGAGCTTTATTAAGCTGCTGATACTGTGATAGAAACTAAGATTTGGATGAACATGAGAGAAATTGAAAGTGAAAATGTAATGCCTTTTGGAAGTTGATTTCTAACTTTGTAAAGTTTAAGGGCCCGTTTGGCCTAGCTTATTTTTGAGCTTATGCAAATGGCTTATGCAATATAAATTAGGTTTTATGCTATTTTATAAGTTCAAACTAGTGAAAATTGAATTTTTATAAGCTATTTTATCATAAACTACCTTGAAAAACTTATAATAATATATAAAAATTGCATAAGCTGTTTTGCATAAGTTCAAAAATAAGCTAGGCCAAACGGGCCAGTGTACTCTACAGCAGTGTTTTTATACACGAGTCTCAGCTTGTCAAGCAATCCGCTAATCAGAGTCAACAAAATCTTACATTTTCCTAACTATTTGACATATATCTAAGAGAACAATAACATGCTTAGAATATTCTAGAGGGTAACATAATTATGCTATAATGTGCTATAGAAGTTCTACGTAATGCAATAAACACGAGCACTGTAGATAAGTGACAAACAAAGAAACAACACTCAACACTACATTCTATCTGTCAAATAACCGATTATCCCAAAAGCTTAAGCTGTTAGGATTAGCTACATCAATGGTTTTATATTATTTCTAACACGCCCCCTCACGCAAGAGCCCATTTGGGCTTGAAGCGTGGATAATGCATAGGCCCACCTACCATATGCTTAAATTCCACTTTTTAATTAGAAAGTGAGGGGAGCGGGGATCGAACTCTAGACCACTTAGTCATAGAGGCTCTGATACCATGTCAAATAACCGATTATCCCAAAAGCTTAAGCTGTTAGGATTAGCTACATCAATGGTTTTATATTATTTCTAACACTATCATTGTCCAGAATCATATGTTCCATTATATACTTTTCTAATATTAAGTTGAGTGCTAACATAATTTTTTAGAGGGTAATCATACATGGTGTTTATGATAAAGGACTTCTTGTGATGACATTATTATTTGTCTATATTTGTGATGACATTATTATGTATGATCATATCAATAAAAATTTGAATGATATTTCATTGCAGGGAATTGCTTCTAGATTTCTATAGTTCAAGTAATGGACACAAACCAGCTCAAATTATTCTCTTCAGGTGTCACTCTATCACTGTTACGTTTGTTAGATATCCAGTCGTGTATGTTCTCTAAGTGAATTAACTGTTTGTAGGTCAAATGTTATGTAACTAGGATGCTTTTAATAATAATGGCTATTATAGTAATATATCAAAAAAAAAACATTAATGCATGGGTAGCTACTTGTATTTATTAGTTGATATAGTTGTGGTTTCTACTCCACTTTTTTCATTTGAGAACATTTTGCATTGTTGGATTAATTATGAGAGGGACAATTCTTCCATGCATATTCTAGAATTAAGGGGATATTTGGTTTGAGAAGACGTTCTGTTTTAGTTTCTTGTTTTTACTTTAAATTGCAAGACTGCCCATTGTCTAATTCTAGGAGACTAATATTCAACTACTGATATTTAATTATTAGTTTTTTCGAGAAAATGGACTCGCTTTTGGTAGCTTCAAATTACTTTATCCCTTTTAAGATTTTTATTCACTCTCTGATGTATACTCCTGTTCAGGGATGGAGTTAGTGAATCACAATTTCAACAGGTTTTGGATATAGAGCTTAACCAGATAATAAAGGTTGTGTGCAACCTTCCCTTTTCGTTGATCAATTTGATTGGTTGTTTCTACCTTTAGTTATTCATTGTTCCTTGAGGATTAGTTCTTGGGTAATGATAAATTGTTGTAATTACAGGCCTATAAATATCTTGAGGAGGTTGATGTTCCCAAGTTCACTGTAATTGTGGCACAGAAGAATCACCATATAAAGCTGTTTCAAGCTAATGCTCTGGAAAACGTTCCTCCTGGTATGCTACTTTCTTTTCCTGTATATTCATATACAAACACTCGGGAAAACCTTAAATTTTCCTCTACAGGGACAGTTGTCGACACAAAAATTGTGCATCCAAGAAATTATGATTTCTACATGTGTACTCATGCTGGAATGATTGTAGGTTTTCCTATCTATTGCCTTCATTTTTCTTTTAGTCATTCATTTTACGATCATTAGTAGAGCATGTGCTAGTAGTAGCAGTGAAATATCTCACTGCCAGTTTAAGTATTGATGTTTTTTCTGTTTCAACTCTTAATGTGTCTTTTATTCTTTTCCTCTCTCTATAATAGGGAACATCTAGGCCTGTACATTATCATGTGTTGCTTGATGAAATCGGATTCTCGCCAGATGGCTTGCAAAATTTGATCAATTCACTGTCTTACGTGTAAGCATTCAACTTTCTTGTTTATGTATCATGTTTGACCTACCCAGAAATCGTCCTGCTTACTACCTTTTTACTTATTTTAGGAACCAAAGGAGCACTACTGCAACCTCAATTGGTATGCCATCAGAATTGTCGTTTGCATGACAATATTTGAATTTTTTTTATTTTTTTTAAATTAATTTTCCTTTCCATTTTTCTTCAGTGGCACCTATATCCTATGCTCACCATGCTGCAGCTCAAATGGGACAGTTTCTGAATTTCGATGAGTTATCAGAAGCATCTTTGAGTCCCGATTCAGAGGGAAACATCCCCATTCCAGAGCTTCCAAGGTTGCACAAAAATGTCCGGACCTCCATGTTCTTCTGTTGAGATGGTACAGTAAATACATTTTCTTTGGGCAGTTAAAGTGTAGATATCTCTGGGATGTACAGTTAAAATAGATGTTAAGACCCAGATTTTGGTCTAGGAAATCTCAGTCAGGGTTGTGGGAAATGCTGTTACCATGATATCATTACTTGTAGCTTTTGTGCATACATTACTTGTTTTGAAACAGTTATTTCCTGTACTAATGTCACACTGATGTGAAGCTTGCTCTAGTGATTTGGATTATGTTGGTTACTAGAGCAGAATGGAATTACTAGTACTGAGGGGAAACATTTTTCTAGTTTATATTTCTAAGTGCGTCACCTAAGAGCATATTTATTGGGTTAGTATTTATTAGAAGAAAATGTTATTTAGTAAGAAATTATTTATAAGAAAGAATTTTATATACCAACATTATTTACAAATGATAACAATTCTCTTCAGTGACCAACTTCTAATAATTGATCAAATTTCCTATTTTTATGGATTCTTTTCTTTATTGTGTAAATCATTCTTACTAAATAACAATGCTTTTATTAGAATAACCCCCCTCCTTTGAATGGCTTTGTATAGTTTTTAGCTTTTTGAGTCAAGAACAATCATATCGGTAATATTAACTTATGACAATCATGTGTCCCCACTCCCGGTGAGCTTAGTTTAGTTGATAGAAATATCACATTATATATATGCAAGAGTCAGAGTTTGAATCCCGAAAACTCTACTTATTTATCTTGAAATGTGGAATTTTAGTCACTTGGCTATTTGACAAAAAAAACTTATAAGTTATAAAAATCATGTAGTAGAAAATTATTGTAAAAATATGATCATATTATAAATGAGTAATCTGAGTAATCTTTTACCTTAATTTAGATGGTCATATCAGCGATGTTCACTTATCTAACTTTAGCAACCTCAAAGTTATGGCAGGGATAAAAATTAATACATCAAAATTTTAAGAATTCCAACCTCAAAGTTATTGGATCATATTATGAGTGCCTTTAGCAACCTCAAACACTTGCACACTTGCACGATGTCGGTGACATAACATGACATGCATTATTAGATGTCATATGTAGTTAACATGTCATAGTTATGGCAGGGATAAAAATTAATACATCAATTTTAGAATATAAACACAATATTTTACAAGACCAATATAAAAATATATTCATTTTAAGGATGGATAAAAAAAAAACAAATGTAATAGTTGTGGCTATATGATTATATAATAGTATCTACTTGTAAACATGTTACCCAATGATATAAAAATGGATATTTTTTCATAAATATTTACTGTTGTTTGATAAAATTGCCAGTGGTCAGAAAGTGCATAGAAAATGAAAGTATTTTTTACAAAATTTACATTTACTTTATCCAATGATCATTTTAATTCTTCAAACTTTTACAAAGGACCTGTTAACTTTTAACTACCTCAATGTTGTCATGGATTCCAGAACCTATTTAATATTAGTGTAACAACAGAGCAACATGCACATGTCTTTAGACAATTCCCCTTCTTTTCTCCATCTAGGCTTTACAATCACCAATTATATCGAACACCTTTTCCTTGAGTTTCTCCATTATCTGCAGAAACAAAAAGAAACAAAGTGTCATCAATAGAAATTGTACCGTGCAGCACAAGTTTTGATACAAGTAGAACTCGATGATACCATGCTAGATTCGTTAGCCCATCTTCTGACGGAGCTGGCAGCATTTCGGAGGTGAGAACAGTGTGGGGAATCAAATTTCAAATAATAGGTTGAGATTTCATTGGCATCAGCAACCCAGACATGGTTTGTATGGTCTTTCTCCTTTTTTATAAGATTACAGAAACCAACCTGCATATAACAAAAACACAGGTTTTACCTAATTTCTAAAGTAATGCAAAATTAGTAGTGTTTTGCAAACTAGACAGCCTAAAACAATGGAATTCAATCTCAATCCATAATGTATAGCTTAACAAATGGCAGTAAGAAAAGGTATAGAACAATGTAATTACTGTAGATCCAGCAAGGTTATAGTTGATTGGTGGAAATGAATCATGATCAATCAATGGGGAGCAAAAGCAAATGGCAAGCAACGCGTCCATAAACTTTTCTGACTGTAAACCATGCATGATGGTGGATCCATCAGTCACAAAAACCCATTGTTTCTTTTGCTGATTTGATGTATAAACCTCTCCCACATGCACAACAAATGCAACAACATCGAACTCACTGTATAAAAATAATAACAAGGCTCTGTCAATATTTCTTGTTATTCTTTTTTCATTGTTAGCACAAAGATATAAAAGGACTAGAGCGACAAATTACTTGGAAAGAGGGATGTCACTCAAACTTGACAATGGGATTGATTTCCGACTGCTGAAAAATGGCCTGCAAAGGACAACAATAAGGTGGGTTTAGAATTAACATAACCGTAATACAGCCAAGTAGAAATCCTCTTTTCTTTTTTCCATCATATTCTGAGTGTTAGATACCTACTTAAACTGTTCCTTTGCACTAGAAGATAATGGCAACCACTTGGTAGTAGATCCTCTAGTCTGCAAGTGAAGGACATCCGAATCAGAGCCTGATGGTGTGAGTCCTGCGATTGCATATGCTTCTCCCTCTGCCAGCTCCTGACGCTATCACATGTAACACAATATAAAGAATTTTTTTAATTGTGAGCAATCTTCTGATGTCCATGATAAACACTTATAACATGGTATTGGAAGAATGGAGATGAAATGTATAGTAACCAATTAGGCATGCATTGGAAAATCATCTTCATACAACTCTACAGCCATAGAAATGCTGAAAAATTATTAATATGCAGAAATATGATTAATCTTTGCAATTGACTCATCAGATTCACCTGCTTCTGTGTTGGATTCCAGATTGTTACTATGCCTTCTTTAGGCTTCTCTTGTCGAGTTTTATAAGTTAATCCAACTACCCGCAACCTCAAAAATGGTGTTACTTCTCTGTTTCCCAAGCCAGAATCTTTCAAAGCTTTCTCAATTGAACTTTCCATTTGTGACTGTCTAATTGCCTGGAGATGGATGTGAAACCATAAATATCTTTCTACATATAGACTTCTACTAATACAAGAACATAATAACCTCACATTTAATTTGGCTTTATAAGCAGCAAAAGAATTAAGTTGCTCCGGACTCATATCTGCCATTAGGTATTCGGGTTCTGCAGCCGTCTCCAGCATCTTATAAATCTTAGCCCCTTCACTATCGCCATAATCATAAATATGCGAACCCGTTCTTTCCTTCTGATACTCCGAAACAATGTTATCTACAACAGCTGAGCGTCTAACGCCATACAGGTGATTAGTCGTAGCACAAAAAATAACATTCATATTAATGGAATGTGAAATTAACAATCACACACGTGAGAACCGATCATTAGTTAACTAACTGACTAGCTAAACGATTACCTATCACAACCATGTACAAAATCATATGTAATCTATGCCAAAAATGCTTTTAAAGGCAATAAATTTCTATTGCAGAAATATAGAGTTCACCTGAGATGAAAAATTATATGTTTACAAATAGATATAAATCAGACAGTAGAAGAAAAATGGATAACAGAAACTATAAATAGGATTCAGTTGATCATTTTATTGACACATTTCTTTCTTTTCTAGAGATGAAAGGAATGGTTTTCTTGGAATTTATTTTTTTTGGAATTGTTATTCCTTTTGTTATCCTTTCTTCTGGAATATTTTATACCAAATTATTATGAGGAATCATGCTCCCCTTTTGCCTTTGGTTAAACTTTGGCAGCACAACTTACTCTATTTTACAATTTTATAGCTCTGGTTCTTATTGTCAGTTTATTACCAAATGTCTCCGAATACTTTTCCCAATGATTAGTATCACAATCCTTGGTAGTTGGCATGCCAACCATCCAACGTTTTACATGTCTTCATAATATTAACATTAAAATAGGCAGGATACCAACAACCCAATACCTTATAAAGATGATATTGCTAGAAACTAAATATAAAAGTTTATAGTTATTATGCATATTTTTCATTCGATAAATCAAGCTCGTGTTCCTAGAAATAAGGCACTATACTGGTTAGGAATTGCTTTTCTAAAGGATCTGTTTGCGAGTTGGCTTTTGGATGGTTTCGAAGGGAAGGGTTTTGGAGGGCCAAGTCTATATTTTGATATATATTTGACATTATAAAAAATTAAAAGAACATGATATTGAAATATAGACTTATCCCTCCAAAGTCTTCCCCTCTAAAACCTTCCAAAATCCACCTCACAAACACACCCTAAGAGTTATGTACAAGTAGACGTTGTATGAAATGCAAAATAACAAGATAAATAAGAAGTTTCCTTTCATTGCCTTGCTTCTAGATACTAGACCTACCAAACCTTAATTGTCTGCAGAATCTAATATGTTCTACCATGTATATTGGAAAAGGAACATGGAACATTAAAACTAAGTCAGATAATTTGCAATCTAGTCGATTGTGAAACTCAAACAGAGAACTGAAGTGCTAGCACAAAAGCTAATCAATACTGAGGGAAATATTCACATCAGACGAAGAAAAGGGAGATTGATGGCAATATTAAGCCACAGTGGTTTCTGCTTATGAATAATATGAGAAATCACCTTTGATTGTGCAGCTCCATCATTTTATTCTCCATCCTCTCTGATATGACAACAGATCGCCCAGTGCTTAACCTAATATATAAGGAAAATAGTTCTTAACTTTCTGGATAGCATAATGAAAAGAAGAAGAAAAAAATTTGAAAAGAAATTTACTGTACATAGTAAAACTGGCATTACCTTTCTTTGTAAAGAATGGGATATATGCGGGTAATTCCTGCCAAAGCTTGAGGTACTAAACCGCCATTGCTTTTTATGCATTTAAAAGCCAAAGGTGGACCAGCAACTTTACCTGTCGATTAGCTCAAGAAGATAAGCTCAAGGAACAAGATCCTAATTTTCTCTAACTTGAAACGAATGACATCCAAAAACTCAAAGATGCTTACAAAATCCTAACCGATCAGCCCAATGAGCTCTATATGTTCCATTCATGTGAAGAAATAAACTAACTGTTGATGACACCTAAAATTAGAACAGAATTTGAGGAAATCATCCAACAGGAATACACACATACACACAAATACTCAGTCATAATCCTGAACTACAAAAAAACCTCAAGGGGTGAAACTGGCCCATTCCAGCCACATAATCCTGCTCCCCAGATCTGCAAAAGGAATATGAAAAGGAAATTCAATATTGTCAGTGTTATAGTTGTTGAAACTAAGATAAACAAATAAAGGCCAGCACATTACCCGAAGCTTTTGTCCTACAAACAATCTTCCAGCAGCCAGTTGCTTTGACAATGGAACATCTAAAATGGCATTTATAGAATACCTGCGAAAGAAAACCACTCTGCGCTCGAGGGAACCTCTTATATTTTGAAATCATAGATTGATGCAGCATGCAAGTTAAAATTATTACCATCCATCAGTTAGTTCAACTTTTACTGCTTCCGTGCTTTGATTACCGGTTTGCTTCTCACATAATGTTCCACTTTCAAGCACATGATCAGAGTGAACGCTAGATATGCAGAGAGTCATCATTGAAGAAGGCAATCCATCCCCTTCGAGAATTTTCTTGATGGTAGACCGGTGGCCATGATTCACTTCTCTTTCATATCTATGCATCAAATGTCATAATTTGTTTTATAGACATAAAATATGCCATCTAAGAGCAGTTACGTACCTGTACTTCAGTTCCTCAAGCACATTTGATACCGTCAGAAATTTTCCAGCACACCTAGCTGGATAGCATCTCTCATAGCATGCCAGTTTCCAAACAATCCACTTGTAATGATTCAAAACCCACCTAGAGATGTGCAATGAAAGTGTATAGCTATGCCAATTAAAACTAGGCAAAAGAACATATTTTAAGCAGAATACCACGAGTAAAACATAACACAGCAATGTGACCTCCAGTACCAAACTCCCCTAATTTATTAAATTTAACCATGGAGGAGCTCTTATCATCCACGTAACAATTGAATATATCAAGTTTCAATTACTTTCGGACATGCTCCAACTACCTAACTAACCTGGCCTTGCATCAACTACGGTGTACTCAATTATAAGCAGAAAAGTGCTTAAATGTGTAGGACTCAAATATAAGCAAAAGTTACATATTCTATGCACATTTAATGCTACTATTCCAAAAACGCACTCGCATTAATTATAAGTATTGTCAGAAAATGGTCATTATAAATAGGGGCAGGCTGGTAAATGTGCTTTTTTTTACATGAAATCAAAAAACTTAGATGCATTTAAGTACCACTCTTAACAAGTGTGAAGGTAGGTATTTTTGCTTATAATTGAGTCCAGAGAGAGTATAGATTAAGAAATTACAAAGCAAGGTTTTCATTAACAGTTCCAGAGATACTGAAAGCAAAAGTTCAGGAGAGAAGTAATTTACTCTTTTGAAGCAAAATGAAGGGAAGCTCCGTGATGTGCCAACAGATGGACGAAAGCTTCTGCTCCCATACCACTATCATCAGACCCATCATTGAATATGTACTTTCCTGCATTACCTGAAGTCACCTGTCTGACTTGGTTGGGAAAATGCTGCAACAAATTTCATTTTGGTGTACAAATTATAGTCAGTACTACTCAGTACCAAATGATGTCCTAGGAGAAGATGATAAACAACATTGATCATATATTTATTGCACTGACCAGTTTTTGTTCTAACGGAGGAACTGTGAAAAATTCCTTGATGTGCATCCTTGGATACCGAAATGGGTATCGGGTAGAAACCTTTCTTTTGCATCCAGAAGCACCAGATGATAATTGCGATAAATCTTAAGAATCACACATATCAAAATGAGTATAATATATCTTGCAACTAATAAATATGAAAATAATGTACTAACAAAATCCCAAGTCATGCTTACCATTAGGAAAATTTTGAACACCTTGGTCACCAGAGGCAGAGATATTGGAAAGGCGAGGCTTTTTGAAGGAAGAAACAGATGCATTTAATCCTAGTCTCCTTTTCCCACTGGAAGGTTGTTTATTGTTTCTATCAACTGTGGCAGTGGTGTTGGAAATATCAACCAATGCCCTGCCCAAAGGCTTTCCACGTGAATCCATTCTTGAAGAAAAACCATTCAATGAAGAACTTTTTATTGTCGAGTTAACCACAGCATTCTTGTTATACAAGGGTTTCTGTCCAGGAGTGTTGCTACTTTTACGGCCACAATCATTTTCATTCACAGCATCATCAAATTTCATGATTAAGTTATTCCCATTGCCTTCATGGGGAAGCTTATTTGAAAATTCCATTTGTTTTGAAGGCTGCAAAGGGTATGTGAAACTTTTTTTCATGTGATTGTGATTGCTCTCTGGTGTCATTTGATGGAGCAAAGGAGTATGAGTATTATTACTCTCACTTCTTTCAACAGAGGAAGTGATTGCATTGGTTTGTCTCTTATCCGGAAACGAGAAAAGTGAATCCCCTCCATCAAAGAAATCTCCTAAATCAGGATCACCAAGAAGGCTCCTAGCGCGTTTCAGCGCATCACCGGAAATGGATAATGACCTTCCCCCTGCAGTTTGGAATTTAATTGGAGATTGATTTGCACCACCACCTAATCCACTATCTGGCTGCACACTTGTACTCTCAAAACCGTTCTTTAATCTACCAACTAGAGGACTTTGAAACGACACAACACTCGTCGTTTTGCAACTATCCATGAGCTGTAAATGAGGTGATTCTTCATCAAACGCATTAAATTTGTTAACATTCTGAGGGGTTTGAATATTACCAATAGTTTGGAATTTACTCGGAACTTGCTTAGCACAAATACCACTGCCACTATCAGGTTGCACAATTTTACTCTCAAAACCGTTTTTTAATCGACCAACTAAAGGACTTTGAAACGACATAACACTCTTCGTTTTGCAACTATCCATAAGCTGTAAATGAGGTGATTCTTCATCAAACACATTAAACTTTTTAACATTCTGAGGGGTTTGAATATTACTACCACTACCATTACTCTCACTTCTTTCAACAGAGGAAGTGATTGCATTGGTTTGTCTCTTATCCGGAAACGAGAAAAGTGAATCCCCTCCATCAAAGAAATCTCCTAAATCAGGATCGCCAAGAAGGCTCCTAGCACGTTTCAGCGCATCACCGGAAATGGATAATGACCTTCCCCCTGCAGTTTGGAATTTAATTGGAGATTGCTTAGCACCACCACCTAATCCACTATCTGGCTGCACACTTGTATTCTCAAAACCGTTCTTTAATCTACCAGCTAGAGGACTTTGAAACGACACAACACTCGTCGTTTTGCAACTATCCATACGCTGTAAATACGGTGATTCTTCATCAAAAACATTAAACTTTTTAGCATTCTGAGGGGTTTGAATATTACTAACAACAGATTGAAATTTAACTGGAGCATGCTTAGCACCACTACCACTACTACCACTATCTGGTTGCACAATTTTACCCTCAAAACCATTCCTCAATCTACTAACCAAAGGACTTTGAAACGACACAGAACTCGACTTTTTACAACTATCAATAACCTTTAAATTTGGCAATTCCTCATCAAAACCATTAAATTTCTTAGCATTGAGAGAGGTTTGGATATCACTACCTAAAATTTCATCATTCAAACCTAATCCAAGTAAATTCTTTGCTCTAACAATACCATTAGGAGAAATAGTAACTTTTCTTCCAGAACCTGTCATGAAAAGCGAATTCGAGAATCCAAAACCATCATCCATCGCATTTTCTTCATCTGCACACAAAAATTACATTAATTCAAGTAAAAACACATCAAAATTCACCTCGCAGATAAAAAATAATTCAATTATTATTATCATAAAATGAAATAATAAAGGTTAGGTTAGGTACCTTGAGGTTGGAAAAGGTGTTCGGTGGAAGCATGTAGGAGAAGATTGTACATAGAGGGAATATGAATGGGAGGGGGTGAAGGTGTGATGAGATTTGAAGTGTCGTCGGAGTTGATTTGCCACCGGTAATTGTTGTCGGCGTCGGAGAATAACTTCCATGTCGACATTTTTTCTGTTGAATCTTCTTCGTCTTCTTCGTAATTGATTGAATTTGAGGGTTTAAAACTTAACACAGCAAATTAGGGATTTTATTTGTTTGATTTTTTTTGTTTTTTGGGGATGGCGGGAAACAAATGTTCGCTTCTAGTTCTAGCTACGCACTCACCATAAATGTTTTTTTGTGTATTTTTTCTTTTCATAATTTTAAAATAGTAGCATTTCCTTTTATCTTACTTATTTATGCTATCTCTAGTGTGCAATTTAGAAAGTCCTATAACTTCACAATTTACTTGAAATAGCGTTGGAAAAATAAGCTACAAGTCGGTAAAATAAGTTATAATGACTCGTTTGGATTAACTTATTTTTGAGTTTATGTAAACAGTTTATGCAATTTTTATGTATTGTTATAAGTTTGTTGAGGTAGATTATGATAAAATAGCTTATAAAAATACAATTTTCACTAGTGTGAACTTATGAAATAGCATGAAACCTAATTTTTATTGCATAAGCTCAAAAATAAGCTAATCAAAACAGACCCTAAATCTGTGTTGAAAATACTGTTATCAAACAGGTCTTTTATCTTATAAGCTATAAGACATAAGCTATATTCATAAATCGTAATATAATATAATTAATCATTTACTATCAATATATGTATTATATAATTAAATTATTGTGCTCCGTACGAATGCACGGTAAAAAGTCTAGTAAAATTATTTATTAATATAAAATAATAATTTTATAATAAAAGAAAAACTTTTCCTAACAATTATTGTCTTCAAGTATTATATTTATTGCAATTTTGTTAGAACCCAAAAACTTTGAATCAAAATAGTGATTTTTAGCCTAAAATATAATAGTTAATATCAACTCCAAACTTTGTAATTTCTCTTTATATTCAAAATTCAAAAAATAAATTCATCATTTTTAAGACCAAAATTACAAAAGAAATGGTAATTGAGAAACAAAAAAAATGGTATTTCTCTCTATGATTAATATCCAATTTTCTCTCTATTTTAATTTTTTAAAATTGGTGATAAAATCAAATGTTTGTTGATTAATTTATTGAATGGTATTACAGTCATGAATTTAACCAATTCTCTCTCTATTGAGACATTGTTGATTTAATTTTTTAAAAATGGTGATAAAATCAAATGTTGGACAAAAGAGAAAGAAAGCAACTCAAAATTATGATTATTAAACTGTGACTGGTGGAACTAATGAAATGAATACTTATCTGTATTAAAAATTAAGAAGAAAATGGCAACATTTGAAAGATGTAATTGGCATTTGTCTATTGTCTTCCATATTTTATTAGATCCAGAGGGAAAAATAAAAGACAAGAGAAAGAAACTACAAACTAATCTTAGTGATGCCACAAGCACCAGCCAAGACAATAGAGAATGACAACCAAGGAGGCAACCATTCTTGGCATGTCAATCCACAACTCCGTTTCTTTTGTCAATTGTATAATAGAGAGAAATGGTTCATTGTCTACACATAAGTCTACAAATACTGTCGATGAGAGGCGCATAAGGATGAAACTGTGGAGTGGTTGCAGCGAGAAGATCAAAAACGTTTAGGGGTCGGACTCAATAACCACATCCTTGTAACCCTTGTCCCAAGCTATTGGTCACCGGTCTTAGCTGAGTACCTCCATCCGGATTCAAAATCAAAACATCAGTAGAGGAGTTATCAATTAAAATGCTCCAGATCAAACAAGTTGCTGATGTGTACATTTTTTTTGGAAAAGCAAAGAGAATTGAATTAAAACAAGGCATAAGGCATGCCAATAGCAGTACACACTACCTGGACAAAGCAACACCTTCCTACAAGTTTCTATTGAAGCTCACAAAAACCAGAACAGAATTTCAAAACCTACTACCAACCAATACACTGCGCAACGCCAACTGCTTCACCTGAAAATATGAAGAGAACTTAGCCTCGCGCCTTGGGATCTCGTTCCAAGCCACCCAACAAGCTTCAGAAATTCGAGAAAATAATAAGCATCAAATTCGGCAACCGAACCAAGCAAGGTGATTGAGATCAACCAAGACAACGCCAAGCAAGGAGTCTCCAGCCAGATGAGCAACACCAAAAAACAGATCAATCTCCAAGACAGAGAAGATTGTGCAGTCTTCCAAGAACAGAATAATGCAGAAATCTTGACCTCCTCACAACTGCACCAGCACAGCACAGGGACTTAGTGCACCAGAAAAGCACCTGCAAAACAGTTGCTAATGTCTATGGCAATGTCTTAAAACGGTTTAAGCGCCGATATTATCCTATTGGATGTGAGAGTTTTAATTATCTGTCTTGGTTCAGAGAAGGGTTAGCAGTAAAGGTTTAAATCTGTTTGGAACTTGTTTGTTCTAAGCATGAGGAATTTGTACTGTTGCAGAATTCATGTGTACTAGTTAGTTTAAGGTTATAATTTTTAATATGTATCTCAGTCATAGTTAAGGAACTAGATCAAAACACAGAACTGGCTTCTATGATTGTCTTCAGAGTGCTTCATGAGACCAGTTTGCTGCTTATTTTTAAAGGGAAATTAGCAACATCTCTTTTAACTTGCACATACAAAAAAAATGTTGTTTTCCGTTTCCTTACTTAAGAACAATACTTCACAATAAGGATAAACAACAGCAGGGATTATTGAGCAACCAAAGGTTTTTCCCATGGAGTAAAAGCTTTTATCATAACTAGTGAACAAGGAACTCTTTATTGATATAAGTAACATATAGTAATAGTATGACAGGAAAAAAAAACTCTGAGAAACTCCACTATATATCACACATACATAATTAGAAAAGTGTTGATAAAACAAACAGATCATGTGAGATAGAACTCAACATGGTTTGTTGGACAAACTTGTTGAATCACACATTAGAATCAAGTAATATCTTAAAGCAACATTTAAACCAATCAGTTCCTCTAAATTACTATTAAACACATGCAGCTTCCTCAAGAAGGGAACCACTCTTAACTGTTTGAGATTCCAAGACACTCTTAGTAGCTTCCGCAACAACTTGACCATTCACATAGTGATGGCGGCATACAGGCATGTACAAATCAGCCCCACCAATTAGCTCAGTTTGTTTCTCTTGTGTCTTCCTCAAAGTAAAGAAGGCACGTTTACCGCACAGTTCACAACGAGCTGTCAACTTGGTGACAGTATCAGCAATTGGTATTATGTGAAGCACTGAGCCAAAGCTTCTCCTGAAGAACAAAACACCGAAACATTAGAAGGGAAAATTGTAAAACAAGAATTTGAGTAAAACTAAACACTAAAAGTCACAGTGGTTTTTCTCCAAATTATACCTCAAGTAATCACCATCCAAGCCTGCAACAACGACAATTTTACCGTCTTCATCAGCAGCCTTGCAGCAAAATTCGTATAAGTCCTCAAAAAACTGAGCCTCGTCTATACCAATCACATCCAACTGCATCCAAAACACTAACATTAATCAAATATGATACGGAAAAAAATTATAACTCTACTTCAAATCATAGTATCATATATCATATCATCAATTTACAACCAATTGATTCAAAAAAAAAAAACCATTTAAACATACCAATTGTAACATCAAGATTTGTTATGTAACCTTAACACAATCATAACTGCAATTGCATCAATAAACATTTAACTATAATTTTTCACAATATCAAGAATCATAACCTAAACAACAAGACATCAACAACTATTTAAAACCTTGAACGCTTATGTATCACACATCAAAGCATCATAATTGTAATTTCCATTGATATGATTACACCAACACTTGTAAGCTATGAAGCATAAACTCAAACACGATACCAACACTGACACATCAAATGACATAATTTAACGGAATCATATGTGTCTGTGTCAGACACCAACGTCCTGACAAATACCCGACACTGAGACACGTCTAATTAGAAAAGTGACTATGCTTCATAGATTATAAGTAACCCATACATAACTAATAATAAAATTTGTATCTTTACATTGCAAGACAAATCAAAACTACTAAAAAAAACAACATATGATATAATTTATAAAACATTGATACTACCTTCTGATAAGCTTCATGGCCATATTTATCTTTGAATAACATCAAATCTGGTAAAGCCCAGCAAGGAAATTTAACACCATCATGCGACACAACAGAGTCAACTGCATATCTATTATCCTTGCTCGATTTTAACATCGCCACATTCCTTCACAACAAAATATTAACAATTAGAAAAAATTATCATACTATCATATAACATTTCTTCAAATTAAAATTGATTTAATTAAAGAATTAAAAAAGAATCAGCGATTTGTAATTAAAGAATCAAAGAAGAATCAGCGATGAGTACCTGCCGTTATCAACATCGGACTTGATACGACGAAGAAGGGAGGTGGTTTTGCCGGCGAACATGGGACCCACAAAGAGATGGATCTCGCCAGAGTGAGAGTGAGAAGAAGCCATTTAGTTTGAATTGGAATGAGAATTGAGGAATTATTTGAAGAGAAAATGAGGGTTTGTGTTTGATTTGATTGGGTTAATGGAAGAATATAATAATATATAGTGGGAGTGAATATTTGACTTTGTTTTTAAATCAAATTTAATTTGATTTCGGAGGTAAAATAATGTGGAGGGAAAATAGAATTTTTCAAAGGGACACGTGCCGTTTGGTGGGAATCAAAAATTTAATTTCAAATTTTTTTTTGGATAGTACATAAATACTAAATCTGCACTCTATCAAAAGATACAATCATATCATCTAAGTTTTTCAATACGAAAATGAATTCGTTCAAAAAATTTCTCTCAATTTTCTCAAGTGTACCTATCATCATCTTTGAATAATCGATACGTTTTTATTTGTGAAAATATTCATACGACTTTTCCGTTATCAAAATTAGTTCTTCCATCTATTTGATTAATGGAACGGTGATGTGGCATGGTATGGACTCATTTTTTATAATAGAAGGGTAGAATACTAGTCATTGAATTAGTTGACAAAAAAATTATTTTAATTTTTTATAACTTGTTTTATAATGGATTTTTTGCAAAAGAAAATGCAAATCTACTAACATAACAATATATCAAAAATAATTACTATCAAAATTTATAATTTGTCCTCACAATAGAGGGGATATATAAAAAAATAATACGCATAAAAATATGAATAAAAACAATAAAAGATAAATACCTATAAAAATAGGAACATAAACAATAAAAGACAAATAGCCAAAAAAAAAATAGGAACAAAAACAATAAAAAAATTATATTGAATAAGAAGAATACTCATAAAAATATAAATCAATCTAATAATTTACTACTGGACTGGGGTAAGGCCCAAAAATAAATGACATAGGCCCAATAGCAAGATGACCCAGTCTTCCAACTCATTCAATTCAAAAAGAAAACTTGGCGGGAAAGACACCTCAAGGCGCCGTGGTACAGGGGCGACGCCCTCGTCACAAAAATAACTGTTGGATCCAAGACTCCGTATAGACTCACGACGTGGGAGAGGATAACGACCCCCCACCTCCATGATTAACAATGTAATAGGAAGGAAACCACCCATTACCTCCACTAAGAGATGGTGGTGGAAGAGAAAACCGCCACGATCATGGGGTATCCATGACGTGGCCGGTGACGGTTGCTAAAGGAAAAATCTCTATAAATAGGGAACTCAGATTCATTGTAAAGGGATCACATTTTTCTTGTATACAGAAATTATTCATATTATCTATTGAATCAATATAATTATCACCCCCTTATTTGTTCACCAGAACAACTACTAATATAATAAAGTTAATTATTATTAAATTTACTAAAATACAAACAATATTTTGAATTTCGAATTAAATTTCAAATTTAATGATCTTAATTGTCTCTTTTTTTTGTTACTCAATTCTACTCTATAATTTCCCTTTTATTTACTTTTATATATGAAAATAAAGGAGAAATGTATATTCATAAATATGAGAATGGATCATCTCATGAGAATGCATTGAAATCATCACCTTTCAATATCAAAGAGAGGGAAAGAAAAATTACAAAATGAAAAATTTAAGGGTGGGATGGAAATAAATGAACAATTGAAAAATAAATGGAGAAAATTCATCCTCCGTAAATATATTTAAAAAACTACATGATAAATATTTGTCATTGATACTTAAAAAATCACAACACAACTATTGATAAATGATACATAAACAATTATTAATTTGTTTTAAAACAACGGGACAATTAGTATTTTTGTAATGAACAGTGGGATTGTACATTTCAAAATCTAAACTGTAGAAAATGCTTGATATCATTGTTGTCAATTTCTTTGTAAAAATCATCCCTTTTTTTTGTTCTGTTTGTTGGCAGGTCTAGGGAACATGAAGTTGTTTCAGTGATGTTTCTTTTGGAATTAGACTGTTTTTAGTGATTTGTCAATAGTGTAGAGACATGATATTTTAGTGATGCTTCTTTTGTTCAAACTATTTTCAATGATTTGTCGATGGTTTAGAATTTTGAAGCACCTATGTAGAGATCCTCTTTCGAGTACAATATACGCTACTTATAGCTCATACGTTGTCGGTCATTTAGAATTGTGAAGCGCCTATACGTTGCCAATGGTGCGAAGTCATGATGTTGTTTTAGTGATGCTTCTTTTGTTCAAATTGTTTCAATGATTTGTCAATGGTTTAGAATTGTGCGACGCCTATGTATAGATACTCTTTTGAGTACAATATATGTTGTTTATAGCTCATACATTGTCTATGTTTTAGAATTGTGCAACACATATGTAAAGATTCTCTTTTGAGTACAATATATGTTGTTTTTGGCTCATATGTTGTCGACGATTTAGAATTGTGCAACATATATATAGAGAGAGAGATACTCTTTAAGTACATATACGTTTATATTTTTGAGCACATACACTCTCAATGATTTAGAATTGTGTGGCACCTATGTATAGATACTATTTTAAGTTTTGAGTATAAAATACATTATTTGTAGCTTATATGTTGATGATGATTTAGAATTGAGCAGCATACGTAGAGATGCTCTTTGTACAAAAATATGTGAAATTTTAATTTATATGATCTCTATTCAATTTTGAAAAAATTATGACAATTTAATTAGATTTCTCTAGATAAAAATCCAAAAAATAAAAAATCATGACAATTTAATTAAATTTCTTCTATAATAATTTACATGAAAAATAAAAGAAATCAGGAGCAAAAAAAGTTAAATTCATTACTTGTTACTTATAAAAATAAAAAAAGGTTATGAGAGAAAAAAATTATTAAATGAATTGAAATTCATTACTTGGTCCAAACAATGCATTTTAAAAATGAAGGAAATTCAATTTCATTAACCAAACAATCAATTTTGAAAATGAAGGGAATTCAAATGAAATCTCAAAATCCCTTGGATTTTAAAATTCTCCATCCAAACACACTCTTAGCGAAATAAATCATTCAGCCACTAAATACCTTGCGTCAAAAGGAAAAAAGGAAAAAAGGAAAAAAGCCACTAAATACCTCATTCTTATATAAAATAAACATAAATGGCCAAACATACAATTAAGACTATTTGTTTTATGTAATTTATGGATGACAGTTCCTCTCTAGTTCTGCTCCACTTCTTCCGCATATTCTCCATATCATCATCCATAAGCATCTCAGTATTCTCCATATTATCTTGTGTGTGAGTTTCTACATTTTGATGAAGATCCTTAGCAGCATTCCTCGACTTGACTGTGATGATTTATAGTTTATAGAAGAATGCTAATTGTAGAACTACCGCTAATAATAATGTTTTAGGGAAACGAGGAGTTTGTTGCCACGGCAGGAGAGGAGATAAATGAGTAGTAGACACACTAGAGGATAAATTAGAGGCGGAAGAAGCAGACTCTCCAGAGGAGCTATAAAAGCAACTAGCAGACACCTGCGTTTTGTCATCTAGTCTTCGCATTGATATAAGAGTGTTGCCAATCAGAAATCGTCGAACAAACTTGCCTTTCGGAAGCTTATTTAGTTTTGCTGAATCCACCACATGTGGGACAAGGAAGACATGGGAAAGGAAGATTTGTGATTGTGACATGATGCAGGAAGGAAGATTTCTCCGGCAGCGATTCAAGTTGTTTTGTGATTATAATTTATAATACAAATCCGTTTTTTTTTTTTTTTGTCAACTTGATATACAGAACAGAACCCTAGAGGCAGCCATATTGGACTTTTAAATTTTCTTTTAATAAGCATTCATATTCATATTGTCATAGATTAATTTGAGTTTTATTTTTGACAAGGGCTAAATTGATCCGTCAAAAATTTATGAGGATCAAAATGGATATTCACTCTTAAATTTTGTAAGCACAAAAAATATATTTATTTATTTTTTGTATATAATCGACGAAATAACAAAGTCATAAAAAATTCATACATACAGGTGAGAGAGTCGGGATTTGAATCCCCCGGTCATGACATCCGGTTTAGCAATTTTGATTATTTTTTTTTCCATTTAAGTTAGGACTTATGGACATACTAAATATATATTTAATATCTTGTTTTGATGGAATATAATTAATTGTCTTATTTATTTTAATTTTAAAAAAAGTCATAACTGCATTGAGAAACAAGTAAGGGATCAAGGAAAAGAAGTAACTAGTAAGCAAAGTGTGCGTGTCGTGCAAATCTGTCGAATGACCTGTCGCACCATTTAGCAGGAGTGGTTATGGTGCATAAGTTTTTTCCTTATGCAACATGCATGAATAAGGAAAATTGCTTAGCGCGCACCCCCAAATTTCTAGTGCACCCCCCAAATTTCTAGCGCACCCCCAAGATTTCTAGCGTACCCCCAGATTTCTAACGCACCGCCCACATTTTTAGCGTACCCCCCAAATTTCTAGCGCGCCCCCCATTTTCAATTAAATAATTACTTTTGTTCCTTTAAAGTACGTACTATAAGAACCTATTTTCAATTAATTGTGTTGGATGATTATATAGCCATATTTTAATTTAAAATTACATATTAAAACATGTACTATAATTATGGTTTAACTTATCACAATTAACATAAAAACTATTAAATCCATCTAATGGATTTGGAGTACAACCCTCTGAAACCATTCCACAGCAAAATGGTTTTGGCATGATTTAAGTACATCTAATGGTTTTTGAGTACATATCTCGGAAACCATTCTACAACAGAAATGGTTTTGACATGATTAAGTACATCTAATGGTTTTGGAGTACATATCTCTGAAACCATTCCACAATAAAATAGTTTTGGAGTACAAATATCTGAAACTATTCCACAACAAAAATGGTTTTACCATGATTTTAGTTTAAAGCTAACTATTAAAACATTTAACCATACATAATACTCTGAAAATTACCCCTTTTTAATAAACTAAAATTCAATTAATCAAAATTACAAAAAAAAATAAAAAAATCTGGGGGGTGTGCTTGAAATCTAGGCGGTGCACTAGAAATCTAGGGGGTGCGCTAAAAATTTGGGGGTTGCGCTAAGTAATCTGGGGGTGCGCTAAGGAATCTGGGGACGCATTAGAAATCTGGGCTGCGTGCTAAGCAATCTGAGGTATTTATGCATGATGCATAACTTGTACCCCATTTAGCACCACTCATTTAACAAAATAACAAATTTTTAATCCATCCGTCAATTCTTATTAATGGGAAAGCAATTGGGTACTTTAAATGCAAAAGAGGAGTCCGACAAGAGAATCCGCTATCTCCGCTTCTATTTTGTATCACAGAGGAAATCTTGGGCAGGAGCATCACTCAAGCCTTAGTGGAGGGGAAACTTAAACCCATGGGGCTGTGCAGAGGGCTTAGTATTCCGACGCATGTCTTATATGCAGATGATATCATGATATTTTGTCAAGGTTCAAAGAAAAATACCAAATGCCTAATACGCATTTTTAATGATTATGGGGCAGTCTCGGGACAAGTTATTATTTACTATTAACAAGCAAAAGAGCAAGTTCTACACCGGTTCCATCTCTAATGCTAGACAAGTAGACATGTTGTGATATCCAATCTACTTGGCTTCAGCGTCAGCAGTGTCCCTTTCAACTACTTAGGTTGTCCCATTTTCGTGGGGAGACCCAAGGTTATTCACTTACAAGCCATATGGGATATATAAAAAAAGCAAAAACAAAATCACACTACAAGGAGGAATATCCACTTGTAAATATTTAAAAATTCTTTCACCTTGCACCATTTTTTCAGAATTCAGAAAAACATATTTTCCCAAACCAATTTTGGGGAAATCAATTTGGAACCCTAAACATAAAATTCCCCAATTCTATTTACAGTTCAAAGACCCAACTCGTTCAAGATTATATTTAATTCCGAACTCATCCCCCACCTCTGCTAGTTCTCTGTAGCTTCGGAAACCACCACAACCTCCACCGTCAATTAGAAAGCAATTTTGGAAGACATTCATTAGAGAGATGAACATATGGGATACAAAGAGATTGACCAGATTTTCTTTGTTCTTTGTTGCTGAGAGCAACATTGCGGGGGGGGGGGGAGGTGGAGACGTTGACAAGGATGGGACAAACGAGAAGGAGAGTGAAAATACATTTTATTTAGTATTTGAAGTCTATCATAATCTCTATGTACTTGTTTGATCCGATGGTTAAAAATGAATATAAAATTGTAAAATTAGTGGTCAATCATGGATCATCTGTACAAGTACAACTGGTCCATGGAAGCATCGGCCGTTAAAATTATTGTTTCCCATGGTGGAAAAATTATATACATGCTCCCACCTTAAACCGCACCAATATTAAAACCCCTAAATGTTCTAGAAAATATACCATACGCATAAACACATTAATTAATTACACCTAGAAGCGTGTCCAGGCAGATTGACGAGAACCAGATTGACGAAAAGTAGACTGGCAGCAGGTGGAGGTGGATGCAGTGAACATAATTCCTGCAAAAGGAAATAAGAATTAGTGTTAGCGTTAGGGAGCAAACATCGGGAATATATCATTGTGATTCATGCAGGTTGATTTAAAGGTTATATGTCACTACAAGCACGAGTTGCATTGTAGAAATTGTGATTCCAAATTTGAAAGATCATGATACAATCACTAACACCTTATCCCATTAAGCAGAGTCATAAAACTATGATACTAGTACATTCAAAATTACTCAATTATCATACTCAAGAGAATTCAGATCACAAACATATCTTGCAAATCACAAATATCAAATACAAAAGGGATATAAGGTTTGATTGGTGTGGGGTAATTGAAAAGTGGAGTGATAAGGAAGTTAAGGGTTCTACTTCTCATCCCCACGCACAACATTACATACTATCATTTGTCGTTCCAAAAAAAAAAGTCCTCAGTATAATTTGTTGCAACTAGCAAACATCCAAACACAATGGCTGCATGAATAATTTGAAAACAAACCATTCAACGATAATGGTATTATAAAAACAAAATACTTGAGACAGGGGCAAGCAAAGGATGTAACACCAGAAAAGTGAGGTTACAATTTGACAAAATAAAACGACCAAGAACCACGCAAAATTGAAAGTCATCAAAATATGCCAGGACAACCAGATGCTAGTACTACTTACCAAGACGAGGAACTGGATAAGGAAAAAAATAGTGACAAGAGATAGAAAACAAGGTGCTATCTTTTCATTATCTATTATCTATACTTTTATACTATATGGTGGCATTTAGCATGGGAAAGTGATAAACTTCCCCACCATGGGAATGTTGATTGTAGCCATTAGAGCAAATAAAGTATAAAATTTTATCATAGTCCTTCAACACTAGATTTATTTGTCACACTATCTTCCCCACTTATCTCCTCCACTTTAGTGTCTTTCTTCCACCACAGTTTTGATTCTGGAATCTGGTATCACCATTCACCCTCACCGCACTGCTCCAAATAATTCATATCAACAAACACACAATACGATCCTTCAATTGATGGAAATACAAACTTTTGGTGAGGCTTTTGCCTTTTCAATATTACAAATCAAATAACTTAATTATTTAAATAATCGGTTAAAATTTACAAGTTCTATTTTCATCAATAAAAGTGGAAAGGCAGGGCACCGTCTATATATATATACTAGCGGGCATAAATAAAATACCAAAATAAGTTGGGTTGAAGAATGTCTTTCGGTTACAATGACAGCACAACAATTGTAAACAGGAAAAAAATAACACCTTACCCCCTTACCAAAAAAAAGGAACAGGAGTTATTGAAGAAAAACAGCTGAACCACTGTAACACAGTCCAAATGAGGCCAAAAGAAAATCAATTGACATCTAAAACGGGTGATTTGCATGTCAGCCTTGGTTGAAATGGGTTATTTATTTAACTTATTTGTGCTAATGCCTTACTTCATCAGTTCCATTGTATACAGTGAGGCGCAAAAAATGACTAACTCTAGTGAAGTCAGTGGCATAAAACACAAGGCAGTTTCCAAATGAAGTACGATAGTGAAGAAAATGATATAAACAATAATAGAACTGATGTTTCTATAAACATACTTTATTCTAGTCTCTTTGGATTTAGGCTAGCTTGGAAACCAGCTAGATTCCGCCTATGAACTTCAATTTTTCATAGTTGTAAATTTCATGAAAAGGAATTATAAATTTCAAATACAATTTTAACATAATGTAAGTAAGCATGCAAAATTATTACCGTGGTGAATGTGTTGTTAGGTTTTAATGGCACACGAAAAGACCTTTAGCGGTCCATCACCTGGAAGCTTCTGTACATGAGCCTGGAAAATTGTAGCAGAGGTGTTGGAAGGATCTTCTCTTTCTCTTGCTTGAAATGTAACGTAATAGATACCACCAGGGCTCCAAGTTGTCTTCACAATGTTGAGAAACTCAAAATTTGAACCCTAACAATTAACAAGTTGATGGAATTAATAAAAGTATATAATAATAATAATAATAAAGTTAAAATTGTTTTGAACCTACCTGATTCTCATGATTGTACTTGTTTAAGGCAAGCTCGCAGAAAGGAGTGAGTTTAATGCGACGTTCATCAGTCATGTCAAGGGGTGATATCTGGGCAGATAAATCTTTTTTTTCTGGAAGGGGGATAGCATCAAAGGGCTGTGTTGTGTTGTGCAGAAGAGATTATTATTATAAGTGAAACACGCATGCAAATTGCAAAATTAATTGAAAACAAGATGATACGTACACTTAGGTTACGGGAGAGCCTTCTATACTCAGCCATGGCGACTTTAATTTCTTGTTGTTG
The DNA here is from genome assembly GCA_030408175.1 of Trifolium repens. Lineage (NCBI taxonomy): Eukaryota > Viridiplantae > Streptophyta > Magnoliopsida > Fabales > Fabaceae > Trifolium > Trifolium repens. The sequence goes on along the minus strand of CP125841.1, from coordinate 26,665,351 downwards.
TTTAATAAATGCATCGTTCTTGTACACAAAGTGACCACGCTCGAACATAAAGGGCTCAGGGTCGTCGTCAAACATGGAGAAGTCACTCGCCTTCAGATCTTTAGCGGGTTTCGATAACCATTCATAAGTCGGCGGGATTTCCTGTTTCACTTCCGGTCCCAGATTCAATTCCGGTTCCAGTTTTTGCCGTTTCCCTCTTTCTTCGCAGCTTTTAGGTTCTAATTCCATCGACATTCTGCAACACGGAAGGAAATCAAGGAACCTCAATTCAATTCAATACCTCTAAACCCTGAGTCAAGAGATTTACTTTTTTCATCCCCTAACCTTCCCAAATTTACCTCTCCTTGCTTACCCGGCGAGTGTGAAATTTGCAAAAATAGGCATACCGTAATTCGCTTCTTAAGTAATAAGTAATATTTTCTTGTGCCTAGCTCTCTGGGAATATAAACAAAGTTTAGAAACTTGTGCCTAGCTCTCTGCCTAGCTCTCTGCTAGGGTTTGATATTTTCTTCTCCAAGTGAGAAGCTTGTTCTTTCATTCATACAGTTTTCACCATTTCTTTTCTAAAACCGACTACACTTTCGCATAGCTACCATCCAGTGTGCTACTATGGCTCATCCTAATCTTGATGGGCTATCGTTGCATGAAGAGGAGGACGAAGGGTTCTGTTTTGACTTTGATGATGAGGAGGACGAACAAGTGGACTTACGTTGGTGTCTTGTAGGCCGATTTCTTTGTGAGAGAGCCATTCATTTTAATTCCATGAAAGTAAGAATGGCGGATCTTTGGAAGCCAGTGAAGGGAGTCACAATTAAGGAAGCAACATCAAGGAAGTTTTTATTTCATTTTGCTCATCCGCTTGATATGGAGGCGGTCCTAAACGGGGGGCCATGGTCTTTTGATAACAACATGCTTTTGTTAGAGCAAGTTCAACTAGGGATGCAAGTCGAACAAATTCCTCTCTTCCACGTCAATATGTGGGTTCAAATCCACAACTTGCCTATGGGGCTTATGAAGGAGAAGTATGGTATCCCGTTGGCTAATTATATCGGGACCTTTGTGGAATACGACAAGAACAACAACTCAAGCTTTTGGAGACAATACATGCGGCTTCGAGTCAAGGTGGACGTCAGGCAGCCATTAAAGAAGAGCACGAGAGTAAAGAATAGGGTGGGAGAATGGTGTGAAGTGAGTTTCAAGTATGAGAAGTTGGGAGTGTTTTGTTTTGTCTGTGGTGTTATGGGGCATACTGAGAACAAGTGTGAAGTAAGATTTTCTATGGAGCAGGACGATGGAGTAAGGGAGTGGTCGAATGAAATTAGAGCGGAACCGAGAAGACAGGGAGGAAGACTTGTCTCACGGTGGTTACGGGAGGAGAAAGGAGGAAGGGAAGAGCAAAGTGGTGGAGAAAGGGCGGCTCAACCCCAAAATCCGGCAAGAAGCACCAGTAGGGGCCCACCGTTGCTGAGGTGGCCCATGGAACACGTCATAATTCTAGTGACAAGTCAGATCCTAATAAGCCAAAATTGATAACTAGTCAAAACCAATTATTGTCCAATTATTCTGAACCGACCACACATTTATTCCCCATTATCACCAATCAATGTGGCCCATCGCATATCAAAGGGATTCCTGATCTGTCAGTAACCAAAACCAGCAATAATAGCCTGCACCCAACATTAATGATACCCGACAGCATTAACAACCTTGTTTCAACCATTTATGATACACCAATCAGCCATCAAAACCGTCCCATCACCATCAATTTCCCAGAAACGGCAGCCATCAATTCACAATTATTACCCAATCAAACCCTTACCTTTTCCAGTCAACCCGTCATTAAAGCTCCACCAAAAATAACGTCGTCCAATAAAAAACATACACGTGGACCATCCCATGCCATATCGAACCGCCCCAAAAATAACCCAGCTCTTACCCATATCAATCTACCTGACCCGAAAATAACCTAAACAAAACCCGAAAACAAAAAACCAAAACCCAATATTACAAAAATAAACCCGACCCAAAACCCAGCCGACGCGAATCCGACCCAGGAGAAGGAGGACATGGAGGTTCAGGGGGAGAAGAAGAGAAGGAGGGAGGAGGAAGAGAGGTCTGTGACTATAGTGAATAATGAAGAAATTGAGCATTTTTTAACGGCAGGTCCTGGCAGCCAGGACTGCCGGGACTAATGAAAATTTTAAGTTGGAATTGCCGGGGATTGAGCACACCGAGTGCAATTCCAAACCTTCGAACAATTGCTCAAGGTCACAAACCTGATATTTTATTTTTGTCTGAAACACTTTCTAAAGCTTCAACCATGGAACGTATTCGGGTAAATTTGAAGTTTAATGCATGTTTGTCAGTCATGTGGCGAGACAATATACAATGTAGAGTGATGAACTATTCTAGAAATTTCATCAATTTAATTGTGAAGGAGAAGGATGAAGATGAATGGAGATTGACATGTTATTATGGGTACCCAGAAAGAGAGAGAAGGAGACAAGCTTGGGACCTGTTGAGAGAGCTTCGGGACATGTCCGACCTTCCGTGGTGCATTGTGGGAGACTTTAATGACCTTTTGTCACAGGAAGATAAAAGAGGAGCCAATCCACACCCCAACTGGCTTTGCAACAGATTCAGAAGTGCTGTTAGTGATTGTGATCTTACTGACATTCAACTAGAAGGTTATCCATTTACATGGGTAAAAAGCAGAGGTAGACCACACGTCATAGAAGAAAGACTTGACCGAGCCATGGCTGATTCGAAATGGCTTATGTTCTATCCAAGTGTCAAGTTGCAGAACCTTATTGCTTCGCACTCCGATCATAGTCCCATCTTGCTGCAAAATTCACCTATGAGCAGGAATGGAAAAGTTTACTCTTTCCGGTTCGAAAATAGTTGGCTGAAGGAGGAAGATATCCAGGAGGTGGTGGAGGAAGGTTGCGAGAGACATAGAGGCGCAGACATTACTATTAAAACAGCTAGATGTGCCGAGAAGCTAACATGGTGGGGGAGACAAAAAAGAATGAGATTTAGACAGGAAGTGAAGGATTGTAGTGAGGAGATGGAGCGACTGAGGGGGAATCACGACTTGATAGATTCTGGTCGATATAAAGAGGCCCAAGAGAAGCATGCCCGTTTACTAGTTCAAGAAGAGATGTATTGGAAACAAAGAGCAAAGATGCACTGGCTGAAAGAAGGCGATTTGAATACCAAATTCTTCCATATGTCAGCATCGACAAGACAAAGGGTGAAGAAGATTGACAAGCTTATGACGGAGGAGAATGTTGAAGTTAGAACTCAACCGGAAATGTGTGAGGTAGCTTTAAACTATTTTAATCACTTGTTTAAAGCAAATGCATCTTGCCACGATCCGATTTTGTCCTTAATTAATCCAAAAATAACTCAGGAGGATAATGAGAAGCTAGTAGTGCCGGTCACTAGAGAAGAGTTAAAAGAGGCTCTTTTTCAGATGCATCCAGATAAGGCTCCAGGCCCGGACGGTTTTAATCCCGCTTTTTATCAAAATTTTTGGGATTTGTGTGGAAACGATATTTATGAGGCAGTGATAGAATGGCTAGAAAGAGGATACTTCCCTTCATCCTTGAATGAAACTAATATTTGTTTGATTCCCAAGTGTGAGAACCCGACCACTATGAAGGACTTGAGACCAATTTCCCTTTGCAACGTGCTCTACAAAATGGTCTCGAAGATGTTGGCGAATAGGTTGAAGGGTTGTCTAGATAAATGTGTGTCAAAAGAACAATCAGCGTTTGTGGAGGGGCGGTCAATTCTTGATAATGCCTTAATTGCTATAGAAGTTATTCATGCTCTTAAGAGACGTACTAGAGGAGCTAAAGGTGAACTTGCTCTAAAAATTGACATTAGCAAGGCATATGATAAAGTTGATTGGGGATTCATGCGCGGTATTCTTGAAAAGTTGGGGTTTGCTAATAAGTGGATACACTGGATGATGCTATGCGTTAGTTCGGTTAACTATTATGTTTTGGTGAACTTTGAAAAAATAGGTCCTATATTTCCAGGAAGAGGTTTAAGGCAAGGAGACCCTCTTTCTCCTTACCTTTTTATCCTTGTGATAGAAGGGCTTACAACTTTGATCAGAAATGCTGTGGCTCGTGGAGACATTCATGGAATTTCGATTTGCAGAGGGGCACCTCCAGTGTCCCACCTTCTTTTTGCTGACGATTGCTTCTTATTTTGCAGGTCCACTTTATCTGAAACTAATAATTTGATGGGTATCCTTAAGACGTATGAACAAGCATCGGGCCAGGAAATAAACTTAACAAAGTCAGAGGTCTTTTTTAGTAGAAATTTGAGCAGGCCAGCGCAAGAAGATCTATCGAGAATAATGGGGGTCAGACATGTTCTTGGTACCGGTAATTATCTTGGACTTCCATCTATGATAGGAAGGAAGAAAAAAGATGTTTTTGCTTACATAAAGGACAGGATATGGAAACGGATTAATTCTTGGCGCGGTAGGACTTTGTCAAGAGCAGGTAAAGAGGTGATGATCAAATCGGTTTTGCAAGCCATTCCTTCTTACGTGATGAGTGTTTACCTTCTTCCGGAATCTATAATCAAGGATATTGAAAGAATGCTAAATTCCTTTTGGTGGGGAGGTGGAAATAATAATAAAGGAATTAGGTGGTTAGCATGGGAGAGAATGACCAATCCTAAAGCTTTGGGTGGTATGGGCTTTCGTGATTTACGTTCGTTTAACTTGGCTATGATAGCAAAGCAAGGATGGAATATTATGACAAAGCCACATACCCTAGTAGCAAAATTATACAAAGCAAGGTACTTTCCAAATTCCTCTCTTTTTGATTCACAAATTGGTCATAATCCTAGTTATGCTTGGAGGGGTATATGGAAAGCTCGTCAAATTCTCATGAATGGCTGTAGGTGGAGTATCGTAGATGGGACAATCATAAAAGTTATGAAGGATCCTTGGTTTAGAGGAAAAGAAGGGGCTTGGATTCCATCACCACAAATACAAGGTGCACATGAAATTACTGTTAATGAATTAATGCTTCCAAATACTAATGTGTGGGACAAGGATAAAATTGAATCATTATTTCCTATGCATATTGTAAATAGAATTCTTGACATTCCTTTGTTTGGTATGTATGAGAAAGATACAGTGGTTTGGGCTGGTGATGTTCATGGCCAATATAGCGTGAAGAGTGGATATAATTTGTTGCTTCAATCTACAGGAAAGATGGTTGATGCGACAGATAAAGAGGATTGGAATAAGCTTTGGAGAATTCACGCTCCGCCAAAGGCTAAACATCTTCTTTGGCGTATTTGTAAAGGGTGTTTACCAACTCGTGTTAGATTGCAAGAGAAGTGTGTACCGTGTTCTATGAATTGTTCTCTTTGTGATCACAATGCAGAGGATGATTGGCATGTGTTGTTCACTTGTTCTGACAGTATTCAAGCTCGCCAATCTGCAGGTTTGGAACATATTATTGCTGCTCGCATTCAGCAGTTCGGTAATGTTTCTGAGGTGATACATGACATTTGCTCGACAGAGGATACAAAAGTAGCAGGTCAGTTTGCGTTTTTGGTATGGATGCTTTGGAAGAATCGCAACAACAGCGTTTGGAACAATGAAAAGGAATCGGGACGAAGCCTAGGAATCAAAGCACGTCAGTTATGGAATGAATGGAATGAAGTGCAAAACTGGCAGCATGCTGCGGTAACACCAGTTCAGCAACAACAACAAACAACTTGGCAAAAACCACCCTTAAATTGGTACAAATGTAATGTAGATGCGGGTTTTCATCAAGCGGCAAACACGACGAGCATAGGCTGGTGTCTACGCAATCATCTGGGCCAAAGTGTTGTGGCTGGAACAGCTTGGAATGAAGGAAATTGTTCAATTATTGAAGGAGAAGCATTGGCTCTTTTACATGCATTGAAAGAAATGGAACAAAGAGGCTTAGCACAGGTGATATTTGAAACGGACTCTGAAAGTGTTGTGGATGCTATACAACATTTCCGTGGCGGTATCTCTGACTTTAGCTCAATCATTTGTAATATTCATAATGTTTTGTTACGAAATCCAAACTTTGTGGTAAAGTTTATTAAGCGACAAGCGAATATGGTTGCTCATACGCTTGCACGAACGGCCATTTCTTGGTCTCGTCGCTATATTGTTGACACATTACCTACTTGTATTACTACGTTATTGATTAATGAGATGAGCTAGTTTGCTGTTTGTCAAAAAAAAAAAAGTAATAAGTAATATGGATGTTTGCTTTCTAGGTAGGGAATCTGTTGATAGTAAAAAAAAATTCAGTCTTTCTTGTAGTTAAAAATTGTTGCCACGTGACTAAATGTGATTGAGCACGTGAGAGGCGTGAATAGTACTCAACCAATAAGATTGTGGCAAAAATTTCTATAAGAGGAAGTGGTTTGTGTGAAAATTTTCCACACTTCTCTTCCTACTCTCCGTAACCTTTTGTTCTGGATACACCAAAATAGTCCTACATCGCTTGGTACTCGAGGCAAAGGGTAGTTTATATACAACACTCACACCTTTCAAACTAATCGAGACGCCTTTTCTATAAAGGACAAAACCGTGACGGGTTAATCCCAGAGCGGACAATCTCTCGGAGATGTGGACTTGAGGTCGGGTCGGAACATATTTATCCCCCGCGGATAAATCTGAGTTCTGTTTGGAACAGTGGCGCCGTCTGTGGGAAACGACTCCCTTCAGCCCCTTAGCCTCGACTGGGGGGCTTCTGTTCTGGATACACCAAAATAGTCCAACATCGCTTGGTACTCGAGGCAAAGGGTAGTTTATATACAACACCCACACCTTTCAAACCAACCGAGACGCCTTTTCTACAAAGGACAAAACCGTGACGGGTTAATCCCAGAGCGGACAATCTCTCGGAGATGTGGACTTGAGGTCGGGTCGGAACATATTTATCCCCCGCGGATAAATCTGAGTTCTGTTCGGAACACCTTTCTTTCTTACATTTTTTTTTTGGTTATTTATAATTTTAGTTTGTTTCGTGTAAACGCCCGCATAATCTTTTGTCGATTATTCATAACTATTTCACTGGTGCTATTTTATCAACATGATTGAAAGAATTATGGTAGTCGACGAGAGACTTTTTGTGTTCTAATTGGAAGAGTTATGAGTAGTCGAAACAAATTATAGTATTGGTGGATTTTTTATCTATAAAATTAGAATGTAATAACATTTTAATTTTTTTGCATCGTAACACCTAAATTTTTTAATGGATCTAATGGTGGGCAAGTGGTCCATCAACTCTTTCCATCTTGCCCAATTTTATTATCATAATTTTTTTGTGTAGTATTTTTTTTTTGGATTACTACCTTGGTGGTATTTTGTTGGACCTAAGTTTTGGTGCGTTCTGATGGTGTGCAAGTGGCCAACATCTGTTTTCATTTTGTCCGATTTTTATATTTTAATTTTTATGTTTTGTTGGAAAAGTTATGATTAATCGAAACGGGTTCTAAGTTGTTGGCACTTTATCAGATACAAATGAGACTGTACTAAGTTGCACAACCGAATTTCAAAACCTTCCCAACCAATGCACTGCCCTTTTCTGATATAGTCGATACTAGAACAACGCAACGCCAACTGCTTCACCTGAAAATATGAAGAGAACTTAGCCTCGCCTTGGGATCTCGTTCCAAGCCACCCAATGAGCTTCGGAAATTCGAAAAAATGATAAGCATCAAATTCGCCAACCAAGCCAACTGAGCAAGGAGATTGAGATCAACCAAGACGATGTCAAGCAAGGAGTCTCCAGCCAGATGAGCAACGCAAAAAATCAGATCAATCTCCAAGACAGAGAAGAGTGTGCAGTCTTCCAAGAACAGAATAATGCAGAATTCTTGACCTCCTCGCAACCGCACCAGCACAGCACAGGGACTTCGTGCACCAGAAAATAACCTGCAAAACAGTTGCTGACATAAACAAGCTACAGTATAAGATTTGAGCTAGTTGGAGCATAAAACACTGGTATTGCTCCAGCAACAATTTTTTTAGAGTAGATAAGGGGAGTCAATGGAGATTTCATTCCCATATACATATTTACATATTCAATTCTTTAACTAGTTACATGCTGACAGTGACAAATGACATGAGATTAAAATTAATACCATAAAAGATTGAAAATTGTCTACTACTACTGGTCAAAATGGTAGTCCATGGATAAACTGTGACAGGCAGATAATAACATAGTAAATAAATGTAATAATACCATAAAGATTGTAAATTGGTCCTCAGGATGTATGCAACAACAGAATACAGTATAGCCGAAGTGCTGAAGGAGGCTTCAATCTGTATGTGAGAGTTTTATTTATCTGTCTTGGAAAGCAGTAAAGGCTTCAATCTGTTTGGAACTTGTTTGTTCTAAGCATTAATATGTTTCTGTGAGGAATTTGTATTGTTGCAGAATTCATGTGTACTAATTAGTGTGAGTTAGACAGTTGACAGTGTGATAAGATAACTTATAATTTTTAATATGGATCTCAGTCATGGTTAATGAACTTGATCTAAACACAGACCTAGCTTCTATAATTGCCTTCAGAGTGCTTCATGAGACTGGTTTGCTGCTTATTTTTAAGGGTAAATTAGCAATATCTCTTTAACTTGCACATATATAAAAAAATTGTTGTTTGCCATTTCCTGACTTAAGAGTGATACTTCAAAATTACTATTAAACACATGGAGTAAAAGCTTTTATCATAACTTGTGAACAAGGAACTCTTTATTGATATAAGTAACATATAGTACGACAGGGGCAAAAAAAAACTCTGAGAAACTCCACTATATATCACACATACATAATTAGAAGAGTGTTGATAAAACAAATAGATCATGTGAGATAGAACTCAACATGGTTTGTTGGACAAACATGTTGAATCACACATTAGAATCAAGTAATATTTTAAAGCCACATTTAAACCAACCAGTTCCTCTAAATTACAATTTAACACATGCAGCTTCCTCGAGAAGGGAACCACTTTTAACTGTCTGAGATTCCAAGACACTCTTAGTAGCTTCCGCAACAACTTGACCATTCACGTAGTGATGGCGGCATACAGGCATGTACAAATCAGCCCCACCAATTAGCTCAGTTTGTTTCTCTTCTGTCTTCCTCAAAGTAAAGAAGGCACGTTTACCGCACAATTCACAACGAGCTGTCAACTTAGTGACAGTATCAGCAATTGGTATTATGTGAAGCACTGAGCCAAAGCTTCTCCTGAAGAACAAAACACCCAACATTAGAAGGGCAAATTGTAAAATTAAACACTAAAAGCCACTGTGGTTTTTCTCCAAATTATACCTCAAGTAATCACCATCCAAGCCTGCAACAACAACAATTTTACCGTCTTCATCAGCAGCCTTGCAGCAAAATTCATATAAGTCCTCAAAAAACTGAGCCTCATCTATACCAATCACATCCAACTGCATCCAAAACACTAACATTAATCAAATATGATACGGACAAAAATTATAACTCTACTTCAAATTATAGTATCATACATCATATCATCAATTTACAACCAATTGATTAAAAAAAAACATTTAGACATACCAATTGTAACATCAAGATTTGTTATGTAACCTTAACACAATCATAACTGCAATTGCATCAATAAGCATTTAACTATAATTTTTCACAATATCAAGAATCATAACCTAAACAACAAGACATCAGCAACTATTTAAAACCTTGAACGCTTATGTATCACACATCAAAGCATCATAATTGTAATTTCCATTGATATGATTACACCAACACTTGTAAGCTATGAAGCATAAACTCAAACACGATACCAACACTGACACATCAAATGACATAATTTAACGGAATCATATGTGTCTGTGTCAGACACCAACGTCCTGACAGATACCCGACACTGAGACACGTCTAATTAGAAAAGTGACTATGCTTCATAGATTATAAGTAACCCATATATAACTAATAATAAAATTTGTATCTTTACATTGCAAGACAAATCAAAACTACTAAAAAAAACAACATATGATATAATTTATAAAACATTGATACTACCTTCTGATAAGCTTCATGGCCATATTTATCTTTGAATAACATCAAATCTGGTAAAGCCCAGCAAGGAAATTTAACACCATCATGCGACACAACAGAGTCAATTGCATATCTATTATCCTTGCTCGATTTTAACATCGCCACATTCCTTCACAACGAAATATCATTAAAAATTAGAAAAATTATCACCCATATCATATAACATTTCTTCGAATTAAAATTTATGTAATTAAAGAATCAAAAAAGAATCAGCGATGAGTACCTGCCGTTATCAACATCGGACTTGATACGACGAAGAAGGGAGGTGGTTTTGCCGGCGAACATGGGACCCACAAAGAGATGGATCTCGCCAGAGTGAGAGTGAGAAGAAGCCATTTAGTTTGAATTGGAATGAGAATTGAGGAATTTGAAGAGAAAATGAGGGTTTGTGTTTGATTTGATCTAGTTTGATTTGAAGAATAGACTAATATATAGTGGGAGTGAATATTTGACTTTGTTTTTAATTCAAATTTAATTTGATTTCGGAGGGTAAAATAATGTGGAGGGAAAATAGAATTTTTCAAAGGGACGAGCCGTTTGGTGGGAATCAAAAATTTAATTTCAAATTTTTTTTTGGATGGTACATAAATACTAAATCTGCACTTATCAAAAGATACAATCATATCATCTAAGTTTTTCAATACAAAAATGAATTCTCTCAAAAAAATTCCCTCAATTTTCTCAAGTGTGCATATCATCACTAGAGCTGTAAAAATGGGCCGGGCTATCGGGCCGGCCCAGTAGCCCTATAGTTTTCTACGGGCCGGACTGGGCTTCCCAAAAATATCGTTGGGCCTTATTGGGCTGGGCTGTCGGGCCTATGGGCCATCATGGGCTGGGCCAACGGGCTTTTGGGCCGGCCCATTAAAGAATTAAAAAAATATATCTAAAAAAATTTTACCTAAAAATAAGTAACAAAAGATAAGATTTGTTTTTTTTTTAAGGAAAAAGATGAGATTTATAATTTACTTTTTTTTTTTTATAATTTAATTTATGTATTTTGAATGGTTATGTTAAAAGTTTAGTGTCTGATGTAAGCTTGAAATTTATTAGCTTTGAGGATGCACTTTATGAATCATCATCCACAAATCTCTCGACTTTTGCATGGATATTTTGAAGTATTTATTATTTCATGAAATCATGACACTAATTTGTGTGCGATGCATATGTAGTTTTATTGTCCATTGAATTTTTTTTTACAAAAAATTTGTCAATTTTTATAAAAAAGTTTTGAAAAATGTGTCGGTCCGGCCCATCAGCCCATGCTTATTGGGCTGGGCTAAGCGGGCCGGGCCTCGGGCCTTAATGGGCCGGCCCACTTAAGCCCAATAGATGTCTTGGCCCTATGGGCCCGGGTCGGGCTGGGCCGGCCCATTTGACATCTCTAATCATCACCCTTGAATAATTGATACATTTTTATTTGTGAAAATATTCATACGACTTTTTCCGTTATCAAAATTAGTTCTTCCATCTATTTGATTAATGGAACGGTGATGTGGCATGGTATGGACCCATTTTTTATAATAGAAGGGTAGAATACTAGTCATTGAATTAGTTGACAAAAAAATTATTTTAATTTTTTATAACTTGTTTTATAATGGATTTTTTGCAAAAGAAAATGCAAATCTACTAACATAACAATATATCAAAAATAATTACTATCAAAATTTATAATTTGTCCTCATAATAAAGGAGATATATAAAAATAATAATACGCATAAAAATATGAACAAAATCAATAAAAGATAAATACCTATAAAAATAGGAACATAAACAATAAAAGACAAATAGCCAAAAAAAATGAATAAAAACAATAAAAAAATTATACTGAATAAGAAGAATACGCATAAAAATAGAAATCAATCTAATAATCTACTACTAATATAATAAAGTTAATTATTATTAAATTTACTAAATTACAAACAATATTTCGAATTTCAAATTTAATGATCTTAATTGTCTCTTTGTTTGTTACTCAATTCTACTCCATAATTTCCTTTCTATTTACTTTTATATATGAAAATAAAGGAAACTTGTATATTCATAAATATGGGAATGGATCATCTCATGTCACATGAGAATGCATTGAAATCATCACCTTTCAATATCAAGGAGAGGGAAAGAAAGTTCCAATCATTTTTTTCTCTTTCTTCGTTTTCAAATTTCCATCCCTTCTATCTAAACCTTTACAGCCGCCACCCCCTCTTTAACCCTAAAATCCAAATCACCACTGTTACAATGTAGTCTCCATGGATGGTGGTGCAATGAACTCGGCACTTCGCACCACAGCAGAACCTTCCTTCCGATGAGGCTCTGTTTTTCATCAATGTTCGTTTTCGTTTGTTTAGCTTAGATTTCGACCTCTATGTTCCTCCTCCGCGCCGGAAGGCTGAGTAGTGGTTAGGGACGGTGTTGCCATTGTCTTTCTTCTGCGGTTCTGTTCTCGTTTTTTGTCGTTCTGTTTCTGTTGTCGTTCTCTGTTTTTAATCACTGGAGGGGTGTGAGCAAAGTTTTGGTTGTTTCGCTGTGAGGTTGTGAATGGGGTAGAAGACGGAGGTGAAAAGAATTAAGATTCTTTTTGAAATTATTGATCAGTGGGAGTTTGAATTTATATTAACTCCTTTATAATTTTGAAATTATTTTAATCAAATGTGAAAATATAAATTATAGCTCAGTGTTGTTGGGATCACTTAGCCGGTGATCAACACTATTTTGGAGCTGAGGCATTATGTGTAAACATAAATAAATTAAAGCTCAGTGTTGTCGGGATCACTTAGCCGGTGATCAACACTATTTGGAGCTGAGGTGTTATGGTATCTTATGGACCACATGTAAGAATTAAAAATTAGAGATCGATATATTATATGAAATTAGAACACACTTACTTGTCGATCGACAATTATGTTTACCGGAATAGCCAATATCAAAACTCATCGATATATTAGACAAGGTCTTCCTCTGCCTGATCACATACTCCAGTCTTTGTGGACTTTGATGGGAAAAGTCACAAATGAGCTTACTGTATGGTTTTTTTTTTTTGTGCGTGACGGCAAAGGGGACCTAGCCAATCTTATATACAAAAGATCTCAACCCTAGTACCACCCATCATGGACCCTAGAGTTGGGCCTACACTTTATTCTACACAAATCTGAATCAGTGTCCGAAGCCCATTATTACTGATCACGTTTGTCGGGCTTAAGCATCATCAACTGGATCACATTAAATAACATCAAACCCGTTTTTCATAAAACCAAAACTACAATTGATTGCAGCCCACAAAATATTAGGAAAAATTCTAACATTCTCCCACTTGGGCAAAATCAATTGTATATTTTAATTTGAAAAAATATTTTGAAAACGACTCTCGGGTAGATAACACATTTCCTAATTTTGACCGGTCACTAAATGAGTGATCCCAAAATGCAACACTTGATTAAGACTCCATCCAACAAAAATTAAATGATATTGAATCATGGCGGTAGTTATATCCTTATTGATACAACACCTTCCATGGTTACAAATACCACCAATTCCGTCGACTAGTCATTCGTGTAGAGTGTAGCAAGAAAATGATATGTCATTGTGATCCAACAACCATACTATCACTTTCTTTGTCAGTCCTAAATCTCTCTCAAATGCATCAAAGCCAGAGAGATTTTATGGTCCATAAGATACCACAATGTCTGTGCTCCAAAACAGTGTTGACCACCGCAGTTTAATGATCTAATCAACACCGAGCACCAAATTTTAGACATAATTTCTCTCAAGTGCCTGAAAGCCATAGAAATTATATGGTCCATAAGATACCATAACACCTCAGCTCCAAATAGTGTTGATCACCGGCTAAGTGATCCCGACAACACTGAGCTTTAATTTATTTATGTTTACACATAATGCCTCAGCTCCAAAATAGTGTTGATCACCGGCTAAGTGATCCCAACAACACTGAGCTATAATTTATATTTTCACATTTGATTAAAATAATTTCAAAATTATAAAGGAGTTAATATAAATTCAAACTCCCACTGATCAATAATTTCAAAAAGAATCTTAATTCTTTTCAAGCTTCCATTAATCAAGCATATTAAAATGACTTACAATGTCCGTGTCTGAAATATTACTCTTGAAAACAACGGACTTAAGTCTCCTGATTAAGGGATTAATACTATAAAAGTTTTACAAAATCAGTGTGACACTCAAGTAGTAAATTCTCTCCCACTAACCCAAAAGTTCTTTCTATTCAATTTTTCTCCGCATGGTTATTCTCCAAATTTTGCTTCCATTTCTTATAATTTTAAGATGTTCAACATTTCAATGGAAACATAATAATTATGTGTGGAGAAATTCATAGCCGAATTATAACCCGATTGCATTAGGATTATCATAAGAGGCCAATATAATTGTACAATCACCTTTAGGCAGAATGCACAAACTAAGGTCAATGCCTCAGTCAAAACTTCATATGAGTTAATCAATGAGCATACATTGAACTTTGAAAGTTGTCACCTTTAGGCTGGCAAATTCCTCCGTTCAATATATTCTCCAATAACTTCATCTCAAATCAATCTTTAATTATAACATATAATCATCACCTTTAGGCAGAAAATCACATGTCACAATTAAAAAACATTCCTCAAACTACAAAGAAAATTCCATCAATCAATATAAGCGGTCCCACTTTGATGGTAACGGCCTATACCAACGCATGAAATCTCTTGCATAGGAATCAATAATTCTTGTCGGAACATGACTTAGTAAAAAAAAAATATGCATCATTTAAATGCACCTAATCTGGTCACTCGTTATTTTAATTTGCAATCTGAACATGCTTTAATTCATTCAATGCATTAGGGAGAGAGATCATTACTGTTAAACAGTCAACTCATAATATAATAATTAAATAATTTATGCTGCTGAAAAATGAGAGACTTCAATTTTAAATCAATTGAGGATATAAAACAAAATAGTCCCGAACTTTTATAAATAACATAGGACTATATTTCCACAATTTAAGTCTCTAAAAACATTTATATATAATTGACATGTAAAACTCTCCCACTTGATAGAGAATTATAGTTGAATTATCAATGCAAGATTTTTAAAATATTTAAACAAATATTCAACTATCTTCTCTATCACACAATTAACATGTCAAGTAAGACTTACATTTTATCCAGAATAGAACTCTCAAGATATTTTAAATATGAAATACTCCCACTCAATAGAGTAAAATTTCAAAATTGGAGTATATAGCAAAAATTAATTGATTGTATAGAGAGTTTCTAATTTTAGAATATTTTGGAAAAATAATAATACTTTCATATAATTGCATATTTATCACTTCAAAAGGAGTAGACAATATTGAAAACAAATTTCTCCTTATATGCAATTATATATAAGTCACAAGAGGATAAAATAATTGCACCACTAACCTCCAAAAAATGTGACTTCATCCTTGTAAATAGAGTCAATGAGCACTGATGACTTTACGAGTACCATAAAGTCTTTGACAATGTCATCTCAAATAGCCACAAATCAACGACAAGCCGTTATATCATAATAAAAAGACTCTAATAATAAATCAATGCAAGAATAATTCAATTTTTTTTAATTGCCTTAATAATCCCTCCAAAGAATAATTTCAATAATATTTTACAATCAACACACGAATAATAACAAGGCAATACAAAATTTATAAAATATTTATAAATTCATATAAATAATATTTGGTGTCATAGTTAACATAATTGAGCCTAAAATAATTTCATAATTATAACACTTTAACAAACTAATTCACATTAGTGTTAAAACTTTAAAAGAGATTTTTACAAATAACATTTTAGGCTCAAATCTCATATGATTCTCACATTAATCACCAAATATCAAATTCAAAATTGTATTTTCAAAACAAATCACTCAAATTAATTCAAATCCACATTTGCTATAACAATGACCATAAAAGACAATCATAAATATTATCCAAATCTCCATCCGAACCGATTCATGGTATGGAAATTGAAAACGAGCAGCTCAATAAATATTTGAATTCAAATTGCTCAACAAAATTATAGGCAAATTAAAATTGCAAATACAATAACATAATTTGCAAACTTGGTACAAATTAAACAAAAGATGCCTCTGATTTTATGAAAATCCACAATATAATCTTGAAAACCCTTAAATCCAACTTATCCGCGGCGGAGAAAAGTAATTACCAGAAAACTCCAAAACAGCCGCAGTATTAAAAATACTAATCAATTTGATTATTATTATACGTTTCAAAATCCATAAACGATGACTTGGAATGCAGCACGTGTATAAACCAAAGCGTTATGCATCAAACTATATACACGATGCATCAAGTGCGAGAAAATATGAATATAAATCCCGAAATCTTTCTTCTTTGATTTTCCAATAAAAAATACATATAATTGACAGAATGGCATATACAAATGACAAATCTTCACACAATGATATTATTCAGTACACCACACACGTCAGTACGTAATTAAACATCAAGAATTCAAAGGCAAAATAAACAAGGATTTTCATCGCGGGTTTTGATCACCAAGTAAAATCTGTAGTATCCCCATCTCAAACATAAAGACTCATTGTTCTATTTCCAGGGGAATTAATTTTCTCAAAAGAAAACAAATTTAAATTGATGATAAAACGGGGTTATAAGAAAGACCGACACCCAGAATAATTACTTGAATCGATCAAATAAAATAGCCAAATTCCAATTTCAAAATTAGGGTTCTAATCATATAATATTAAGCTCTGATACCATATGTAAGAATTAATAATTTAGAGATCGATATATTATATGAAATTAGAACACACTTACTTGTAAATCAACAACCATGTTTACCGGAATCGTCAATATCGAAAAGATCGATATGTTAGACAAGGTCTTCCTTTGCCTTATCACTTGCTCCGGTCTTTGAGGTCTTTAATGGGAAAAGTCACAAATGAGCGTAGTGTATGTTTTTTTTTGTGCGTGACGGCAAAGGGGACCTAGCCAATCTTATATACAAAAGATCTCAACCCTAGTACCACCCATTATGGACCCTAGAGTTGGGCCTACACTTTATTCTACACAAATCCGAATCAGTGTCCGAAGCCCATTATTACTGATCACGTTTGTTGGGCTTAAGCATCATCAACTGGATCACATTAAATAACATAAAACCCGTTTTTCATAAAACCAAAACTACAATTGATTGTAGCCCACAAAATATAAGGAAAAATTCTAACAGGAGGAGCTGCAGGCGTTTTGGTTACGGTGGTGGTTTTGTCACAGTGAAGGTGGTACAGTGAGGTGGTGGTTACGTGTTTGCGGAGCTGCGTTGTTGGCTCCGGTGGTTGCGTCGCCGGAGACTGTTTTTGGTGGCGTTTGGTGGGTCGGGTTGTTGTTGGATGAGTTTGATGTTTGAAGCTGCTGGCGGCTGTGTTGTTGATGGCCTTTTGGTGTTTGGAGGTGAGGAGGAGGTGGTGGTGAGGTGATGATTTACTGTTGTGGTGTTTGGATATTGGTGGCTCTGTTCTGGTTGTGGTTGCGCCAGTGATTTTGATTGTGCCGACGGTTTGGATGTCGGTGCCTTTGGCAGTGGTGCTGTGCAGGTGATGGGTTTGACGGATTTGTGTTATTTCATTACTGTTGTTTTGCGTTATTTTCAACCCTCCAAAGTCCGGTTGTGGTTCAGTTGTTGTGATGTTTATCTTCCCTCTCCCTTTCAAGAAAACCACCGTGGAGTCTCAACCTCTCTCCAAAACATTTCTTCGCTGCAACTTTGTGTTTTGTTTTTGGAGTTTGGTTGTTGTTGTTCTTTGAGTTTGGGTTTGGTGCTCCGACGTGACTGCTTTTGCACTGATGTTGGATGGTGGTTCTCTTTTGAGCGGATTTGGGTTTGATATCCGATTGAGTTTTGGCTTGTGGTGCTCAGCAGTCTCCACTGTGCCGGTTGCTTTGGCTGTGTTTTCTGGTTAGCGTTGGTGTGTTGGTGTTGGCGTATGGTGCTGTGATTTTTGTTTGGCTTAGGGGTTGCCGTTTGGATTGTTATTGTCGAGATGAAGTTTGCGTTGGATGGGCGGGGTTGATGGTATTCGGTGTAAGGGTCCGATGTAGGTGTCGGTGGATTTAGGTGTTGTTTTAGTTTATTTTCTTTCTTGTGATGTGCTCGTATGTGTTTGTAAACTTTGTATTATGCATTGTGCTCGTCTTGTGCGCAGTTGTAATATTAATAAAATTTAGCCGTTCAAAAAAAAAAGGAGAGGGAAAGAAAAATTACAAAATGAAAAATTTAAGGGTGAGATGGAAATAAATGGAGAAAATCCATCCTCCATAAATATATTTAAAAAACTGCAGGATAAATATTTGTCATTGATACTTAAAAAATCACAACACAACTATTGATAAATGATACATAAACAATTATTAATTTGTTTTAAAACAACGGGACAATTAGTATTTTTTTAATGAACAGTGGGATTGTACATTTCAAAATCTAAACTGTAGAAAATGCTTGATATCGTTGTTGTCAATTTCTTTGTAAAAACCATCCTCTTTTTTTTTGTTCTGTTTGTTGGCATGTCTGGGGAACATGATGTTGTTTCAGTGATGTTTCTTTTAGTGATGCTTCTTTTGTTCAAACTATTTTCAATGATTTGTCGATGGCTTAGAATTCTGCAGCACCTATGTAGAGATCCTCTTTCGAGTACAATATTTGTTGTCGATCTTTTAGAATTGTGAAGCACCTATACGTTGCCAATGGTGCGAAGTCATGATGTTGTTTTAGTGATGCTTCTTTTGTTCAAACTGTTTCAATGATTTGTCAATGGTTTAGAATTGTGCAACGCCTATGTATAGATACTCTTTTGAGTACAATGTGTTGTTTATAGCTCATACATTGTCTATGATTTAGAATTGTGCAACACATATGTAAAGATTCTCTTTTGAGTACAATATATGTTGTTTGTGGCTCATATGTTGTCGATGATTTAGAATTGTGCAACATATATGTAGAGATACTCTTTGAGTACATATACGTTTAAATTTTTGAGCACATACATTCTCAATGATTTAGATTTGTGTGGCACCTATGTAGAGATACTATTTAAAGTTTTGAGTACAAAATACGTTATTTATAGCTTATATGTTGACGATGATTTAGAATTGAGCAGCATCAATGTACGTAGAGATGTTGTTTGTACAAAAATATGTGAAATTTTAATTTATATGATCTCTATTCAATTTTGAAAAAATTATGACAATTTAATTAGATTTCTCTAGATAAAAATCTAAAAAATAAAAAATCATGACAATTTAATTAAATTTCTTCTATAATAATTTACATGAAAAATAAAAGAAATCAGGAGAAAAAAAAGTTAAATCCATTACTTATTACTTATAAAAATAAAAAAAAAAGTTATGAGAGAAAAAATGTAATAAATGAATTGAAATTCATTACTTTGTCCAAACAATGCATTTTAAAAATGAAGGAAATTCAATTTCTTTAACCAAACAATCAATTTTGAAAATGAAGGGAATTCAAATGAAATCTCAAAATCCCTTATATTTTAAAATTCTCCATCCAAACACACTCTTAGTGAAATAAATCATTCAGCCACTAAATACCTTGCGTCAAAAGGAAAAAAAGCCACTAAATACCTCATTCTTATCTAAAATAAACATAAATGGCCAAACACACAATTAAGACTATTTGTTTTATGTAATTTATGGATGACAGCTCCTCCCTAGTTCTCCTCAACTCCTTGCGCATATTCTCCATATCATCATCCCTAAGCATCTTAGTATTCTCCATATTGTCCTGTGTGTGAGTTTCTACATTTTGATGAAGATCCTTAGCAGCATTCCTCGACTTGGCCGTGATGATGTATAGTTTATAGAAGAATGCTAACTATAGAGCTACCGCTAATAATAATGTTTTAGGGAAACGAGGAGTTTGTTGCCGCGCCAGGAGAGGAGATAAACGAGCAGTTGACACACTAGAGGATAAATTAGAGGCGGAAGAAGCAGACTCTCCAGAGGAGCTATAAAAGCAATCAGCAGGCACCTGCGTTTTGTCATCTAGTCTTCGCATTGATATAAGAGTGTTGCCAATCAGAAACCGTCGAACAAACTTGCCTTTCGGAAGCTTATTTAGTTTGGCTGAATCCACCACATGTGGGACAAGGAAGACATGGGAAAGGAAGATTTGTGACATGATGCAGGAAGGAAGATTTGTCTGGCGGCGATTTAAGCTATTTTGTGATTATAATTTATAATACAAATCCGTTTTGTTTTGTTTTTTTTTTTTGTCAACTTGATATACAGAACAGAACCCTAGAGGCAGCCATATTGGGCTTTTAAATTTTCTTTTAACAAGCATTCATATTGATGAAGAAAAAAAAGGGAGAATAGTTTTTTTTTTTGACAAAAAAAGGAGAATAGATTTATTTATTTATTTAATAAATTTTACATAAAAGAGCACAATAGATTTACTTATATATTAACAAGAAAAAGGCTTAAAGGCACGACAGCTTTGTCGTCAGACGCGCACGAATCCCATGATGTAGTCAGGGGCGGTGTTGTGCACCAGTGAGGGGGTGCAGGTGCACCTCCTGGACTTTTAATTTTGTTTACTAATACCTCTATGATTTTACACTTTGCACCCCCTAATTATTTTGTTTTGCACCACTCCTCAAAAATCCAAAATATTTTTTCTTGTTTTTATTCTTTTCTTCCAACTTCTCTCTAAAATTAAATCCCCTCAAACAATAAAACACCAAACTAAATACGTACAATAGTGATAAATGTTCCTACATCCTTGAAACAATACTAAGATAAACAATAGAAATTTATGGTTTAGCGTTTTAAAAATTTGGGATTTTTTATATAACTTCAATATTGATAAATTGGTTGATTGATTATTCAATTGGGGTTCTAATAACATATTTGTATGCTTTGTTGGTTGCTTGTTTGTACTTTGTAATTTAGTCCAAATGCATATTTAGAATAATGTTGTCCAGTTTCCAGTTAAGTGTTACACAATCCACAAATTAGTTTCAATTTTAGGCATTTGAAAATCGGTGTTTTCCTGAAGCTAATTTTGTGTTGGTTATTGGTCTGTATATACTCAAGTGATAGATAGAAAAAATTGACAAACATCGAGCAATGAAAAAACTAACCACGAGATTGCATATTTTTTTGTTACTATATCAATATTCATGCACTGTTTTATAGTTTGATTTCTTTTTATTTGATATATTTCTCATGTAATCAATACTTATGTTTTTTTTTTAAATGCAATACATATAAATAAATAATTAGTTAGTTATTAAGCGAATTAAAAATATGAAATTTTATAGTGGATAGTTGCAAAACATATATATGTAATGTTTTTATTACAATATAATTTTTGAATATATATATATAATTATTAAAATATTGATTAAAATTTTGCACCCCCTAAGCCAGGGTTCGAGCACCGCCACTGGATGTAGTTACTTAGTCCTATTAATTAAGATCATTCTATCTTAATTTTAATTTATCAAAAATAACCATTTTGTTTGTGGTAAATCGTATTAGTAGAAATAACTTATACTATAGTTGTGATCCATTCCCTTTTTTATTTTATAAAAAAAAATTACAAGATAAATATTTATCACTGATAAAAAAAGAAGAAATACTCGTTTTGATCCCTCACAATTTTTTTATGAAACAATTCAATCTTTAGCAAAAATAAAACCCAAGTTAGTCCTTGACATTTTCATATCGAAGAGAAATTAGTCTCTCAGTTATAACAAATCGGGGACCATTTTGTCTCCCGCGTGAAAATGTCATAGATTAATTTGAGTTTTATTTTTGACAAGGACTAAATTGATCCGTCAAAAATTGATGAGGGATCAAAATGGATATCCACTCATAAATTTTATAAGCACCAAAAATATATTTATTTATTTTTTGTACATAGTCGACGAAATAACAAAGTCATAAAAAATTCATACATACAAGTGAGAGAGTCGGGATTTGAATCCCCCGGTCATGACATCCGGTTTAGCAATTTTGACCTTTTTTTTTCCAGTTAAGCTAGTGCAAAAAACAGTTTTTAAATCAGATGTTTTAAATCACAAAAACACTGAAGACACCTTGACCCTTTCTCTCTCTTCGACCAAACAAACCCTAAAACGAAGAACAGTCTCGGCGACCTTCTCACTTTCTCTCACTGCGACGACGAAGCACAGTCTCGGCGTCTCTGACCTAAACGCGGACGAAATCGCCGCTTCAGTTTCAGATATTTCGCGTTCAGAGTTTCATGTCGTTCGCCGCCGCTTCATTTTCAGATTTGCCAAGGTTAGTTCCATTTCACTTTTGGTCTTCTCACTCTACGATGGATTATCATTCTAATTTCCCTGTTCGTTTCTCTTAATTGTGCCTTGAGAGTTTTCAAGGGTCCTCTTCGAGGGTCCTTTCGCATTCAGTCACTGTTGGTTTTCTACTCTTCTTAACATCGTGCTGAAACTTCTTAATCTATAGGCTTCTCTTTCTTTGTAATCCAGTTAGGGTTAGTTTCAATAAGTAGAGGTGTTTATGTGCTGCAATTAAACATGTTATAGGTTAAACAATTGGAGATATACTAAAGTTGAAGATATACTACGAGCTACATAAGTTCCGCTGCAATTAGTTTCAATAAATTTGGTTTGCACTGTATTGGAGGTATACTTAAAACAATTATCAAATTTACAATAAAAACAAAATTTAACACTTGTTAAGAAATGAAGATTTTGAAAAAAAAAAAGACAGTACACTGAAACCAAATTTCTTCAAGTCTTTTGCTTTCTATCTTTGATTACTTAGATAGATGATGAACAGAACAAGTTCAATTCAGTTTTAACTATCCTCTGTTACATTATATGATGTTAAATTCTATACTCGGATTGGTGCAAACAACTTCATTGTCTATAGTTAATTAAGTTGTCTAATCTATTTTATTGATGCTGGTAACTTGGTAATGACATAATGGACAGGTGATGACAGGAATTTCTACGGTATTTTTAGTATTATTATTAGTAGTAAAATGACCAAGACTACAAAAGCAGGAAAAAGCATCAAGACAGAGTCCAAGATGCAAAAAGACAAGAAAAAGCCCAAAAAGTGAAGAAAATCAGCATTCAATCGCAGCACGATGGCTCCCATCGTGCCACGATGGGAGCTTCTTGTTCGCCAAGAAATCAGAAGAAAATCTGTCCATCGCAGCACGATGTGTGCTATCGCAGCACGATGGAGTAACTTGGCGCCCAAGCTGATGAAATGCACATGACCAGTTATAAAATTGAACTGAATCTTCACATCGCAGCACGATGGCTTCATCGTGGTGCGATGCCTTGCTGAGGCCCATTACGAAAACTATAAATAGAGCCTCCCTTTCATTGTTTTATTCATTCAGAAATAGTAGAACACTCTCTACTATAAGGAGAGGTTCAGATGAGCTCTATTGGACATAGTTTTCTCCCCTTACGGGAAAACTAACTCAGCAAGGTATGTTTCTTTAGGCTTTTGTATTTAGGTTATAATTCTTGTAATTTAAATATGTAGTCTTTATAATTATGCCTTAGGTTGTGGTGGAGAAGATGAACTCCCCTATGAATATTTGGAGTCTGTGGTTGAGTCTAAGTTATAATAAATGATATTTGGTAATTGTGTTTGTTATTTACTTTCGTGCACTTTAATAACATATTCTTGTAATCTGGCCGGATAAGTGGGAGCGCCCATAGAATTAATATCAAACTTGATATGGTCCGGAACTCGTAGTAAATAATGCTAGGTGTATAGAGACGGTAACATCCCGCACTAGTCGTGAACTGAGCGGTTAGAGGAGGAATCATGCACTAGGTGTGATCTGAGCACTTAGAAGATGAACAGCCCGATACTAGGACCTAGAGGTTAATTGGTGAAGGTTATAATGCATGTTTATAAACAACTCACTTAGTAATTAAGGTATGTGACACATCGAGGTTAGGCTCTCGTAGGTACCTTAGTTGTTAACGTAGGGAAACTTTAATAGACATAGTGTAATAATAAGGTATTACTACAACAAGGATAATTCACCGCCAAACATAATCTAAGTAACTATGTTATACACCGATCATGCCAAATAGAAAGAAGGGAAGGAGTCCAACCACCATACCTAGCCTCTATATTTCTTGAATATATTATTTATACATTCAGCATTTATATTTCTGCAAAGCATTACGCTACTTTTATAAAAACCTTTTCAAAAACCAAAGCGAATGCAAACTATCACAAACTTAAATAACGCTAGTCAAGCTTCGGCACGATCCCTGTGGATACGAACTCATTCTAGACACCTAGAGTGTGAATTATTACTCGACGACAGACTGGTGCACTTGCCAGACCGTAGTCAACAGGTCAGAATTTTAATTGACAAAGCTTACAAGTTATCGCAAAAATATGTCAGGATAACTTGAAATCCGACCCAATAACAAAGTATTCCAATCAAAGATTGGGGATGATGCTAGGTTGTTTTTTAGTCTATACAAATTTCTTAATTTCATTTACTATATATGTCATGGCTTCACCCCCTCCCCCTTCTTAAATGCATGGAAAATGTCATTGATTTATCAAGACTTCTGATTATTTGTTAAGCTGAAAAGGGAATTTTTCCCCCTCTGAATAAATTAAAGATCATAATAATATTTCCATAATCATTTTTCCAATTTTAGAGGGAAGGATTGCAATCAGTGTTCACATAATTTACATGTTTGGTATTCTATTATAATTACTTGGGTGCCTATCTGGTGCAGCATTTCAATGTCTGTTTCAAGGCAACTGCTACACAAAGGGAGTGTGGAAGAAATAATCCTTGCAACTGGAGCAAAAGGAGTCACTCGTCTTCAGCACCAACCTCAAGCTCTAAAGTGCTTACAGCAGCGTTCCTGTATGTTGTAGTTTGAATCTGCCAATTATATTTGCCGAGTTCAATCCAACTTCAATATAATAATTACAAATTAACTTTAATCTATTTGAGCAACTTTCATATTTTTTTATGCTTAAGTTAGAAAATTTATCCCTGTAACTTTGATTTGGGAAACTCCTTGGAATTTTTTTTGCCCGTTGATATTAAGACAATGGTGATATTTCACATGTCATTAACAGGGAAAGCATTGAACAAGAGATGATATTGGGGAGCCCTTGGCAACATCATACCACTCTAAGTTCAGTGGTAAGCATGCACTCCGAGGAACTTATCCCGATCAGAGTTCTTAAAACCTTGCCCGTTAATGTACTTAGCCTCATTATATAGTCGATGCTGATATACATTAAGCTATTAGTTATCTTATCAGAAGTTTTGTTATTGTTTTAGCAGTGGAAATGGGATATTGAGAAACATCCCTTTCAACTTGGTAATTTCATTGCTGCCACTGGTGTTGAACAAATCATACAGGTAAATCTTACATGTTTGCTTATTTGTGTTCTTGAAATTGCATGTTTCTGTACGATCAGATGTTAATACTACTGCCTGAATTTTTTATGTGAATTACACATAATGCTAATACTCGGTTATTCATAATGATTTTATTAGGACTATACAATTCAACCCCAAGTCAAGAACTGGTTGTTGATTAATTATAATCAGTTTAATTATGCCCAGGTATTCACTTATGTTTTTCCCCTATTTGCTGCTTTAATTTTACCAACATATTTCTTAATTACATTTATGAATGTGCACACAAAGTTGGACTTTTAATCTCAACACGCTCATATTAAGAACAGCACATGGTACTGGACATGCTCATTTAGAGACATTACTAATATTGGATGTGCATCGATTTCTTGCTTTTTGTGTCACAAACATTGCTTCTGATGTCCTGGACTATCTAGTGACTGACAGATATGTTTAAACTCCTAATTAATGTAATGTGAACATATTTGCACATGTGAAACATATTCCTAAATATGAAATGGATTTGAAAACAAGAAGACTAGGAAGGTTCATTATAGATTTGAATGTAAATCTCCTACTCTATATGAGCAATGGCCTGTGTTGTCAAATAATGGTTATAGCACTGTCATTCGTCGTTATATGGTTAAGGAACTTGCACAATTCACTATTGTTTATGTGTGGGTTTAAAATAATACTGAATGTTGTAGTGAAAATTGTGGCTGTGTTGATTAGTGGAAATGAGTACTATTGATTTGGTTTGTTCATTTTAACTTATCGCTATAAAAGGAATTAAAAATGATTCTGAGCATATGAAATTCTTTAACAGCTTTGTGATATTTTGTTTAAGTTATCCTTTCTAGGCTTTAATTTCTAAAAGTTGTCAATTTTATTATGCTTCTTTGTTGAGTTGCGTTTATCTTCTTTTTTTCTTTTCAGAATTAAAAGGTCTGAGAACATCCCTGTGAAAATATGGAGAGGACCCAACGATTTTAGGAATGGTTTCCTGAAACCAACTTATGAGTTAATTGTTAAAGGAGGAGACAAAGTTAAGCATACAAATAGAAGGAATCGAGGTTACAAGCATACTTTTAGTGTATAAATTTAAATTTTTAACACTATGGTTTTTAATTTATGATTCTAGGTGTATGATATTAACTCTACTATTGTTGAATGATTTTAGTATATATCAGTATAATTTATGCTATTAGGTGTATATGGTATTAACTCTATTATTATAGTATGATTTTAGTGTATAAGTATAATTTTGTAACTTTATGTTATTAATGGATATTATATATAGAGAGCTTCTGTAACATTATTCATGAGCATCTAGAGACTATTGGAGTAGTAGAACACATTGTAGGATTTTGGGACTAATTTTGAGACTGGTTTATGCAGGAATTTTGGGACTAATTTTGCATGTATTAATTAGGCTGGTTTTGTTGTCTGTTTTGGATCATCAAATGATGCTACAGCTGTCATTTAGACACCTTCACAAGTGTTTTGATAGTTAGCATTGTTTAGGCTAGTGTTTTGGTAGTTAGGACTTAGGATTGTTTGATTATGTAAAGAGAGTTACAATTTTTGTAATTTAGTTTCATGAATATTTTGTAATAGAATTATTTTTGATTTGCTATGAAATTTGATTCTATAAATATTAATGGTTATCTATGAAATTTTGTTTTTTCTTATTTAATATTTATAATCATGTACAATATTATAGGAGAAACAATATTTTTTTAAAAAAAAAAAACTAAGTTTTTAAATCGGTTGAACTGATTTAATAAATGTTATTAAATCATGTGGGCCGATTTAAATTTGAGTTTTTAAATCGGATCAGTAGAGATTTAAAAACTTAAGGTACTTTTGAATTTTTTTAAATGTGTCCAACCGATTTAAATACATGCTTATAAATCGGTTTGTCCGATTTAATAAATGTTTTTAAATCGGATCGAGACCTGACTTAAAAACGGAATAGTTACTAAATCGGCCGGAATTAAATCGGACCCAGAACCGATTTAAAAAGCTGTTTTTAACCGATTTAAAGTCTTTTTTGCACTATATGGACATACTAAATATATATTTAATATCTTGTTTTGATGGAATATAATTAATTGTCATATTTATTTTAATTTTTAAAAAGTCATAACTGCATTGAGAAACAAGTAAGGGATCAAGGAAAGGAAGTAACTAGTAAGCAAAGTGTGCGTGTCGTGCAAATCCGTCAAATGACTTGTTGCACCATTTAGCGGGAGTGGTTATGGTGCATAAGTTTTTTCCTTATGCAACATGCATGAGTAAGGAAAATTGCTTAGCGCGCCCCTAGATTGCATAGCGCACCCCTAGATTGTTTAGCGCACCCCCCAGATTTATAGCGTACCCCCATATTTCTAGTGCACCCCCCACATTTTTAGCGTACCCCCCAAATTTCTAGCCCCCCCCCCCCCATTTTCAATTAAATAATTACTTTTGTTCCTTTAAGGTACGTACTATAAGAACCTATTTTCAATTAATTGTGTTGGATGATTATATAGCCATATTTTAATTTAAAATTACATACTAAAACATGTACTATAATTATGGTTTAATTTATCTCAATTAACATAAAAACTATTAAATACATCTAATGAATTTGGAGTACAACCCTCTGAAACCATTCCACAGCAAAATGGTTTTGGCATGATTTAAGTACATCTAATGGTTTTTGGGTATATATCTCTGAAACAATTCTATAGCAGAAATGGTTTTGACATGATTAAGTACATCTAATGATTTTGGAGTACATATCTCTGAAACCATTCCACAACAAAATAGTTTTGGATTACAAATATCTGAAACTATTCCGCAGCAAAAATGGTTTTACCATGATTTTAGTTTAAAACTAACTATTAAAACATTTAACCATCTCTGAAACTACCCCTTATTAATAAACTAAAATTCAATTAATCAAAATTACAAAAAAAATAAAAAATCTGAGGGGTGCGCTTGAAATCTGGGCGGTGCACTAGAAATCTGGGGGGTGCGCTAGAAATTGGGGGGGGTGCACTAGAAATTTGGGGGTACGTTAAGAAATTTGAGAGTGCACTAGAAACATGGGGTGCGCTAAGCAATCTGGGGGGCGCGCTATGTAATCTGGGGTATTTATGCATGGTGCATAACTTGTGCCCCATTTAGCACCACTCTTTTAACAAAATAACAAATTTTTAACCCGTCCGTCAATTCTTATTAATGGGAAAGAAGTTGGGTACTTTAAATGCAAAAGAGGAGTCCGACAAGAGAATCCGCTATCTCCGCTTCTATTTTGTATCGCAAAGGAAGGGACAAAAGAGAAGGAGTGAAAATACATTTTATTTAGCATTTGAAGTCTATCATAATCTCTATGTACTTGTTTGATCCGATGGTTAAAAATGAATAAGAAATTGTAAAATTAGTGGTCAATCATGGATCATCTGTACAACTGGTCCATGGAAGCATCGGCCGTTAAAATGATTAACAAGGATGAGACAAAAGAGAAGGAGAGTGAAAATACATTTTATTTAGTATTTGAAGTTTATCATAATCTCTATGTACTTGTTTGATCCGATGGTTAAAAATGAATAAGAAATTGTAAAATTAGTGGTCAATCATGGATCATCTGTACAACTGGTCCATGGAAGCATCAACCGTTAAAATGATTGTTTAAATGCGTAAAGTTTTGAGCTTGAACAATAAAAATGTTTTAATGTGTAGTTTTTGTTAGTAGTGATTTGTTGTTGACATGTGTATATGGATGTTTGGTGCTTCTTTTTGAATCATGATCTTTATATGTTACAATGTTCCTACCCACTAAATTATGTTCACGACAACAATTATTATCAATTCTATTTATTATTAAATGAGTTTAGTTTTTATACATTATAAATTTAAGATTAAAAATATTCTAGTGTCAAAATGAAAGAAGATAAAAATAAATCACACCAAATATAACATAATATAATTGAACTCAGATATAAAAAGGAGTGAACATAAAAGCTTTATTTATTTATATAAATTATTTCACATTCAATTGACACAAAATTGACAACATTTGATTACATTTCTCTTCTTCTTTAGGTATATTGAACTGTCTTCAATATTTTTCTTACAAACCAAATAGTTATTCTTGTTCTTCATTTATTTTTCCATCGTTGTTTTTACAAAGATTCAATCTTTATTTTGGGTCTTTTTTTCTTTTTTTTCTATGATGAGTTTATAGTTTCAAAGTTTGCTTCTTCTTTTTTATGTGTTTCTTTGTTTGCATTTTCATAGAATGATTGTAAAGCTTATGCATTGTTGGTTGAATGAAGTTGGAATATTTGGTTGCATTACTTATTTTTAGAGTTCCTTAACATATAAAGTTTCAATTTTTGTTTCTTATTTTGGGTTTGAGTTTCTACATTAATGTTTGTCCATGGTTTCTTGGTTTTTTTTTTTTTTTTGTATAGAACAGTAATAGAGTTCCATTTTTTTTTACTGATTCATGTTGTAAACTTGTGCCGCATTTGTGATTTCAGATTAAATCAAATGATACACATCAAATTTGAAGATTGGCGAGAAAGTGGCTTTTTGAGCCATGTTAAATCACAGGGTGCTAGAAGCAGTGACGGTGCTCGGACCCTGGCTCAGGGGGTGCAAAATTTTAATCAATATTTTAATATATATATATATATATATATATATATATATATATATATATTCAAAAATTATATTGTAATAAAAACATTACATATATATGTTTTGCAAGTGTCCACTATGCAATTTTATATTTTTAATTCGCTTAATAACTAATTAATTATTTATTTATATGTATTGCATTTTTAAATAAAAAACATAAGTATTGATTACATGAGAAATATATCAAATAAAAAGAAATCAAACTATAAAACAATGCATGAGTATTGATATAGTAACACAAAAAATATGCAATCTTGTGGTTAGTTTTTTCATTGCTTACTATCTATCTGGAAAACACAAATTTTTTTTCTATCTATCTCTTGAGTATATACAGACCAATAACCAACACAAAATTAGCTTCAAGAAAACACCGATTTCCAAATGCTTAAAATTGAAACTAATTTGTGGATGGTGTAACACTTAACTGGAAACTGAACAACATTATTCCAAAGATGCATTTGGACTAAATTACAAACTACAAACACGCAACCAACAAAGCATACAAATATGTTATTAGAACCCCAATTGAACAATCAATCAACCAATTTATCAATATTGAAGTTGTATAAAAAATCCCAAATTTTTAAAACGCTAAACAATAAATTTTCTATTGTTTACCTTAGTATTATTTCAAAGATGTTGGAAGATTTATCACTATTATACATATTTAGTTTGATGTTTTATTTGAGGGGATTTAATTTTAGAGAGAAGTTGGAAGAAATGAATAAAAGCAAGAAAAAATATTTTGAATTTTTGAGGAGTGGTGCAAAACAAAATAATTAGGGGGTGCAAAGTGCAAAACCATGGAGGTATTAGTAAAAAAAATTAAAAGTCCAGGGGGTGCAGGTGCACCCCCTCACTGGTGCACAGCACCGCCCCTGGCTAGAAGTATTCTTCTTCTTCTTCTTCTTCTTCTTATCTTTACTAATATTCTTTAATACTCTGTATGTATTCTTGTTGTTGTGTTTAGTTAGTGTTTGTTGTAGTATTGTTTTTAGGGATCAAACTAGTGTCTTTCATGTTTCTCTTTCCCCCTTTTTTGAAATCTATATCTAAACATATTTGTTTTAATGCGTAAGGTTTTGAGCATGAACAATAAAAATGTTTTAAGGTCTAGTTTTCGTTAGTAGTGGTTTGTTGTTGACATGTGTATATGGATGTTTGGTGCTTCTTTTTTAGGATTTTAATACTACCATGCATGGTTTGTTTTGTTTTTAGAGCCATAGATGTATAATATTGGGACCTGATTATTTTATGGCTTTTTGCATTAGTAATTAGTTTTTGTCAAGGTTTGTTCTGTTTTGTAGTCTTTAATGAGTTTGTTGTATTTGTTACAGTTTGCTGTTATAACTTTGCTGTGTGCTCACTTGTAGAAATTCTATATAACATTGACACAAACAATACCGGGTGGCCAAAGGTTGAGCTATCTACACAAGATTTGTGGAATAATTTAGGCAGTTAAGGTGAATAAAAGGGGTTACAATTCATAAAACTTTAGCCTAGATCAAAATAAATGAATGTGTTTTAGAGTGTGGTTGTCCCTACACACAACAATTTGAAGTTGGACCACCTACACCTGATCAACATCGTCTAATACATGATATTTCCCCCTCTTTTGTGTATTTTGTAGCGTATAATTTATAAAATTTAATTTGTGACTTGATCTACTAATAGGGTTGGTATCGACTATTTGGTGGCTTTGCTCGATTTTGACAAAAAAACGCAATGTTAATAACTAATTTGTGCTATTGTGTGATTTGATCAATTGTATGTGTAAATTTATGTTGTTAGTGCTTAAAAATTAATCTCTAATTTTTATTGAGTTGCAATGTTAGTGTAAAATTGTCAACAATCATTTATATGTATGTATGTTGTAGTATTGTTTTTAGGGATCAAACTAGTATTCTTTCATGCTTCTCTTTTTCCCTTTTTTGAAATCTCTATCTAAACATATTTGTTTTTTGTTTAAATGCGTAAAGTTTTGAGCTTGAACAATAAAAATGATTTAATGTGTAGTTTTTGTTAGTAGTGGTTTGTTGTTGACATGTGTATATGGATGTTTGGTGCTTCTTTTTTAGGATTTTAATACTACCATGCATGGTTTGTTTTGTTTTTAGAGCCATAGATGTATAGTATTGGGATCTGATTGTTTTATGGATTTTTGCATTAGTAATTAGTTTTTGTCTAGGTTTGTTCTGTTTTGTAGTCTTTATTGGATTTGTTGTATTTGTTACAGTTTACTGTTATGCCTTCGTTGTGCTCACTTGCAGAAATTCTATATAACATTGACACAAACAATGGCGGGTGTCCATGGGTTGAGTTATCTACATAAGATTTGTGGAATAACTTAAGCAATCAAGGTGAGAATGAGAATTGAGACGCTGAAGCCAGTACCACATGACAACATAATGAGCAAATTAAGTATTTTACCCATGTCATTGTAGAGATTGATTGGATTGATAAAATGGATGATGTGCATGAGGTAAAACTATATATATATATATATATTGATTGGATTGATAAAATGGATAATGTGCATGAGGTAAAACTATATATATATATATATATATATATTATTTGACAAAATGAACTAAATATTTCATTTATTTTCTCACCATATGTAATTATAGGATACAATCTATTATGGACCTATTCTTACTTCTGAGTTTGAGAAATCAACAAAGCATGAAGTCAAAATTTTATCTCTGGGTATTTTTTTCTAGTAAGATTTTAAGTGAAACAATTTCTTTTTTGTCTCTATGACAGTTACTTTGAATTTTGGCATAGTCTCAAGCGGTATTTTTCCTATTTTTATTTTAAACTACTTAAAGGTTGTGCAGAAGATATATAGGTGTCATCCGTAGAGTGTCAAAATAATTGAGATGTCATAGTTGTTATGTGATGCATTTGCACTCTTTTTCTTTTGTTTTTCAAAATAAATCATGCATATATCATATGTGCATAAATTCACCTTTATCTCCTAAGTATCTACCGAACTTTTTCAACAACCAATTCACCTTTATTTCCACTATACAAAACACAAAATCTAGATCAGAAATCTTCTCTCTAACGACGATCACCTTCACATTTCCTTAGTCTCGTATTCTACTCGTCGGCACCGCTAGTGCCATCCTCAAATCTGCGTCGTCTTCATTATCTCTGAATCGCACCGCACGAGTTCGTTTCTCAACATCAATAACAACATGTGTCATTCTCGCGTTTTTGTTCTCCCATTTCATATAAAGCACAAAAGAAAAACCCGCTCGACACTGTTTCAATATGGCGCAGAAGCTTCTAGACCAATAGATAAACCGCTCTGTTTCCATCTCCACCGTTTCCGCTGCCGTGAAAAAGCTTTTCTCTCCGCCGTTGTTCTGGCTTCACCGTTTCACAATAGGTAATGTTTCGCCGCTTCTCTGATTTTTATATGTTTTAATCTTCTTCGTAATTCATCAATCAGTTCCTTAATTTCTACTCCTCACTGATTTCGATTTCATAAGCTACACGTCTATCACTTGCACTGTTTCTCACCGATTTTGATTTTGATTTCTTCCATTTATTTATCCGTGGCATTTTGTTTTTGTGATTTGCCAATACTCATTTTTGTTGCGATGTTGTTAGGGTTTCAGGATTTGGGAGTTAGGTTTTTGGCTTCTATTCTACTGTTGTTGTTATCGCATGAAATCAATCAATCTACTGTTGTGGTTATCTTATTTTTTTTTTTTTATATTTGATCTAGTAAGTAACTATACAGATCCAGATTTAGTTGATTTGTTCCTTTTTCTATAGTTTGTACTTTGTTTATTTAAATCTATCTGATATGAGTTGCTGTTATTTTAACTATTAAGTAAAATTCAGCTTTAGAAAAAATATTAACATTGTGCATTATGTGTGCTTTTTGTAGGACTAGTTAGATGAATAAGTGCATGTAGTGTTGGTTGATTACTAGAGGAAGGTAGTAACAACAAGCAAGAAACATTTGAGGCAAGCATTCTCGCTTATTTTTGAGTTTTATTTAGTGCACGTAAATTGTTTGATAAAAGTTCTTAATGGTAATTAAGTATAGGACAATATCATACCAAGAGAACAGAAAGAATGCAAAAAAGTTTATCTTGATACCGACTGTACTATTGTAGTGTACTAGTGTTGCTCCACCTCTCTCAGTCTTTTAGCACAATTGATTGCATTGTATGTAATGGATTACAGGTGAATAAGTAGAGAAACTACTATATTTATTGTAATTTCTCAAATGTTTAGAATATTCATGGTGGAAGAGTGGTGTTGTACCCTATTGTGAGTCCTCTTCCTCGGAATTTGATCATGTGGAAAAGGGAGATACTTTGTATGATGAGTCCTCTGTTTTTCCTCTGTTTTGATTCGTAATATAGATTTCAATATAAACACAAATTGTTGTCTATAGTGAACAAAGGAATCATATCAGCCATTAAAAAAGAAACTCGCATAGGAGCTTCCTTACTTCGATTGCAATTGCATTTCCATGACTGTTTTGTTAACGTGGGTATATATTATATAAATTATCGAAATATATAGACAATTTAACTTGATTTTAGTTATCTAGTTCACTTAATTAGGCTTCAATTAATGTTCAATATAGTATGCTATGTTTCAATTCAATTGACTATATATCTTTAATAACAGGAGCACATACAATTGGCCTAGCTAGATGTGTGCAATTTCAATTATTGAATAAGGAATATTAGTAAATAATCATCTATATTTCCAAAATTATAGATTTTATTTTATTTAGATTTTGATTTTATTTCAATTTCAATTATTGAAACCAACATACATTAAAACTTCAAAAATATCAAAATAGATTACCAAAAATGCATTGAAGCTTAAAAATAAAAGAGAAAAAAATTTATTTTTTATTGTAGTTTGGGTATCTTTGTGCTTAACTACATATATTAATTTCTTGAGTGTTGTGGAACTCTGATAACAAACTCTTCCAAAAAGTTTTTATATTTGCTGCATACTCAAGTCAACGATCGAATTATATGATTTTTTTTATGAGTAGTGTACAATTTTATTTTTTCTAGCTAATTCAAATTGCAGGTTTTTTCATTCTCTTTTCTTCATCCTTTTTAGGTTGAATTCATAATGGAAAACATGGAATTTGAAGATTGGAGACTCAACGAGTTTCTAAACCCTGTTAGATCACAAGGAAATGCAAGTACAACTTGTTACAATAAAATGGAAACGTTGTTAATAATAGAAAGTGACATTAGTGAACTTTTTTTTTTGTTTGACTAATACATAAACTTTTAAACATACATAAATTTCTCATTGATATTCTTATCTATGTAAAGATTTAATATTATGTACTCTCAAATAATTTATGTAGAGCTGAGATATGGTTTCTAAGGTCAAAATTTTTGTGAATACGAACTATATTGATATGACACTTATTTTAACCGTGTGATCGGATTCTTTGGGAGTTTTACATTGTTATCTCCCTGAAATTATTTAGATACATATTTCCTTACCATGCATGTTTTCGTTTATGCAAATTTGGTTGGATGGACTAAAATTTTGTTTAACACAAGTAGTGTTCTAATATGCTGAATTATTTATCATATTTAGAGATCACCTATTGATATATATTGTAACGTAACATAGGAGGGGATACATGGCTTTACATATATATACTTGAGCTTCTATTACAAGAATACATAATACACGTGAGTTTGGGGTAAAATCTAAGGAAAACTACGATCCATTGAAATAGTTTGATATTCAATAACCATGGTATAAAGAACATAAACTTATATTTTACAAATAAATTATGTTCTAAGTACTGCCTGAGTCATGTACAATGTCTAATAGCGTCATGTACAATGTCTAATAGCTTCAATATATTTATCGTCGAAATAAACCGGTTGTACTTTAGAACAACACGTCTCCAATTTTTAATTTTCAGTCATTTGCAAGCAACAACATTATGTTGTTATTATTTTATTTGGTTAAAAAAGAAATTGACATGAAAAGTTTAAGACAATTTATACTGAATTTTGAATTGCAGGTTGTTGCTATGCTTTTGTTGGGTGTGGAGTTGTGGAAACACTCTACCACGCCAACCAAAACAATGCAAAGAGGGTAGAATTATCTCCACAAGATTTGCGGAACAATTTAGAGAATGACATTGAACAAGCTCGAGAAGTTGGGGAGGAAGGATGCACAATCTACAAGACTCTAAGATGGATCTCGGATAATGGATGTGTGCTTGAGGAAAACTGTCCGTACACAGGAGTGCTTGGACCAGTTGTACTACCGCGTCCGGTACAGCACCTCCTCGCTTTGGTGGCTCTGCTCGATTTTGATAAAAAAACACAATGTTAATAACTAATTTGTGCTATTGTGTGATTTGATCAATTGTATGTGTAAATTTATGTTGTTAGTGCTTAAAAATTAATCTCTAATTTTTATTGAGTTGCAATGTTAGTGTAAAATTGTCAACAATCATTTATATGTTTGTTTGTTGTAGTATTATTTTTAGGGATCAAACTAGTATTCTTTCATGCTCCTCTCTTTCCCTTTTTTGAAATCTCTATCTAAACATATTTGTTTTTTCGTTTAAATGCATAAAGTTTTGAGCTTGAACAATAAAAATGTTTGGCTTAAATAGTGTTTTAGTCCCTGCAATTGTCTCTCGTTTTGAAAAGAGCCCCTGTTAAAAAAAAAATTGATTTTAATCCCTGCAAAATGTAAAAGTTTTGAAAAGAGCCCCTGAACAGGAATCATTGATGTTATGTGTCAAAAAAAATAGTGTTTTAGTCCCTGCAATTGTCCCTTGTTTTGAAAAGAGCCCCTGTTAATTTTTTTTTGTTTTGATTTTAGTCCCTGCATAAGTCATTAAAATGGTGACATATCATCAATGATTCCTGTTCAGGGGCTCTTTTCAAAACTTTTAAATTTTACAGGGACTAAAATCAATTTTTTTTAACAGGGGCTCTTTTCAAAATGAGGGACAATTGCAGGGACTAAAACACTATTTAAGCCAAAATGTTTTAATGTGTAGTTTTTGTTAGTAGTGGTTTGTTGTTGACATGTGTATATGGATGTTTGGTGCTTCTTTTTTAGGATTTTAATACTACC
This sequence comes from Trifolium repens, assembly GCA_030408175.1. Classification (NCBI taxonomy): domain Eukaryota; kingdom Viridiplantae; phylum Streptophyta; class Magnoliopsida; order Fabales; family Fabaceae; genus Trifolium; species Trifolium repens. The sequence continues at coordinate 26,627,952 of CP125841.1, read as the reverse complement.
ATGCATGGTTTGTTTTGTTTTTAGAGCCATAGATGTATAGTATTGGGATCTGATTGTTTTATGGATTTTTGCATTAGTAATTAGTTTTTGTCTAGGTTTGTTCTGTTTTGTAGTCTTTATTGGATTTGTTGTATTTGTTACAGTTTACTGTTATGCCTTCGTTGTGCTCACTTGCAGAAATTCTATATAACATTGACACAAACAATGGCGGGTGTCCATGGGTTGAGTTATCTACATAAGATTTGTGGAATAACTTAAGCAATCAAGGTGAGAATGAGAATTGTGACCCTGAAGCCAGTACCATATGACAACATAATGAGCAAATTAAGTATTTTACCCATGTCATTGTAGAGATTGATTGGATTGATAAAATGGATGATGTGCATGAGGTAAAACTATATATATATATATATATATATATATATATAGAGAGAGAGAGAGAGAGAGAGAGAGATTGATTGATTGATAAAATGGATGATGTGCATGAGGTAAAACTATATATATATATATATATATATATATATATATATATATATATATATATATATATATATATATATATATATATATATATATATATATATATTATTTGAGAAAATGAACTAAATATTTCATTTATTTTTTCACCATATGTAATTATAGGATACAATCTATTATGAACCTATTCTTGCTTCTGAGTTTGAGAAATCAACAAAGCATGAAGTCAAAATTTTATCTCTGGGTATTTTTTTCTAGTAAGATTTTAAGTGAAACAATTTCTTTTTTGTCTCTATGACAGTTACTTTGAATTTTGGCATAGTCTCAAGCAGTATTTATCCTATTTTTATTTTAATCTACTTAAAGGTTGTGCAGAAGATATGTAGGTGTCAGCCGTAGAATGTCAAAATAATTGAAATGTCATAGTTGTTATGTGATGCATTTGCACTCTTTTTGTTTTGTTTTTCAAACTAAATCATGCATATATCATATGTGCATAAATTAGTTAATGTGTATGTTTATAATTTCAAACAAAACAAAGACAGTTAAATTTTCGCCACCTCTAATAAAACTTTCTAGTTTCGTGATTTGCAAAAAAATAAGGGACAAGACAGAACAAACATAGTTGTCCAACGTTTGATTTAAAAAATAAAAAAAGGACAGCACAAAAGAAGACACGGAGGACAGGACAAGTACCCACTTTTTTGTTATTCACTAAAGTGGTGGACAACTTTTTGTCCAGCGGACAAAAGAACGAAAAATACGTTTTTATCCTTAGGTTTTCTCGCTGCTCTTCCTTTGGTTATTCTCCAAACTTGTTCGTTCATGATTTTTTCTTTGCAACCATTACGCAGTGCAAATCATCTCTCATCTCAATCAGGTAAAGTTTTTGGCTTCCTTTTCTTTTGATTTTCCTACTTTGTTTTTTCTCTTCTATTTCCATGTTTATGCTTTTGTACTTTACCATGCTTTGCTGATGCTTTTACTTTTTCTTCATGTTTTGTCTTCATTCATGACACTATCACTGTACACACAAATGCATGTTCCTAGTTGATTAACTCATGCTAGTGAAAATACTTGTTGTGTCTAGATTAGGATTTCAACAAACTAATATATTAAAAGTTGAACATGTGCACAAGAATTCAAACATCCAGAGCCCGCACAACACAATATCTTTGATGCAATTTTTTCTTTAATTTTTTTTTTTGTTATTGCTTTTTAGCTCATCATGTGTAAAGAAAGTATATAATTTATTATTTTATTTAATTATTTTATAAAATTTTGTTTTGTATCTTTATATAGTGCAAAATCAAGCATTGCACATCACAAAGGCATTACGGTAAATTTTATATTATTTTGTCCAGTATGTTAACATATCAAACAAGGTACAGTACAAAATTGTCTGTCCTGTGCACTTATCATTAAACATAGTGAAGAACAAAAAGTTGTCATGTAACTCAATCACTTGTCAAGTTCTGTTCTGTCCAGTAATCACCTTTTTACAAATCAAACGCACCCTAAGAGTATGTAGTGATAGCGCCCCATATTAAATATACTAAATATTGTTTAGAATATTATTAATTCATCAATATTTAGTCTCTTAATTCCTTTTAGGTGGTTAATAATAGTTTAGATACCGTTTAATATACTTCTATAGTTTGTGAACCAAATTAGAGAAAAAATGATAGTTCATAAGCCAAATCGATAATTTATTCATGTTAATATATATTCCAAGTGAAATAACTTATTTTGAGCTGAGCATCATATCATTGTGGGCTTATGTATCAAGAAAAATATTATCCAAATATGCTTGTAAAGAATTGCTTGTAAAATTTATCTCATCCGTGTGAGTGTCTAACGTTACTAGAGATTTGTTAGGATTTGAACCTTATAAATTGAACAAAGTGTAAGCGAGAAAATTAAGAGACCCATTTATTAACTAATTCTGGAAAACCCACTAACTTCATTCACCTTCATGCAAGAAACCCATTTTCCAGTACGTATTCATTTCCACTCTCTTCTTCTAATATCAATTCACCTTTATCTCCTAAGTATCTACTGAACTTTTTCAACAACCAATTCACCTTTATTTCCACCATCATCCTTACGCGCAAAACACAAAATCTAGATCTGAAATCTTTCTACTGCTCTTGATCTTCTTCTCTATAACGACGATCACCTTCACATTTCCTTAGTCTCGTATTCTACTCGTCGGCACCGCCAGTGCCATCCTCAAATCTGTGCCGTCGTCATCATCTCCGAGTCGCACCACACGAGTTCGTCTCTCAATGTGTTCATCAACAACAACACCATTTCTTGAAGGATTTTGAAAGGTGGTTGGTTCATTGTTGATAAAATTTATCGGTTTGTTGTTGTTTGTGGTTGTTTATTGATTTTAAGCCATTACTTGATTTTTTATATAATCTGTTTCTTGTTTTTATATGGACATTATTAGATCTTTTACAAAAATAGTATTTAATTGTAAATTAAAAATGACATGGAAATGGGATTTAGCCAACACATGTCAGGTCAGGGCCATATCATTGAAATTAATGGGAACTAAAAATTTATGTTGACCAGAGTGGCAAAAAGCTGAATTTAAAAAGAAGGGATTAAAATTTCAAAAATATCAAAATAGATTATTAAAAATGCATTGAAGTCTAAAAAATAAAAGAGAAAAAAAATATTTTTTATTGTAATCTGGGTATCATTTGTGCACAATTACATAGATTAATTTTTTGAGTGTTGCGGAACTCAAACAGATGACAAACTCTTCCTAAGAATTTTTATATTTGCGGCATACCCAATTCAGACAACTTAAAGTGAGTTTGCAACTCTTGTGTGAAAACTTGTCAGGTCGTTCTCTCAACCCAGGAGAATGTTAAACTGGCGAAATTTCTTCATACGAAAATTGATGAGTTGTTGTTTGTTGTCTTGTAACTGTAAATATGCAGAAACATAGAGGTTAGCTCGTGTTCATCTTGTACTTGCATAGTACATGTAAATTTATTGTAGTGCATTGCTTGCATGAGAGAAAGATCAAAAAGTGTCTGCCACACTTGTACCATAAAACTTATTGTTATCAAGTTGTTGTTGCAATTTAATTGTTCTGAATAACATTACAAACTGTCCGGGAGAGAATGATAAACCTTGATAAAAATATGTGAACATGTGATTCCTTAAACATTACGAAAAGACAATGTTCTCATGATATAATTAATTCCTTGTCTTAAATGACTAATTTCATTGTTATGATTATTGAAATAACTCTCTTGAAAAGTTCATTCTTATCTTATGCTAAATTGACTTATGAAAAATTGATTATCTTGAAATCCATACTTGATACAAAATCAACTCAGCTTTCTCCGTTCAGGTTCAAAAAACTTTTCGGGTGTTTCTTCATTCCTTCACACCAAATTCATGATTTCCCAATATGAGACTCCAAACTCCTTACACGAGAAAAAATCGACGACACATGTCTCTTTTAGTTTAGGTCTTGGATTCGATTCTTAGTTTAAGCAATCAATATCGTTAAAACTCGAGAATTTGCCACCTATTTAAATTTTACAAAATTCGAGAAATTAATGTTTACAATTACGTGTAGGGAATACTTAATTTATGTAAAAAAAATCTTTTTGTTACCATGATATTGATATGAAGTTTCACTTGTGAGGCACACATAGTGAGTTCTGACCTTCCAAACGAATTTTCTCTATATACATGGGCCGGTAAATATAATCGAACCCATCACCGCATTAAGGGACCAAATGCCTTCCGCTTGAACCAAATTCACCGTAGCTCTTATCTTGTTTTGTACCGAGACACGGTCACAAATTGACCTTTTCCCCCAATAATAAAGTAGCGTAAATTTACTCCAAAACAAAATATTTTTCTTCTGATTGTGACGGCGAGAGGGAGCAAAGTGGCGGAGTAAGATGGCGGCGAGCAAGAAAGGGAGTATAAGTTTAGAAGGAAAGAAGGTTATATTGGTCCCTTACATGGAACCTCACGTTCCCAAATATCACCAATGGATGCAAGATCCTTCTCTTCTTGAAGCCACTGCTTCCGAACCTCTTTCCCTCGAGCAAGAGTATCAGATGCAACTTTCCTGGTCACGTGATCTTAACAAGGAGACATTCATTGTCTTGGATAAAGATTTGCTTGTTGGAACCTTCTCTCACGGTCAACCCCATGTTGAAGCTATGGTTGGTGATGTAAATATCTTTATGAATGACCTCAATAATCCTCAAATTGCAGAGGTTGAAATTATGATAGCTGAACAAACAAGGTACCATTTACTTTGAAATTCATGTTAAACTAGTTGCTCACTTATTGCTAATTGCTATCATCATAATTGATTGAGGATTATGGTGTTTGGAAGTGTCTTGGGCATTGTTTGCGAATTGGTTTTTGGAAGGGAAGTAAGGGGAGGTTTTATTTTGTATTTGTTTTTAAATTAAGAACACCATTAAATATATTTTTTTGGTAGATAAACGAAATGACAATAGAGTTTGTGGTTGAGCCGGGGTTTGAGCCTCGATCATGATGTTCGACCTAACAATTTCGACATTTTAAAAATAAGTGAAAAATGAATATGGTAAACGGTCACATAGTATGTCAATCATACTTAGATCATTTTAAAAGGAAAAATAAGCCATCACCTCACCTAAAGAAAAGCTTAACTCGCAAACAAAACCTTAGAATTTAAGATCATATCCGATTAAAGCAAGTTGAGATTGTTTAGTATTAATGATAGTAGCACAGCATATGTATAGTCTTTTGGTCAATGTTTTAATGGAACTCCCAGATAAAAGTTAGAGGTGCTATGATAGGAGATGACTATACTACTGCTACAGCTAAGACTAAAATACCAAATTCTTCATTGATTATGCAAATGATTTGAGGGTTGTACTTATAGTACTACAATTGGAATAATCAGAAGGATCTAGAGACTAGCCAGCTCATAGGCCTGGCACATGGTTCAATGATGGGTTGATGATCAACAGTGGATGGTAGTAATTCAGCATGGCTAGTAGGAATGTCTCCTTGATGAAGCTTCAGCAGTGAGCAGTGAAAAACTGGATGCAGCTTGGAATTGGAAGGAAGATCCAATTTGTAGGCAATGGGTCCAATCTTCTGCAGTATCTTGTATGGACCAAAGTACCTCTTAGACAATTTGTTATAAGAGGTGAGGGTGAGAGAACGTTGCCGGTATGGTCTGAGCTTGAGATAGACAAAATCTCCCACATTAAATTCCACAGGCCTGCGTTTCTTGTCAGCAATTTCTTTCATAAGAGACTGTGCCTTGAGTAACTTACGACGCAAGAATAGTAAGAAATTCTGCCTTTCAGCCAACATAGAGTCCACAGCTTCAATAGGTGAAGTACCAAACACATATTGAGGAATAGTAGCTTGTTCTTTGCCATACACAACATGAAAAGGGGAGTAACCTGTGGCAGAGTGCTTGGTGGTGTTATAAGACCGTTCAGCTAATGGAAGAAAAGTAAGCCATAGGGAAGGCTTATGGTGGACAAAAGCTCTGAGATATTGCTCCATGGAACGATTCAGCACTTCGGTTTGACCATCCGTCTCCGGATGATAAGCAGTGCTCATACGCAGTTGTGTGCCAGACAACTTAAACAACTCACGCCAGAATTGGCTAATAAAGATGGGGTCTCTATCGGAGACGAGGCTCCTGGGCATGCCATGGTGTTTACAGACCATATCTAGGAATAATTGGGCAACTTTATAGGCCGTGTAAGTAGGATGTAGGGCACCAAAGTGTGCGCTCTTAGAAAAACGATCAACCACCACAAGGATAGTAGTGCAGCCATGAGAGGGTGGTTGGCCTGTACTGAAATCAAGAGACAAATCCTCCCAAATTCCTGAGGGTGCCGGTAAAGGTTGAAGCAGACCAGCTGGTTTCTTGGCACACGGAGCATTGGGCTATATACTTGCGAATGTCTTGGCGCATTCCTTGCCAAAAGGAATTAGCTTGGAGATGATGGAAAGTCTTATCCACGCCCATATGTCCACTTATGGGAGAATTATGAAATTCATTCAAAATTCTGTCCTTCAATGAAAATTCACAGAGGGAGCCAAATTTTCTCCTTGAAAATAATGAGGTCCTGATGCTCTTGATACTCAGTGTGTGATGAAGGTTGTTGCGCAATGGCAAGCTTCAACTTTTGAAACTCCGGGTTGTTAGATAAGTGAGCCATTAATTCATTGAGAAATACAAAGGGAGGCACTGTCAAAAGCAAGCAGGATGCAGGTGGGGGAATGCGAGATAACGCATCAGTAACAACATTAGTGTTTCCAGTCTTGTATTGAATAGTAAAATCAAAGTAGGAGTATGTCATTTAGTTTACTCATCTCTGTTTATGTGAACCTTTTGTCCTGTTTGTAAATTTTAATCTCTAAAACGTCTGAAGAAATGCTAAAAATTCATATTTGTTCTTAATATATAGTAAGCTTTACTCGTATATAAATATTCTTGCTTATGTATACTTTGTAACTGGTGCATTTTGGTGCTTCTATAGTAATTTTCAATGACACTTTTATTCAATCGTGTGCGCTGTCACGAACCAAGTTTATAAAGCATTCTAGTAGGAAGTTTTTAAAAGTTTGTATTGTTTGTTAGTTTTGTATTGTACAATCTTCCATATGTTCTAATTTTAAAAATTGAAATCGCTTGATTACGCACGTTCTAGATATGAAGGCCTTTCCTGGCCTGGTCTGCATCTAACAGCCTTATGTTTTTTTTTGTTGATTTGGTCCTTGACTGCAAGTATTAAATCTCCTCGATCTCACTTTTGATCACTTTATCTTTTGTTAGCATAGCCGTGGCAAAGGACTTGGAAAGGAGTCTGTTCTGATAATGATGGCCTTTGCTATTGAGAAATTGGGGATCAAAACCTTTCAGGTTAAAATTGGAGAATCAAATGTAGAGTCCATCAACCTGTTCAAAAAATTGGTATGTCTGCTGCTTCTCTATCTTTTCGTTCATATTGAAGGCACAAAGTGTCTTACAAATGTGCATTTGGCTTGTTGTGAAACGATGTTATGCATTTGGTGGACAAAATTTCCTGTATTGCATGTAGTTCATGATCAAGGGGCACATGCATTGTATTGAATCTAAGTCTGCTTGTCAAACATACTAACACAGTGTTCCTCTTATATATCTCCTCTCTCCCACCTTCATTTCAAGGGCTCTGGTCTAAAATCATTGCATTAATCAATAACGTTACGTTGCAGTGTTTATTTGGAAAACAAAGTGTATACACTATAACAACATTTTGCGAAACATTTTGTTATTTTCGTTTAGAACCATGACATTTATATTTTATGTACTCTAGTATTAAGATTCATCTCTCTCTTGCTTCAAGTGGTTTCTACTTGTTAAATTCTCTACTGTTGACTTAACTTGTGGATTTGATGTAGGGATTTGTGCAAACTTCACATAGCAACATTTTCAAAGAGGTGAGCTATTTAATTTCACATTTTAGCCAAGGAATATAACTCCTTTTCTGAAATCAAATCCCAGTGTGTCAATTGTATTGGCTAAAAGTAAAATATGCTTTGTATTTATATTCAGCAACAGTTGCAAGCTAAGTGAATGTGCTGCATACTCTTAATGCTTTGTTCCTAATTGTTTTGGCAGGTGACTTTGGAGTTGCAAATAACCGAAGCTAAGAGCGAGGAGATGCTTTGTTTGATGGGTTCTGTGATCAAACACACATAAGCAACATGTTATTATTTATTAGCAGTAGAATAATCGCTTTTGTCGGTGTTCCTTGTTCATGATGTGCGACTCCAAGTTGTCTTACCAACGGATTTAGATTAGGTGCAGTGTGACTCTCGGCCGTCTGATCAAAATTTGACATTTCACATGCACTCAGAGGGTTGTGAATACTGAATACAGTACACACAACCCACATCCCTTACCAATACAACATTTTGACATTATTCATCTAACTATTATTATCTTTTAAGTGTAAGAATTTGAAATTAATAGTTATACACTTATACTTGATTGATATTTGTAATGTTCCTTTTTCCATGTCTATTTTATCCTTGTCGAGACGGGTTCACACAAAGTTCCCATTAATTTACGCGAGACATGTTCATATTTTTTTTGGTTTTCACCACCAGTATCCGGTTCACTAGACTGCCTAATCTGGTTCAGTTATTATGACATGTTGATGTTTGCTGTTAAGAAATCAGATTATCTCTAGTGAAAAATTTCTATGGTGAAATCGTAAACACTTGTTTACTTTGCGCATGCGGTCAAAGTTAGAGTGAGGATTTTCATCGAGTGATATAAATCCTTATTATTTTTTTCACTCTTATTTCAGAGCAGTTGGGAGTGTAGTTAATATCCCGTTTTATGTGTTGATATACCACACATACAATTAATTTTGACTTTTATATTTTAAGTTCCGCCCGTTTGGAATAGTTTATTTATGAGTTTATGCAAATAAAGAAGTTTTTATGTTAATTTATAAATTCTTAATAACAAAAACTATATTTTTATAAGCTATTTTTTCATAAACTACTTTAACAAACTTATAAAATACATAAAAATTTATTTATTTGTATAAGTTATTTTACCTAAGTTCAAAAATAAATTATTTCAAATAGGCCCTTAGATCAAATTTAGTGACTTAAAAAAAAAGAGAAAAGAGAGAGCACGCTTAATTTGTGATGTATTAGAGAAATAATAAAGAAAAATAAAAATAATGGTGATAAATGATTTGTTTTTTTTTTTTTTCTTCTTTTTCACAGAGCTATAAACTCAGACAATATATCATGTGGATACAATACAGGTTGGGATGAGGGTGCTGTATTTCTAAGTTCCACAAGTTAGTTAAGTCTTCCTCCTACAACACTTCTCACCCAAAATGGCTTCTACCTTCTTCACCGTTCCCATGGCCACAACAACTCTTTCATCCTCTATTCCTTCTTTCCTTAAATTTCACACACCTTTTCGTTCCCTCCGTTTTCCAACTCCAACCTTCTTCAACAGAAAATTCACCACTCTCGCCGTTGCCACACGCCCATCCCAACCCCCCGCCGCGGTTTCTGATTCCGACCAACAAAACAAAATTGTTCTCCCTACTAACGATTCATCTCACACGCTTCTCAGAATCCGACACACGGTACTATTTTCAATTCACCTTCAAATCAAACTTTTGTTGCGTTTAGCTTCACTTTCTGTCGTTCATCGCTTCTTATTAGTAGTTCCTTCTGGGAAATCAAGAATAGTATGTGATATGTTTTCAGGCAATATGATAATCTAGTTAGTTAATAGTTTCTATACCTGCCACATTACATTGCAATATAATATTTGTATGTAATGGTCTCAGGTTCGATTCTCTCTGGTGCCAATTTAGGTGGACTAATTTAGCTTCTTAAAAAAAAATAAAAATATTATGTTTCTCTTGATGTAAATAAATTTCAATTAGTGCATGTTTGGTTCGGCGGTGACAAAAATCGATTTTGAATGAATGAATTGATTTTAGTTAAAAGTGAGTTGAGTGTCAAGTGGTTTATGTTTGGATACATTTAGTAGAAGTGAGTTCAACATTATATTTTAGTTTAAAAATCATGATTCAGTAAAATGTTACGGCTTCAAGTCAGAATCAATTCTGGAGGCAAAACCAATTCTACTTGAGAGAGACCAGACATGTCAAACTCAATTTTATACTTCCATAATCAATTTTTGCTGCTCCAAAGTGGAACCAAACATAGACTTAATCTAGTATCAGAGTTAAATGCAACTATTAGAATTAGGAATTTCTATCACGCCCCAGTTTTTAATTATAAAAAGAATGTAACAATTAGCACTGATGATTTTAGTACTTCAGTACTCTTGATAAAGAATATACAAGTATCTTTGTGCACTAAAATTTCGGGAAAAACTTCTATCTTGCTTTTTTCTATGACACGAACTAAGTGTACTAGTTAGTTAATGAATGATTTTATATCTTTAGTTTCACTAATAAGTTGCAGGGTTGCAGTGTGCACATGTGATGGCTATGGCCGTTCAAAAGCTTTACCCTCAAGCAAAAGTCACGATCGGGCCTTGGATAGAAAATGGGTTTTATTACGACTTCGATATGGAGCCTTTGACCGATAAAGATTTGAAGAGAATCAAGAAAGAGATGGTAAGCAGAGACAATTCATTTGAATCTTTATACTTGGAACTTATGTACTTGTTTGTGTGCTTCATGCATTCTGCATTATGTTGCATATTCAGCCATACACAGCTATATATTTATTTATTTGTCATGTCTGTAGGATCGAATTATTAGCAAAAATTTTCCCCTTGTAAGAGAAGAAGTTTCAAGAGATGAAGCTCATAGAAGAATATCGGCTCTGAATGAACCATACAAGATGGAGATTTTGGAAGGCATTAAGGAAGAACCCATCACAATTTATCATATTGGTAAGCTTGTGGCTCTTTTCAGTTTTCACTTGTTTAATTCCTGCATGTTGAAGTTTAAAAGTTAGAGGGTGAATGCTATAGATATAAAAAGAAATGAGTGATTGCAAACTCAAGTTCGTGATTGTTATGCTCCATGCATATATATAATAGCCACTCAGGTCTAGAGAGATAATGGTTTTGCATGAATCTACTACTAACTTTGTGGTTGTTAGGATCTATTCTTGTGTTTATCTATTTTAGTCATTATGGTGTCTTAAAGCTAATATAAGTCCAACTCACAAATATTACTTTTTTAATTTTCCGTCAAGAATAAGTGCATATGTTATCATTTGCAGCTAGTTACTGATATATTCTAACTTTCTCTAACAAAGTACTTAATCAAAAGATAAATGTTAACTGGTCCCCACTTAGTCCTTGCCGGGGTTGCTCTTGGATAAAGTGAGAATCTTCCTCAGTTTGTTTACAACAAAATTTGTGTAGACCTAAGTACTCCGAAGCCAATCTCATTATCATCATCCCTACAAGTTCACAAGTAGTTTGAGCCATAATATAGTTCTTCGATTCTCTTTTTTTATCCATTCAACTGCATTTTGCTTCTTATCCTTGTTTTAATATGGCAAGAATATGTTTCTTGTTACTATATTTCTAAAGTCAGTGATGATGTTATGAGGTTTGCATGATCACCTTCAAACTAGAATGGGAGTTATATCTTCGGTTGTCTCTGAACTACATGGCCACTAAGCCCAAGTATTTAGAGCACTGAACTTCTTTTTCATCTTTAACTTGACCAATTAACATGCTTCAGCAGAACGAAAATGGACAATATAGTGTGTCTTATATTGGATCTGTGAAGATGGAAGTGTAAAGTAGAATAACTATGAAGAAGCAAAGATGTACTCAGAAAGAGTGTTTTTCAGGTCTCCAATGCCTTGAAAAAAAAAAAGTTATCGCCTGAGATGTTTCATCTGTTTTTTACCTCACCTTATGTCCCTTTTTTGTTGAAGGTGAGGAGTGGTGGGACCTATGTGCTGGACCTCATGTTGAATCTACTGGAAATATTAACAGAAATGCAGTTGAACTTGAGTCTATTGCTGGTGCTTACTGGAGAGGAGATGAAAAGAAACCAATGCTGCAAAGGATATATGGTACTGCATGGGAGAATGAGGAACAGTTGAAAGCTTATATTCACTTCAAAGAAGAAGCTAAACGTCGGGATCATAGGCGTCTAGGGCAAGATCTTGATTTGTTTTCTATACAGGTACAATTAAAAGTGCTGTCTATATTGTTCTGCAAGTTGATGCGCTTTCTATTTTGATTGTATTTATGAATCATATAAGTTAGCATTTCTTTTTATGCATCCTAATTTTGTGGGTGCATTAGTGCATAACTGTTGATTCAAGACAACATGTTGCATGTAATGTATTGAACGTCTATGTAATTTATGCAGGAGGATGCTGGTGGGGGTTTAGTGTTCTGGCACCCAAAGGGTGCTATTGTGAGACACATAATTGAGGATTTTTGGAGAAAAGTCCACATAGAACGTGGTTATGATCTATTGTATACACCACATGTGGCAAAAGCTGATCTTTGGAAGATCAGTGGTCATTTGGACTTCTACAAGGAGAATATGTATGACCAGATGAGCATTGAAGATGAGCTTTATCAACTTCGACCAATGAATTGTCCTTATCATATTTTGGTATACAAAAGGAAGCGTCATTCCTATCGGGAATTTCCTATTAGGGTAGCAGAATTGGGTACTGTTTATAGATATGAACTGTCTGGAAGCTTACACGGCCTTTTCCGCGTTAGAGGCTTCACACAGGTTTGATGTTATACTTAGCTCATTATCTTGTTAACCACAAAGACTATAATGAAAACTAAAAAGGTTGATTCAGTTATGTTGAAGTTAATTCTGTATGTTTTTCATGACTATCGCATAATAGTTGGTGAGCTTGCCTAGACTAGTAAAAGGTTTCATACACATGACTGTCATTGAGCTGAGCCAACGATTGTTGATCACATTACTCATTTATTTTTAAATCCGTGGCCTGCCTTACTGTGTAATATTGCATAGCCTTCTCGAAGTTGCGGCATTTTTTTTAACTTCAATATCTTTTTGTACAGGATGATGCACACATATTTTGTTTAGAAGACCAGATTAAAGACGAGATCAGGGGTGTCCTGGATCTTACTGAAGAAACGTTATCGCAATTTGGTTTTGATAAATATGAAATAAATTTATCTACACGACCTGAAAAATCTGTGGGAGAAGATGATATATGGGAAAAAGCTACCTCTGCTTTAAAAGATGCTTTGGATGACAAAGGTTGGGCCTATCAAATTGATGATGGGGGAGGTGCTTTTTATGGGCCAAAGATAGATGTCAAGATTGAGGATGCTCTTGGGAGGAAGTGGCAGTGTTCAACCATACAGGTAATTCCTAACATCAGAATTCTTTGAAATATTTAAGCTATAATTTTCCTCTAGCCGATAGCACTTGATATAAGAAGATCTAATCTGATGTTTGAAAAAGAGCTTATAGTAAGCGCATATGAAGTGTTAATGTCCTGATTGGATTAATTGAAAATAGCTTGCAAAACCCATATAAGATAGGCTATTTTCAATTTCAACCCATATAAATAATATTTTGTTTTTTCGAATAAGATAGGTTGTTTGGCGAGTTATCAAAATTAGCTGTTTAGTTAGACGGGATCAAGAGCTTCCTCGATCTGATTTCAAAACAAGGTACAATGGGTCTTTGCATCTTCGTGTTTCAAGCCCAAAGGATCTTGTGTGAGTCATGAGGGCAAATTAGATATATAAAACTATTCACGTGCCTCCATCTATTAACTTAATATAATGAAAGTTGGTCGTTGACTATGATAAGCTGTTTTAAATCTCTTACCGTTGTCAGGGGTTGTGACTATGCTGTGATTGCTTGTATATTGTTTACTCGATTTTGAGTGAAGAAATTTGCTTGGAAGTTGGAACTATTTCACTATTTGCTTGACTTATTTCCTTTTTCAACTTAAACAGGTTGATTTTAATTTACCTCAGCGGTTTGACATCACATATGTTGACGCAAACTCTGAAAAAAAGAGACCAATAATGATCCATAGAGCAGTCCTTGGATCCTTGGAAAGATTTTTTGGAGTTCTTATAGAGCATTATGCCGGTGATTTCCCATTATGGCTTTCTCCAGTACAAGCTCGAATTTTACCTGTTACTGATGCCCAGGTAACTTTTGGTTACTTAGAATTATTTGCAGATTTGTTTTGTAAGATGGGCAGTGTATTAATAGGAAATATTTGTACATTTGCAAACAGCTTGAATACTGCAAGGATGTGACCAACAAACTGAAAAAATATGGCATCCGAGCCGAGGTGTTGCACGGAGAGCGCCTGCCAAAGCTTATAAGAAATGCAGAAAAACAGAAAATACCGTTGATGGCTGTTGTTGGCGCAAAGGAAATTGAAACACAAACTGTTACAGTTAGATCTAGGTTCGGTGGGGAGCTTGGAACCATGCCAGTTGATGATTTTATTAGCAGAATAAAGTTGGCTATAGAAAACACAACATCACTATGATACTCATTCAGTATCTTATTTCATTTGTGTATTAGTTTGGAAAAGAATGAAGGGGCATATAGTTGAAACTATATGTTGTATTTTATTAAACAATAAATATTAAATAGTTGTGTCTAATATGAAGGGGCATATAGTTGAAACTATATGTTGGCGAGTGGGGTAAACGAGACATGTAATGTTAGCGAATTTTGAATTACCCTCTCATTGGGCATGTCTCGTTTACCCCACTCGCCAACATTGTAGGGGATAATTGAAGAAAAAATAATTACAGGGGCTAAATGGAAAAAAAATATTACATGGGACAAAATGATGAAATCTTAAGTCCACATATTCAATAAGGAGTAAATGATGGAATCTTCACATTACAGGATAATTGAAAGAAAAAAAAAGTAGGGGATAAATCAAAATCCGCCTATTTTACTGGGGATAAATGATTATTTACCCTTAATTAATGTTGCATATGTAAATCCTATTTTGACTAATTCAAAAGTCAGTTTTGTTAGCACATAAAAAAGGATGTTGAAATATGAGTAACGAATAAAACTTGAATTGGATTGATGGTTTTTTTTTTTTTTTCAAGAATTGGAATGATGGTTTAATTATGCAAAATATAAATAAATAAGAGTTATTTGAAGTTTAGTCTTTAAAAGAATTAAATTCTTTGGACAAATTTTTTTTTCTTTTTGATAGTACCGTAATTTTAAATTACTTTTAATTTTGTCTCGATTAATTTTTTGTTGAAGTGGTTCAAATTTGATACTCTTTCCGTTACAATATATAAACAAAAATGCACTTTCTAGGTTCATTGTATAATTAATGTATCTAGTCAGTAAATTGTTCAGGTACATTAATTATACAATGAACCTAGAAAGTGAATTTTTACTTATATATTGTAACGGAGGGAGTATGTGTCACTCTCAGCTAGAATCAAGTTGTGGACTCATAAAAAATTACGTTGTAATAATGACACATTTATCCTTATTCATCAAATAAATATATATATATATATATATATATATATTTTTGGTCTAGTAGCCTAATGGCTTGAAATTCCACCCTTAAGGTGAATAAGTGGGATGACCGGGATTTGAACCCCGATACCCTGCATAATAATGCAAATATCCACCAATTGAGCTAAGCTCATGGGACATAAATATTTAAATTTGTCCAAATAATTTTTTTTAGGAAAGAAACTGAAGTATCATCTTTTCACCATTAATATCTCTATTAAAATTTTTGATTGACATGTAGAACATATTTGAAGAAGAACTAAATAAACAAAAACACTTAGTAAATGAAAATTACAAGCAGGACAAAAATCACATCTAAAGGAAACTAATTTCACTTTGAACTAAAAGAACCATAAAGGTAGGGACTTGGAGGAATAGCAACTTCAACAATCTCTTCTAGCATTAGCAAAACCCTTTTCATTGTTGGCCTAAGAGATGGATCTTCTTGAGTGCACCAAATAGCAATCATGACAAATTTTTGCACTCTACTCATATCATCAATAGCCTCACATTCATTTTGTAGAAGAAGATCCAATTTTGTAGCCTTGTAGCAATCATAGGCCCAATCAATTAAAATCCTCTTTTCTTCACTAACATTATCACCCTCAACATTCTTCCTGCAGAAAATAATCTCTAGTAACAGCACACCAAAGCTATAAGCATCGACCTTAGCAGTGATCGGTGCACTCCTAAACCAATCCGGTGCAACATACCCTTTCGTTCCTCTAATTCCAGTTTTGGTGTGACTTTGATCAATCAATAATAGTTTTGCTAATCCAAAATCAGAAATCCTAGGATTAAAATCATCATCTAGAAGTATGTTTTGTGGCTTTATGTCACAATGGATGATTTGGGTGCAACATTCCTCATGCAAGTAAACTAGACCTTTTGCAATCCCAATTGCGATTCGAACTCTTTGGCTCCAACTTGGTTTCAAATGGGTGAAAAGGAAGCTTGCTAAAGTACCATTACTCATTAACTCATACACCAATATCCTGTGTTGTCCCTCGCTACAATACCCATGAAAACGAACAAGGTTTCTATGATGAGTTTCGATTATCACATTCATTTCAGTCTGAAATTCTTTATCACTATCTTGGAACAACTTGTCCAATTTCTTAACAGCCACACTAGTATCCACATCTATTATTCCTTTGTATACAATGCTACAAGACCCTCTTCCCAGTTCTTCTCTAAAGTTGTTTGTTGCTTCTGTAATTTCCTTGTAGGTAAAAATTCTCAAGTTTTTGTCAACAACACTCTTCTTGGTTGCACTACTTCTAATCTTCTTGTGTTTGTGCCAAAAACAAATTACACCAATCAATACAAAAATCATAACAATGGAGATTCCCCAAAAAATGGATATCACAATGATCAAAGTATCGTGATCTTTCTTCTTTTTAACATGATCATCGTTCATCACAAAGGAGGGAGATTGTAGAGTATCATTATTTTTTTTCATTTTCTTGATAAAAAATCCTTTTGCTGTTAGATCTTTTCTCCCATGTGAAAGTGGTAGCTTCTTCTTCCAACAAGAACTTTCATTGAAAAAAACCAACACACACGAGCAATCTTGCTTACAATAATCCTTGCATTCTTCTAAACTACAAGGACTCAATGGTTCATAATCAAATTTAGGCCAAAAAGTGTTGGGCAATTCAATCATATCTCCTCCGTGGCCGTGTGTATCATTTTGTGAACTTCGATTCCTACCTTGACAATTTTCATGGAAATTTGATACGCAACCACCATACATGTTGTTTGAATCAATTAGAGAATATCCTTCTACACAGGAACACATTGGCCTTTGATCATCTCTAAGGCTGCAAATGCTATTGAACCCACAAATACCTTGACCATTGGTAGATGTAGAATTCAAACAAATGTTCTCAGGTATTGATGAAGTCTTTGCAACTATCCAATTTTGACCATTTTTTAGATCTTTAGGATGATATGAGAGGGTAAAAACTCCATCATAATTCATCGTTGCTTTATAGTAGAACTTATCCTTTGAAACTGTATCTGGAATTTTGAGGAGAGAAAACTTTTCCCCATTATGTTTCAATATGTATAAAAAGAATTCTAACCTGTCAAACATAAATCTTTGGCCAACATTAGGTGATTGATTATAACTATCAACAATTCCACTATCGTAGTAAGTATCTTGTTTAGCACTACAGTTTTTTTTTGTTGGAAAATTTATAAGATCAAGGAGGATAACATCCCCATTATCTTGTAGGCAAAGTTCAAACCTTCCACGTGAAAAGTTGAATTCTCCTTGTCGAGAATAAAGATAGTTATTTAAATTCAATGTTTGACCAGGAACTAATGTGTCGGTAAAATTATCGAAACTCTGCCATAAAACAACAGAATTTTTGTCTCGTAATTGAAAATTTCCATCATCCTTCATTAGACCTCTTGAAATTCTACTTGAAGTAAACTCTGATGATCTCCATAGCTCTGAGCCTTTAGGGCTGGTGAGCACCAATCCATGAGAATCATTTAATACCAATCTTGATCCTTTAGGAGCAGGGTTGTCTCCATTTGCATACCAAATGATGGAATCATTCTGTATCTTGGCATACCATATAGCTAGTAAGAAAAGCTTGTTTGGAAGTTGGTAAAACCCAAATGCAAATTCTCTTGAAGGAGAGAACCATTGAGTTGTCCCATTATTATCAGCGATGAGTGAGTCACCTATGCTCACACTTTGATTGAAAGATCCCATGCTACAATTTAAAAGTTGTATATAAATCAAAAAAAAAAAAAAGTTGTATAATTAATTACCTAAAGAGAAAAACTCAAAATAAGTAGTATCATTTTATATGTTGTTACATTGATATTTTGAAGAGTATTTATATGGATTGAGATTTAGCGCGGTGAAAATACATACGGTTTTCACGGTGTTTTAAATCACAGTTCTTCCTTAATCATAGATCGGAAGGTTTGTATTAATATAGTAATAAAGTTGATCTAAACAATCTCAACCACATGTTTTAGATCAGACGGTTCTGATCTAAAACAATGTGATAATTGTGTGGACTTTGACAGCATAAAATCCTCTTCCGTATTTATATGAGCACATATCTTAAATGTAAAATATTTAGGCACACTATAACACAAACAAAATAAATTAAAAGATTTGAGTCCAAAAAAAATTAAAAGATAAAATAATTAAATGATATCACTAATTACTTTTTTTTTTACTTTTTTCATTTATGAGTTCATTTCAAAATTGACATTGGTTGAAAATATCCATGTTGAAAAATCTCACATGAATGAAATTTAAGAAGATTGCCTTAAAATATATTGCTGTAAGATTTTATTTGTTTTTAAACTGGATATATTTAAAAATAAATGTTTATATTTTTGGTAAGATTCTGTTAGTTTTTAAACTGATGTATTTAAAAACAAGGGAGATCCTATTTTATTTTAAAACAAATTTGTTTCTATTTTTAAGACTTATATTTTTCTATAAATAGAGGTGGATTTATTCTTACAAAAATGAAATTTAATTAGGATTTGCCGCCAGCACAAAGGATAGGGTTTTAGAAAGAAACATTAATATGAGATTCGGGACGAGGATATAGTTAGGCTTGAAAACTAATTCTTGTAACCCTTTTTCGAGGATATAGTAGGTCATTGTTGGACCGAACTGGATAAACAAATATCGTGTATTCTTGTGTTGTGATTGTGTTCTTTTATTTTCTCAATGCCTTGTTATTTCCCAACAACTGGTATCAGAGCTTTTTTGGTTTGATTCTAGGAGGGAGTTCTTATTCCCTCTGAAGTTTAGGCTAGAGAAAATTGATGGAAGAATAACATTTGGCTTGTGAAAAATCAAGTCAAGGATGTGCTGATACAATCAAGATTACACAAGGGATGTTGAATGTCTGGGCATGTAAAGAGAAATAGTCCATGTGGAGCAGTTTGTGTCATAATGGTATTGCCGCTATACCATGCAAAAGGATAAGTTGTTGCTAAGGGATTGAGAACAATACACGGGCATTCGTTGACATTGATGCAAGGTGTGTGGTGAGATGTGTCGATGATGAAGAACTTCCTGAAAGTCAACCTGGGAGTTGCACCATAAATTTTCAGCAAGGTTTCGGCATGTTGAAATTCTTGGGATGTTTTAGTTCCAAGTGAAGAAAAATTATTGGGATGATTTAGTTCTAAGTGAAGAAAATTCTTGGGAGGGTTTAGTTTCTTGTATAGTGTACTTTTTACGGTGGAATATGATAATTTAATTTGTCGGTGTAGACAATGAGAATTATGATTGTGATGTAGACAATGGAAGCGGAAGATGAATTATTTTCAATCACGGTGGAGATTGTTATATTGGTTGAAAATATACATTTTGAAAAATTTCACATTAGTGAAATTTGTGAAGATTGCCTTAAAGTAAATATATGTAAAATTTTATTCGTTTTTAAACTGAATATGTTTAAAAATAAAGGTTTATATTTTTGGCAAGATTCTGTTGGTTTTATTTATTTCATTAAAAAAAATTGGAGAGCAACATAAGAAAGCATGATGTATGAAATTCAATTAGGATTTACTGCTAACCCAAAGGCTAGGGTTTTAGAGAGAAACAAGAGGGGTTGTCTCTTAGTATAATCGTAGGGTTGGGCAAATGGTTATCCTAAAACTACACAAGGGAGACCAAGCTTTTGGCAAAAAATTACACATGTCAACATATGAATCATACCATTTCAAATATCTATGTGTCAATACTTCCAAATTTTTATCTTCTTATAGCATTCATTTTGAATCTAGCCAATCAAATGCATTTGTTTGAGTAAAATAACCAATCAAAATCTTGTGTTTGGTGAATAAGCATTGACGGATGGGCCTCATTTCTTTTGGTCCAATTCAAACAAGTCCAATAAGCATGCATGTGAGTAAACTGGCTTTTGCAGAGACTTTGACCCATCATTTTCATTGCACAGTTTTGAAAGTTGCAAACACAAACAACACACCACACCTGCAATTTTTTTCAAATTCAAAATTCAAATCCACCTCTTTGTCTATTCTGTCTTGGCATCTCTCTCCCCCTTATCTGCTCCGCGGAACCAAAACCTATCTTCTTCTCTTCAATCGCGTTGCAGGCAACATATGAAGATCACGATGAACAACCTCTTCTACCTCAAGACCTAGGTTACGACCCCAACTTCGTCCCCGATTCAGTCAAATCCTTCGTTGTTCATCTTTACCATCAAATCAGAGACAAAAATGTATACGAGATCCACCAGTTGTACGAAGCTTCCTTCCAAGCCCTATCGGACAAGGAAGCTTAAATCGTTTGCCGCCGACGGGCTTTTATGTGAAACTAAATCGTTTCAGACAAATACGATTCTTTTACGGTAACGCTTAAATTGAATTCCTTTCTTTTTCAAAATACCTAATTTTTAATACACATCTATTTTGTTTCATTTGTATTTCTAATTCTAATCCCTAATTTTGTATCTCTTTGTTTTATTTATTTATTTGATAAAATCTCTTTGTTTTATTTTGTTTCAGTTTTTTTGGTTTACTTTTTTTTTTTAAATTAGAGTTTGATTACATTGTTTCTCTTATTTTGTTTTGTTATTTACATGAAGCTGATTTTAGAGATGGTGTGCTGGGTTCTCCTCTAAAATGGAGTTTCTTAGTTTGATTACATTCTGGCTGGTTTCGTTGTTGTCGATGTGAAGAGAAATGAAGCTTAAAGGTATAGTTTCGTTTACTGCTTTCTATGTTGAGTTGTTATTAGCTTTGAGTTTCTTCTTCCATCTCATGCTAGCTTTTTCCTGTAATAAAATTACATTTACCAATATTCTATAGCCTTATGTTCACTTTCAATTTCATTTGTAACATATGGTTAAGAAATTTGTCTAATCATTTACATTACCAATTTTGAATCCCAGTTCAGGCTTTGGACTCAATGAAATGTGTGGCTGCTGTAAAAAGGATTTTGGTGCTGATTATGTCATATAGTCTTCAGGAGTTTTACAACATTAGAAATTGGGTTTTCATTGTTGTTGTGAAGAGAAATGAGGTTTAAAGGTATGTTTTAATAGCTATAAATATTTACTATATTTCTATAATTTCTTGAAAGTACATGTTCATTTTTAGATTTCATTTTTCTCTTCAATGAGTTTTGATCTTTTTTTTGTTGGCTTTGGATTTCATGATTAATTAAATGCAAGTTCAATTTGGGATTTCTTCCTTTCATTAAGGTATGTATTCCATACTAAATTTGCATTGTTTAGTGTTGTTTGTGTCTTTGTTTTATTTATGTTTTGGATTTAATTTTTTATTGTGAAAGTGAGCAATCACCAAATATGTGCACCAAATATTTCAAAATATTGTTCAAATTTTCTTTGTATGGATTTGACATGTATAAGCATCAAGATACTTTTGATAGGGTAAATTAATGTGGGCATTTTTTGAGTTTTCTGAAATTTCTCAAATATCAATTGAAAATTCGGTTTGGATTTTGGTGTTGTTTGATTCTGGTGTTATGAAGCACACTACATTGTAGTTCTCTCCTTCTCCTCCTCACCATTACATGTATATATGTATGATTTGACTTAGAACTGGGATACTTGAATTGAAAACTTTACCTGGCTACTACTTTATTCTTGGTTATATTTTGATTCAACAATATGATTAAGGTCATTTGTATTTGTTTTCTAATTATGTGGTGTTGCTTTTGCTTATGCAAACATGTTTATAAGAAGCCGAACTATGTCCAAATATTTCTAAAGTCTCAATTATTGGAGTACTCATTTGCTTAAAGGAGAAAATAGATCAAGTTTGTTTGAATAGTAAATAACTAATTTGTTTCTTTCGTATTTCTAATCCCTAATTTTGTATCTCTTTGTTTTTTTTGTTCCAGTTTCTTTGGCTTTACTTTTTTGGAGTACTCATTTGATGCATGATCATATTTGCTCCAATAATACATTGAAGGGTGAGCTTCTTGAAGTTAGGGTGTCAGAGAAAAGACTACTGGATAAGATTAAAGATCTTAAAGTTGATTATGTTAAATTAATTGGTGATGTCCTAGAAAAGGTTGTAAAGCAGCAAGTCAGTGAAATCATGAACTTAGAGATTAGATTGAGGATGCCATGGTGGCAAGAAAACTACTGGCTGAGGAGGAGCTAAAAGAGAGAATGAGGATAACAGAGAGTTTAGAGAATGAAATCTTGGAAATGAGCAGTGTTCTTGGCCAAATGAATGATTCAATTAAAAAACTAAGTGTTGATAGGGATGTACTATCTATTCAGAGGGATCAACTTCAGGGTCAGGTGATTTTACTCAAAGAATGTTGGAGATTCTGTTTTCATTCCATTACCTAAATGGGTACTTGAAGTTGGTGAATCAGATCCTGATATCTTTTATACCAATCGCTCAGGTTTGAGGAATAAGGAATGTATTTCACTTGGTGTGGATAACAAACCTTTCTTTAATGGAAGAACTCCCATTCAGGTATTATTAGTTCCTATATGTTGTTATTGTTCTTGGAATTCAACTCAATATGTACCATTGCGGTCTAGCGCAAGTGGTTAATGCGCAGTGTGAGTCAGAGTTCGACTCCTAATCATATAGAAAGAAAAAAAAAACTCAGCATGTGAATTGAAAACTCAAGTTTAATCAAACTCTAAATGCATGTTTGATAAAGTTTATAAATAAGGGTCTGCATCTGTTAAATGTAACTTTGTATTTGTTTTTCTTCTTTAAGCCTTGCTTTTTGCCTTTAGACAGAACATGGACGGTTGTTTGTTTATGATCAGGTCCTGTTACTGTTTCATTTTCATTTTTGTTTTTGATTTCCAGTTTCATTTTTGTTTCTTACATGTTATTTTTAATGTGAATCAGAGATTGTTACTCATGGGTTTGAGGAAAAAGGTATATCATTTAACAGTCAAGGTATGTCTTTTGATTTTCTAAATCTTGTGTTTATTAATCCCTTTCTTATTTCATGATTTGATTTCATATTCTGATTTTGATTTATGGTTTTTTTTGCAATGTTTTATTGTTTGTTCAGGTTCACAAATTAGGGTAACGAAAATGTTCATATTTGGGTAAGATTCAGTATTCCATATTTTAATATACATTTTATATAAATTTATAGAGTATCAGATGTTTATGGTTCATTGCACAAATCATGCTCATACATTGATTTTTGTTTTCCTTTGTTTTGTTAGATCATTGTCGAGTTTATATTAGAGTAGTTAGTATTTGTTGCTATTATTGACCTAATAATAACTACTTATTAGAGTATACTCTCCATTGCAATATGGTTTATTGGCTTTTAATTTCATATTCTTTTTTAAATACCAATATCAATTATGAAATGTTTATGTTGTTAATTGAATTAATTGATTATAAGTGTTGTGTTTATAGTGAGTTATTCCCTTTTGCATAAAAAACTTTACATAATTAAAAGCCAATGGTGAAATTCATCAACTTTTATTTATTTTACGGTTGTTTAATTAGGCTTTGGTTTTAAGTTTTTTAATTGGAATAAAAATTGGTGGAGGTTCATAGGTCTGAATCATTGGGCAGGAATCAGAGACATGTAGGATTGATATCTTGAGAATGTGTGTTAATTTGATGATTCAATGGTACATGCTTCAATAGTGTTAGTTAATGTAGAATATTATTTTCATGTTTCAAATCATATCATTTATGAATTTTGCTTATTTATCTTTGTACTAATCTATTTTTGCATCAATATTGTTAGTAAGGAATCCAATTTACTAATGTATACTAGGTGGAGAGTTATTTGAATGAGATTAACTCTTGCAAATAGTATACATGTTCCTTTTTTGTTCATCAATTGACTTTTGCAAGAAAAAGAATCCTGCTTCAGCAAGCATGCAAGACCCGTCCCTTTCATCTGTCTCTCTCAAAGCAGAATATTTCAAAGCTACTCTGTTGTTTTACTTCTTTGTTGAATGGATTTCAAAATTCAAAATTCAATTTCTCCCTCTCTTTTTCAATATCAAAACTCACTTTCTTACTCATCTCACTCCATTTTTGCTTGATTCCTTCAAACTTCTCTCTCCATGAATCAACCTCCACCGAAAGCATCGTTTCTGGGTTTCAAATTGCTTCTCCATCTGTTATTTCATGATTTAATTTCATCAATCTAATCCTCCGATCTGTTTCAAGACCCATTCACAGGTAATTTCAGTTTCGTTCCTTTTCCAAATAATCTTATGACTAAAATAATCTTAAGATAAATTGGTGTGTAGAATGGAGTGAGATATCTAAAAGCTGCAGTGGCTATCTTATAAATTGATATATAGGCATTTAATGCATATTAATTTGATATTATAAAATGCATACATAAATACTTTTTCCTCTTTAACATGTATGAAACTTTTTCTAGGTTCTTTCTGATTCTGTGAAGAAGCGAGACTATGATGAACAATTAAGAAAAGAAGAATCCATGGCTAAAAGTGTCTGCCAAAAATCCCACAGTAGCTCACATCAGGTACACCGTACATCTGACATGGGAATACATATTCACTCGAGCTCTGTGCATATGAGTATGAAGAATCTTATAAATTACTCCTTAGTATATAGTGTGTTGGTAGTTCCTTGGTTTGTTCAGAAATATGATTCTTTCAAATATATACATGATCCATAGTGAAGGCCATGCGATTATATGTATGAGACTGAGTTTGTGTTTCCGAATCATTTTCCTGATTGATGATCTGTATTAGAAAAATACTGATGGTACATGTTTTCTCCTCAGGATAATACTGAATATCGTTCTGAAGAATCGAGACGTATACAATGCACAAAGTGTGGGAATTCACATATTTGGGTTTGCACTAACAGGACTAAGGCCAAAGCAAGATGGTGTCAGGTCTGATTTCGTTCCTTTTAGATAGCACTGCAGCTTTCCAAATAATCTTAAGATAGCCACTGCAGCCTTGGTGTGTAGAATTATAGGTTTCTATCTGCATATCTAATAATCTTATGACTAATTTTAGTAGATTACATGTGAAGTTGTATAGTGTTATATAAAGCATGCTTTTGAATCTGCTTGAATGATAGTGTATACTATTTGAATGGTATAATAATTTCGTATTCTAATTTTCTTATCAGAGACATGATAGTGTATAATATTTGTAACATGAAGATAGTAAATTTGTGCAGAAATTGTATGAAATCAACTGTAATAATCTATTTGCACTTTGCAGGCCAAAAGATTTGTAGACTATTTGGCTACTTTGGCCCTCAATGAAGTTTTCATGCCTCATGATTATTATACTAGGTAAGCTTATTTACTCTGTCTTAAACACAACTTATATATAGCTTCTATGTGTTGTTTTAATTTAAAATTTTAAGCTTCCTGTTAAATGTTTTACATGTTCAAGAATGTGTTTGAATCTGCATGAATGATAGTGTATGATATTTGAATGGTTTGTTTGCTTTAACTCCATGCTTGGGGTTAGATTAGATGTGTTGAAGCCATAGTCTCATTTTGAATCAGCTCCTTAAGTTTATAATGACTAGCTATTTATTTATTTATCATATTTTTAGGTGGAATGAAAACCATATTGAATTACAAAGACTACCATATTCATTTATCTTTTTCCCAAAATACAATTCCTTTAATTTTTAGTCAATATCATGTTTGTGTATTTT
This sequence comes from Trifolium repens, assembly GCA_030408175.1. Taxonomy (NCBI): domain Eukaryota; kingdom Viridiplantae; phylum Streptophyta; class Magnoliopsida; order Fabales; family Fabaceae; genus Trifolium; species Trifolium repens. The sequence continues at coordinate 26,601,775 of CP125841.1, read as the reverse complement.
GAAATTTGGATTCAATCATATAAGCATTGAACTGAAACTTGCTGATATTTGATAATCATCCATCTTTCTTACAATATCTTTCAATCAACCCTGTTAATATCTTTCTGTTTCTATTGCTTCTCCATATTTTATTTCATGATTTAATTTCTTCATTTGATTTTTATGTGACATGTTTGCAAATTAGGTTGTCCTCTATGTTAAATTATATTGATTCAAGGACCAACCATGGGTATAGTCACTACTTGAAGGTATATATATTTATTTTTACCTATTTGTAATATGTTATATTAGTGTTTTTCAATAGAGACAGTGTTGAAAAGTGTTGTAGTTTTCTCTTTTTAGAATTTTGCTTCTCATAATGTCAAGTGGATATATTTTCTCTCTTTGTTGATAGTATATTACTTATAGTGGTTGTTGTGGTTTTCTCTTTAGTATTTGGGCACAAAGGATATATTGCAGAACATTGTTTTACATATTTTACAGGTACCTTTTAAATTTGAAGCTTGCTTTTATATTGACATTTTTGGTATTATAATTTAATATAAATTGTCTTTTTTGCAGCATGCCGAAAGACAAAGCACAATTATGAGCTGCAAATCTGTTTTGAGTTTGAGTTTTGTTCAATTCTAGCACTTTCTTTTGCCTAGAGTTTCTACAAGTTTCTGGATGGTACAGAAGGCACAGGATTGTGTTTTCTTCTCTTATGAACACAATTTTATTAACTCATATCATATGTTTTGGATGTTGAAGAATTTTGATTACTTGTGTGTTATGTTCCTATGTCAAATAGATATTCTGGTATTTAGTGAGTTAGTTTTAAATGGTCTTTGAAGAATAATTTTAGTTGATTGCTGCATCGATTTGATGAAGTGTATGTTGGTATCTCTCTGTTGGTGTTAGTGTACTCTAAGAATTGAATTAAAGTTAGGAATTTCATTGAAGATTGTCTTCAGGGCTCACTGATTACTTCTATCATGGTCATGGTCTCATGGATATGCACCAATCTTAGCACAAGGCAAATTGCAGTGGAAGATGCTCCAAGAAAAAGATCAATGGATCTTAGATTATTTCATGGAGTTGCTTATGGTCACTCTTGGTTTGGTAGGTGGGGCTATAAGATCCGTCGTGGAAGCTTTGGTGTGACGGCACAAAACTACTATGAAGCAATGGAAACTCTGGGTTCATTAGTGCTTGATGATATTGTAAGAGATTTGAGTAAGACAAAATATCATAAAGATATCAAACAAATGATTTGTTTCTATAGAGATATGAGTGAAACTCTAATAGTCACAATAAGGGAACTTCTTAGATTCATGCTTAATATCTTATTAGAATGACTCAAGTGTTCAAACTACATGTTTTGATTATTTTTAGTTCAAGTATTTTCTAAATTTTAATTACATTTGTCTCTCATTAGAGTGTCTTCATAGTTTTTACTAGGAACTAAATGTATGCATCAACTCTGTTTTGGAGGTTGTGGTTTAACTTCGTGGCTTGGTTTAATTTCAAAATTAGCCTTTGTTGATACATAGCACTTTATTGAAAATGTCCGTGCAAGTGAGGATGAACAAAGTAATTGAAAGTATTAGTTTTCTTTGGATGTAGCTAAGTGCTTCCAATTTTAAAACTAGAGGAATTCACTATACCATGAATTAAAATAGGGCATTTGATAAAATATGTTTATTTATGATCTAATAAGCTTAGGCATATAAATGATACTTCATACTTAATTTGGTATCATTCCGATCTCCTTAATTTCATTTGTTTCGATACGATTTCCTTGATATCAATTTTGATTAACCATTTTCTTTGGAGATTATTTTTGTGTATTGTTTACTAATGATATTTTTTGCACGTTCTCAACTTCATCTCATACAACAAATTGTTACGAAAATGACATGTTATTATGCGAGAGATGGAGAAAAGTATTGGAGCGTAATCTCCTCTACTCATCTAATTTATTATATTGACATGTTTAAATGTGCTTTAAATGTGCGCTTTTAACTCTTAAACCAAAGTATAGCATCGAATAACAATATCTCTCCCCTTTATATTTTTGGGTCAAGATCCTTCGATAAGAGTGCAGTTGAAGAAAAATATGAGGATGAAAATATTAAAAAAAAAATGACAGATTCTAGGATTAGCAACTTATATCATTACATAATTAAATTGTTGAACATCTCTCTCCTTTATATTTCTCCCCTTAACATCTCTTCTAGGATTAGCAATAGAAGAGCGTAACATCGAATGACAATATCTCTCCCCTTTATATTTCAAAACTATTTATATTTAGTCAGTAACAAAGTTATTGTGTGCCGGTCAAGTAATAATCAATGCTTCTTAGATGAATTATGTTAAAGACTTATTAGTTGTGTGTTTCTTTGTTATTAGTCACTAAAAAAAACTCTAATTAAAATTTGTTTGATAAAATATTTCTTTAAAATTATGATAATATTTAAAATCATTATAAATAGCATAATAAAGTACACATAAAACAAAATTTGTTCTTACCAAAAAACAACAAAAAAAATTGTTTACGCAACGCTTTGAATCAAGAGATGAATATATATATTTCATATTATATATAATAATGACGCTGGGAATCGAAACAGGTTTTGCCGAAAAGCTATATTGTGCCTGATAAATTTACAAATATTTAACTGCTAAAAGCTCTTTATCTATAAATTTTACATATAAAAATTAAGCAACTTTTTTTTATCAAGTGCTTCTTAAAAAACTGTTTGGCCCAACTTTTTCTATTTTAGAATAAAAAGTCTAAAATAAACTAGACCAAATGATATCTAAGTAAAAATTAAGTTATATTTTCAAGTAAAAAACGAATGTCAGGTAAAAGTTAATATAAATTTTTTTGGTATCTGAAACTTCTTTTTTATTAGTGGATGTTTGAAATAGATTAGTTGAATTGAGAGAATGTGAAGACACAGATCAAATTGAGGGGATTTCCACGGTTTAGTTTTTTTATCAAATTATATTTTTATATGAAAGAGATTTGTTTGAATTAGTGTATTGAATATGAAACAATATATATTAGGGTGAATATAAAAAAAATTCTTCTAATATAACATAAATTTATTCTTTATGAGAAAAACAAACTTATTTTAGTGTATATATATATATATATATTGGACAATTCTTCATATATTTTCCGTTATAACATGTTGGAGATTAAGACCGTTATGACATACATGAAGAATTATCTACCTAGCAAGAATCAGGATGACTCAAGTCTGCAAACTACATGAAGAATATTTAAGAAAATGCCATTAATACAAATGTTCATGACAAATCATATTGATTGTAAGGATACATCCATGTGTTACAATCAATAATATTCAAGTGTTCTCTAACAAAAGATATTAACTCTAACAAAAAAAATAATAATATTCAAGTGTTACAATCAATAATATTCATGTTCTTTAGAATTTCTTTTACAATTATTTACTTCATTATTTGTGTCTTTAAGTTATTTGTTCATATTTCAATATGATTACAATTTTATAAATATTTCATGTTCAAATTTTCTGTAGCAAATATATATATCCATATATATAATTACAATTCAATTTGTTCCTTAGATTAATTTCAATGTTGAAGAAGATAATCAACCACAAAGGTTTTGGGAGTTGCAAATTTTGGATCGTCATTTAGCAAACAATTTGGTTTTGGTAATTTTCACACATGATATGTTTGATTTACATTTAATTTTTAAAATATATTTTCCAAATTCATTTTCAAATATGTAATTTAGTTCAAAATTTTTCATTATGCAGCATTTTCCCCATAGAATAACAAGAAATATTTTACAACATGGTCAAAACCAAATTAATTTGGTTCTACATAACACAAACATTGCAGTCAATTGCAACATCAAAACAGACCAAATGAATGAAGTTGAAAAGTTTATAACAATAGGATGGTTTCAATTTCTTATGAATGCTAACATAGAAGCTGACTCAATAGTTAGGTTGACTCTTTCGAATCCGCCTGAAAATTTGATTATTGTCATAATTGATCCATAGCAACAATCTATCTTTAAATATTGGTTTCATGTAAGCTAAGTTGTACTTCAAACTTTAATGTATTTTAAGCTATTGTTTCTAATTTATATCCGTAGTTTTTTTATTACTTTATAATTGGTTATTATATATTGTGTCTATTCTTATGACAATTTCCGCATTCAATTGTTTTTGTGTCCACTATTATTCATTATATAATTGTTTACATTTAATAACAATGTTCAAACAATATTCCTATAATTTGTGACCATAAACAAATTCTTCCCCGTGCGTTGCACGGGTGTGAATACTAGTTGAATACATTTGAGTAGTCTAAATCATTGAGTCTCTTTGTACAAGAAGAGATTCAGGACGATGATAGAGTTAGATTTGAAGACTAATTCTTGTAACCCTTGTGTGAATCTTGTGTCAAGTTACTCTTTTGATTTTGTGGAACGGTGAGATGTTCTCTCCCCAGAATAAGTCATTGTTGGACCGAACTGAATAAACAAATATGTGTATTCTTGTGTTGCGATTGTGTTATTTTATTTTCTCTATACCAACATAATTATCATTTAAGATTGTGTCCATATTTTTTTTTGGTTTAATAGGCTTTTACCCCTGCAAAGTAGGCGAGTTTTGCGTTACCCCCTGTAATTTTTTTTTAGATTACCCCCTGCAAAATTATTATTTTTTATTTATCCCCTTTTGCTGACGTGGCAGGAAAAAAAAAACAGAATAACCGATTTAAAAAACAACACTTTTTAAATCGGTTGAACAAAATAACCGATTTAAAAAGTGCATCGAAGGGGGTAAATAAAAAAAATAAATTTTGCAGGGGGTAATCTCAAAAAAAATAATTACAGGGGGTAAAGCAAAACTCGTCTACTTTGCAGGGGGTAAAAACCTATTAACCCTTTTTTTTTGGGTACAAGATTGTGTCTGTAATAAATACTGGGACCGTTTGAATTTTCTTTATTTTGGAGCTTATAAAAATTGTTTATGCAAATAAAATAAAATTTTATGTTGATTCATAAGTTTGAACTAATAAAAATTGTATTTTTATAAACTATTCTTTTATAAACTACATTTAAAAATTAATAATACATAAAAAATTATTTATTTACATAAATTGTTTCGTATAATTTCAAAAATAAGCCATGCAAACGGGGCATCAATCTAATGTAGATGTGTTATCACCCAATGCGCTTTAGTTGGATTTTCTTTCTTCAGAAACATAATAAACTACTTGATTTTGTTTAGTCCTTTATTTGTTTTTATGATTTTTTGTTGTCAATGTTTTTATGATTGAAAAGAACAACAATTAGATTATCTAAATAATGTAGAAGCTAAATTAGTCTAGTTATTAGTAAATAATCCCCAAACTTTAATTTTAAACAAGGTGAAAAACAAATTGATGTATTTGTTCTAATTTTTAGACCAAACTTTTAACTTATTAAGGTTAGATGAGAAGTAGCATTGTCTAACCTGAAAGCGGGGCAAAAGATAATTCAACCGTCGGACACATACTAGTATGACATCCTGCACTACTGCAATTCAGATGTTCACCGGAAGGACTAACAGGAGTCACTGCTAGGGGGATGTTGAAACCTTCTACCCCATTAACATTATAATAATGAAGGCCACCATCACCTGCATGAAATTCGGCTATTGTTGCGGATGAAATAACTTGAGTCCCATCACACGACATTGTCCCTGTACCACAATCACCGGTGGCACATGAGAAATTTTGTTGTATGCCATTGCAGTCAGTTCGGCCCCATAATTTTCCATTCCATGTCAAGGGAGCCGTGATTGTGAGGGCATCGCCAATTTTAAAACCATATTCGATCGTTTTGATATTTATTTTTCCACTGGTAGTAGACGAAGATGGCCACACCATATGGTTGCATTCGTTAACTAAAGTGAATCTCCATTGATCTAAGTATAAGACATGAAGAATGAGAATCAATAGTTGATTTTTATACAAAAGTTCAATCGTATCTTATCTTCCAATATACTATTTTCTAAAAGGAAATGATAGATGTCGTTAAGTTTTTATTGCGAAAAAACATATACTATCGACTTTTCTTAATAAGAGCAAAAAAAGAAATAGATGTGTATATTTAAGTACAGAGTAGATGCATACCTGATATCGATAGATTGAGGTTTAATAAGAATAAGAACAACGAAAACAATGTTGTTGGGCCTGGCTGAACCATATGCAAACTTGTGTACATTAATAAGAGAGATATTATAATGAGAAGAGTGATTTTATATGAGAAGAAATTATGGTGGAGTTAGGAACTAGGACTATTAAAACTGGTGTTTTTCTTCTCTTTTCTGGATTTATTTATAGGCATTACTTTGTGAAGGGGGATTTAGTTCAGTCATAATGTTTGATTTCGTTTCAACTTAATCCATGAGTTGTTTTTATTAGTCAAATGTCAGGCTTACCAATTACCATTAACCGGCCCAATTATTTAACTGCTTTTATTTTATGCATCAAATAAGGTAGGATAACATGAAAATTTCTCTTCCGACCCCGTGTTTCTTTTATACCCCCCTTAAATCCAATTTCTCTTCGGATAACATTGAAGTGTAACATCAGGATAAAAAATGACACGATTTTTCTAAGAAAAGGATCAAAGGAAGATACGGTAATGTTCTGTAGTGAAAAATTAGGAAAATAAAACATGGAAATCCTTTTGAAAAATGGGTTAAATATGTTTTTAGTTCCTACATTTTACGTTATAGTCAAGAATAGTCCTACATTTATTTTTATGGTGAAAAAAACTCTAATTTTTTTCGTCATTAAAAATGGTCTTTGCCGTCCGTTTGCCACACGGAAAGCAGACGTGGCATGGTGTAGACCCGATTTTTAATTGAGGTGACAAATGCACTACAAGAATTTTTAGCATTTGCAGCGGCCAAAAACGTCAAAAAAGCGGCTGGAAAGGGGTTTTGCGGCGGTTTTTTAGCCCCCTGATATTTGACTATTGCTAACCATTGCGGTGGTTTTTTGGACGAAAAGCCGCTGGAAATTAGTGGCGAATCTTTTGCAGTGGTCTTTTTACACTGGAAAAATTCAACAGTCTGACTGCTGAAATTTGACTTTGCATCGGCCAAGAGCCGCCGGAAACGTCCATGATTATTAGTGGCATCTTGAAGCCGCCGGAAATAAGGATCAAATAACAAAATTAATTTTTTATATTTTTTCTTTTTAAATTTAGAATATTTTTATAATTACTTTTAAAATATAGAGAAGAAATCAATAGTAAATCAAATTTTACAAAATAGTTTTTTTTTTTTGTAATTATAATCAATTTTTTTAAAATAACATATTTTCAACACATTAATTTTGTCAAAAACACATATTAATTAAATCTATCAAATAATAAATCAAGCAAACGTGAGTTTGTTCTTCAATCAAATCTTTAGAAATATTTCACGCGTAAAAATAATAGTAAAGGCACGTATTCAGTAAGTCCTGATGTTGTTCCTGATGTTACAACATTTGGTTCAACATCTTGAACATAGGCTTAATTTACCAAAATGAAGCCAACAACAAAAAACCTAACACTTTTAATCTTTTTATTTCCTGTTCTAAATCAAAACTCTTCCAAACTATAAGCGAAAGCAACCTATCTTAATTCCTAAATAAAACTAATTACTTTGGCAGGATCCCTGTAGATACGAAAGTTTTTGTTACCGTTGCCAGACCGAGATTAAGTTTTTGTTACCGTTGTCGAGGATTGTATTTACAAGACAATTAGCGTAATTTAGGGACATCGGGACACAACACAATCCATCCATTTAATACCAGCAGTTCAATTTATCAAATTTAAGAGATCATTAGGGGCCAATATTCAATGAGATGTCGTCATTCCAATCTATCCATTTTCCAACAACTGATACCATCAATTCAATTATTTAGTTTATGATAACTTGATATTTTCAATTCTATTCCGGCAAAATTTCATCATCTTTTGAATTTTTAGAATTTAGAACCGTGTAGGTTCAAATATCATATTTTTCTTTAGGGACATCGGGACACAACATAATCCATCAATTTTATACCATCAATTCAATTTGTCAAATTTAAGATATCATTGGGGGTCACTATCAAATGAGATGCCGTCAATTCAATCTATCAACTTTCCAACAACCGATACCGTAAATTCAATTTATCAAGTATAAGAGAACTTGATCCAAATATCAAAATTCAATTACAATCCTATTGCAGGTCTGATCAAAACAGATTTGTTTAAAGGACTACAAATTCATTTTCAAGATTAATAATTCATCCGTTCGGCTTTTACCATATTTTATTGGGACCAACCAAATTAGCAACAAAAATAGAGATAGATGAACAACCGATAAAAGAAATCAAATTCATTCATGCTATCAAGTATATTGAAAGACTACATATTCATTTTAGGCTCGTAACCAAAACACGATGTATGATTGCAAAACATATCACATTTTTCTAAATCCACCATAAATTATCAATAAATGTTAAAAGCACGATGTAGTAGTGATTAAAGAATCAAATTAAGAATAGTTAAAAAGCATAATAGCATACCTTGAGTGAACCGCATATTTTACGATTTGTTGATCAAAAAGCCTTCATTCCAACAACCGATACCATCAATTCAATTTATCAAGTTTAAAACAACTTATCCAAATATCAAATTTCATTTTCAATTATATTCGGACAAAATTCCATCATCTTTTGAGTTTTTCCAATTTAGAACCTTGTAAGTTCAAATATCACATTTTCCTTTAGGATATTGGGAAACAAAACAATTCATCCATTTTATACCAACAATTTAATTTATCCAATTTAAGAGTTCATTGGGTGACAATAGCCAATGGGTTACCTTCAATTCAATCAATCTATTTTGCAACAATCGATACTGTCAATTCAATTATCTTCAATTATCAAGTTTAAGACAACTTGATATTTTCAATTTTATTCGTTCAAAATTATATCATCTTTTGGTTTTTCGAATTTAGAACTGTGATGATTCAAATATAATATTTTCCTTTAGCGACATCGGGACACAACACAATCCATTCATTTAATACCGACAATTCAATTTATAAAGTTTAAGACAACTTGATCCAAATATCAAATTTCATTTTCAATCTTATTTGGGCAAAATTTCATCATCTTTTGAGTTTTTCAAATTTAGAACCGTGTAGGTTCAAATATCATATTTTCCTTTAGGGATATCGGAAAACAAAACAATCCATCCATTTTATACCGACAATTCAATTTATCAAATTTAAGACTTCTTTGGGTGACAATAGCCAATGGGTTACTGTAATATCCATACTAAAAATTGTCTTGAATAATTCGGATGGACATAACATAGTGGTATTGTATACATTAAAATAACAATAGAATTTTGTTATACATAAGTGCATGAAATCCAACACTAGAGTACAAGAGTTTGAAATGTTGCATACACGATGGAAATAGTCTTAACATAGTTCCAAATAACATCGAGTTATAACAAGATGAGGAAAAAGATAATAATAATAATAATAATAATAATAATAAATAAAAATAAACTAGCATGAGGTAAACTCGTGCTCAAACTGCTTATTTGTAGACAAATAGTGAGGAGTGAGACAGTAACTTTGTCTCAGTGTTTCCATCTACCTAAAGAGTTAGTATCATGGGGAAAATTACTTAATAGTTGATTTGTTATTGCATTCAACTTAATTATATATTATATCATAGCATAAATAAAGGTGTCACACACATAATTGATCTAGATTCATTTTACAGACAACTTGAGGTGAGTAGTCTCAAGAAGTCTAGCTAGCCAGCTAAATTCCCTATAAAGGGCTATAGCGCGATCATACTCATCTTATCGTCATGTGGAATTCCCTTTCGAAATTCCAACCAACCGCCAAACCATTATCTAGAGCAGTTTGTCTGGTGCTTGATGAACCATGACTTAACATTTTAATTCTTGAACATGGCCCAGGTCCATTATATATTCTTCACCTACTTATTTACATACAAATTAAACACACATTCATATAGTATTATGGATATATAGATGTTACCACATCCTATTATACATATGGGCACTTAGTGTTAGTTCTAAGTTAGAACCTAATTAGATAATTTCTACCTTGTCCTAGTCCTAAGTCCATCCAATTTCTAAGTTTTCAACTTGGTGAAGATCATTTGATGTTGTACAAATAATTTTGGGCACCTACAGAACCTATAATCGCTAAAAAAACGCAAAACAGAGCGAGTTGGAGCAGCATTAAACATGCTGAACTATACAGAAAATAACAAAAAAAACAATCCCATTTTAATGCAGAAAAATACAGTAAACCAGTCAATTTTATGCAGAAAAAAATACAGCAAACCAATCCTATTTTTTTATGCAGGAAGTAAAGCAAACCAGTCCCATTTTTTGTGCAGAAAAGAAAGCATACCAGCTCCATTTTTATTCAGAAAATTACAGCGAAACTGTCCCATTTTATGCAGAGAAATACATCAAACCAGTCCCAATTTTAAGCATTTTCACCCAGATTTAAAACCAATGTATATGCCCAATTTTTGTCTTATTAGTCCAACATCATTACAAGGGGACAAGAGGATTATAACTATCATAACATTTGGACTTATTAGTCTAACATCAGCATTGCAGCATTACTACCATAACCAAGAAAAATGGTATTTCCAGTTTTCTTTCTATGTCTCATAATCTAACTTGTGTTCCACTTCCTACACTATTTGAATGTTAATTTCAGTTATTAAAAGAAATAAGGAACCTATGAGATGTGGTTTCTAACCTAGGGAACTCACCTTAGAAGTTGATAAATCCTTGCCAATAAATCCTTCAATAACAGCCCTAAATCCAAACCTCCTCTTATGGTACTTCTAGCCTCTTGAAATCATCCCCTAAATAAAATTATAATCACCCAAGAGGAGTTAATCCCGAATGCAAGCCAATTTCCACATGATCAAAATTGAAGAACACTAGAGTGAGAGGGTTTTGCCGTGAGGGAGGGAGAAAGTGGAGGAAAAGAAAAATCCAAGTTCTTACCTTGTTCCTTATGCTTCAATGAAAAGGAATTTCAACTTGCATGTGGGCTTTGGGCTTGAGAAATTGGTGAATGGTTGGTGGGTGATAGGAATTAGCGTGAGAAAGAGACAAGGGAATTGGGAAAATAAGTTTTACTGATAAAATGGAAGAGATAGTGAAACTGAAAGGGTTGTAGTGTTTTGTCTTATGCATACCCATTAAAGGACTATTACCAAACATGCCCCTTCTGGTCACTTCTTTTCCTCTCCATTAATATTAATTCTATTAAGTCAAATTCTATCATCTTTTGGTTTTTTCGAATTTAGAACCACAATGATTCAAATATAATATTTTCATTCAAGGACATTGGGACAACAAAATTCATCAATTTGATACTGACAATTCAATTTATCAAGTTTAAGAGATCATTAGGGGCAAATATCCAATGAGATCTCACCAATCAAATCTAGATTCCAACAACCGATACCATCAATTCAATTATCAAGTTTAAGACAACTTGATATTTTCAATCCAATTCGGGCAAAATTCCATCATCTTTTTAGTTTTTCGAATTTAGAACTTCGATGGTTCAAATATCATCGGGACACAACACAATCAATTCATTCATAAATGATATCAGGTAAATTGAAATACTACATATTCATTTTAGGCTCGTATTCATGACAATCTGTATGATTGCAAAACATATCACATTTTTCTAAATCCATCATAAAATATCAATAAATGTAAGTAGTGATTCAAGAATCAAATTAAGAATAGCTAAAAAAGCATAATAGCATACCTTGAATGAACCGCATATTTTGCGATTTGTTGATCAAAAAGCCTTCTTCCAAAACTCGATACCATCAATTCAATTTATCATGTTTAGCACAACTTGATCCAAATATCAAATTTGATTTTAAATTCTATTAGAACAAATTTCCATCATCTTTTTAATTTTTCGAATTATAACCGCAAAGCGTCAAATATCATATTTCCTTTAGGGAGATCGGGACAAAACACAATTCATCCATTTTATACCATCAATTCAATTTATCAAATTTAAGATATCATTCGGGATCACAATCCAATGAGAAGCCAACAATTCAATTATAAAGTTTAAGAGAACTTGATATTTTCAATCCAATTCGGGCAAAATTCCATCATCGTTTTAGTTTTTCGAATTTAGAACCTCGATGGTTCAAATATCTTATTTTCCTTTAGGGACATCGGGACACAACACAATACATCCATTCATACATATTATCAGGTAAATTGAAAGGCTACATATTCATTTTAGACTTGTATTCATGACAAAGTGTATGATTGCAAAACATATCATATTTTTCTAAATCCATCATAAAATACCAATAAATGTAAGTAGTGATTAAAGAATCAAATTAAGAATAGCTAAAAAAGCATATAGCATATCTTGAGTGAACCGCATATTTTGGAATTTGTTGATCAAAAAACATTCATTGCAACAACAAATATCATCAATTCAATTTATCGAGTTTAGCACAACTTGATCCAAATATCAAATTTTATTTAAATTTCATTCGAACAAATTCCCATCATCTTTTTAATTTTTCGAATTTATAACCACGAAGGGTCAGATATAACATTTAGGAACATCGGGACAAAACACAATCCAACCATTTTATACCATCAATTCAATTTAGCAAATTTAAGATATCATTCTGGGGCACTATCCAATGAGAAGCCGACAATTCAATTATCAAGTTTAAGACAACTTGATATTTTCAATCCAATTCGGGCAAAATTTCATCATCTTTTTAGTTTTTCGATTTTAGAACCTCGATGGTTCAAATATCATATTTTCCTTTAGGGACATCGGGACACGACACAATCCATCCATTTTATACCATCAATTCAATTTATCAAATTTAAGATATTATTTGTGGGCACTATCCAATGAGAAGCCGACAATTCAATTATTAAGTTTAAGACAATTTGATATTTTCAATCCAATTCGGGCAAAACTCCATCATCTTTTGAGTTTTTCGAATTTAGAACCGTGCAGGTTCAAATATCATATTTTATACCATTTCAGGACACAACACAATCCATTCATTTTATACCAAAATTCAATTTATCAATTCAATCCATCGATATATTCAACCATTTAAAGCTTTTTACTTGATTTATGGGAACTTGAGGGTCAATTCAGAGTTGTACTACTTAATTTGGTCTATCCCTTTCTAAATACAAACTTATTGACCCTCAAGTTCCCAACAATTCAATTTATCAATTCAATCCATCAATATATTCAACCATTTAAAGCTTTTTACTTGATTTATGAGAACTTGAGGGTCAATTCAGAGTTATACTACTTAATTTGGTCTATCCCTTTCTAAATACAAACTTGTTACTTATTGAAATTGTTGGTGAAGTGTTTGAGCTAGATATTGATGTGATTCAAAATTTGACATTACAAGTCACTTGTTTAAGCCTAAAACTCTCACTTTATATCATATTAGACCTAATAACAATTTTGGAGAAAATCCCATGTAAAAAATTGTCTTTCATTAGACAATTATGCTCAATTAATGTTGTGTTTAGAATAGTACTTTAGCATATATGCTATGTGACAAGTTTTAAGTGGTATACAATATACATATACATACATTTGACTTAAATTTATAGATTTAGTATTGCCTAGATATTAACTCATGTTTAAAATAGTGCTAACTTTCTCTTTTTGTATACAAACCGCATAAGTGAGCATTTCTACCCACTTCCAATTGATCATACTCCTTACCATGGTATTAGTCCTTGTGTTCATTAATAGTTTCGGTAAGATTATGCAGAATATGGTTACATACCCAAGGAGTGTCCAAGGAATATGTTATAGCTACTAAAAGTCGAACACTTATTCAATTCCTAAACACTCGAGCTTATATGAACAGTCCCCAACCAGAACCTATGCAACTTTTCACTTCTACGAGCAAAAGGAGAGTTAAGGGCAAAAGGCAGATGATAAAAGGATATGAGAAGGCGCAAAGCGTTGTTAGACAAGGAGCATGAACAACTACTATGGCCCTAAATCAATATAATCAAAATTAAAAGTTGTAACATAACATCCAAATTGAACCAATAAGCTAACAAGAGTTGCACAATCATGTGGAGACCCCTATAAACCTAAGCAATAAAATCCAGAATGAAACATAAAATAAAGATGGGGAAGAAGATACCGACATATTAAACTTGACTAGGTCAGCCAGCCATCTGAGAACATCTCAATCTTGTCGAACTCCTTATGCGAGGGAATCATAAAGTCGGTTCACCAATATGTTGAGGTTATCATACCGGGAGCCATGATGATCACCGGCGGTGGAGGTAGGGGATCTCATATTGAGGAAAGCAGTGTCGCTGGTGGTTTTGTCAGTGAGTTAGACTTATCAATTAACCTTGTGAGTTTGCAATACACGAAACTTAATCAACCACGCAATCCAAATCCATTCTAGCAAAAAGACCAATTAATTTGCTTCTGTTTGGCTCTCCATACTGCAAAAACTGTCATTGAAATCATAGATTAGTCAAAAGAAAAGTGTTTTAAATTATTAATAATATAAAAAATAACTTACTACCACAGAGCAGCTACAATGGGCATCAAGAAGTGGATGATAGTTGTCAGCAACAGTGTTTATCCAACTGAATATGATATGGTGATAATCATATCGCGTGCTTGACATGCTCCGAGCACACTCCCAAGTTGTGGTAGAGTTAAATTTTACACGCAATTCTAGATGCAGGGGAAGCAAGGCAATCTGTGGATTTGGGTCATCTTTAAGAGCCAATTCCCACCATTCTTCCCGTGGAATTACAACAATTATTTTTTCACCCTACATAAAGACAAACCATAAGACAATCTTGTTACAGAACCACCTCAATAAAAATCGAACATATTTGAACCCCCTAACTAAACCATTATAGGCAACGACAAGAATCGTGTTCACCAGGCATTAAATCGATAATGTTATAGAAAAAGAATTCTAAAACACTTCATCATATTGTATACCAATGAACAAACTTCAAAAATAACAAAGACAAAAATAATGTATGTGAATAGTTTGTGTTGTAAATACATAGTAAATATTTTATTATTAGAAGTAATCTTTTATTTCTATTAGTAATATGTATTTGGCCCATGAGCCCATTAGGTTAGAATAGCCTATATAAACACATTAGTGATTGTACATTATTCATAACTTGAAATATAATATTCAGTTTTTACATGGCATCAGAGCTCTCGTTCTTTGAGGGCCTTGCTTCCGCATAAACCCTAACCGCCTTCATTGCAGTGCATAAAAACCCTAGCCGCCTTTATTGTGCTTTTTTTTTTCCTTCTGCCTTCATTGCAGTTTTAGCAGCAAACAGCATCAGGGCACTGTTCACGCGCACTGTTCACTCGTGCGGTACTGTTCGCGTGTTACTGTTCATCAGCGTGGTACTGTTCAACTGAGTCTTGTTCTCCTTATTGAAAGAGTTGCATGACATCGAGTAATATGACAAAAAGAGAATTTGATCCACTCAACCAAGATGAAATAAAAAGGTTGAAATTCTTTCATAGTCAATTGGAGAAACCAACAACAGTTACAACTTCTCTGGCATATTCAGGTATGTTTCCGTTTCCACTTTCTCTTGGTAAGTCTCAATTTTCTTTTGGATTTAATGCTTCAGATAAACCCTATAACCAATATTGGATACTGGATTCTGGAGCCACTGACCACATGACACCCTTACCCACGCACTTCACCACTTATTCACCCTGTCCTAGCAACAAGAAAATATCCACAGCAGATGGTACCCTTTTAACCGTAGCCGGCCAAGGAGATGTCCAAATAAGTCCATCTATAATCCTACGAAATGTCCTTCATATTCCCAAACTTTCTACTAGCCTAATTTCCATTCAAAAACTCACAAAATACCTATCATGTAATGCTGTCTTTTATGACAATGCTTATGTTTTTAAAGATAAACATTCGGGGAGGACAATTGGAAATGCAAGAGAATGGAATGGTCTTTATTATTTGGATAATCGAAATCTCCCCCCAAATTCACTCAACAACTCATTTTTTTCAGAATCAATTAAGACCAACAGAGAGAAGGTCTTTCTATACCATTATCGCCTTGGTCATCCCTCATTTAGAGTCATGAAACAAATATTTCCTTCCTTTTTTAAAAATTTAGATGTTGAGAGTCTTTGTTGTGAGGTGTGTGAACTTGCTAAGCACAAGCGTGCCTCTTTTCCAGTCAGTAACAAATTGAGTACTTCTCCATTTTATTTAATTCATACTGATGTGTGGGGTCCTTCTAATGTTCCAAATATATCGGGTGCTCGATGATTTGTAACCTTCATTGATGATTGTACTCGGGTTACATGGGTCTACTTACTAAGACAAAAGTCTGAAGTTACCTCTGTGTTTTTACATTTCTTCTCAATGGTAAAAAACCAGTTTGGAGTGAGTATTAAGAGGGTCAGGTCTGATAATGCCAAAGACTACTTCAATCACGGACTTAATTCATTTTGTCAAAAAGAGGGTATTATTCATGAGTCCTCCTGTGTTAAAACACCCCAACAAAATGGGATTGCTGAGAGAAAAAATAGGCACTTGTTAGATCAAACACGTGCTATATTATTCCAAAATAAGGTTCCCAAGAAATATTGGGGAGAGGCGGTTTTAACCGCATCATATCTCATAAATAGTTTACCTTCTAGTGTCCTTGCCTCTAAAACTCCTATGGAGGTTCTATCCTCATTTTATCCCGATGTGTCCACCTCTTCTAATCTTATTCCTAGAATATTTGGGTGTAAGTCGTTCGTCCATATCCATAGTGATGGTAGAGGGGAACTTGATCCTAGATCCTTAAAGTGTGTCTTTATAGGGTATTCTTCCACCCAAAAGGGTTACAAATGTTATCATCCACCGTCTCATAAATTCTTTGTCTCTCGAGATGTCACCTTTCATGAACAAGAAAGTTACTTCATTCAAACTCATCTTCAGGGGGAGAGCACGAGTAAGGAAGATGAGTCTCTTGTACTTCCTGACCTTAATCTTGGACCAGATGTTGAGACTGAAATTGGTCTTGAAAATGTTGAAACTAAAATTGACAATGTTGAGACTGAAATTGATTCTGAAAAAGATGGAAATGTTGGTGTTGATGTGAGATATGGGAAAAATTTAGTATACACAAGGAAAAAGAATACCATTCCTGAATTTACTCGTATCCATGAGTCCGATCCAACATTACATGAAGTAACTTTCCTTGACCCTTCAAACTCTAGTGATTCAATTTATGAATTTTCTCATGCTCGGGAACCAGAATCTAGTTCAACCTTGCAAAGGGAACCAGAATCCAACCCGATAAAACATAAAAAACCAAAATCTAGAGAAGTAACACCAATACACTCTAAAGACTCACATCTCCCAATTGCCCATAGGAAAGATACTAGAACCTGCACCAACAAGCCACTTTACCCTTTATCCAATTACCTATGCTTTGAACAGTTATCACCTACTCATAAAGCCTTCCTCACAAGTCTAAACACTACCACAACACCTACCTCCTTATCTGAGGCATTGTCTGACAGGAAATGGAAACAAGCCATGGATTTGGAAATGGAGGCACTTGATAAGAACAATACTTGGGAATTGGTTTCTCTACCAAATGGAAAGAAACCTGTAGGGTGCAAATGGGTGTACACAATAAAATACAAGGCTGATGGGTCCATTGAGAGGTACAAGGCAAGATTGGTAGCCAAAGGGTTCACTCAGACTTATGGAATAGATTACTCAGAGACATTTGCTCCGGTTGCAAAAATGAATACTGTCAGGGTGATATTATCTTTAGCAGCTAATTACAATTGGAACTTGCAGCAATTTGATGTAAAAAATGCCTTCCTTCATGGAGAACTTGAAGAAGAGATCTACATGGATGTACCCCCTGGATATCGTGAAGATATGGCTTCCAATGCCGTGTGCAAGTTAAAAAAGGCTTTATATGGGCTAAAGCAATCACCACGAGCTTGGTTTGGAAGGTTCACTAAAGTTATGGTTGGTTTGGGCTTCAAACAAAGTCAAGGAGATCATACTTTATTTGTCAAACACTCTGAGTCAGGGGGAGTCACGGTGTTATTGGTGTATGTGGACGACATTATAGTAACAGGTGATGATGAAGAAGAGCAACAAATGTTAGCTCAACACTTAGCCAAGGAATTTGAGATTAAGACCTTGGGAAAATTGAAGTATTTTCTAGGAATAGAAGTGGCTCATTCTAGGAAAGGGATTTTCATATCCCAACAGAAATACATTACTGATCTTCTGCAAGAGACTGGCAAGACAGCATGCAAGCCTGCATGTACACCAATTGATCCAAATGTAAAGTTGGGGAATGCAGAAGAAGATATTGCAGTTAATAAGGAAATGTATCAAAGGTTGGTCGGCAAACTTATATACCTATCACATACTAGACCGGATGTTGCTTTTGCTGTAAGCTTAGTGAGTCAATTCATGCACCAACCAAAAGAGATTCATTTACAAGCTGCACTCCGAATTGTTCAATATTTGAAAGGAACCCCAGGTAGAGGGATTTTGTTTGAACGAAATGGAAGTGTGGGACTTGAAGCATATACTGATGCTGACTATGCCGGGTCAATTGTGGATAGAAGATCAACTACAGGATATTGCACTTTTTTAGGTGGGAATCTTGTGACTTGGAAGAGTAAAAAACAAAGTGTGGTATCCAGATCTAGTGCTGAAGCAGAGTTCAGGTCAATGGCACAAGGAATATGTGAATTGCTATGGCTGAAAAGCATCTTGGAAGACTTGAGGATAAAGAGTGATGAACCGATGAAACTCTATTGTGATAATAAATTTGCTATTAGCATAGCCCATAATCCAGTGCAGCATGATAGGACCAAACATATAGAAGTTGACAGACACTTCATCAAAGAAAAATTGGATAGTGGTCTAATTTGCACTCCATATGTCTCTTCCCAAGGCAACCTTACAGATCTTCTAACTAAGGGGCTGAACAGCAATAACTTTGAAAGAATTGTTTCCAAGCTGGGAATGATTGATATTCATTCACCAGCTTGAGGGGGAGTGTTGTAAATACATAGTAAATATTTTATTATTAGAAGTAATCTTTTATTTCTATTAGTAATATGTATTTGGCCCATGAGCCCATTAGGTTAGAATAGCCTATATAAACACATTAGTGATTGTACATTATTCATAACTTGAAATATAATATTCAGTTTTCACAGTTTGGAACAGCCAAGACATAAATGCTTGATTGTGATCAGGCTCACCAACAAACACCAATACTAAAGGAATGAGTTTGTTCACCTTCACTGCCTTCTTTGGAGATTCATTGTTCACATTTTATGTGGAGGTAATATAAGAAATTGACCTATAAAAAAGAAATATAATGTTAGAAGAAATTGACCAACGGCATAGAGGGTTTCAGAATTAAATACAACTACTCAAAAAACTTACTTTTCAAACATATTCTTCGTTATAACAAATCATATTGAAAGTATAGAGAAAGTGTGGATCTGGCAGTTTTTAATAATAATGTTTTGTCTTCTCAATAAAAGTTTGATTCCCAAGTTACATGCTCTGCTTCCTTAATTTGTTCGTCTTTACCAGCTTTTGCTTCAATTTACTTGAAGTGAATATCATGATCATATCTAAACAATACAAAATAAAAAAACTATAAATAAAAAAAGAACTAGAAAATGCAATTGATTTCTTTTTTCATTACATATATTATCTTTTGTAGTTTTCTTAGAGGAGGGAAATTGATTCACCACTAATCATAAGGTTTTGTTTACCTTTTAAATTATATATATACTACTGCTACTGCTACTTTTTAAAATAATATCGTAGAAAAAAAATACAGTAGAAAAATATGCAAAAGCACACAAACCAGAAAATTATGCAGCAGCAAGAACATACTATAGCAGAAAACAAATCACAATAGTGCAGTAAAGAAACAGCAACAAAAATTCACATGAAAGAGATGAAAAAGTCGATCATAATACACAAAGAATTAGAATCCTACTATAGCAGCGCAAGACATACTATTATCACTACAATTAGGGAAATATTTGAGTATTAAGTACAATATCTCCAATAATACAGTAATACTAAAGACTAGAGCTTTCTAGCAGGCTTAGGCTAGCAACATGAGTTGTTAAATACCATGCTTCAACACGTGTGAAACATAAATTTCTTTGCGAAAAAAGTTCTTATTAGTAACACTTTACTTTTCATAGAAATTAATAACACATTTATTGAAATCGATCGAAAGACAACTCCTTGAAAATGCAAAGTAGATAAAAAATAAATAAAAAATTTGTTTGCACCACCTGAAAACAGAACAATGCACAATTTCTGAAGCCGAATTACAAAAACCTAAACAATTTCTGAAACTTTTAACTTAAGAAATCAAAACAATGCATGCTTGAATTATTGAGAAGCACAAATGCAGGCATCAAGTTCAAGCTATGAAACATCATAAACAATTGTTGACTATATTTTGGAGCTCAAAACTTTTGCTTATTATTAGATGCTGCAACATACCGAAGCTGCGGCCCTGGTAGTCATTGTCCGCTACACAGCCACTGGAGCAAGGGTGGGCTCAATTGTTGATGTATATGTAAGGCAAGGTTCAAGATCAATAGTTAGTTCCACCTCCTTTCTGAAGATTAAAAAAACAATTAGATATTAACTTATTAAGTTGGTAATATTAATAGGAGATTTTACAGGTCTTCTGACACTACCTTCACAATGCAACACTGTTCATTTCGATAACTGCAGCCAATTGCAGCACCCCAAGCACGAGAACGAACGTTGTTTCTCAATGTAGAAATATACCCTGGTGTTACATAGATAATTAAAATCTTTAGATTTGGCCAACTAAAGATTCAAATGGAAAGAAAAAACAATTGTTAAGATGATAACCTTGCACTCAAGGCTACCCCAAACGAGCATTCTCCTTTCTCTAGTCACAGAACTTAACAATTCAAAGATATCTTTTCCTTTACAATTTGATGACTATTTAACAACCACCTAACAAACTTATCAACTTGCAAAACTAACTTCTAATAACTAACTCCTAACTACTCTAATTAACCTATATTCTCTATACTAACATATATCATCAGTTCTAAGTTCATTACCGCTTAAAACACAATTAGATATTATTGAATATAATAGTGAAAAGGCTGTATGTACATACAATCTTTTGAAGGTAGCACCCGAATGGTTACGCGTAACTCTTGTATGGCTGCAGGAGGTGGAGATGCTGTTGGACGACAGTAACCTGTATGCATGAGAACTGTGGCAATAACAATGTTAAACATGTATCTTCCACTATATGTAAGAACATCAATATTGTTAAGACATTTACCGGCAACAAGATATAAGTCATACGTGTACACATCGGTTCCCTAAAGCTGGCCACCTCTGACCTGCATATAATAATGTGACTCTCAATACATGGTATAGCATTAATAGTAAAATCATGTTAAAAAGTATTGCAAACGATTTTTAAGGACACAGAAAAGGGGAAAAAGGTAAATAAGAGAGTTCCTTCCATATCATCAAGTCATCAAATCATCAACATCAAATCAAACACCCCAAATCACAGATGAAAGAAAAAACGGATAACAAGTAGGCAGGAAACAGCTATCCACATTATTCAGTTTAAAGTTCAGGAAAAGGAATTTCTCCACATATAAAACACTAGTTAGCCATGGTATAGCATTAATGGTAAAGTAAATACCAACTCTGCAATACATATCATATCAGACAATTACAAATTTGCAAAACCATAGCCAAAAAAGTGTACCTTCTCAATAAGCAAAAACCTGCAATACAAGGAAAACCCTAGCATATTAGATAAAATAAAAATTGAAATATAAAATAATCTAAATTGTTAATGAGGAGTTGAGAACTGAAACTTGATTGAACAAACTGGGTAAGAAAGATAGATGGTGGGAATTGCATGTTACTGAGGAACAGAGTCTTTGCTTCTCCTTTGATGTTGAGGGTGAGACGGCGTGAAGGTGAAGAACGACATTTGTGAGGAAGTGAGAGTAAGCAACGAAGTTCGTGACTGAGCGATTAGGGTTCGTAAGAACGACGTTCGTGACGGAGTGATTAGGGTTCGTAAGAACGACGTTCGTGACAGAGAGGAGAGAACGGCGACGTTCGTGACAAAAAAGGCTCAGGGTTCGTGAGATTTAGATTGAGAGTGAGACTGTGCTTTGGCTTGGGATTCATGAGATTGACAATGAGAGGGGGATTGCTTCGTGTGAGATCCAAAGAGAAAGAGTGAGATTGAGACTTGAGAGTGAAAGTGAGAAAGAAAGATTTTTTTACCAAAGTGTGCTTTATTTTAATAAAAATTCCCACAATACCCCCCTTTTGCAAAAAATTCACATTCTGCCCTCCAATACGCTCCCTTTAGGACAGTCAACCGGACAGAATCTGGCACAGCAGGTGGTGCCACTGTCAACGGCGCCACTTGACTTGGGGTGTAGCCAGTCAAAGTGGCGCCACCTGCCAAGACTGTACACGTCGTCAGCTGTTGTTCCCTGCATGCACAGCACAGCTTTATTTTGTTTTTTTTTTCGTTTTTTATATATAATTTTTGTTTTTAATCAACTATCACCTCATTCTATAAATACCACACTCTATACTTTCATTTTTCACTCACAAACTTCATATTTTTTCATCTCTCTATTTTTTCACTCTCTATTTATTTTATCATAAATATGGCATCTTCTTCAAATGTTCTTGATGAGTATTTAACATTAACCACTCATATGTTTTCTGTGAAATTTAATGGGCGCGAGGAACATTTTAAATTTGCGATTGGCAAATTGAGTTCTCTTATTTCTTTGAAGAATAAGATTCAAGAAATATTTCTTTTCAAAAATGGTGAACAAATAGAAATTGAGCATATGGCCTATTTAGATTCATGTACGGACATCACGAGTGACTCTATTGTTGCAACATATAAAAAATATTGGGTCAAGTTGGAGAATGATATGGATGTTCAATCCATGTTTAGGAGTGTCGAATTTGAAAAAGAACCACATCGTTTGTACGCGACCTTAAAAAAAAAAAAAGTAGTTAAGTTATTGTTAAATGTGGTTTATTTTTTATGTTATGTAATTTTATTATGTTTTATGTTTGTGCAATTTTATTTTATGTTCAGTGTTGTCGAATTAGAAAAATATGAACATTGTTTGTACGCGACTTAAAAAAAAATAGTAAGTTGTTGTTGTTTTATCGTGGTTTATTTTTATGTTATGTAATTTTATTATGATGTATGTTTGTGCAATTTAATTTTTTAATTTCGTATGAATGTAGACATTTATATATTTTGAAGTGAAATTTAAAATTTATTATAAATATATTGATGGCCTTTGTCGTGTGTTGAACTTTTAGCCGATCCAGAATAATAATTTATCTCTTTGTCCAATTGTAACACTTGATTGTAGAAAATGTTATAATGATAAAAATTTATCTCACACGCAGGAGCTTGAGCAGGGTAATAATGAGTTTTAAATTAAGAAGTGACAAATCAACCAAAATTTCAACAACCACAAATTAATAAATAAAAGAGTTTCACTTTTCACTAATGGTACGTAATAGAAACACGCATGAAAAAAATTACATAAACTAGTGGTACGTAGAGGGTCCTCCAGCATTAGGACAATTGCCAGTGTTATGTCCCGGCTAGAGCTGTCAAATGGGCCGGCCCAGCCCAAGCCCAGCGGGCCAAGACATCTATTGGGCTTAAGTGGGCCGGCCCATTAAGGCTCAAGGCCCAGCCCAATAAGCAAGGGCCTAACATGGCCCGATGGGCCGGCCCGACAAATTTTTCATATTTTTTTTATAAAAAATTGACAAATTTTTTTTATAAAAAAATTCATTGGACAATAAAACTACATATGCATCGCACACAAATTAATATCCATAAAAAAATTCTTATACTTCTCTATTTATAATGATTGATTAAGTTGTTATTTTTTTTTTCAAATAAAGATAAATGATAATCATAACAAATTTGGTTTAATCATTATCTCCTAACTAACAAATCTCATCTTTTTCCTTAAAAAAAAAAAAACAAATCTCATCTTTTGTTACTTATTTTATCTAAAGATTTTATGCTAACTAAAATTCCTTATTTTTAGGAAAAATTATTTTTAGATATTTTTTTTTAATTCTTTAAGGGGTCGGCCCAAAAGCCCGCGGGGCCAGCCCATGATGGTCCATTAAAAAAATAGGCCCGGTAGCCCAGCCCAATAAGGCCCAATAATATTTTTTGGGAAGCCCAGCCCGGCCCGACCCGTATAAAATTATAGGGCTACTGGGCCGGCCCGATAGCCCGGCCCATTTTTACAGCTCTAGTCCCGGCATCTTACATAAGCCACATAACCTGTCAGGTTTGCCAAAGTCGTCCATTTCAGTTCTAATGCGGTTCTTTTTTGGACGTCCTTTCTTCGTTCTTTTTAGATCGGAGCGGGCCACAACCTTGTCACCTCCATATATTTATAGAATGAGGTGATAGTTGATTAAAAACAAAAATTATATATAAAAAACGGAAAAAAATAAATAAAATAAAGCTGTGTTGTGCTGTGCATGCAGGGGACAACAGCTGACGACGTGTACAGTCTTGGCAGGTGGCGCTACTTTGACTGGCTACACCCCAAGTTAAGTGGCGCCGTTGACAGTGGCACCACCTGCTGTGCCAGATTCTGTCCGGTTGACTGTCCTAAAGGGAGGGTATTGGGGGGCAGAATGGGAATTTTTTGCAAAAGGGGGGTATTGTGGGAATTTTTATTAAAATAAAGGACACTTTGGTAAAAAAATCAGAAAGAAAACTGATACGTTGTTTGTTCCGTTACAAAACTCTGTTTTTTTGTGTAAAAAAAACATAGTTTTTTTATTTTAAAGTATAATTCAGTTTTTTTTTTAAATTGAAAGCCAATTATGTTGGATTGGTCTTTTTTTTTAGCTTGGTTAATAATAGAATACTAGTCTGTGTTGTGCACAAGATTATTTAAAAAAAAATATTATTTATGTGTTTATTTTGATATATTATTTGAGTAATTTGGTTAAAATTTTACGATAAAATTGAGATAGATTTTGCATGATATAAATTTAATGATGTTACTGAATAAAATGAGATGAAGAGTATTACTTCGTTTTCCATTTTATACTACTATGAGATAGATTTTTTATCTCATCTTCATCCTCAAAACTATATAGTGATCCTATAAATATAAAATAATTAAAATCTTCATTCTCAAATGAAAATATGCTATGATTTTTCATGCCCTTAAGATTTTTTGGGAGGGTACCCATAAAATTAAAATATACCATGATTTTTTTTTTCATTTCCAGTCCACTCTTTATAGAAAATCTACATTAGGTTCATTGTCAAACACGGGATAATTTTGTTTTTCAATAATATTTATTTTCATATGTTAATTTTTTTTAAAGGTTGTCTATGTCTTTTTTTATTTTATATTATTTAGAAGATTGTTTACATTTTTTCAATTGTCTATGAGATTGATTTCTTTAGTTTATTTGATTATGAAAATACAATATATGTTTAAGCCCACGACTCTGCAAGGATTTCATCAACAAAAAATAATTGTAAATTTTATACTATTTTTTAAATGAATATTACATACTTTGACCCCCGTTCCTATTCTCAAATTTTTTCTTGTCACCTTACCACAAAGAAGCAATCTTTACGCGTGAGCGTCTAATGAGAAAACCTATGTGTGAAACTCTACTCACATTGATGAATTAATATTCCTAAAACAATTTGAAAAAAGGTTTATGAAAAGTTTAAAATTTGAATTATAAAAAAAAATCAAAATTATATTAATTTATTTTAGATTTCCCATAGATTTCATCAGCTAGATATAATCTAATGAAAGTGTGGTGGACACAAATTATGGAAAAACTTCCATAGTCGAAATTCAAATTTTAATTAGTCAATATGTATTTTTAGTAGTGGGGTGAGAAATGTTATCCGTCTCTTGTTAAGGTATCACTATCTTCTACGTACACTTTTCATCATTGGGGTCAGTTTTCACCGTGCTAAATAAAATTTTGAATAAGTGATCCCCGTGATAAAATATGAAAATATGGATAACACTCGCAGTCAGAGTTCGAATTTTAATTAGTCAATGTGTATTTTTAATAGTTGGGTGGAAAGTGTTACTCGTTTTCCATTCTACACAACTGAGAGATTTTTTCCCTCTCTCTATTTCTATCTCTCTCTTGTCTCCGTTACATGACTCCTATGAAGTTCCGATACGCGACACGACACGGATACGATACCGATACGCCGATACGTAAAAATTTTGAAAAATCCATATCCGATACTGGCGCGATACGCTATTTAAAAATTAATTTTAAAATTAAATATATAAATGAACAATATATAAACATGACTAAAATAAATAATATTAATAATGATAATTGTTTTTTGAAAGACAAAAAATTATTATTATTATTATAAACGTCAATAGTTCACAAGCTTGCACAAAAGCAAAACAGTTTAAGGCTCAACATACGAGGGCTCCTCAGTCCTAACTAAAGACATATAATAGCTCAAAAAACATATAATAGTCATGACATTAAACCTCTTTAACAAGCTCATCTTGTAGCAATAACAGACAATTATATAGGTCCTGCAGCTGACCAATTAAAAACATAAAGCATCCATTCTTATACTAGAATTTTGGGACAAACCCAAATACTTAACAACCTGTTATATAGTGGGACACCATAGTGACTTCAGAACAGTGACAAAGACAAAAAATACTAATTATAATAAATTAACATCATTAATACTAAGTTAAGTATTTGTGTCTCATTAATATTGTCCTAAAAAATAATGATCACCAGTACATTTTAAGTTATACATCTTAAGTTAAGTATTATATAAAAAGAACATCATTAGTACTATCCCAAAAAACATCACTAGTACTATCCAAAAAAAAGACATAGTTAGTTACCCGTGTAACAACATAATAGTTTGACATTCACTATGAAACACGGATTATATAGGATATTATTTTTTTATTTAAAAATAAAGATTTAACCGATACTTTTCCGATACGAGTATCGGAAAGTATCGGACACGTATCGGATATTATTTTTTTATTTAAAAATAAAGATTTAACCGATACTCTTCCGATACGAGTATCGGGACGTATCGGACGAGTATCGGTATCGAGGACGTATCGGACACGATACTTCACTATTTTAGAGTATCGGGGCTTCATAGCATGACTCTATAAGGCTTCATCAACAAAAATTAGTTGTTAATTCTATACTGCATTATTTTTGTTAATGAATATGAATTAAATTTTCGTGTTTAGTTCTCACTATGATCTACATCTTGGGATCACGTTTCTTCGTGTTAGATAAAATTATGCATAAGTTTTCCCCATTATAAAATATGTAATATGAAAATAATAATAACTCCCGCAGTTGTAATTCAAATTTTAATTTGTCAATGTGTATTTTTAATAGTAGGATGGAATTACCTTTTCTCATTCTCCAACACTGAGAGATTTCTCTCTTTATCTCTCTCTAAAAAGACGTTGAAACATAACGATGCATTTGTTTTTTTTATTTATTTAAATTATACAATAAATAATAATCCCATGGATAAAATAAAAATTATTTTTACCCACGGAGCAAAGAATAAAAATGGAAGTTAAATAAAAATGGATAAAATATAAATTTAACTCTTAAAAAAAAACCTATTCCCAAACAAACCTTTAAACTTATAGGGCCCGTTTGATAGCCAGGATAAGGAGGAGGATATAATAAATATATCATATCCTATTTTAATTTTATGTTTGATGCACCAATGAGATATGATAATTTATTCCTTTTTTAATCATATCCTATTATTTCTTTGTAATTTCTATCCTGAGATTTTGCTGAGTTAAAATTATCCGGTCCGCTTAAATCCTTATTTTTGACTCACGCCTCTCATATTTTCACGTTATTCTTTCGCTGAGTCCTCTCTACCTCCGTTCTTCTTCTGCAAGCCATCTCTCTCACACCTAATTCAACCACCACTCTTCACAGATTCAAGCAAGCCATTTCCTCTTTTACATTAACCCTTTTTCCAATCCAATCCCATCAAAATCCCAATCTCAAAACTTCAACCAACACCCCCATAAAATTAAAACCCACTTTCCATCTCCACTTTCAAAGATTCAATGTTACATTAAAATTGCTGTAACAAATTATTTTATGAGAAATTGCTGTAAAATGTCATAAATTTACATCGATCCTTAATCATTTCACTTCTCTTTCGATTTGAATCTCCCTTCCTCAGTTTGCACTTTCACCATTCGAACCTAATTTCAAACCTAATTCTGAACCTTGATATGCGACTTCGCGGAGGAATAGCTATGTCTACACTACCGTCTACCATATAAGGAAGAGTTCTGAGGGAAATTGTTTGGAGTTGGTAGTAATGGTGTTGAGGGTTTGAATTTGATGGGAGCTGATGTTAATGGTGGTGGGTAACAATTTAACAATTTTACGTTGATTAAAAAAAAAGGTTAATTTGAAATTAAAAAAAAACACTTCACTTAAAAGAAAAAAATGAAATTGAATTACATGGTAATTTGGTCATTTAATTAATTTATACATCCTATTCTAATTGTTATCATCCGCATATCAAACACATGATATGATAAGTAATTATCATGTTCATATCATATCCCATCTCTATCCAACTTTGTATCCTATCAAGTCTTTATCATATCCTGACCATCAAACGAGGAGTATAAACTATAAACTAGCTAACGGATGGCAATTTTTTAAAAAACAAAACTATAAATTGGCTTATTTATCTTGCCACCCTTAATGCATCTTATGATGCTGAACTTAGTGTATCTTGCTTTGTCTTTGGAGCTTAAGGATTTGTTTGTGAGTTGGGTTTTGGAGGGGAGGGGAGGGGAAAACTTATTTTTCTTTTCTAAATTAAGAACACTATAAAATGCTTTTAAAAATAATTTAAGTGTGATTGAAGTATTATGTGATCACTTATCTTTCTTCTTTCAATTATTATTTTAAAATAATAACTATATAGACATCAATTTAGAAAAGAAAAATAAGCCCTCCCCTCCCTTCCCCTCTAAAACCCAACTCACAAACAAAGCCTAAGAAAACTCTCGCAGCTTACACTATTGGAATTTTCTTCCTCATATTGTAGCGTCTTATTTATTTTCTACTTTCCAATTATTAAAAAAAAAAAAAAAACATAAGATAGAGATAGTAAATGTTAAGTAACTAGACAGCTAGCTGACGTGTCATTGACTACTCCCACGGCCAATTCCATCATGCCTCATGAGGAAGTGGAAGGTGATCACTTCTTTCACTCTCTAGAATTATTTTTATCAAAATCATTTAAATTTGATAATAATAACATTTCTCAATCATGATCTATCCAAAAAATAAAATATTTATAAACATATATAAAATAAAATTATTTCA
This sequence comes from Trifolium repens, assembly GCA_030408175.1. Lineage (NCBI taxonomy): Eukaryota > Viridiplantae > Streptophyta > Magnoliopsida > Fabales > Fabaceae > Trifolium > Trifolium repens. The sequence goes on along the minus strand of CP125841.1, from coordinate 26,572,111 downwards.
CTTTGTAAGTAGCTATATGGCTTGCTCTCTTAAAATCCAAAGTTCAGCTACCACTGAGTAGATGGTCAAATTAGTACACTACTAAACCCACCTACCCCATAATTTATTTATTTATTTTTATTAATTCCTAAAATCCTATTATAAATAGAAACTTTGGTCACCCTTTTGTTCACAACATTCCAATTATTAAACATTCTTCATATCACATAAGCCTAACATAACAAACAAAATGGCTGCTGCTGCTGTTGCACCTATAGTCCCTGAAATAGTCCTCCCTTCCGCCACCGGACAACGGAAAATGCCGGTGATGGGCCTCGGCACTGCACCGGAAGCAACCAGTAAGGTAACTACAAAAGATGCTGTACTTGAAGCCATCAAACAAGGTTATAGACATTTTGATGCTGCTGCTGCTTATGGTGTTGAAAAATCTGTTGGTGAAGCTATAGCTGAAGCACTTAAACTTGGATTAATTTCATCTAGAGATGAACTTTTTGTTACTTCTAAATTGTGGGTCACTGATAATCATCCTCAACTCATTGTTCCTGCTCTTCAAAAATCTCTCAGGTAATAAAAACTTAACTTCTAGCTACTTTTTTTATATAAATGAAATTTAGATAAGCGAAAAATTAATATTAATTTAATTAACATTAATGATCATTTTACAACTATTTTCAAACTGATTTGAACTGTGTTCGTTAAAGTTACAAAAACAAACTCTTACCACTGATCTGATAAAAAATCAAGCTCGACAAAATCAAACTCTTACAACTGAACTTTGTAATTTGCAGGACTCTTCAACTAGAATACTTAGACCTCATTTTGATTCATTGGCCAATTACTACAAAACCAGGTGAAGTTAAGTACCCTATTGAAGTATCTGAGATTGTGGAATTTGACATGAAAGGTGTGTGGACATCATTGGAAGAATGTCAAAAACTTGGTCTCACCAAAGCTATTGGAGCCAGTAACTTTTCTATCAAGAAGCTTGAAAAATTGCTATCCTTTGCAACCATCCCTCCAGCAGTGAATCAAGTAATTAATAATTAAAATTAGGCTAACCATATTTTACTTGAATTAATATGATGATTGTTGTTGTGAATCCACTATACTAATCATTGATTATTAATCCTAATAGGTTGAAGTAAACCTTGGTTGGCAACAAAAGGAACTTAGAGCTTTCTGCAAGGAAAAGGGTATTATTGTAACTGCCTTCTCACCCTTGAGGAAGGGTGCTAGCAGGGGAGCTAATTTAGTGATGGACAATGATATACTCAAAGAATTGGCAGATGCTCATGGCAAGACTATAGCTCAGGTATATATAATATATGATCATAAGTGTGTGTATATAGCACAATGTTTTAAAAATCGAATTGAACTTTCTGGTTTTATTAGAAATCGAATGGTTTGATTCTTATTACATTGCAGTCTGATTGAACATTCCGGATTTTTTTTTATTATCATCTAATTCAACCGTATTTAAATCAATTGAACCAACATAATATTATTTGAAGGCTTCGACGATTGGATCTTTGATCCGGTTATTAAAACATTGATGTGATATATACCACATTTCTAATTTACATTAGTGATTTATTTTAGTTATATTACTTTAAGAACTATGATTTACCTGTTCATAAAGTTGCATAATTATTTTTTTATACAAAAGTTGCATAAATTTAATGTCTCAATAATTTGCAGATTTGTCTTAGATGGTTATATGAACAAGGATTGACTTTTGTGGTCAAGAGTTATGACAAGGAAAGGATGAACCAAAACTTGCAAATCTTTGACTGGTCATTGACCGAAGATGACTACAAGAAAATAAGTGAAATTCATCAAGAGAGACTCATCAAAGGACCAACCAAGCCTCTTCTTGGTGATCTATGGGATGAAGAATGAACAATAATAAAAGGGTGTTGCTGCTTACTCTGAATAAAGCAAGGGTCATCATCATATATAGTAGTTATGAGTACACACTGTGGAGTGTAGTTGCAATTGCAAGTGTTTTATTTTCAATAATTTTGATTTTATTCTATGTACTCTTTGTCAAAAGACTAATTTTTTTTAATACACCGAGTCTTCTTACTTTTCGTGCATTGTTATATAATAATTGACCATTCAAACAGGGAAGAACCAGCTGAACCAACTTCAAATCTCTTTAGAATATTGATTAATGTTAAAGTAGTAAAACTATAAAGAGAAAATGAGAGGATTATGTGAAGTGTTTGTCATTATTCACTTGAATTGAAAGATACTACATACAAGGCTTCTTAGAAGAAGGAGAGCACCGATATGATCCTACGCTAGCCTGTAGAGGAAAAAATCCTGTGAGTTAGTTACAAAAGGGCGGGAAAGTACCTAACTGAATAACTTGCTAGTCAAGCAACCAGTTTATCATTCATTATCTTGCATATCTTCATTTCTATGACTCTTTAACAATTAACCTAGAAACTAAATAGAACTAAAAAACTGTTACCAAGTTCAAATCTCGAACAATATTGATTAACCAAGAAAAGATTAAACCTGATACCATGGTGCATTTGTTAGGTTAGGTTTTAATGAAACAGGACTTGGCCACCACGGGTGGTTGCGGTTTATCAGAAAGACTCCTCCTGTCGCAGACGTGGGCCTGGAAAATTACAGCAGCAGGGCAGTTGGAAGGATCTTTAGCTTTAAATGTAATGTAATAAGTATAACGAGGATAATGCCGACGGACTGCCTTGACAAGGCCATCAAAGTCATAGTTTGAACCCTAAATAGGAAATTAGAAGAATAATTAATTTGATGAATTAATATAAGTAAACATGTTTTTGGAAGGTGGTTAAGTAGTTTGGAACCTGGTCAGCATTGTACTGGGCCAAAGCAATTAGAGAGAGCTCAGTGAGAAACGCGTGATCTTCATCGTTGGTTATGCCAATTGGTTTGGGAAAGTTACTGGCCATTATTTGGATTTTGGGTGGAACAGGGATAGCATCGAAGGGCTGTGCAGAAACAAACAGAGATTAAAAGAGTGAAAGACGCAAAATTAAGGGAACGAGAAAAACAAATACATACAGTTACGTTACGAGATCGCTCCTTATACTCATGCAAAGCCTTTTCTCTTTCCTCTTCTTCATCTTTGTGAGCTTTATTCTTATAAACAAAGCGTGGACAGATATAACAAAAAGGTGTTGGATGATTTTCAAAACTAGAGAAGTCACTTAACTCCACATCTTTCTCTCGTTTTGACACCCAATCCCAATTTAGTCTTGGTCTTGAATCCAGTTCAGACTCCTGAGTCAGAGTCCGATTCCGGTTCTGGTTCTGATTCCTCTTTCGATTTCTCTTCAGATTCAAGTTTCAAATCCGATTCTGTTTCCTGCTTCAGCCGCTTTCCTCTTTCATCGCAGCTTGAAGGGGGAGATCGGATGGCACCAAACATGACAGAATCCATCGAAATTAGTTAGGCGGGAAGAAGGAATGAATGAAGAGAAATGCTAGGAACACACTCTCTAACACACTCATTTAACACACTCCAATAATATTTAGCCACGAGGAGTGCTAGGGTCACACCCTTTAACACACTCCCTTAAACACACCCACCTATGTAAAGCCAAGTCAGCAACTTTTTTTATATTTTTACTTGTTAACCGGCTGTGCAGGTTAAGAGACACAAGCCTTTATGTAATTTTTTTATTTTTAATTTTATAATTTGTCTTTGTCTCTTTGACGTTATCCCACGACCACAAGCTCCATGATTTGTCTTTGTCTCTTATTGCCGTTTCTATTCCCATCGTTTTGTCGGGAGTTCCGATCTGTTATGTCGCGCTCTGTTTGTGGCCTCCATCTCTGTTGTGAGCTGCGGTGGTGGCCATTTATGTCTTTGTTGTCTTTGTAGACAGCTCCAATTGCCCCCAATTTATGGGCATTGTGAAGCATAGATTTGACAATAGCTTCAATTGTGGCATTAATTCTCTTTTGCTATTTTAATCCCTTTTTATATTAATTAGTGTATGTTCCTTACATATTTTTATCCAAAGTGTGCTAAAGAGAGTCTCTTAAAGAGAGTGTCATTAGCATTATTCCTCTGCGCATTGGTCACATATTCCTGCAATATAAAGATCTGCTGCGTTATCATAAATGTAATTTAAATAACCTTAATCTGAACTGGGAGTAAATAAGACAACAATGCTTGACCTACTATAATATATGCTGATGATTAGTGTTATGCTTAGTTCTGATATTACCTTTGCCATATCTCATTTTTTTTTAATTATTTTATGTAATGAACTTGATCGTACTCTGGAATTAGGGAGTAATGAAAGCATGATGATTGATTGTGACAATAATTTTAAGTCCTCTATTGCAATAACACACTCAATTAATTCCTTTTCAAAACAAAAAGTTACTATTTTTTTCCTTTTCTTTTTTTGTACCAGGCTATGAATCCAAAAGAGAAAAAGGTTATTTGCTTCTTGTGCTACCATTTTTCAGTTTCCATACATATTTTTCTTTCTTCCACTTACCAAATTATTTGTTTCGAAGTTTCAAAAATTAATATCATTTTTCCTTTTCTTTTTTTTTACCAGGCTATGGATCCAAATGAGAAAAAGGTTATTTGCTTCTTGTGCTAACATTTTTTAGTTTCCATACATGTTTTCCTTTCTTCCACTTACCAAATTATTTGTTTCGAAGTTTCAAAAATTAATATCATTTTTTTGTTATGTTTAGTTTACTTCTATTAGCAAACTTACATAATTCATGTTATCATAGAATCGTTCTTTTGGCCTAAACTAATTCATGTTGCTATCATTTATAATTCCAATTTGGGTTTTACTATATTTTAGTAATATTCGACTTAAAATGTTATGTATAATAGAAGATTATTAATGTATACATAATAGTATTATGGTATAGAAATATATTAAAAGTTCCATGATTTAATTTGTGGTTTCATTTTAAAAAAAGAGTAAACCACAATTAGTGGTTACTATTTTTGTTGAATAATAAATATTTATTAATATTAATTATAATTTATTACCCAAAAATAATACACGGGACAATGATGTCACTTATATTTTAAAAATATTTTATAACATATTTCTAAATATTTTAGTCTAAATAAATTTTATACTCTAGTATAACATCAATCTTAAATATAAACAAAAAATAGAAATCAACGGACAATGTCTCTCACAAATAGTTTTTTTTAAACAACAAAAGAATGAATTCTCATCTATTAAAAAAAAATACAAGACAAGGTATTTATCACTAATACATAAAAGGAATTGAATAAAAAATTCATACATGGGACAATTGCTTTAATAAAAAAAATTTAATCTTACAGGGAACAATTGCTTTAATAAAAAAAGAAATTGAATAATAAATATTTATTATTATTATTAAACATAATTTATTACATAAAAATCGTACAGAGGACAATTACTTTAATAAAAAATATTAATTTAATAAATTTTACAAGAAAGAGTACAATTACGTCACTTATATTTTAATAATATTTTATAAATAAAAGTCAATAGACCCGTGTGAATCAAAACTAGTATATAGTTATAGATGATCGGTACTAAAAATTTATTCTAATATTAAAATACCACGGGTTCAAAGTCTAGTAAGAAAAAATTGTAGGAAATATATTTATATTTTTTGGTCGAATAATAAAAAATTATAGACTGGGCCGGGTCATAAACAACCCTGGAGCAGGCCAAACTAAAAAACCCGTTTGTTTGCTTACAAAGACGAATGTCCTTTTCTTTTAGATCATTGAATTGTGATACATTCGTTGTTGCCTAATGTCGTCGATGGATACTCTCGTAAGAGGGAAGCGGCAGAAACAGGAAGTGGTTTCAAAACCGGAATCGGAATCAGACTCGGACCGAATTGGGATTGGACGTTGAAACGAGAGAAAGATCTTGAGATGAGCGACTTCTCTAGTTATGACAATGATCCCGTTCCTTTTTGTTATGTGTGTCCTCGCTTTTCGTATATTAACGAAGCCATGAGAAGACAAGAAGAGGAAAGAGAAAAGGCCTTGGCTCAGTATCGCTACCTCTCTCGTAACCTAACTGTATGTATATGTATATGTATATGTATATGTGTTTTCTCTCCTTCCCTTCCCTTGCCTTGATTTTGCGTTTCATCATTCATTACTCTTTTAATCTGTTTCTGTTTCTGTTTCTCCACTCAACAGCCATTCGATGCTATCCCTGTTCCACCCAAGATTAAAATTATGGCTAGTAACTTTCCCACACCAATTGACATAACTCACGATAAAGATCGCACTATTCTCATCGAACTCTCTCGAATTGCTTTGGCCCAGTTCAATGCAGACCAGGTTTGTTTGGAGCCACCTTTGTTTGTTTCATATGATGATGTAGTTAGTATAAGTTTACTTATTTATCGATCGATGATCAAATGATTTATATTCTTTGCTAATTTAGGTTGAAAAGTATCAGTTCAATGAGCTTGTCAAGGCAACCACTCGGCATATTCCTCATGGGACTTATTACATTACTTTTAATGCAACACTACCTTCCAACTCCTCTGCTACAACAACATTCCAAGCCCACGTCTGGGACAGGAGGTCACTTTTAAAGGAATCCCCGGTGGTCGAGTCGTGTTCCATTAAAACCTAACACACACGCACCATGGTATGCATTAATATTATCTCATGTTTAATCTTTTTTTGGTGGTTAATCAATATTCTTGGAGATTTATAGTTGGCAACAGTTTTTAGTTCTTTTGAACTTTGTATTTGATAATGGTATTAAACATATACTTCTGTCTGTCAATTTCTTTTCAAGAAAATCGCAACGATTTAAGTTTAAAAAAGTTCATAACAAAAGCAATGTTAGAGCAGACAAGCCTAAAAGTTCCACAAAGACCAGAATTACCTATTTACTTTTTCCTTGAACCAGAAAGCGCCTCACTATGAGCCCTGCAATGCTGACCCTTTCTTTTTAAATTGACTGAAGAGGAAGAAGGCATTAAAACAAATAAGTTAATTGAATAATCCGGACCCATGATTTCACCTACCCGTTTAACAAAAGACATGTAGATTTATGTATTTTTTCATCCCTAAGTATCACAAATTGCCACAATTTAGAAGCCCTATTAGAAAATGCATTTTCCCACAACTTATAACCACAATTGTTAAATCAAGCCCCACCCATCACCTCTTCTAACTGGACCCCATAACGCATCTCTTTTTGTTAGTAAATCAATTATTATTGCCATTGCCAAATTCATATATGGTAATTAACTAACTTGACCCCATAAGATTTAAAAGAATACTTCACAATCCAAGTCTAGAAATGATATAAATAATAGAAATGAAAATCTTAAATCCTCTAGGAATAAATCTCAATAATTCATGGATTTCTTTGTACAAAAAATGGAAATATAAACAGATTTAAAAGAAAAAGCTCAAAATCCCTTTAAAAGCCCTTGTGTATTCTAAACTTAAGCTCACATCATAAGTGGCTTCTTTCATTCATTCACCTCTACACACAAAATCAACAAAACAGTGGAAGTTTTACAAAATGGCTTTACCAAATTTGCAATCACTAAACCTCATGAGAAGTGGCCAAAATCCAAAAAAAATATTTAAACTCTGAGTTATAAAATCAGTAAACATCCTGAACCGTGCATCCTTCGAGTGATACTGAAGTATAGAATTCCATGACTCAACAATGAGCCAGGGAAACTGCCTTAGAAAAAGATGAACAGCAAATCCAGCAGTCAATGAATTTTGTGGTAGCTTATAATATGTTGAAATTGCCCCTTCATAGTCGTTTAAGTGCATCAAAACATTTCTCATAAACTTAATTAACTCGGTTGGCAGATCTTGATTGAGTTTTGGCATACCCTGCTTGACCAGATAATCCTCAACTTGGGTTATAAGATCAGGAGGGAATCCCCTATGCCAAGATAACTGCCCATCCACAAAAGAGTTGTTGTTCGAAATGATTCTTCTTTTACAACTAGAGTTCAAATAATGGTGTGCACCTGAACTGGGAAAATCTCGTAGAAGGGCATTAAATTCAATTAAAAAATATAAATTTAATTCCCCACTCCAAATAAATAGGATGTTTGATCATAATAAAGGCGGGTGGCCTCCGCGACGGCTTACTCGATAACAGTTTCTGTACTAAGTCGAATGCATCAGGATGAAGTAAAACTGGATCCTTATTTATACTATTTAATCCTCCTTGGTCAACCTTCTTTCTCCAAGCTTCCACATCAGTTACCTCTCCTGTGGCATCGAGACTGCTTGGATGTGATCCTGCCAAGCAGAAATACACGACCAACCCAGCAGAAAACATGTTTGCTTGCATGCGTTGCGAAACGTTCCTTCGACTCCCAAGCAGCAGCTTTGTAGATGGTCGTGGCTAGCTTTGCGCGTAATCCCTTTCCCCTTTCCCTTTTGAAAACTAATATGTCGTGCGGGTTGACGGATAGGTCTAGCTCTAAGCTATGAAAGTAGGACAATGCTTTTAGGATATCCCTGACTAAAGTAAGCAAAACATGGGTAGGCATTCTTGAGACAAGTGGTTGCTGGCCATGTATTGACGGTGAAGGAACCCACAGAGGAAACTCTTGTTTAACTGAATTCAAGAAAGCTTTGCGATCTGGATTTATATGAGAAACCTCAGTATTCTGTTGGCAAGCATTGATCAATTCAAACAAGTTACACTCTGGCTTTTCAAATATTAGATAGATGTAAGTATCGTCCATTTGAGAACAGAAGTACCGTAACACATATTCCGCGTTTTTACGGAGGTAAAATTTCATCTCCTCTTTAGCTTTGTCTTCGAATCGTCGAGCAAATCTCCTAACCATTACATCTTCGTTCCCCCAGATTCCTTGCCAAATCTCGGAATTGTCGGTCAAACTTACTATTCCTTCCATAGATCAAAATAAATAAATGGAATAAAGAAGAGAGAAAGGTGAATAAAGTAGTAGCGGTAGAGAAGGGCGGAGCCACATTGTAGTGACGCAGAAAAAATACTGAAGTAGCGGCCAGGAAGATGCACTGTGGTATCTAGGTTTTCCTTAAGCCAATTTGAGCTTTTTACTATGTGTCAAACTGTTAATTTGTGTGTTTATTATTGGGCTTTTTACTATGTGGCCCAGATGTTATTTTATGTGTTTAATTGCATTAAATTTAAAACTAACATTTGCATCCGTAAACAAACATAAAATAACACATAAAATATGAAGGCCTTTGCCAAGATCCCAACATCCACTTCAGATATAATTTCAGGCTTCACAAAGTGAGCTAAAAGTTTATTTAAATCAATTGCACCTTTCATTCCGCCTTTTGTAGTAACTTTAAGAAAATCTATTGCAACAGGTTTACTCAAAGCTAAATGTGTTTCAAGGACTTGGACATTATCTTTATGTATCATTCCTGACACCGGCATCCCATTGATGGGAACTTGAAGATAGTTGTTTTAAATTTGGAAACGGTGTAGATGAATTTCATTTAGATTTTGGATTAGAAGATATCTTTTACCTTACCGGACTTCCCATCAATGGGATGCCGGTGTCAGGAATGATACATAAAGATAATGTTCAAGTCCTTGAAACACATTTAGCTTTGAGTAAACCTGTTGCAATAGATTTTCTTAGGGTCTGTTTGGTTCGAAGTTTTTGGAGGGGAGGGGAGGTGAGGGAATATTTTAAATTTTGGAGAAGTAATTTACTTTTTTACTCTTAACCTTATAAACTCAAAATAAGGATTAAATTATAATGGATATATTACGTCAAAAAAAAATTTAATGGATATATAACAAAAAAAAAAATCTAATGAGTAAAAAACCTAAATTTTTTTTGTTGTAAAAAAAAAATAAAACCTAGAATTTTAATATTTCAACAAGGATAATTTTGAATTTTAATAAAACAATGAGGGTAATTTTGTCAACATAATAAATCTCTCCCCTCCCCTCCCCTCCCCTCCTTCTCAATTGAACCAAACAGACCCTTAAAGTTACTACAAAAGGCGGAATGAAAGGTGCAGTTGATTTAAATAAACTTTTAGCTCACTTTGTGAAGCCTGAAATTATATCTGAAGTGGATGTTGGGATCTTGGCAAAGGCCTTCATATTTTTTGTGTTATTTTATGTTTGTTTACGGATGCAAATGTTAGTTTTAAATTTAATGCAATTAAACACATAAAATAACATCTGGGCCACATAGTAAAAAGCCCAATAATAAACACACAAATTAACAGTTTGACACATAGTAAAAAGCTCAAATTGGCTTAAGGAAAACCTAGATACCACAGTGCATCTTCCTGGCCGCTACTTCAGTATTTTTTCTGCGTCACTACAATGTGGCTCCGCCCTTCTCTACCGCTACTACTTTATTCACCTTTCTCTCTTCTTTATTCCATTTATTTATTTTGATCTATGGAAGGAATAGTAAGTTTGACCGACAATTCCGAGATTTGGCAAGGAATCTGGGGGAACGAAGATGTAATGGTTAGGAGATTTGCTCGACGATTCGAAGACAAAGCTAAAGAGGAGATGAAATTTTACCTCCGTAAAAACGCGGAATATGTGTTACGGTACTTCTGTTCTCAAATGGACGATACTTACGTCTATCTAATATTTGAAAAGCCAGAGTGTAACTTGTTTGAATTGATCAATGCTTGCCAACAGAATACTGAGGTTTCTCATATAAATCCAGATCGCAAAGCTTTCTTGAATTCAGTTAAACAAGAGTTTCCTCTGTGGGTTCCTTCACCGTCAATACATGGCCAGCAACCACTTGTCTCAAGAATGCCTACCCATGTTTTGCTTACTTTAGTCAGGGATATCCTAAAAGCATTGTCCTACTTTCATAGCTTAGAGCTAGACCTATCCGTCAACCCGCACGACATATTAGTTTTCAAAAGGGAAAGGGATTACGCGCAAAGCTAGCCACGACCATCTACAAAGCTGCTGCTTGGGAGTCGAAGGAACGTTTCGCAACGCATGCAAGCAAACATGTTTTCTGCTGGGTTGGTCGTGTATTTCTGCTTGGCAGGATCACATCCAAGCAGTCTCGATGCCACAGGAGAGGTAACTGATGTGGAAGCTTGGAGAAAGAAGGTTGACCAAGGAGGATTAAATAGTATAAATAAGGATCCAGTTTTACTTCATCCTGATGCATTCGACTTAGTACAGAAACTGTTATCGAGTAAGCCGTCGCGGAGGCCACCCGCCTTTATTATGATCAAACATCCTATTTTTTGGAGTGGGGAATTAAATTTATATTTTTTAATTGAATTTAATGCCCTTCTACGAGATTTTCCCAGTTCAGGTGCACACCATTATTTGAACTCTAGTTGTAAAAGAAGAATCATTTCGAACAACAACTCTTTTGTGGATGGGCAGTTATCTTGGCATAGGGGATTCCCTCCTGATCTTATAACCCAAGTTGAGGATTATCTGGTCAAGCAGGGTATGCCAAAACTCAATCAAGATCTGCCAACCGAGTTAATTAAGTTTATGAGAAATGTTTTGATGCACTTAAACGACTATGAAGGGGCAATTTCAACATATTATAAGCTACCACAAAATTCATTGACTGCTGGATTTGCTGTTCATCTTTTTCTAAGGCAGTTTCCCTGGCTCATTGTTGAGTCATGGAATTCTATACTTCAGTATCACTCGAAGGATGCACGGTTCAGGATGTTTACTGATTTTATAACTCAGAGTTTAAATATTTTTTTTGGATTTTGGCCACTTCTCATGAGGTTTAGTGATTGCAAATTTGGTAAAGCCATTTTGTAAAACTTCCACTGTTTTGTTGATTTTGTGTGTAGAGGTGAATGAATGAAAGAAGCCACTTATGATGTGAGCTTAAGTTTAGAATACACAAGGGCTTTTAAAGGGATTTTGAGCTTTTTCTTTTAAATCTGTTTATATTTCCATTTTTTGTACAAAGAAATCCATGAATTATTGAGATTTATTCCTAGAGGATTTAAGATTTTCATTTCTATTATTTATATCATTTCTAGACTTGGATTGTGAAGTATTCTTTGTTGTTCAGCTTGACTTGCATACATTTTTATCATATCCACTATCACTGATTTATTATGAAGAATTGTCAAAGATTGGTGAATTGCATAACATGTTGTTGTCTGATGTTTTTATTTTTACTTTTATTGGCAATATCTACTTGTGTCAATTTATTTTTGAGTAAGATGATTTGTGTCAGTTTGCTTGTACTAGTTTCATATTTTTCTGACCCAATAATTAGCTAAGGCTTGCTAGCTGTATCTAGAATTTTGGAATCATAATTTCTGCATTGCAACTCATGCTAGTAATCAAATGCAAGTTTTAGATCTAACCCTTCAATGAGTAACAAAAGATAGCATTCCCGTAGTTTACCCTCTCACCCGATTCTTTATTCCTTTTGCAGGAAATCGTGTCAATTGCATTGCATCCACCTGCTGTGAAACAGGTTTTCGTTGTGCTAGACAGACACGGGGTGAAAGTTTGGATAGATAGAATTCTGGGTATAGTTAAAACTGTTGGTGTTTCTGTGGATAGTATATTTGTGCTAGAACATCTTGGGATATTTTTAACTTTTTATGTAACTTTTTTTTCTTTATTTCACATCTTATGTATCTGTACAATTGGACGAGAGTTCCCAACATTTGATAAGAATGTTTAATATTTAATTTCTAAGTCTTGAAGCTTTTAGTTTAATTTTTGTTTGAATTTGATCGACACTTAAAATTTGACAAGAGAAATTCGTTTCTAATTTTTTTTGAATGGTGAATATTTGAGGCAATTTACTTTTGAATTAAAGATGGACAAAACCCGGTTTATTAACCCGCACATGTCCAAATCAGTTGGGTTGGGTCCGGTTAGGTCGGGTCCAACCCTGTCCCAAAATAATAGGGACAAGACGGTTGAAAAATTGGGTTTTAGTTAACTTAGGTTATCCGTCGCGTCTCAGAAGAATTTGAGATTTTTTATTTTTTATTTTTTTATATTAGTTTATTTAGTTGGTCTCTAACAGACTCACTCAAACAAAATGCTCACACTTTCTATCTATACATTATATAATACCATAATTGAGATTATATTAACCTTGATTCTTATATAAACAAAGGTCCATTAGTCTCACATGTTATGTTTTAGACTTACTGTTAATATTACTGTTAACTGTGAATCAAATGCCTTGCCAAAATCCTATTGAGGAGCCTTTGAAGATGCAATAGGTCGCCATTATCCGGCTGACGTCGTATACATGAGCAAGAGGAAGAAAGAAGTAGACTTCGTCGTCTGTTTCCTAAGAATATCACAATGTTGCATATTTCTTGTCATAACTATATAGTTTCACAAATGTAGAAAACTTTATTTTTCACTTGTTGTATAAATCTTGGATTTGGACAAACTTTTCTACAAGTAGTTGCAGAAAATAAAATGTTTAAATGATCATAAATTAACTATGATGTTCTAATTAACTACTAATTAATCACATAATTGGTCAATAAATAACACTTCAGCCATTAGAGTAAAAAACTAGTAGAAGATGAAATGACTGAAGTTGAAAAAAATTTGTTATGGCTGCTTTCCGTAGTTCTTTTGAATTTCGAATAATTCTCAAGATTCTCCGTTTTCAATTATCTAATAAATCACTTAAGAAAAGTAAATTCTCTTTACAATCATTTCAAAATGTCTATGATCTTTTCCCGAACCAAACATGAATCTTTCAATTCATTTGTCTGTTAACCTAATAATTTGGTCAATAGATAACACTTCAGACATGAAAGCCTCATTCTTAATAATGACACATTTGGTTTCACCAGATGTTCCACTTGTGTACACTATTGTGCAACAGAATTACTTCTCGCGCCTAAATAAAAGACTAACATTTGCACAATAATTACCATTTTTCTTCCCTAAATTTTAGTGAAGACTAAAAGTTTGGATTGGGAGCTAGAGCTACCACCATTTTTCTAAAAAATTTAGGGAAACTAGTAAAAAGATCATTTTTCTTTCTTTAGGGAAGTTTGAACTATATTTGATTATTATGGTAATTAAGTTAAATGAATAGCCTTGAGTCACAATTTAACCAAAGCTAACATGCACATCGCACATTTCAACCATCTCTATAACCAAAGACCATGTAGTCCACATTATTGTATGTAAACATGTTTACTTATTCATCAAATTAAATATTCTTCTAATTTTCTATTTAGGGTTCAAATTATGACTTTGATGGCCTTTTTCATTATAACCTAACAAATGCGTCATGGTAATAATTTTGCTTTCCGTAGTTCTTTTGAATTTCGAATAATTCTCAAGATTCTCCGTTTTCAATTATCTAATAAATCACTTAAGAAAAGTAAATTCTCTTTACATTCATTTCAAAATGTCTATGATCTTTTCCCGAACCAAACATGAATCTTTCAATTCATTTGTCTGTTAACCTAATAATTTGGTCAATAGATAACACTTCAGACATGAAAGCCTCATTCTTAATAATGACACATTTGGTTTCACCAGATGTTCCACTTGTGTACACTATTGTGCAACAGAATTACTTCTCGCGCCTAAATAAAAGACTAACATTTGCACAATAATTACCATTTTTCTTCCCTAAATTTTAGTGAAGATTAAAAGTTTGGATTGGGAGCTAGAGCTACCACCATTTTTCTAAAAAATTTAGGGAAACTAGTAAAAAGATCATTTTTCTTTCTTTAGGGAAGTTTGAACTATATTTGATTATTATGGTAATTAAGTTAAATGAATAGCCTTGAGTCACAATTTAACCAAAGCTAACATGCACATCGCACATTTCAACCATCTCTATAACCAAAGACCATGTAGTCCACATTATTGTATGTAAACATGTTTACTTATTCATCAAATTAAATATTCTTCTAATTTTCTATTTAGGGTTCAAATTATGACTTTGATGGCCTTTTTCATTATAACCTAACAAATGCGTCATGGTAATAATTTTGATTTCTTATTTACATCATGTTTAATATTTTCTAAGTTAATCAATATTGTTGGAGATTTGAAGTTGGTAACAATCTTTAGTTCTTCTTAGTTTCTAGGTTAATTGTTAAAGAATGATAGAACTGAAGATATGCAAGAAAATGAAGTTAAGGAATGGATAGGCTAGTTGCTTGAATAGCAAGTTATTCAGTTGTGTACTTTCCTGCCCTTTTGTAACTAACTCGTAGGATTTTATCCTCTACATGCTAGTGTAGGATCATATTGGTGCTCTCCTTCTTCTGTAATAACCCCTGTGTGAGTAACTTCCAATTCAAGTGAATAACGATAAAACACTTAACATAATTTTCTCATTTTCTTTCTATAGTTTTTTAATACTTTAACATTAATCAATATTATTTAAGTTGGTTCAGCTGGTTCTTCACTGTTTGAATGGTTTTAGGGTGTGTTTGGTAAGTCCAATAAGCTAGCTTATAGCTTATTGGATTAGCTTATAAGCTTGTTTTAAAAAAATAAATGTGTTTGGTAAAAAGCTTTTCTCTTTAGCTTATAGCTTTTTTTGAGATGCTATTTCAAGTAGCGTTTGAGCTTATAGCTTTTTATAATTATTTCCATTTTTAACCTTTAATTTTATTATTTTTTATTCACTAAAGAGAATAACTACCCACTACATGTCCTTTTATGTAATTTTATATTTATTAACCACTTTAAAAGCTAATTTTACCAAACACTTTAATTTTAATCAGTTAGCTTTTCAGCTACCAGCTATAAGCTAGCTTTTCAGCTATCAGCTAGCTTATCAGTTATAAGCTAGCTTATAGCTTAATTTTAACCCTTAGTTTTTACAAACCGCTAGTTTTGTGCGTCTGACCAAACCCCAAGCCCGTTCCCGGTTCAACCGTTGAATTGGCCAGTTTATTCCAATTATGATAACTTGCAGATGACACAATCTGGCAATGCTGCCATAGAAAGCAATAATGCACGTGAGTTGAGATGATCCATCAACTCTGAAGCCAATTCCCATAAACTCTTATGCTTGTGTCTTTGTATAAGCGAGTAAACAATTACAACATCCCATTGTTATATCATATTCTTTTCTTGAACATCACTTGTCTCACTTCATTTGAAAGTTGCACTGTTTTTTGCTGCACCTGGATTAGCAATTTTCTGTTTGAACTTTGAACAATGAAGTTCCTAAGGTGTGTGTGAAATGAAGGTGTGCCAATGGTGACCGGTTTCTTTAAAATAGAATTAATTGAAAGAAGTCATTTACTCGAATAAGTTAAATGAATACCCTTGAGCCACAGTTTAACCACGGATGACATGCAATTCAGACATGTCAACCTTTCTTCAAACAAAAGACCATGTAGTTATATATTTTCCATTCCTGTTGTCCAAACACCAAATTGCCACAACTTACAAACACTATACGGAAATGCCTTTTCTAGGTTTATAGGTGCACTACTGTTAAATTAAGTTCCACCAATCACCTCATCGAACTTGACACTTATTACAAATATTTTTTTTAACTCAGCAAATGGAAAGTAGTATGTCATGTGTTACAAGTTTTAAGCAGTTTTAATTCAAACAAAGATTGAAACACATTGTCATGTGTTACAAGTATTCTATTTATCTGTTCAATAGCCATTTATCTGTTCAAAATTGTAACCTTACATTTCTGGTGTTACATCCTTTGTCTGTCCTTGTCTCAATCATTTTGTTTTTATGGAACTTTTATCTTTGAAGTATATGCAGCTAATGTGTTTGGATATTTGCTAATAATAATTTATAAGGGTTTTGTTCTCGTTTTAGCTATGTTTTATGCAGGGTTACACTCTTCTTATGCTGTGAATGATAGTGTTTTGTTTGACATGATCAAGTTCACAAAAGACTTGCATACATGTTTATCATAGATTGTAGGGGTCAAAAATTTTGTTGTGTGTTTCTCCCTCTCACTCCTTTATATACATTTCTGATATCCTCAGCAAACTATGATGACATTTGAGGGAAACCTTTAAACTTGTGATTTATAGTAATTTCCTTGAAACTAACACATTGTTTGTTTCAAGGGAAAGTAGGAGGAAAGAAACTAGAAGGAAGGAAAGCACAAATTCCAACATATTTTCTTTCGTTTGGATGCAAAGGAAAGCTGGAAGGAAAGATTGATTTAGCCATGGGACCCACAAAAATACTTTCCGCCCACTAATGGAGAGAAAGCTTGCTCATAGCTCCATCTTTTGACTATTTACCTTTTTGCGCTTTGAATGCTGCGTGTAAACATTAGTACTTGAACATTTTTTTCTTTATTTTTATGTTGATAACAAAATATAGTTTCACGACTTCCAATAAAAATTATAGTGCTCCGTTTAGGTTTCTAAAATAAATATTATGTACAAGTAGAAATTTTTATATATAAGAAAATATATATATTCTTCTTTAAAAAATATGTATTTAAATACAAAGATTTATACACATAAGGGTATTTATGTCATTGAGTAAAAATATATCTTTCTTTCCTCGTATTTTCTTTTCACTTTCACTCATACCAAACAATCAAAAAATCATCTTACTTTTCACTCATTTTCCTTCTACTTTCTTTCCTCTAACAATCTTTCCTTCTACTTTCTTTCCTCTAACTTTCCTTTGTCATCCAAACACACCCTAAGTGTTAGAATAGGAAAATATCTTTTAATATATGCATTACTTTTATATGATAGTTTGTCGAGAAAATATTTCTATGATTAGGTTTCCTTATTCTAAGTCTATAATTAAGGGATTTAGTTTATATTTAAATATATTTACTTGGTTATAAATACCAAGGTAGTATCGTACTATTTCGTAGTAAATATTGTATTTAGTTCATTCACACCATTCATCAATAATATTTCTATTTCTTATTATTTTTCCTTATTCTTCCCCCTAAATATCAAAAATTCAACACTAAGTTGTAATCTCGCTGTAATGGTGTTACTTCCTTCCCATTGTCCCCAAGTGTTTGGTTTTAAATTTGATACCCTTTATCATTGAATGATTTGTTCGGCCTATAGTATATGCACCTCATGGTAGTAGTTTCATGCAATTCAACTAAATTATGGAAGCATAACAATTAACCAATTTAATCAAAATCGAATCGGATTGACCGATTCAACCGGTGCGGCAGGGAACTAGACAACTAAATGGTTCGGTTGACTACAAAACTGCTATGCAAAAAACCCAAACATAAAACTGACTGGACAAAACCAGCCAAAAAACCGGTAAAAACGGCGGCCAAAAATTTGATTAAGGCTTAAGTTTCTTTCTTTTCTTTTCAGAATAAAACACCACAAGTGCTCAAAGTTTTTAAGATTCACATAACCCATGTATAGTTATATATAGGATGGTTATCATGGTTTATCAAATTTTGTTCGATGTGGGATATTTTTTTTTTTTTTGGAATGTCTGATGTGGGATTTTAGAACAAAAGGAAATAGGAAAATGCTAACTAGTGTCCCGGGGCACTAGTTAAGGATACTTAAAATAGTAAAATCAAGGAAATAATAGCTTTTCTTTACTCATGTTTATGCAAATAGATAAGTTTTTATGTATTATTATAAATCTTTAATTTCAAGATAGATTATGATAAAGCTACTTATAAAGATACAATTTTTATTAAACACAAAAATAAAAAGCCAAATCCAAACATAACCATATATTAATATAATATATGGAACATAGCACTAAAACACAAACACAGTTTTAGCCTATCCATCTCTTACACACGCCAAATTCTTCCAACAAATCGATCCTTATAATTCATTATATGGCACTATTTAAATGTTAATAATATAAAAAAGAAAAAAATTATAATAATAAAAGTTTAGGCAAAGTCTTGACAAAAAAAGGTTAAGTAAAATTAGTTTGACATAATAAATATATAAATCTCCTTCTTCTATAAGCTTAAGAATAGCAAATTGCCACTAATTAAATATACTATATAGCCTTTTACACATTAGTTTTTTAAAGGAACTATTTTATTTTTACCCTCACACGACTTGCTTGTTGAGTTAAAAAAACAAAATAACAAATTAGTAATAAATATTTATGACAAAGAATTTTATATAAATATATGTTTTGCATACAAAATTCTTGTAAATTATACTTTTAACACAAATTATACACGAGACAAATATTTGTTACATATAGATTTTATATTTAAATCATTATCATTATAGAATTATACACTCCCACTAGCATTTTTAAGCATGTTTTATTAGAGGTCACTTAGCAAGATCATTTTTCCATGTTACATTAAAATATTATATTTATTTCATTTCTGTGCTCCAATTTTAAGCCACTAAGAGCAACTCCAATGGGAGTTACTTCACTTTGTGTCCGCCAGCTTGTCACTTATAAAGGAGAGTATTTTGCAAAAAGTAAATGGTTGGATTCCGCCAGGTGTAATCCCGTGTCCTCAGAATGCAACATTGCTTCCCTGACACATGCAGCAATGTTGAACAAAATATACTTTAAGTGAACATGATAAGTGGTAATAAAATAATGTATAAATAAAATATTAATATATAAGGTAAAATTGTGGGACCCAATATGAGTTTTTTAAAGTTGCACTGTTGGAATAAAAAATGAGTGAATTGTTTCAAGATAATGTGGTTTAAGTGGGACCCATAAAATACTCTTGAGTGAAGTTCACCATTGCAGATGCTCTAACAAACAAATTAATATTATATTTTAATGTTTGTTTCGATAAAAGAAAACAATCAGAAAAGTGCAAAACATTTTTATATCATTTTAAACCAAATGAAATCTCATAAGCAAACAAAAACCATTAATGAAGCAGATCCTTTAAACATGTTTTGTCAACCCAATTTCTATTTATAGTAGTAAGAATTTTGAAAACTTTTCATCAGCAAACCCAAAATTAAACCAAATGGTGAAAGTTCATTAAAGCTAAGCACATTTTCAAAGCAAATAGATTACAAGCTACAAGTCAGAGCAAAGCTACCAGCTCTCTAGCTTCACCAAATTGATCAGAGCAGAGCAAAGCAAAACCAGTAAATCTTTCCAAACCAATTCCTTAATTGTGTCATGTTTCTCACTTTATCCTTCTCCTTTTACCAATATCTGCCAAGTTTCTAGTTTTTGCAACCATGAAAATTGGCTTTATACAAAACCACAACTGATGATGGCAATGATATTGTTTTATATTCACTCACTCCAAAAGTGGTTGAAAGATGAAAACCATGACTCTTGAGTAAAATAGAATTGTAAAATACTTGAATGATGACCCATTGATGACAACAGGATTGTAAAATAGGAATATTTGATATCAAATATACTTGAATGATGACCATGGATGAGCTTTAATAGTCTGTCATTGTCTTTGAGCATGGTTGTTCAATGACTCCTTAGTCAAGGATTTTTATGAGAACTCAACTATAGATATTCAACTCAAATTTGATTTTTAGGCTTGATTAATTCTGACCCAAGTATTTGAAGTAGAGTTGAAAGCCTATTATTTATTTTTATTTTTTGTTTGTAAATATATATTATGTTTATTATTTTTTTACTGCAATATTATTATCATAATGAGTAATGACAATGATTTTATATTGTAAGGATTGATGTCATTCAAGTTGCTTTAGAAAGGAATTTTTCTCATAAAAAAGAAAAAGAAGAAAAATAAATTTTGCAATGGAATAGGATATGGACCTAGCACTAAAATAGCAACAGAAAATTATAAACTTGTGGAATCAATACAAAACATGTCACAGACAAGCAGTCAATATATTTAGTTTTTAAGCCATATTTTTTCCAACTCAAGAAGACAAGATGATGAACCTTAAAAAAGTGAACCATGTGTTAACACCAAAATTATAAAATTCATGATATTGCTTAAGCATTGGTGTTATAATTGGAAAAGAAGGAAAATACTCCTTTTGGCTAGCCATGTGATTATTCAAACTAAGATTGGTCGAAATTAGCCATATTAAGTGGAATTCGACTAGACTATTTTGTGACGCTCGACAAATTATATGCAACAGATTGATGGATGTCGAAGAATTCGAGTCGGTGCAATAGATAGTAGGGTGCTGTCGAAGGCTTCATTTTCAACAAGAGACATGTGATTCGAAGGAGTCATTAAAGAATAGTCATTCAAAGGGACATGTGTCAATTTTAGATTAAGAAAGTTATTAAATAAGACATGTGTCAAAATCTTAGTGAAATTATAGGTAGTTATTTACTACTTTTATTTTCGACCGTAGGATCTAGTGTTAGTCTTTCCTAAAATGTCTATATATATGTGTTTGTAACAAAAAATAAGGGTTGGATCATATTTTCTAGAAACTCTGTAATGCCCACGCCGCGTGTGCAAACGGGTTGAAGAGTGCATAGAAATGGATTCCATCCACCATTTACATTCAAATGTCATTTAATCTTGCAAGTTCATTACTTGTCTTCCCTTTAAAGTTTCTGCAATTTATCCTTCAATTGCAATTTATCTTCAGGTTCTTTAACATTTATTTGCAAATTTACTTTAACGCTTTTCCATTTTAATTTGATCCTTCGACTTCGTCGAAACAATGTCTTTTTAATGCATTTAATGCAAATCAGACAATAATTGTTCAAGCAAAAAATGTTGAACATTCATACTTTTTTCCGAAAATTAACACACAAATATGTTCCAGGATTTACTAGTTGATCCTTCTTGTAATAACTCAAACTAGCGTTTGTTTACCAAAAATCAGTGTAAACAAATTGGCACGCCCAGTGGGACAATGTGTTTTACGTTCAAATTTTCTCTAAAAAAAAAAGAGGAGAAGAACTTTCAGTAAAAGTTAGTTTGTTCTGTATTCTTATTAGTTTCCAGAAAGTTTTGTATAGTGTATGCTTTTGAGAAACGGGAAGTCTCTCCCTGAAATGGTTAGACCACCACCCAGAAATACAAGACCAAATATGGAAAATCCAACTGGAAACAATAATAACAGTGGTTCGAATTCATCAACCACTTCGATTGTCTCAGAGGCCATAACCCCTCCTGTAATCAGTGAGGATATGACCAATGTGATAGGGGCAACGGTATCTGCCCCAACATCTTCTATAGTAACTGCTACAATGGCAATACCATCATCCACAGTGGCGCCTTCGACAACCACAGAACCCATTTTGACTTTAGTTCATAACATGGAGAATAATTTCTCCCCAAACCGGTCAAATATTAATGGGGGTGGTGCAAGTTCGTCCACATTTCATTTGCCTTTTTCTCAATTCATGGGTCAAGGCACAAACAGGAATTACCAATATGGTATGCCTGCTACTATGATGCAGGACTTACAAACAGGTTCTTCGTTATTTTCAGAGACAGCACCAGGCGTGTTTGTCCCTAACAACCAAACAGTTTCTGGCTCTGCAACTCGTAACCACATGCCTGCATTGACTAATACTGCCTTAATGGCCATGAGGCAACAAATGGATGATAGTAATCATGATATGGTTAATATGTTAACACAACAGATTGGTACAGTGTTTAATCCTTTAATTCAAAATACTAACCAAAGTTACCAAATATTAGCCACACAGATGGGAAGAATTGCTGATTTCTTTGGGGCTCCTCAAGTCCCTAATCAACAAGTTCCCCAAATTCAAAATGTGGTGCCTTTGCAAATTGCGCAAGCGCCTAACAATGCCATGGTGCCTACACAGATTAACTTGGCTAATCCTGTAAACCAAGTCCAACAACCTGCACCGGTGGTCGAACCACAAGTGCAGCCTCAGACACAACCACATGTTTTGCCCCAGGTCGAACCAAATCCTTGAATCGTCTTGGTAAATAGGAACCAAAATGCTGACGACATAGTCAGGAACGTCCAAAATAATAATTTTGCTGGACAAAATAACATAGCAAATTTGGTCGAAACCATCCTGGCACAAAATGGTCTAAATGTGGGTATGCATAGGCCTCATTTTGTTTCTGCCTTATCAGAGTATGTGCTTCAAACAGAGTTACCAAGGGGTTGGAAAATCCCAAAATTCACCAAATTTGCTGGTGATACTAGTGAATCAACTGTTGAACACATAGCAAGGTATTTGACTGAGGCAGGGGATTTAGCGAACAATGAGAATTTAAGGATGAAATATTTTCCAAATTCTCTGACGAAAAATGCTTTCACATGGTTTACTACTCTTCCCCCACATTCAATTTTCAATTGGACTCAGTTGGAGAGAGTTTTCCATGAACAATTCTACATGGGACAATCTAAAATAAGTCTCAAAGAATTGGCAAGTGTTAGGCGCAAGACTCCTGAGTCTGTGGATGACTACTTAAATAGATTCCGTTTACTTAAGGCCAAATGCTTTACTCAGGTGCCTGAACATGAATTGGTCGAAATAGATGATGGTGGCCTAGATTATTCGATCAGAAAGAAATTAGATACTCAACATCTCAGAGATATGGCCCAATTGGCTGATAGGGTTCGACAGGTCGAACGCTTGAAAGCAGAAAAGGCTAGAAATTCTAGTTATCATAAGAAAGGGAAGGTTGCTTATGTTGAAACCAATGACAGTGACCAAGAATACGAAATTTCTTATGAAGATGTTGAACAAGGGGAAATAGACTTAGCGGAATTGAAACCTGGTCCCCCTTATGTTTGCAAACTTTTGAAACCGTCAAATGGGAAAAATCCTGTTGAACCAAAAAATGATAAATATGTGTCAAAAACTTACACTTTTGACATAACAAAATGTGATGAGATTTTTGATTTATTGGTTACTGATGGCCAAATTGTGGTTCCTAAGGGTGTTAAAATACCCCCATTAGATATGAGAAAGAAAAGAGGTTATTGTAAATATCATAATTTTCTTGGACATAGAACCTCACAATGTGTACTTTTCAGGGATTTAGTCCAAAAGGCTTTGAATGAAGGAAGACTCAAGTTTGGTGAAAAGCCCAAGGCCATGAAGATCGATACTGAACCTTTGCAGAATGCTGACACTCTCTATGCTGAACCACAGGAAATCATGATGGTCGAAGCCATGGAGGTCACAGAAGTGCAAACGGAGGAGATCTCTGAGAAGGAGTATTTCGAAAAAATGAAAGTTGTTTATCCTCGTGCTGAAGAGGATCTGATTGACTTTCTGAACAGGTGCAAACTGGAGAACAAAGGAGTTATGCTCTGTGCCCGTTGCAGTGCTGTTTGCGATAAAGAGGCTACTGAAGGCCTTAAAAGGTTTCAACCTGCAACAAATAAGCAGGGGGCAAACCCAAAACAGTACCAAGATAAGGGAAAAGGGATTCTAACTCGGCCAAACAACCCTGTCAAAACTGGTCGAAACCCAACTTTTCGACCTCCTAGTTCGATTCCCCAGGGGCGCTGGATGCACCGAGGAATGGTGAGAATCAACAAAGGGGCATTGGAAGTCGGTGGCTCCAGTGGTACCAAACATAACTACTCAGAGGGTGCTACCAAATATTCATACAAGAATAACTACAAAGGAAAGCATCCAATGACTAGGACACAATGGCGTAGGTTCCAACGCCAGAAAAAATTGGCTGCAGCAAACACTCAACCAAGCCAGTACAAAGAAGTGGCTAGGAGGCCAGCAAAAGAAAGAATCTTTCCCCCAATAGACAATAACAAAATGGAGGATGATGATCTGTTGGATTCTGAGCCAGATTTCGATGTCATATGTGTGGTCTCTATATTGCCATCAAAATATGATGTCCAATCTGAGGTAACTGAGCTCGAAACTGATTTCGACCAGTTAGAAATGGCTGATCCAAAGCCAATGTGCTATTATATCATGAATAATGGCTGTATCGAGGAGC
Organism: Trifolium repens; assembly: GCA_030408175.1. Taxonomy (NCBI): domain Eukaryota; kingdom Viridiplantae; phylum Streptophyta; class Magnoliopsida; order Fabales; family Fabaceae; genus Trifolium; species Trifolium repens. The sequence goes on along the minus strand of CP125841.1, from coordinate 26,547,328 downwards.
AACAAGCTACATTCGAAAAGCCAGATTTAGGCATGAAAAACCATCTCAAACCTCTCTTCATCAGAGCAAAGGTTGAGGGAGTTGCTCTAGGCAGCATAGTTCGACCTACCTTGTTCTTGGTGGTTGAATCCAAAGCAAATTTCAACTTACCGTTAGGAAGGGAGTGGATCCATGGAGTGGGTGCTGTCCCATCTACCCTTCATCAGAAGTTAATACTTTTGAGAGAGGATGGTTGCGTCGAGAACATCGAAGCTGACCAAAGTTTCTATATGTCAGAAGTGGATACCATTTCGAAACAGACTTTTGACAAAAACTTGGCAAATATTTCGCCATGCTATGACAGGGAAAGTGCTTTCGAGCCTTCTGATAACGTTATACACTCTGTCAAACTCCACCCAACCCATGGTTTCATATGGGAAAGAGAGGAAATAGATGCTGCTTCCTCAGAAGATGGAGTTATACCACCAACTGGGTGGAAGATCTACGAAGATTACTATGACTGAGTCCAATCCTTGGGCCAGGATCACGGCTTATATGGCCGAAAGCAAACTAAATACGGCTTTGGAAGCTGATATTCAACAAAATGTGGTTGTAAAAGCCAAAGTCGAAAAGGATGGCGGTCCTGAGCCACAAATTCAAAGGCTTGATTGCATTTATGATGATGAACCCTTGGGGTTCGAAAGAGATCCTTTAAACGAAACTCCAAAAATGCAAGCACAAGACCCTTTGGAAGAAATAGACATTGGAAAGGCCAACTTATATTAGTGCTAACATCACTTCTAATCTAAAAGAAAAATTGGTGCTACTTCTTAAGGAATTTAGTGATTGTTTTGCTTGGGACTATAACGAAATGCCTGGACTGAATAGGGAAATGGTCGAATTAAGACTACCAATCAAGGCAGGAAAGAAACCAGTAAAACAATTACCAAGGAGGTTTGCACCAGAAATTATGTCCAAGATCAAGGAAGAAATCGAAAGGCTGCTGAGGAGTAAATTCATCAGAACTGCCAGGTATGTTGAATGGTTAGCAAATATAGTGCCTGTTATTAAAAAGAATGGTACACTTAGGGTATGCATAGATTTTAGGGACTTAAATAATGCTACACCTAAAGATGAATATGCCATGCCTGTAGCAGAAATGTTAATAGATTCAGCAGCAGGCTTCGAATTTTTAAGCATGTTAGATGGCTATTCTGGTTATAATCAGATTTTTATTGCTGAGGAGGATGTATCTAAAACAGCATTTAGGTGCCCTGGTGCTTTAGGCACTTATGAATGGGTTGTTATGCCTTTTGGGTTAAAAAATGCTGGTGCCACTTATCAAAGGGCTATGAATTCCATGTTTCATGATTTTATAGATACATTCATGCAAGTCTATATAGATGATATCATCATTAAATCCTCTTCTGAAGATAGCCATTTGCAATATCTTAGGCAATCTTTTGAGAGAATGAGGAAACATGGATTAAAAATGAATCCATTAAAGTGTGCTTTTTGTGTGCATGCAGGAGATTTCCTGGGTTTTGTGGTGCATAAAAAAGGCATCGAGATAAACCAAAACAAGACAAAGGCCATTTTAGAGACAAAGCCTCCTTCGACCAAGAAACAACTTCAGTCTCTGTTAGGAAAAATTAACTTTCTGAGAAGGTTCATTTCGAATCTAAGTGGAAAAGCTCAAGCTTTCTCACCACTACTTCGACTCAAGAAAGATGATCCATTCAAATGGAATGAAGAGCATCAAAAGGCTTTTGATGACATAAAGGATTATTTGATAAAGCCTCCAGTTTTAATGCCTCCTAGCAGAAATAAAGCTATGAAGTTGTACATTGCTGCGTCTGATAAGACAATAGGAAGCATGTTGGCTCAAGAGGATGATAATGGCATAGAGAATGCAGTTTATTATCTTAGTAGAGTTTTAAATGATGCAGAAACTAGATATACTGCCATAGAAAAACTTTGTCTGTGTTTGTATTTCTCTTGTACAAAACTTAAGCATTATATAAAGCCTGTTGATGTTTATGTCTATTCTCACTTTGATGTTATTAAGCATATGTTAACCAAACCCATATTACATAGTAGAATTGGGAAATGGGCATTAGCATTAACTGAATATTCGCTTACTTATAAGCCTTTAAGGGCTGTTAAAGGTCAAATTGTGGCTGATTTTATAGTTGATCATTCTTTGGTCGAAATGCCACAAGAATACATTGGTATAGAGCCTTGGATTCTCTATTTCGATGGATCAAAACATAAACATGGAACTGGGATTGGGGTCTTAATAATTTCTCCTACTAAAGTTCCAACTAAGTTCAAATATAAAATAAATGGACTTTGCTCTAATAATGAAGCTGAATATGAAGCCTTGATAACAGGTTTAGAAATATTAAAAGATTTGGGGGCAAAGAACATTAAAGTAAGAGGTGATTCTGAACTAGTATTGAAACAACTAACACAAGAATATAAATGTGTTAAAGAACATTTGACAAAATACTTTGTCATGGCAAGTTCTTTACTAGACTGTTTCGACCATGTAGATATTGAACATATACCTCGTTTAGAAAATCAAGAAGCAAATGACTTAGCCCAAATTGCTTCAGGATATAAGATGCCAAAAGAAAAGTTGACACAATTGATCGAAATCAAAGAAAAAATGGTCTTGCAAGAACCTATTTCTGAACAATTGTCAATGCCAAAACTTGTGGGGGCAGATACTGTACCACAAGAAGAAATTGAAAATATCCACAATGAGTTTGAAATTTTTGCCATTGACAATCTCTCAGATAGTGATTGGAGAAAGCCTATCGTAGACTATCTCAGAAATCCAACAGGAAATGTGGATCGAAAAACAAAATACAGGGCTTTAAGCTATGTAATTTTTGAAAATGATCTTTTCAAAAAGACTTCGGAAGGAATTTTGCTAAAATGCTTAAGTGAAGCAGAAGCTTACATAGCAATTTCTGATGTTCATAGTGGCACGTGTGGTTCTCATCAAGCAGGACATAAAATAAAATGGTTGTTATTTCGACAAGGCCTATATTGGCCTTCTATGTTAAAAGATTGCATAGAATATGCCAAAGGTTGCCAAGAATGCCAAAGACATTCAGGAATCCAGCATGTGCCCGCAAGTGAACTACACTCCATAATAAAACCATGGCCCTTTAGGGGTTGGGCTCTAGATTTGATTGGCGAAATTAAACCTACTTCATCAAAAAATCAACGTTACATCTTAGTTGGAATAGATTATTTCACAAAATGGATTGAAGCAATTCCATTACCAAACGTTGATCAAGAAGCAGTGATTAATTTTATTCAAAATCATATAATCTATAGGTTTGGAATTCCTGAAACAATTACCACAGATCAAGGTTCAGTTTTTACTGGACGAAAGATGCAGGAATTTGCCCAAGAAATTGGCTTTAGATTACTAACTTCAACACCATACTATGCACAAGCTAATGGTCAGGTTGAAGCAGCCAATAAAATCATTATTAATTTAATAAAGAAACACATAGCCCAAAAGCCAAGAAATTGGCATAAGACTTTAGATCAGGTTTTATGGGCTTGTAGAAATTCTCCTAAAGAATCAACTAACACTACTCCATTTCGACTAACTTACGGTCATGATGCTGTATTACCAGTCGAAGTGCATTTGCAGTCAGCAAGGGTGCAAAGACAAATGGAAATACCTTTGGACCATTATTGGCAGATGATGTCAGATGATTTAGTTGATTTAGATGAAGAAAGACTTAATGCTTTAGAAGTATTAACAAAACAAAAAGAAAAAGTATCTAAAGCTTACAATAAGAAAGTGAAGTCTAAATCTTTTAGTGTGGGAGAATTAGTTTGGAAGGTGATTTTGCCTATGGATAAGAAAGATAGAATCCTAGGCAAATGGTCCCCAAATTGGGAAGGACCATTTAAAGTTGTTCAAGTTTATTCAAATGGTGCTTATGAAATTGAGGAATTAACTCTTGAAAAACGTACTTTGGGTATAAATGGAAAGTATTTGAAAAAATATAAACCTGTTTTATTCGAAGTAAAAATAAGCGCAGAATAGTACTTAAACATAAAAACAAAATGGCAATTGCAAATTAAAGTTGCCACAAATTGGGACTTTGTTCGAAAATTTACAAATAAAATCCAAACAGGATTGAGCACCAGAAAATTGTTCGAAAGGACAAAGAAAATAAAATAAAACTACAAGTCTTTGGTACAATCAGCATAAATCCTTTTCAGGGTTGCAAGTTCTTTCTCGACCACAAGATTGGAGCTCTCCAAAGACTTGATCTCTTCAGCAACCACCTCTGCTGCACTGAAAGCTTGAATTCCTTCCCTGCCCTGCGCATCAATCAACTCTTGAGTCAAGGCTTTTGCTTCCTTCTCGATTCGAGCCTTTTCAACTTCTACGAGCGCCACGTCATCCACTATGTCTAAAATCTAGGAGAAATGATGGATTGTGGGGATCAAGGTGACAGTTATTACTGTGCGTTACATCAGCGCCGTCATTGTTAAGAGTGTCAAGCACGTGGGATTAAAATGCCTTTTTCTATTCTCGTTCGAACTACTCGATCGAAACAGGCATTTTGGGGGCAATTTGTTAGCCCATATTTTCACTAAGTTAAAAATATGTTCTAAAGACATGACTAAAATAATAAATATAATTGCATTTGATTATTTTACTATTTTTAAAAGTCATTAAATAAGTTTGGTTTTTAGAGCCAATGAACTTAATGATCAATCATGCATGAACATATTATAAATGTTCTATTATTGAGCATTTCTCTTTAAGCTGCGTATTCTTCAGGATCCTTTCGATTTGGTCGAAGCTTTACTAGGGTCGAAGCGTTCAGTGATGCAGAAGAAAAGCGTAGACTTAGCAAAATATTCAAGAAAAGCATTACGACTTCGACTTCGATGGATACAACGGCTAAATCAGAAGATAAGAAGAAATTCAAATTCAAAATACGTGTCAAAGACACGCGTCCTCTCTGTAGTTATTTAGGCGTTATTAGCAGTTAGGAATTAGTGTCTATAAATAGTTTAGTTGTGTGATCGAGAAAAGGGTCACAATCATTATACAAAAATCCTTACAAAACTCAAAGTACCCATGTCAACGCGAGAAACGAGTTCGAAAGGGAAAATGGATGCAATGTGTACCATTTACTTTTCTGTAAACATTTACCTTTGAATGCAAATTTACAGTTCTTTTATTTCAATTCAAATTGTCTTTATTTCGACTCAATCTCCCTCTCAGTTTATTCCCTAGGATAAACATTCTTTTATTTCAATTCAAATTACATAAAAATCACATTTAAAGCATAAGAACAATGATGAACACTAACTATTTTGGAAATATAAACGAAAAGCACTATGTCCCGAGATTTACTAGTTGATCTCTCTTGTAATAACTCAAACTAGCGTTGTTTACCAAATTTCACAGTAAACACCATGCTAAGGAGTGGAAGATAAGGTTCGCATACTAATTATTTGGTACATTTGGAAAATAGTATGATTGTAGGTAATTTCTTTTGACTATCATAGTAGGTAGGTATAGTGGTGGCATATAGTATGGGACAATGTTAGATTTTCCCACCATGGGAAAGTTTGACCAAAACCTACAAGTGCCTATCCATCCGGTTAATGTTCATTTTTATTTAATTTTATTTTTGTACAATACTGTGTATATATGAATAAACAAATGGACACTCTCTCCTAAAAAAACCCAGACATATTGTGGTAAAAGAAAATCTGAAAAATTATATTTTCTCATCAAACTCACATTTTTCTTTTCACCACCAAACCCACACCTTGAGCTATCTTCTTAAAATTATTGGAGAAATTTTCTTGAGCCTTTAACCAAAAACCCACACATTGCTCACCGTAGGATTGCCATTGAAACTACAAATGCTAATTAGGTCTTGAGGATTTGTTTTTTAGATCTGGAATCTGATGAACATTTTTATTTTTTGTTGGGAAAAAACTATTTTTGTTCTTACAATCTCATCAACACTGGTTTTGAAACATGAAAAATTCAATGTCTGGAAATTTACAAGTGATGACATATACATAATTATACCCACTATTTCTTTGCCTCTGTCGAATTCTATCACTGCCATGGAAGCTTTTTCAACGACGGCGGAGGTGATAACTAGAGCTGTAAAAATGGGTCGGGATATCGGGCCGCCTATAGTTTTATACGTGTTGGGCCGGGCCGAGCTTAACAAAATTTATTTGGACCTTATTGGGCCGGGCCACTTAAGCCCCTTTATATGTCTTGACCCTCTGAACCGGGGTCGAGCTGGGCCGGCCCATTTGACAGCTCTAGTGATAACTATACGGCGGGGAAGATGGACAGGAGAGTAGGATAAGTTTGTTTTTACTTTAATTAATTTTATGCAAGGAGGTGGATCCAACTGTACAAAGCCAACAAGTTTGTAAAGAAAAATAAAAATCAATAAAGATAATACAAAATCTTTTGACAAAGAAAAAAGATATTAAATGCAAAATACAATATATTTATAGAATTATAAAAATTACAATTTTATAAGAAAAAAATAAACTACGCAATGATACAAGGAAACTAATACCGTTTTGAAGTCCACCATTTAACAAAATGAAACTTTTCATTTTTTTTCTGATGTACTAAAAAAACCTTCTCATTTTATTTTATCATTTTTTTAGCCAAGATTTTATTTTATCATTTTAATAAAATATAAACTGGGCTGCATTTTCGTACAAAGCCAAGTGAATTTTGATAAAAAATACACCCAGTTGAACCCACAACAACTTGAGTCTAACAATTTGTAATTCAAATAATAAACATAAATAAATTATATATAATTTTTTTTAACTACTCATCTCCCAAAAAGTGTGCAACAAGTTGCACTTCTTCCATCCTATCCGTTGAATATTATAATGAATATATCAATGGTTCAAAGTTTAACTTGATGGGAAAAGCTAAACAGCCCCATACTAAATGAGTTGGTAAAATTACAAGTGTATTATTTTCTTCATATTTATTTATTCATTAATAGGTTGATTCAAACAAATTTAATCTAAACATTTGTTATTCCAAAATTGCAAGGGTCTGAAACTAGTATCGATTTTGTATGCCGATTTCTTACAAACTAGAACTTCTACCCATGCAGTGCACGAGTCTAATTATATGTAATATGTAATAATAAAAAATATATAGAAAAAATTTAATATTAAAAGGTATATGAAAAAGTAAAGTAACATTAAACATTAGTTCAACAAAAAAATTTGGATAGTGCTGAGTTCGCGCGTCTATTTGCACTCATTCTCTAGAGCCGAAGCTAACATGACAAAAATTTTGAGATATACCAAATAGACGCGCGAACTCAGCACTATATAAATGAAAAGGCCTCAATTTCTTATTCTATCTTTGTTTAAAAAAAAACATTTGAGAAGTCCCAATCAAATAAAGGTCCATAAGTGGTTAAAAAATGAAAAAGGAATAAAAAAAGAAAGACAAAAACAAAGGCTCACGCGTTCTGCCTTTTATGCTAATTGCTAATTTATTCTTCTTCTTTGTTAAGTTGTTACTTTATTTGAAAATTGATAATTATTTCTTAATTTTATTTACCAGTTCAACTTCAACATTATTATTAAATTCAAATGATTATCTATAATATGATGTTATTTACAATTTAAATGAAAATTATTCTTTTCGTATTTTTTGCATGTTTTTAATTAGAAATTTACTTTTAACATTGGAGCCAAATTATTCTTATTTAAGTTGTATTGATTTGTTTTGTTTCTACATTAATATATTTAAGGTTCGATACTACCGATCATACACAGACGACCTGACCTTTAAAAAAGAGAAAGACAAATCCAAAGGAAAGATATTAGAAAGTAAGATAGTGATAGCACCAGTTGCGGCACAAATGTTATGGATTGATGAGATGAATTATTTGACAGGAGTGAGTGAAAATTCAAATTATTTACTAAAATCTCAATTAAAAATGTGGTTTAATTTTGATTTCATTTCACTGTAATGGTAGGATGCAATATATTCTGGCCCAAAGAGTGCAAAAGCTTTTGAAGAGAAAGACCCAGAAGATGATGATGAGTATCATGCAGTCATGATCGTAGAATATGGCCAAAAAATGAAGAAAAATAATTTGATCAAATACTGGATAATCCAAAACAGTCACGGAAAATGATGAGAAACAGAGGTTATGCTAAAATCAACAGAGCTCCATGTCACAGAAAATTGTTGATTGATCATGCGTTCGTTATAAAATGCGTATAGATATGTGAGTCTAAATAGTATGCATACTATTTATAATGGGGTTGCATGTTTACCGATGTGAGTCTAAAACAAACAAACACCACCAACCTACTCGACATAAACAAAAGTAACATATCTCATCCGGATAAAAAACAAGAGGCCTCCGACATCGGTAAATCTGCAACCCACTAGAAATAGTATGCATACTATTTAGACTCACATATCTCTACGGCTTTTATAACGAACGCATGGTCAATCAACAATTTTCCGTGACATGAAGCTCTGTTAATTTTAGCATAACATCCGTTTTCCATTTTTTCCGTGACTGTTTTGAATTATCCAGTATTTGATCAGATTATTTTTCTTCATTTCTTGGCCATATCCTACGATCATGACTGCATGATACTCATCATCATCTTCTCAAGTCTTTCTTTTCAAAAGCTTTTGCATTCTTTGGGCCAGAATATATTGCATCCTACCATTATAGTGAAGTGATATCAAAATTAAACCACATTTTTAATTGAGATTTTAGTAAATAATTTGAATTTTCACTCACTCCTGTCAAATAATTCATCTCATCAATACATAACATTTGTGTCGCAACCAAGGTTGTCAGAACCGGACCGGTCATCGAACCGGTGAGCTTACCGGTTCACGGTTCAATGGTCGGACCGGGGTCGGATCGGGGTCGGACCGTTTTTAATTAAATATATATTTTAATTAATATATAAATAAAGAAAAATGATGACTCAATATTCTCTATCTTATTCTCCTTACATAACAAGTATTGATCTTTTTTATTCTATTTCTATTGATTTTCTATTCTACTTCCTATTAATTTCCTTAAGCATTTTCTCTTGAATTCTCGCTGCAAGTTCATCATTAAGCAGATAGCAGATTTGGAAGAAGTGTAAATGCTCCAAAAGTATGTTAAAACATTAAGCAGATGCCAAAACATTCTTAAAAAATTAGTCAACATCACATGCTAGTACATAATCACTCCTAGTATCCAAATTAGTCAACGTCATATGTCATCCTACTCATAGTATCCAAATCATTTATCAATATGAAAACCCCTTTTGCAGCAGCATCAAGTTATTCATATATTTTTCACACTTACTTCCTTTCTTTATTCTAATTTTTATTCTATTGATGAACAAACCAACCACCAATAATACTTGGTGCAGCCACCAACCCAACAACACTATGTATAAGAAAGTCTTGTTGAGTGAATTTTTGTATAAGAATGTTGGATACTGAGAATATATAATCATTATGTTTTCATACAAAGAAATGTAACCAAAATTAATGTGAGAAAAGCAATCTCACCCATAAATGAGTTAATAGTTAAGTACTTGATTTTTTTTAGCATGATGAACTAGTTTATATGGTTTTAGTGCAAGAGAAAGCTATGTGGCCAAGGAATATACGTTTTTTTTTGTTTGAATAGGCAAGAGAAAGCTATGTTTGTGTTTTAGTGCTTTGTTCCAATATATAAAATGTAAAGAAAGAAAAGCTATATTTTCCTTTAGTCCTAAAGTCCCACATCGGACAAAACTTCACAAACTATAATAACCATCCTATATATAAGTGTGCATATGTAGTGTGAGTCTCAATTAACTTTGAGTGCTTGTTTTTTATTCTGAAAAGAAAGAAAAAAACTTGAGCCTCGTTCAGAACAAAATACTACCATTTTTTTTTAAAAAAAAAATTAAAATTATAGTAGTAGTTGAACCGGTTTTAACTGAAGAACCGCCGGTTTTTATCCGGTTTTGTCCGGTTCATTTGCGGTGCGGTTTTGCAGGTAAACCGAGCCGCTTAGTTGTCCGGTTCCCAGCCGGTCCGGTCCGGTTTTAATTACCTTGGTCGCAACAGATGCTATCACTATCTTACTTTCTAATATCTTTTATTTAGATTTGTCTTTCTCTTATTTAAATGTTAGATCGTCTGCAAGGTCTATCTTTTCGGTAGTATCGAACCTTAAATATACCTAAATATATTAATGTAGAAACAAATCAATACAATGTAAATAAGAATAATTTTGAGATTTGGCTCCAATGTTAAAAGTAAATTTCTAATTAAAAACATAGAAAAAATACAAAAAGAATAATTTTCATTTAAATTGTAAATAACATCATATTATAGATAATCATTTGAATTTAATAACAATGTTGAAGTTGAACCGGTAAATAAAATTTAGACTAATAGTACTACTCCCTAACCTATTTATAGTAATAGGTAATATAAACCCTAGTCCTAAGAGATACTCTAATCTAATATAAAAGATACTAATATATTTGCTTATATTCTAACACCGACTTTAAGGATATTGTTTAAACTCGAATAGAACATACTAAACATGCACAATAGTAAGGAAAACATCATTACCATGGTCCGTGTATTTAGGTTTTAGTGGAACACGACTTGATGACGGTCCCTCTCATATTGTCCACGACGTGGGCCTGAAAAGTTGTGGAAGAGCAGTTGGAAGTAGCATCTTTTGGTTTTGCATTGAAGGTGATGTAGTAAGTTCCAAGATGAATGCGCTGAGAGACCCTCTTGACAAGCTCAACAAACTCATACTCTATATCCTAAACAAGAGAAACAAAAGAAATTACAAGAAAGAACAATGAAGCTGATGAATGAATAAACATAGATGATGTATTGGGGCTTAGAACCTGTTTTTTTTGAATTGTAATCTGCCAAAGCAATTTGGGAAATACGAGTGAAACGTTCGAGACACTCTTCGGTTATGTAAAGCTCTCTGGGAAAGTTATGTCCACGAAAGTTTGCTGCGCGTGGAATAGGGATAGGATCGAAGGGCTGTGCAGTACAGAAAACACAGATTAAAAGAGAATACATACTAGCTATATTCATTGAATTGAAGTGAACAATCCTATTCATATTGTAGTTTAAGGGTCTGTTTGGCAAACCCAAAAAACTGACTTATAGCTTATGTCTTATAGCTTATAAGCTAAAAGACCCGTTTGGTAACAGTTTTTCAGAAAGAACTTATTGCTTATTTTACTGACTTATAGCTTATTTTTTATAAGCTAATTCAAGTAGCTTATGAGCTTATAGCTTATAGCTTATAGCTTATCATTTTTTCTTCCGATTTTACCCTTATGATTTTATTTTAAATCCATTTTTATCCTTTACTATAATTTTTTATATAGTATAATTTAAAACAAAATAGGTATGTTGTGCCTAATTTTTTTTACGTTGTTGCACTTGCACCTATCTATTTTTCTTTTACTATGTTGTATACCAATTATATTTTTTACGTTCTTGAATTTTTTTTAAACGTTGATGTACCTAGTTTTTGGTACAACGTTACTATAGTCTGTACCTATTATCACCTCTTTAATATGTTTAATCTTTTATTTTTTTGGTACATTATGTTTAATCTTTTTAATAAATTATAAAAATTGAAATGAAGATATATTTAAAATGAAATTTCAAAGAATAAAATTTAACCTCTATAAAAACAAGATTAAAATTTAATTTAATTTAATATAATAATAATAATAATATAAAAGATAAATTAAATTATAAATTCAAATCACTAAATTTTAAGTATTTTAAATATTAAGTAATTACCACTTGAATCAATTTATTATTGTTTCGTTCAATTTTTTTTATAAAATATAAAAATTGAAATGAAAATAATTTTAAAGTAAAATTTTAGTGAAATTTTATTCTATATTAAAATATAAAAGATATATTAAATTAAAAAATTAAATTACTAAATTGTAAATATCTTCAATAAAAAATTTATTATTAATTATAAATGCCCTTTTATGTCATTTCACATTTATCTATGATTGAACCGCTAATTTTACCAAACACTTTAATTAGCTTATCAGCTATAAGTCATCAGCCATAAGCTAGCTTATCAGTCATCCGCTATTTTTGCCGAAGAGAGCCTAACACTTTGATAATTAGAATAACATTATTCCCTTCCAATGAAGTGTTTTATTCAAACTTCAATAGCACATAGTTATGAATCAAACACAAAATATTAATTAATTAATTAATTAAGTAAAAGGGAGAAACTTACACTTTTGCCACTACAGATTTCCAAGTACTCATCCACTGCTTTATCGCATTCCTCATTTTGTTGTTTCAAGACTTTATTCTCATACACAAAGTTCCTACACACAAAAAAACGCGGTTTAGGGTCATTGTCATACTTCTGCTGCATTTCTTCCAATGATTTCGATTCCCAATCCCACTCCTCTTCAGGTTTCGTTTCCGATTCCTCTTCTGGTTTTTGCTCCGATTCGGATTCCTTTTCTGGTTCCTTTTCCGATTCCTCTTCTGGTTTCTGCTCCGATTCGAACCAGTGGCGGTACTCGGACCTTGGCTCAGGGGTGCAAAATTTTAATCAATATTTTAATAATTTTATATATAGAAACAAACACATTCAATAATTACATATATGTGTTTTACAACTATACACTACATAGTTTCATATTTTTAATTCGCTTAATAACAAACAAATTATTTATTTATAAGTATTGCTTTTTTTTAAAAAAAAAACATAAGTATTGATTACATGAGAAATATATCAAATAAAAAGAAATCAAACTATAAAACAATGCATAAGTATTAATATAGTAACACCAAAAATACGCAATCTTGTGGTTAGTTTTCTCATTGCTCAATGTTCTTCAATTCTTTCTATCTATCACTTGAGTATATACAGACCAATAACCAACACAAAAATTAGCGTCGGGAAAACACTGTTTTCCAAATGCCTAATTTATTTTTATTTTTAAGAAGCTAAATTAGTCCACCCAAATTAGTACTAGAGAGAATCGAACCTGACACTTTAAGGAGGAGCATACTCCCGGGTCCCAAGTCAATACCATCAGACCAACCCTAATAGTTGCCTAAAATTGAAACTAATTTGTGAATGATTTAACTAGAAAATGTACAACATAATTTCAAAGATGCATTTGGACCAAATTACAAACTACAAACAAGCAACCATCAAAGCACACAAATATGTTATTAGAACCTCAATTGAATAATCAATCAACCAATTTATCAATATTGAAGTTATATAAAAAATCCCAAATTTTTAAAACGCTAAATCATAAATTTTCTATTTTTTACCTTAGTACTGTTTCAAGGATGTTGGAAGATTTATCACTATTGTACGTATTTAATTTGGTGTTTTGTTTGAGAGAATTTAATTTTATAAAGAAGTTGGAAGAAAAGAATGAAAGCAGAAAAAAGTGTTTTAAATTTTTGAATAGGGGTGCAAAAAAAAAATCAGGGGGTGCAAAGTGCAATGCCATAGAGGTATTAGTAACAAAAATAAAAATTTCAGGGTGTGCACCTGCACCCCCTCACTATACTACAGCACCGCCCCTGATTCGAACTCCTTTTCTAGTGCCTTTTCTGATTCCTCTTCAGATTCAGATTCCGTTTCCTGTGTCGGCCGCTTCCCTCTGTCATCGCAGCTTTCCGGGGAAGGTCGGACGTTGCCAAACATGAAACCTTCCATCGATATTCACAGATCTGATCTATCTTTCCTTCACGCGACGGCAGATATTGCAAGCAAACAAAAACAAACTTTACTTTTTGCCACTTTAAGGGTTTATCAAGCACTCTATTAAATGACCAAACTAGCTACTTAAATAATGAAATGTATCCGTTATTTAGCTGGCAGATGTGTAAAAATAGGTAGTTTTTCCAATTCTTTATGTGGCAACACTTAATATTTACAAAAAAAATTTTGAACAAATTACCACTTACAAATTCTCTATTTTAATAGAGGGTCTGTATAATTTGGACCCATAACTTTATTGGTCCATCTTGAACCAATCCCTTGTATTACCATAGATATAATATATAAATATTCCTACGGTTGAGATGAAGAGTTGGGTACCTTCTAGTTAATAAATACAAGGATAGGAGTCAATGTAAACCCAACCATACATGATTGTTTCTCTTTTGTTTTTTGTAACAAGATAAAATTTCCAAATTACCCTTGATTCCTAAATTAAAATCCAAATTGTTAGTTTATCAATTTGTTTTCATCACGTTCATCATCTCATCTCCATCCTCCATTGTTGCTGATCTGCTAATTCAATTTTTTTCATCACGTGACTGTATTCTTCATCATTATCGTATCAACATAAGCACCGATTTATCCAAAAAACTTTTGAAATTGCAGAATTTTAAAAATGGTATAATTAAGTATTTTGAAACTCAATCCCTAATTTTCCAGATTTTATCATCATTATCTCCTCCATTGTAAACGAACACGAACTGAGTAAGGAATGGAGGGAGGAAACCGTGGAAGAAGATGGAGGAGTTTGAAACTTAGGATTCCCACAAACATTCATGAAAAATATAATCCATATAGGATTTTGTAGTATAAATATTTTTAGGTAAAGATGATTCGTAAAAATCCAAAACAAAATCGAAAGAGGAACATATAAAAATCCAATGGATGGGAGGATGTCTTCCCAAAACAAAATGCCCTGTATCATTTCACAGCAAACTTTTTTCCCTTTGTCTTCCACAATAAAGTTGCTGCAATAATCTCTCTTGCTCTGGATTCATTTGCAAAATCTCCCATTGGTTAATGTATAATTCAGCTTGCATCTAGATTTGGAATGTGTTTTATTGCCCAGATCTTGCAACCTGTAATTTCTTTTTATTAAAAACAGTATATACTTTCTTCATTGTTATAGTTCTCCACCTCAATAATACTTTCGATCAACCGTCCGACATCGATCTCTGGAGACCGTCAATCCGCCACTATAAGAAATATGATTTTTTGCAACAACTTTTTATGTTAAAAGTTATTACAAGTCGCTGACAAAACTACCTTGGGTAATTTTGCCAGCGACTTGTAACAAAAAATATTGTTACAAAAAATTATATTTCTTGTAGTGCGCCGTCAAACTTCAACCCATCACCAACTACCGCCACCAACCTTTCTGTGCGTTTTTTCCGCGTTGCCAACTGCTGCCGCCGCACCGCCGACAACCATGTATGTCGCCGCTGCGTTTTCAGTTACTGTGAATGAGAGTCGGCCAAGTTGGGTGGTGGTGGTGTTGTCGGATAATCATGAGATGAGTAGCATATTGGGTTGAAGAAAGGGTGTTCGACTGTTCACGATTCAGAAGTACAGATTTATTTGGTTTTTTTAATTTTATTTTGTTTTAAATTTTGAGCCATAGAATTGATCTCTCTCCAGATCCAGTACATACAGCTGTTTTTTTTATTAAATTTAAATGTTAATTGAGGATATTATTATGTGGTAATGTATACAATGGGAAGGAATCTTTTACCGGATCAAAACCTTTCATAGCAGGTATTTTTATTGGTCCAAGATGAACAAAAACATGTTTGAGACCATGCTAAACGCCTTTAATAGATTATTCTCTTTCTTGTATATATCTTTCTTACTAGATAGTAATGCTCATTAAATTATAGTTATCATATTACTATCTTTATAGTATCACAGATTGTAAAAAAAAAAATCTATTGGCACGAAATACAAATAAGAGCTTGTTAACCTGATGACCGTAAATTTTTCATACACATATTAGTTTAAGTATTAATACAAATATTTGTTTATAATAATTTATTATTGATAATTTAAAGTCTTTCATTATACGTAAAATATTATACACATATTAGATTATTCTCTTTCTTGTATATATCTTTCTTACTAGATAGTAATGCTCATTAAATTATAGTTATCATATTACTATCTTTATAGTATCACAGATTGTAAAAAAAAAATCTATTGGCACGAAATACAAATAAGAGCTTGTTAACCTGATGACCGTAAATTTTTCATACACATATTAGTTTAAGTATTAATACAAATATTTGTTCATAATAATTTATTATTGATAATTTAAAGTCTTTCATTATACGTAAAATATTATGTTAAGTTATATAGTTAAATTTTATAATAATTAATTTTAATTTTATTTGACAAAAAAAAAAGATAACTAATTGAGTTTGTCGTACTGGTTAAAATTACCAATTGAACTAGCATAAAAATATGAAATGACATAAAAAAATGTTTAATGTTTAATTAATTGCCAATTTTTTTAGTTCAATGAATATTTAATGTGAGTCCGCCCCTACCAACATGTTATTTATTAATGACTTAAATATATTTTTGATCCCTCTATTTTGATATTTTTGAACTTTTAGTTCCCATGTTTTTAAAGAGTAAACCTAATTTTTTGTCCCCAATTAAGAAAATCAATACATATTTTTAGTCCCCACCCCCCAATTTAATGACATAACATCCTAATTAATGATGGGGCGCATATATATGTGGCCTTGGTGATTTGGTAAACCTTTTTTCCATGCCATTGTACCATAAGTGTTAAATCTTGCCGTATAATATTTTTCTTTTTCTTGTATAAAAAAATTCTTACTAAATAGGGGACTAAAAGTTCAAATAATGAATTGTAAATCATGATGAGTGTTGGTAAACTGAACCAAACCAACATGTTATCGGTTTTACATAGGCGTAAATATTTAGACACAATATTTAGGCATACACACATATATATAAAAAAAAATAAAAAAAAATAGTCACATCAATTGATATGACTTTAATTATTTGAAAATGAAGTCAAAGCCTCAAAAGAAAATGAAGAAATCCAGTTTAGATGGGAATTAACAACATTTTAATGGGAAATAACAACAAAACATTCAGACAAATTCGGAAGAAACATTCCGAATTAGGCATTTTTGGATTGTATCTTCCAAACTATCCTGGTCTAAAACCATAGGTATTTTCAGATTTTTGGGGGGTCTGAGAGCAATAAGGGGGGCCAAAAAAGTAATTTTCTATAAGTATTTCTAGAGGTAGATAGATTACTGAGAAAATATGAACTAAATAGTTTTTCCGCTTAACTAATCCTATCCACATGAATAATTTATAACGTCAATTCGATGAGTCTAATACCTTATCGTAAGCTCGTGAGTGAATAATGAGTACTCTCTATGGTATCATATTCAAGTAAATTGGGCTAAATATGTTTTTAGTCCCTATTTTTATGTGAGTTTCGATTTTTAGTCCCCCACATTTTCGCCGTTTGTATTTTTACTACCTTCCGTCAATTTTTTGTGACTAGGATAACGGAATCGGCCACATAGAATGACACAGAGATGTCACGTCAATTAATGGGCCACGTGTCTTGTATGAAGTGGATATGTTTTTGTTTATTTCATTTAAATAGAAATTGCTTTCAAACCCTAAAAATGCAAACGGCGAAAACGTGAGGGACTAAAAATATACTCCCTCCGTTTCTTTTTAATTGTCTTTTTAGAATGATAACACCAAAATAAGGAAGTGTATGTTTGCAGTTATCTTCCTATTATACCCTCGTTTTAATCCACCAATAAATTCCTATTTTTTTGCCCACATTTTTTCTTTCCAATAAATTTAATATATTATGTACAAAAAAAAACAAAATTTAATATGTTATGTACCGACAAAAAAAATTAAAAAAAAAAGATTTAGTTTTCCAAATATATAGCATTAATTGGTTTTATGGAAAAAGATAAGAGCAATTTACAAAGGGTATAATTGACAAATCATACCCATAAAATACAAAAAGGACAATTAAATAGAAACGCTAAACATGATAACAAAAGACAATTAAAAAGAAACGGAGGGAGTAATTAAAAAATGTAGGGATTAAAAGTCGAAACTCACATAAAAGTAGGGACTAAAAATATATTTAACCCAAATAAATTTTCACTTTTTAGGTCCATTCAATTATTAATGTATCTAGTCCATAATATTTTTTTAAAAATGTTCCATAAGAAATTTTCAGTAAAAAATAACAATAGACTAGCAAAGTACAAAAGAGATAAACTGACAGGGACAAAATTGAATAATTGTGAAACTTGGAGTTAAAATGAGCAATTGAAACTTGGGGCTAAAATCAAACAAATGTAAAATTTGGGGCTAAAATCAAACAATTGTGAAATTTGCGGGCGAAATGTACATTTAAACCTAAAAATTTCAAATGTTTTTGTTTCACGGTTTTATGATGCTTGGAAAATATATAGATGTAGCTATGTGTTTGTTTTAATGTTTTTTTGGTTTTTGTGAGGCTGTAGATCTTGGAAGCTAGTTCTTCTGAATGCCAAAGTGTTGTAGATGTTCCTGAAACACTAAAAACTTTGCGTAGATAAATACCAAAACAATCTTGAGGTACATGTTTACTATAACCTATATTGTGCTCTATGAATGCTGATTATCAGTTGTCCTTGAATTATATGTAATGATCTGGTTACCGTTTGGTTGGAGGTTTTTGGAGGGGAGAGGAGGGGAGGTGAGAGAATATTATTAGTGAATTGTGTTTGGTTCATTTTTTTAAGGAGGGGAGGGGAGGGAATATAAACCAATTTTTGCTTCCCCCCAAATTGGGGGGATTTGGAGGGGAGGTGAGGTGAGAGAAGATGGATTATTACAATTTTAATTATAGGGTCATGCTAAACAGTGCCCCGGGACACTTGTTAAGCATACTAAAAAAGGAAATAAAAAATAAAATTAATATTTTAAAGACAACTTTTTATGCTTTTGAGGTATTGAATGCACGGAATTTGAGACAGAATTTCTATTTTAATATGCTTAACCAAATGCCTCGGAGGCACTGTTTAGCATTTTCCTTAATTATATTGATATAATTACCCTCATTTTTATATTAAAATACCAAAACTATTTTATCTTTTCACTTAATTATAATCAATTGCTTCCTTTTTATTTTTTGCTAACATAAAATAAAAGAACCTAATACTACATCTAACGTCGTAATACTATATATAATAATAATAATAATAATAATAATAATAATCTTCTTCTTTTTTCTATTTTTTTTTCGTTGTATCTTTTTATTTTTTATTTTTTTATGACGTTGATTTTTTATTTATTAATAATCAACTTGTGATTATTATTATAAAAAATGTATATATGCAATGCGATGGATCTCAATTTGTTTTACTATAAAATAAAATCTCTACTTGCCTCTAAAATTAACCAACTATAATTTTCATGGCATTTTTTCGATTTTTTGGATACAACGTTTATGTTATTTTTTAGTAATAAAGACAAATATGGCAATTGAGCAATGGGTATGTATATGGTTTAACATATGTTAATTTTTTTTATATAAAATTATTGATAGTTTATTTTTTAAAATATTTTATTGAATTAGATGGATAATTAAGATCGTGAAATCGCTATTAATAAATGGTTTGATTTGCGTTAAAGAGCTATAGAGTATTATAATATTTTAAGGTAAAAAAGTAAATTATTTTTAAAATACCTCCCCTCCCCTTGTGAACCAAACATATATTTAATTAAAATACCTCACCTTCTCTCCCATCTCCTCTTTTGAATCAAACATATATTTAATTAAACTACATCCCCTTCCCTCCCCTCCCCTCATTTGAACCAAACAGATTGCAATCTCAATGGGGGCGACACCCATTTTGATCAGACGTATTCAGGATCTCATTAGTATGAATTGGCAAATTTAATTCAAACACACACGATGGAAAGGAAATAGAAGTGCAGATTGGTTAGCTAATCATAGTTTTACTCATAGCTTTATTGATGTAATGATGCTGGAGACTCCTCCTAGAGAGTTCCAAAGTATCCTCTTTGATGACATTTCTGGTGCTTGCATGCCTAGAATTGTGCACATAGTGCCATAGTTTTTTTCTTCTTTTTCTAGGCTTTGCCCTCTTCATGTAAAAAAAAAAGTAAAATTTTTGCATTCCTTGTTTGTCTCTTAATAATCTATTGTGATGCTGCTGGGATAAGGTTTGACATAAGGTTTGTGTGCAGGTAATGCTCTTTTGAAGTTGAAGCAGAAAATAACTAGTGACTGACCCTTTTGGTGCTTTGTCAAATTGGGTTGATGATGATTTGTTCTTGACTTTGTTGATTGATCATCCTCTTGGTGCTTCATCCAAGTGGCATTTATCATTTAATTTTTCTATCATTATCCTCTAATATTAAATGAAATCACTATTGTTCATGTCCAACCTGAGAGCTTATTATATATTATGTACGTAAATACAAGGAAGGTTATACAAGGTACCATAATCAGTTTTGGTTTTTATGTATGAATTGATTCAGAGAGCTGGTGCTACTCCTGCTGGTGCTACTCCTTTCCCTAAAAAGCAATACAGTGAGATTGCAATTTTTGAAAGAAGAAAAATCACTAAAAAGCACAAACTTTCCCTAAATGTCATCATCATAGTTTGTGAGGATTTAAGAAATTTATAGAGGAAATACACATAACTAAATTTTGAACCCTGCAACAGAATTACTGGACCCGCAGTGAGATGATGTTCTACACCTAAGTCTGGATACCATAGTTGTTTGTGAATTATAGCAGTGAAGCACAGCCACCACAGGAGCACAGCCATAGGTGCAGGCCGATGACGCTGAGCAGTCAAACTGGACCATTGTGTTGGAGGTGCATGTAGTCTGTTGTGCTGGTAAGGCAAGTAGTGGCATACAGCCGTAGAGGTTTCAGGTTCCTGCCACTTGTTATTGTAATTGACAGGGTGCTAGAGTCTTATAGCTATTGCCCAATGAACCTTAAAGAGAATTCAGGGTACAATTCCGACGAAAATTACCAAAACGGCTAGGGTGATTGATCCGCTGTCGCACACGGGTCAAAAAAACGAGTTTAAAAATGTAGTCTAGGAAAGCGACACTCGAGTATCATCTCACAAGGACTTACGATGAATTAGAAATATTAGAATCAACAAGAAAACTTTAAATGGGGGGGGGGGGGGGGTTGGTTTGTGAAAGCAGAACAGAGATTAAGAAAAACAAGTAGTTAAAATAAAAGCAATCAATCCATTGGTTTCATGCAACTTTGATTATCATCTATCACAGGTTCACAAAAGTATGTTCGTTCAGTTTATGCTTTGGCTGATTATAGAACTAATTTAACAAGCGAAAATCAGTTTTATAAAGAATTCGTTGATTAAGCACCAACGTGTTCAATTAACAGTTTTACAAGCGAAAACAAAGTTAACATCATGACAATAATTCTCAGCCCTTTTTGCAAGCGAAAAAGCATATAACAGTTTTCTATTCAAATTAATTTAAGCAAGCGATAAACTAATTCGAATAATCTCAAGGTATGAATATGAAACAAAATAATTAAGCATCAAATGAATCAAACTCATACACAAATAAGAGACACGAAAACTGTTATATGAAAAGCATAAACATATGAATTGCTATTAAACCGAACCTCAAGAATCAAGAACAAAGTTGCTTACACCAATGGATCGATAGAAAGTTAGTTCCTCATTAACAAAGAAGCAAAAATATCTTATTATGTGAATGGTAGATTGCAGAGGATTAGATTACATTTCTGATTTGTGTTTAATTTATAGGAGGAAAATTGAACTCCAAAAGTTATGGAAGAATTATAAAAGGCCAAAATTAAAGTTCCACTTAGGCCATTAAGTCTGCCACTTTCCACGAATTATTAAGGACTGTTGAAGTCTGAAACAGCTCTTCCACTCAACATTAAACTTGTAGCTCTGTCTCTTAGCTTTCCAACGCATATTCCCGCGCCTCAATCCGATACTCGGAGCTCAAGTTATGATCTGCACAGCGAACATGTATTAAATAGCTACTAGTGCTGAAAATAAATACGAAAATAAAATAAAAACAAAAATAAAATAAAAACAAAAATAAACTTAAATCTAAAAACACCATAAAATAGTAAAAATAATAAAACAAACTAGAGAAATGCCTAAGTACAATAGTAGAAGAATGTGCATCAAAATGCACTGATCAATGATCAAACAACAGGTCAAACCAAAGGTAACAAGATATAAAGTGTGAGGAAATCTAAGACAAACTAACAACTAACATACATAATGTGCTAATTGTGACAACATTCTAACACATGTAAAGTATTCTAACATAAGACTATCAATTGACAGAACAGAAATTGCATCTAAACAGCAAAAAAATATTGACAAAGACAGGAAAAAACTGAGATGAACAAATAAATATCCTAACATTCATACAATACAACTACTATTTCACCATGTAAGGGACTGGACAAGGAAAAAAACATTGACAAAGACAGGAAAAAACTGAGATGAACATATAAATAAAATGCCAAAATAAATTCAACAGGCGAATACCTTTCAATTGACGGAACAAAAATTGCATCTAAACAGAAAAAAACCCAAAAGAGAATAAAGAGCCAGAGCTGTTGAAAAATACTGCTGAAAACACATCTCATAACCAAATGACAAAACAAGACCAATGTGTCCCAATTGGAATTTGAACTGCATTAAACATTAACATTTTGACACAGCACCTTGAAGCAGTGAACAATTTGAATTCAGCTTAAGATCTAGTGTATTGTCATGAAAAATACCATACATGAATTTAGCATGAACTAATAATTGATGGAGACATTTTATCAGCATTCGAAACCCAATTAAAGAGGGAAAAAAGAAAATGGATGAAAAGATTGTAGCCAGACACGACATAATACCCTTGAACTACAAAGAAAAAGATATAAAATGGGTCAAGTTCGAAGAGATGATGGGTGGGACTTGATTTAACAATTGTGCTTATAAGTTTGTTCTAAAATTCATTTTCAAACAGGGCTTATAAGTTGTGGTGATATAGGGTATGCAGACTTTTGCATAGGGATGAAAAAAAACCACAAGCACATGGTCTTTTGATAAAGGCATGGAAGAAACGTTTGATTTGCATTTCAAGGTTATTCATTTAACTTATTTGTTTTAATGCCTTCTTTCTCTTCAGTCTATTTCAAGGTTAGCATTGCACGGGCTGGCTCATTGTGAGACGATTTCAGTTCCAAGCAAAAAAATGGCTAACTCTAGTGAAGTCACCAGGAAAAAACAAAATGCAACTTGCAAAAGAAGTGATGTTGAAGAAAAAGATATAAGCAATTATAGAGCTGAATAAAATTATGCTTTCTACTAATACTCTAATCTTTGTGGAATGTAGGTTTGTCTGTCTGGCCTACCATTAATTTCTGTTATTGTTATGAACTTCAAATTTTCATTATTATAATTTTTTTTTAAAAGAAATTTGGCATAAGTATATCTAAAATATGATAATCATATACAAGTTCAAAAGACCTATAAACTGTTACCAATTTTAACAATATTGATTAACCTATAACAGAACATACTAAAAATGTAAGCATTCATACTAGCAAAGAAACATTATTACCATGATGCATGGGTTAGGTTTTAATGGAACAATACTCAATATCAGGATCTCCCGTAATATTGTCAACGACGTGGGCTTGAAAAGTTGTAGCAGAGCAGTTGGAAGGATCAACACCAGTAGCATCTTTTGGTTTTGCTGTGAAGGTAATGTAACAAGTACCGAGAGGAAGACGCTTATGGGTTACCTTGACAAGCTCAGCAAACTCATACTGTTGTTTATCCTAAACAAGAGAAACAAAAGAAATTAGAAGAAATAATAATGAAACTGATGAATGAATGAATGAATAAACATAGATGATATATTTGTTTAGAACCTGATTTTTGGTATTGTAATCTTCCAAAGCAAGTTTGGAGAGGTGGGTGAGACCAGGGCGACGCTCTTCAGTTATGTAAAGGGGTCTTGTAAAGTTATTTATAGCATAATTTACATCGGAAGGAACAGGAATAGCATCATAGGGCTGTGCAGTACAGAATAAATAAACATAGTTATCAATGTGAATACAAACAAATATTCGGGAGAGAGCTGGAATAACTTGATGTCAGAATTGACCCCCGAATCAGATTAAACTGTTGGCGATGGAAAATAAATAAAAATAGAGTGAATTAAAAGGGAGAATTAAGGAGAAACTTACACTTATACCGCGAGACATGTGCAAATATTCAGCCAATGCTTTTTGGTGTGCCTCTTCTTGTTCTCTCTGGGCTCTATTCTTAAACACAAAGCGAGTACACGCACAAAAATAAGGATAAGGTTCGTTTTCATACATCTCCTTCACTTCTTCCAATGTATGAGATTTCCAATCCCATTCCAATTTGAATTTCATTTGCCTTACCCATTCCTCTTCTGGTTCCGAATCCGATGATTCCTCTTCAGATTCCTTTTCCGATTGCTCTTCAGCAACAGATTCAGATTCCGTTTCCTGTTTCGGCCGCTTCCCTCTGTCATCGCAGCTTTCTGGGGGAGGTCGTACGGCGCCAAGCACGAGAGTTTCCATTGATTCCTCTTCATTCATCCTATTTCTAGATTATTTTTATTTTTAATAAACATAAGTATATATTTAAAAGGTTAAATTGTACCATTCGTCCTTAACTTATTTATTATAGTATGTTGAGTCTCGAGTTTGTTTATTCTAACCTATAAGTTAAGGATTTAATTTAAATTTAAATATATTCACTTAACTATAAATACCAAGTATTATGATATTATTTCGTATGTACATATTCTATCTAAATATTTTATTAATATTTCTATTTTTTTTATTATTTTTCCCTAGTCTTTCATCTAAACACACAAATTCAACATCGATTAAGTTATAAATTGGTCCCTTAATTTTAATTTTATTTGTTATATTGATCCTTTTTGTTAATTTTTATAAAAAAAACATTAATATCGTTATATGAACACATAAATAATTTAGGTATGAGTAATCTTGTTAGTGAATATGATTATGAGTTCAGATACCTTTCTTAAATAGAAAATAAATACATTATCGACCTGTTAAAAATGACCAATATAACAAATATAATTAAAGTTAAGGATCAATTTGCATATTAATTAGTTAAGGGATCAATTTGTAACATTAATTAATTAAGGGACCAATATGAAACCAATAAATAAGTTAATGGATCAATTGTGCAATTTAGCCTATTTAGAAATATAAAATCATGGCTTGAATATGTGAGGTTTACAAGAGATAAAAGACCTAAACATGATAAAAAAAAGAGTTAAATAAATTTTTGATTCTATAAATATCTCAAATTTTATAATTAATCCCTATAAAAAATTTAAACAACTTTTAGTCTCCAAATATTTTTTTTATCACATTTTTAGTCCCTATTTTTAATCTAACTCTTTTGCATTTTCAAATTTTTTAATGATTTTTTTTATAGATGCTTATTATGTTATAAGGACCTCTCCCAAATAAAATTAGAATTTTTTAACGTAAGATGAATTATTTATGATTTTTTTAACGCAAATATTTTAAAAATTTATATTTAATTCATACCTTGTTAAAAAAAATTAAATTTTTGTAAGAGATTTCAATATTGTACTAAACATGATCACGGAATTTATTTTTCTTTTGAATGGTATACTTGAGTTGACTGGAAAGAAATATTTGAAAGATCAAAACTTGCTAAAAAAATTTAAGGACTATAAACAAAATTTTAAATATTTATAAGGACCAAAACTATATTCAACCCAAAAAAAATTAAAACTAAAGTGTTATAAATAAATAAGATAAAAAACTGTATGTGTAATTTTACCTTGATAATAATAATAATCATACACAACTTATACACATTGATTATACACTACAACTATTTTCTTAATATTGACAAAAAAAATGGCAAAAGATTTTATGAATATGGACGAAGTGAGTATAAAAGATAATCTTTTAGCAAAAATAAAATAACTAGTGAAACGTCTATAATGTATAGACTCTAGATCAACACGATAGTGTTAGATGACCATCTTTATCCAAGTTCGAATTCAATACATTGCAGTTGTGTGAGTAAATTTTAAATAGTGTTTACCACTTCGTCTACAAACCAAAACAAATATATTAGAAGAAAAAGAATTAAAATTTCAAATTCAACATTATAACTCATTTGAAATATTGAGAAGACAAAATAGAAGCAACCTATCCCCACACAACACGAATTTGTAAGTTGTTTTGGTCGATCGTAGTTGCACTACTAACTTTTTCGTTGGGTTTTTGTTGTTGTGTCTGTAGGACATGGATGGATAGTCTACATTGTGCCTACTTTGAGCATTTCTTATGCTTGTTTGTAGATGGGTGACCAATGCCATTTTAAAAAAATTTGCTTATCCGTTAATTGATCTATTTTGCAAGTTAGCAATTATTTTGCACATTGCCACAACAATAGTTTTGATGATTGTAAGCTAGCAATTACTTTCTACTAATAGTTGATCTGTTTTGTAAGTTGTTGTAGGAATGTTAGAATGTATTATCTATGTTCATATTATCATCAAATTAGGGCTGTTGAAAATTTCTAATTTTCATACAACCCATTTTTGAGTTATCTTAACACATCAACATTCTAAGAGAATTTCCTATTTTTATTTCGAAGAAAAAGAGGTGAATTTTTTGCTTAGTGACTTCTTAACAGTTAATCAATACTCTTCCAGAATACAGAATTTAGATGAATTCAATTGTTTTAGAGAAACTAGTAATAATAGATATGAATTATATATTAATTGACAGAAATAATCGCTGTTACTAACAGTGGCGGTGCTCGGACCCTGACTCAGGGGGTGCAAAATTTAATTCAATATTTTAATAATATTATAAATATTTTTTCAACTATCCACTACGCAATTTCATATTTTTAATTCGCTTAATAACTAATTAATTATTTATTTACATGTATTGCATTTTTAAAAAAAAAACATAAGTATTGATTACATGAGAAATATATCAAATAAAAATAAATGAAACTATAAAACAGTGCATAAGTATTGATATAATAACACAAAAAATACGTAATCTTGTGGTTAGCTTTCTCATTGCTCGATCTTCGTCAATTTTTTCTATCTACACTTGAGTATATACAGACCAATAACCAACACAAAATTAGCTTTGGAAAAACACTGATTTCCAAATGCCTAAAATTGAAACTAATTTGTAGATGGTGTAACACTTAACTGAAAACTGTACAACATAATCCCAAAGATGCATTTGGACTAAATTACAAACTACAAACAAACAACCAACAAAGCATACAGATATGTTATTAGAACCCCAATTGAATAATAATCAACCAATTTATCAATATTGAAGTTATATAAGAAGTCCCAAATTTTTAAAACGCTAAACCATTAATTTTTTATTGTTTACATTAGTATTGTTTCAAGGATGTTGGAAGATTAATCACGATTGTACGTATTTAGTTTGGTATTTTATTTGAAAGGATTTAATTTTAAAGAGAAGTTGGAAGAAAAGAATAAAAGCAAGAAAAAAATGTTTTGAATTTTTGAGTAGTGGTGCAAAACAAAATAATTAGGGGGTGCAAAGTGCAAAATTATAGAGTATTAGTAAAAGAAAATTAAAAGTCCAGGGGGTGCACCTGCACCCCCTCACTGGTGCACAGCACCGCCACTGGTTACTAAAGTTGAATTAGTAGCATTCCACATCAATAAAATTGAAGACCAAATAAAGAGGGGATCATAAGTCTTAATTTTTAACAAAGAGTGTAAAAACTATTTCTCAAGAAAATTTAACACTACTGAAATACCAAATTAAATGTTTATATAAATAAATTTAGCTCTGTTGTAACACCAAATAAATATATCCTCCACACTTTTTAAAACATGATTTATATTAATAGAATTATAATTATTATAATATTAAAAAATTATACATCATTATATCTTCTTCCAATCTTGATTAGAATCTCAACCCTAACCATCGAGACATAACATAGTATTGAGGTTGCTTAGAAAACTCCACAGAGGCATTCTTCCATGGGCACAATCACAAATCAATTTTATTTAGGCACACACACATAAATCCAACAAATTAAAAGAAAAACAAAATAGTCACATCAATCAATATCATTTTAATTCTTTTTCTTTAATTTGTTTATTCTTTATATGACTGTGCCTAGCAATGAAGTGTTATGGTTCTGCCTAGGTTAGACTTTCTCAACTCCACCGCAAGGGAGAGTGGATCCTCTCCCATGTAAATTTTTTCTAGTTTAAATATGGACCCTTTATTTTAAATTGAAAAACATACAAAACATAAAAATGTTATTTTAATGGTGCAGATGCACACTGCTCTCTCTTCGGTGAATCTTATAATTGAGGGGATCCTGATTCATCGTAAGGGTATTATAAGGTTCATGTTGATGGATCTCATGAAAATCAATAGAAATTTAAGTTCAATTTCTTATGAAAACAATTATTATTCAAAGAGGAGTGCTAGGGACGCACCGTTTGAACTCTAAATTACTAAATGTCTCTTTCTTTGAGAACCAAAGAGTTAATATCAAAATAAAGTCCACAAATTAATTTTTATTAGGCTTAGGCTTCATTGAATACAAAAAATAAATTTAGTTTTATTGTTCTTAAATTATTGTTTAATCATCCAATATTAAAGTTGTTAGATTGGACACCAATATTTAAACTTAATATTCACAGTTGTATATGTTAGTTTTGGTGATACTTGCTACTTTATTTACAAATTAAAAAATAAAATTAGCACACAAACTGAAACACTAAATTAGTAATTTAGTACGGTAATATTTTTTTGATGAAAAAGTGCAATGGTAGAGTGTAAAAGTAATTATTTTCCGGCCAAATTCATTCGAATGTTCTTGATATATTGGATTAAGATTTCAATAGATTTTAAAAAAAAAAATTATGTTAAAAAATTCTTGTGGTATTTAATCAAGACTGTTATAAAATCAAATTAAATCTTGTGATATTCAATTAAATCAGGGTTTTTTTTTCAAAGGCATTGAAATTCGTTGTTATTCGATTGAAATTTCTCAAACAAATAAAATGTTATTTGATATTCAAAAATCTAAAAATTTTAGTGGATTATTTCATGTAATGAATTTTGTGAGACTTTTTAGTTAAAAATACACTTAATAGACTCTTCCAACAATCTCACCAAAATGCAAAAACCATGAGACTTTTTCTAACTCTCCGAGACTTTTTTATTTTGCTTCATGAGAATGGATCCTCTCCATTTTTTTCGCTCAATTTTTACATCTCATCTCTTAACCAACTTTCTCTGTTTTTTTTTTAAAAAAAAAATTTCAACTTTATCATCTTTTAATAATATGAATGATCTAAATTACACATTATTTCCTCAATTATTTTTTACAATTGAGAGAATCTACTCTCTTGCTTCACAATTCATCATCACTCTACCATGTTTTTTCTTTTTCTTTTCTTTCTTCACTTGCTTATCAAATACACCCTCCCTCCCATATTAGAAGCAAAAAAGATCACTTTTTCTTGTCTCAAATTATAAGCAAAATCAACTCACTTTTATCATTTTCAAGATTTATTTTTACTTACTCTCATAAAATTTAATACAAATTGCATTTAATTTACTCTCACTTCTTTTTCCCATAATATATAACTAATAAAAATTATTCTTACATTTGCCAATGAAATTTATTTCAAGAAAAACAGAAAAAGTTATACTTCAAGTTATCATATTTTACTTTTTTAATAAATGTGAATATTTTTTTTTATTACAATATGAGATAGAAGGAGCATGCTTTTTGCAACTTTTTTTTTTAAAAACTATTTTAATTCAACACTTTTGCTATTCCCCATTCCTCATGTTTTTTAACAATCAAAGATTACATTAACTCAACCTACAATCAAACATCAACGTACGGTAGTATAGTACTATTCAAAGAGAGGGTAATTGGTTTTGTAATGGTAATCGGTCATTTTTGGTTTACCAATCAAAGCGCGTGTATCGATAATCGGTGAAATTTTTGGTGATAAAATCATATAAATGCATTACAGTAACTTGTTTCTTCAACTTGTTATTTTCTTTATTTTTTAGGAGGATTGTTAATTTTTTTTAGTTACATATTAGTACGAAGTTTTCATCGCCGTTCATTTTTTATATATGTATATATTGACAATTGATTCATTGTTATATTAACTTTTTTGATTATATTTGTTTATATTAATTTTTGTTCCTTTTCCTTTCTTTTTATAAAGTTTCTTTTTATTTTAAAGATTAATTGTTATGCACTGACAGTGTAAAATATTTTTACACACGCATCCAATTCAAATCATATCATAGTGTCACTTTAATAGGTTTATTCCTAAAATATCTCAACAAATACCTACATGTCGTGATTTGATTAGATGCACGTGTAAAAAATCGTTACACTGTCAGTGTATACAAATTAAATCCTTTCATTTTATTGGTATTTTGTTAAAATTTATTGATTTATTTGAAATATTAAAAATTCATAAATTACTTTGAAATCTTACATAGCTGTGTCATAAATCCATTAGAATAATGTATTAAAAATCTTGATTGTAAAAAGTCTTTTAGAGAATGTCATTTAAAATCACACAAATTAAAGTCAATATTATCCCACAAAGTATTTTAAAATCTTCAAGATTCTTTTTGTCAAAACAGTCTTTCAAAATCTCAATCCAATACACCCCCTAAACTTCATTTTTGTAATAATTAAGTTTTACGTTTTAAGTTTTTAAGTGATAAATAGGTCTTTAAGTTTCTAACTTGTTCTACCGTTATCTTTTCAATTATTTTTTGTTACAAAAATTTGTTACACCGTTACTATTCCAATCAGGAAGAAGGACTGATAATCGATAGCTCTACGCAAGATAAGT
This sequence comes from Trifolium repens, assembly GCA_030408175.1. NCBI lineage: Eukaryota > Viridiplantae > Streptophyta > Magnoliopsida > Fabales > Fabaceae > Trifolium > Trifolium repens. The sequence continues at coordinate 26,516,453 of CP125841.1, read as the reverse complement.
AAAGTTTAGTTAAAAATTATTTTCACCAGAAATCGAACTCTCGGAGTACAATCTAAATACTACTCCATAATATATTTTTTATTTTATTCTTTTTGACAAATTGTTTCCTTTTTTGGTTACACTTTTTTATATCAATATATTCATTATATTATAAAAAAATTATTCATTAAAAAACTAAAAAAAATATTAAGTGAAGAAACTTTTCCAATTATTTTAGAGAAACTTTTCCAATTCCAATTAAAATTGAAAAAAAATCTTACAAAATCTTCTCATAATCACACTCACAATCTTCTCTTAACCTTTTTTTTCCCTTCTTTCTCTTTTCAGTTTCTGAGAATTATAAAATTATATTTTGGTCATACTTTACATATTCATAATACCATCTTCTCTCCCTTTCAATATCTTGCTAGAGAGGTAAAGAAAAAAGGTAACATTTTTAGCACATAGTATTCTTGTTTATCAACATATGAATTCTTTATTTATTTTTTCATGTGTTCTTTTACTTATTTTTCTTTACTATACTTCACTTTTTGTGAAAAATTGATTTAAATTTCACAATTTTAAGATGATTGATTCATACCCTTTTGTGCATTCCCAAACTTTGAATTCATGGTCGTTCATCTAATTCTTTAAAATAATCCAACCTTGTGTTCAAATTCTAGTATAATTGGTGTTAGCTTAATTGGAGGAAAGCCAGGAATATATCAAGATTATTACAAGTTTATTTTACTTTACTTGCAAGGTTGATTTTTCACTATTTTGAATATTTGTGCTTACTCTTTGTTAATGATTGATATTAGTGTAGAATTGCTCTTTGATCATTAAATTTTATATGATTTAGTATTTATTTATTTTTAATACAAAGTTTCTTGAATAATTTTGCAGATGGGGAAGTATAATTTAGCAAATGAAAGAAAAAAAGATTGGCTTGATGCACTTTTGATAGATAACTTTGGTAATTGCAAGAACCATCAAGAAAAGTTTAATGAGAAGAATGTGTTTTGTGTAGATTGTGGAATGAGTTTATGTAGACATGGTAAAGAATCTCATTCTCTTCATCAAAGGTTTCAAATTTACAAATATTGTTATCAAGATGTTGTCAAATATTCTGACCTACTCAAGTATTTTGATTGCTCAAATATTCAGGTTCTTTTCTTTCTACTTTTATTTCATTATTAGTGTTGAATTCATTATTATTATTTTGACTAAGTGTTGATTTATTATATACTTTTGTTAATTTGATTATTGTAATCTCCTTCATTGTCTAATTTGCTGTGACTGGTGATAACCATTTATTGATTGAATCAATTTAGTTCCTTTATAATCTGATTCATTGATCTAATTTGCCTTAAATGTTATTTTGGTCTCATGTTGTTGATCTTCTTTTTTTGTTTGATATAAATGTTATTTATTTATTTTTTCGAAGGAAGGTTTCATGTTATTGTCAAATCTATTTTGGTCACATGAATCTACATTGTGTAATTTAAAAAGTAAAAGGGAATACTAATCGTTAGTTGGTTCAGTGGTGATTAATGCTGAATTTGGTAGGGAGTACTACGGTTCGATCTCGCACAACTGCAATCGGAAGGGGACTGGAACCACTTGATGCCATAACTGACCTCAAAACCAGATTTAACTGGTGGTGAAAGTAAAAAAAAATAAAAATAAAAGGGGATGAAAATTGTAAAATTAAAAGGACCAAAATTGTAAAATTTTAAAAAAAAATTTGAACTGTATTTTGCATATTTTTGTGTATTATACTTTAAATTCATAGCTTAATATGACCTCTAATTAGAAGTAATATATGATAAAAAATGAATTGGTCAAAGTGGTAAGAGATTTGGTCCCCTTAAGCATGTGGTTAATGGTTCAATTTATGGGTCATGTTGTCATGCATATGGAGAAAATTTGGTAGGGAGAGGAGAACCTAACTTTTCTACCAATGTCATAATAAATAAATAAAAGTGATATATGAATTTTTTTTACTCTAATTAAATACATAACCTAACTTTAATGTGATATGATTTGGCAGACATATATATTAAACAATAACAAGACTGTGCATCTCAAACCTCGACCTTTATCAAAAGAAAAGAAACTAGCAATAAAACCTAAAGTTGCTGGTTTAAGCCATGAGTCACAAATCAAGGAAACAAAAACATCAACATCTCATAAAAAGCTTGGTGGAATTTGTAAAGAATGTGGCAAACATTTACAAGACAAGCGTAACCGATTTTGTTCCGTTAGATGCAAGGTAAATTCTCTCTCTCTCTCACACACACACACACAATCTAATGGTCTACTATTGACTATACCGTACATAAAGTCGGTCGTAGTGGTCCTAGTGGATCCGCTCTTTAACTTAATGTGAAATTTATTGTTTTCTTAACTCTAAAAATTTAATTTTGTGATATAAATTTTATGGTCTTGTTAGATGTCAATTGAGGAGCTTGGACTAGTAAACCAAAATTATCATAACCAAAATTCAGAGGCTGAATCATCTATTTCTATGGCTGAACCACATGAATATGTTGAAAGAGTGAATTTCAGAAAGCGTCCAAGGAAAAGCATCCCTATGAGATCTCTCTCTAGCTTTGTATTTTGCAATTGAAATTTTTCATATTTCTTTCTCTTTTGATTCTAATTTTTGGATTACATTTTTGGTGAGTAGGATTTATTGGAAATATTTTAGAAACTCAAGTATACTATAGTAATAATCCATTCAATGTATAAGTTGGAAGTTTATGGTTCAATAACTTTTAAATAAGTAGCCTATAGACTATAGTGCACACTTCACACACACAAGCAGAGTGTATAACAAATTTGAGATACAAATTTAAATTTTAAAACTTCTAATTCAATAATCAACTACTTAATTCTCAAAACCACTTCCTATCCATTCTCTAATCTCCAAGAATATTGAGAATTAAGTACACATGTAAATAATCTTGTTCGTTGATTCAGATCGGACGGTCCACAACTGTAACTGCGTCACCGTCACACAATTATAGCAGGAAATTCATTTCTGTGTGTTGTTATATTTTAATGGCACACGAAAAGACCTGGTGCGGTCCATCACGTCGTAACCTCCGTACATGGGCCTGGAAAGTTTTAGTAGAGATGTTGGAAGACTTTTGTCAAGAAGACTTTTGTCAAAGGAACTCGATGCCTAATCACTTTTGTCAAGAAGACTTTGGATACAAGAAGTCGGTCAAACCCTCGTCGAACCATCAACTTTGATATCACTGTTAACTTTTTATGAATCATGCATTTGTTATGGTTTATAGCAAATCTATACTACATGATCTTAACCACAAATAAAAGGAAGTTAATTGTGGGGTGGGTTGGGTATAGGCTCAATTTATTTGAACTAAAAATTAAAGGAGTGAGAGATCTTTAAATTATTAATTTTGATTTATTTAAAAAAAGAAAAATTAAATTGCATTTTTGGCCCCCTAAATTTCACAAACTTATGATTTTGCCATCTTAAATTTAAAAATAACACTTCTTCCATCCTATATTAACAAACAGATCAGGTGCAGTTACAGCAGGCCGTTGTAACTGGTCTTAGTCGTCCGATATATAATTAGTGGCTGAGATCATTTTTACTATATAAAGTGGAGATTTAAATCTGGCCGTCCGATCACAAATTAATGGCTATGATTAACTACAGCGTAAAACTGTGTATTAATTCTACAACAGTGAATCTACATCCTATATTAACTCCCTTTTACAAAAGGTCAATGCAGACGTGGCCAACTGGTATATTTGTTTGCTTCCAAAGTAAAATTAGTCTCATAAATGTAGCTCAAATGGTAGCTACCAGGGTATTATTGAAGTGGTTGAGGTTGGAACCACAAATTTCACATTTCTTCATATTTATATATATGAGTCTAGCCACTAGACTACTTTAAAAAAAAAAAACTTAGTCATATATCTTTATGACATGGATAAATGAAATTTCACAAATGGTGTAATAATTTTTATTTGACTACAAGTTTATATGTGTATAGTAGAACTATAAATATATGTTACAATATTTGTGGTGTGATTTTAATGTTCACTTCTAACAAACATTTCGGATCACCAAGAGAACTTTTCTCCAAATGACCAATCTTTTTTTCCTCTCCTCCCCCCATTTTCAACTATTGCCACAAAAAGGGGAATAAAATAGATATGAAGAAAAAGCTAGTAACAAAAACAAACAATCACATTTTAGTTTTAATTTATGTGACATTTTTCTTTATTTATTCTTGTTTTCTTTTCTGAAACACAAACGGTCATTACTTTATTTATGCATTTTCATTTGTTGGTTTCACTAGTCCATTCATCCCTTCAAATGGTTTTTAATTTGTGTTAACTTTTATCATTCTCTTGACATAAATTTCTATCTTTAAAATTTATTTTGTGGAGGTCAATTTTTTTTTAGTACATTGTTTTGGTCACAATTGCTATTATTTCTTTTATCTTTGTTTTGATGAGTTAACCACCTTGGTTATTGGAGCTGTTGAAGTTCCAAAAAGATGGGATCTGATCATGATGAGAAAGAAACAGGACAAACTAGTGAGGTTGGTGGAGAAAAAGAAGAACGTCATGAGCCTCTTAGTAGGCATGCAAGTGAATCTTCTGTCTATGCAACTGAGGAGGAAGAAGATGAATATGGATCCAAAATACAACTAGGTCCTCCATGCTCTCTTAAAGAACACCTTGAGAAAGATAAGGTTTTGATTCTTATCAAACTAAACATTGCATTTTTCTTGTTAGTATATATATGACCGAGTTTTTTCGTTCAATCCGGTTATGTCACGTGGTTTGACCTGTGACCCAGCAGTTCCACCAATAAACCAGTAATCCAGTACCCTCACCGATTTGATCACTGGTTCGATTTTTAAAACACTGTATGAAATAGCAAAATACTACTCAATTTCTCTCCTTTAAATGGATTTGTTATTCCTGACATTATTCACTTAGTTTCGAATTCATCTAAGATATTAAATATTTAATATCATTTTAGTCCTACAAAATACGACGAGGGACAAATTTGATTAAAAGTTTGTAATGTCGTGAATCATTTTGGAATATCAATAATGTAAGGTACTACTGGATTGATAGAGACTACACTACACTCCTACAATTTCAAGGACTAAAATTTGAATATTTATTCATTGTTTTTCTTGCTTGATTATTTATTATTTGTTTTATTTTTTTGGTTGCACAATTGAAATATAGGATGATGAGAGTCTAAGGAAATGGAAGGAGCAGCTTCTTGGGAGTGTGGATGTCAACAACATTGGAGGTACACAATTCATGGTTGTCTTTTCTATAGTAATTAATATATATGTCCATTATTAGTGTCACATTAGTAAAAAAAGGAAAATTGACCAATGAAAGTCACTTTTAATTTACAATATAATATTAATTTCGAATTTTCAATTGTATCATATAATTAATACTAATTTCTTTAACTTATAGTGTTTTTTTTCAATTTGTGTGAAATAAACAAATGTGTAACTTATTGTGGCATGAATTGTGCGTGTCTTTGCGCATGGTTGATGAATCTGTGAAGCACGAACATTTTCGGATTAGACGTGTAGTGTTGTGGGACACGTGTTGGTGTTAGACACCAATACGACACTGGCACATATAATTACATTGAATTGTATCATTTTGTCAAATTAATATCAGTGTCGACGTGTCAGTATCTGTGTCGTGTCTAATGTCTGTGTCTGTGTCCGTGGTCCATAAAATTTATTTCCTTTGAGAATTTACTTAAAATTTGAATGTGTAACTGTAATTGTTTGTAGAAACTCTTGAACCTGAAGTGAATTTTACAAGCCTTTCTATAATCTCTCCTGGTAGAGATGACATTGTTCTTCCCATTCCTGAAGATGGAAAACCAAAGGGATTATGGTTTACTCTTAAAGAAGGTAGTAATTACCGTCTGAAATTCAGCTTTGTAGTGAGCAATAACATTGTTTCTGGATTAAAATACACCAATACTGTATGGAAGACTGCTGTTAAGGGTATGTATATATATATATGTTCAATTTAATTCCAATTTATTACCATTTTTAATTAATTAATTAATTGTATTAAAACAAATGTTATAATTCAGTGGATAGCTCAAAAGAGATGCTTGGAACTTTCAGTCCTCAGCTAGAGCCTTACACACATGAGATGCCTGAAGAAGTCACACCCTCTGGGATGTTTGCTAGGGGACAATATACTGCAAGATCAAAGGTAATTTATATTACAACATATGCACTTCCATAACTAGATCAAATGTTCCTAATTTTGTAACAAAAAAAACAATGTTCCTAACAATTTTTTCGTACATTCGTGCATTCAATCAAGACGCACCATAGTGTTATTTATGCATGTCGGTACCTAAAATATCTCCAAAAGTATCTACTTGACGTGATTTAATTAAATCCATGTGGAATTTTTTATTTACATTGTTAGTGTGTACAAATTAATACTTTTCAGCAGTGTCAATTATGTGATGCTTGTCAATTTTCACAACCTATCATTTATGCTCTCTATCTTTTATTTTTTGACTCAATTTTATTCTCCTAGATTTAAACCAATAGTCCATGTAACTTGATCTAATTTCTTTTAATGCTGTAAGATAATGATGCAAACACATACTGTTGTATTTTTCTTGTGCAGTTTCTTGATGATGACAATAAATGTTACTTGGAGATCAACTATACTTTTGATATTAGGAAGGATTGGGCTTGATCATGATGCATGGAGAGCTTCCCAATCTGCAGCAGTAATTTTCCCATGTTTTAGTCAACATTTTTGAAGTTTATTTTTTGTTTTATTTAAAAGATTCAGATATCTTATGTATCAAATTTCAACTTGTACTGATTTCCTTTTAATAATTGACTCAAGGAAACAAAATAGAAAAAAAGATTATTTGGTAAATTTCGTGATAAAAATGTCTTGCTTGTCAATATGTGACTCGCTTAGCTCCTCTATCTCTCTCGATCAATCATGCTCTATCATCTAGATAATTAATTTTAATCATTTATCTCTCTTAAACTAACATAGTGCGACACAAATGGTAGATATTTTGACCCCTTAATTATTTGGTCATGAGTTCGATCTCTTATAGGATATCTTTAGCGTAATTTGTAAATTAGCGGCATTTGTTTTTTTCCCATAAAATGTAGCATATAGGTTTTTAAGAACATGGTACAAGTGCATTCACACGTGTCATTTATGTTTTTATATGTTTTTAATTAAATAGAATAAATTAAGTCATCAATCGTTAGTTGGTTTAGTGGTGATTGACGCTGAACTTAGTAGGGAGGACAACAGTTCGATCCCCCGCAACTGCGATCGGGAGGGAGCTAGAACCACTTGATGCCAGAACTGACCTATGAACCAGATTAAACTGGTGGTGAAAATCAAAAAGAAAAAGAATAAATTAAGTCAATCATACATAAATACAAAAGGAGTTGTTAGAATACACAACCAGATAAGTCAATTATATCAAATCTCAACTTTATTTTGAGGCGTTTTACGTGTAACTGCGTCATTTTCCTATAACAAAAAAAATTAGATCATTCAGTAATGCATGACTATAAAGGAGAAGATAATGATACTTACAACTAATGTGTTTTAAAAACTTATGATTTTGAGATACAAAGAAAAACATTAATGTAGCCTAAGAAGAAAAATTGGGCAAAAGTAGAAAGAATGACTTCTTCTTATTATCTCTACTTATGATATTTTCTCATCTCACCCCCCACCCCTCTTTTTAACCCCCGGAAATCCAATTTTGCCCCTGCAAAGTCAACTTCGGAACGTAGAATTCGAAAGAGTTTAAAAGAAATTTTAGTTCGGAACGTAGACTCCGAACCCTTATTTCGGGGAATAGAATCCGAACTAAATCAATATAGTAACAGAACCGCGCTATCTTCTGTCAGTTTCTATTTTTGAGTTTCAAAATAGGGTTGGGTGGGAAAAGGGTATAAAACGTGAACTTGCGATTTTGATCAACACTTCAACTAAATCAACCACTCTAATTTAACAAGTAAGTAACTTTTATGCATCTTAGATCATTGATTCCTCTTTTATTCATTGTTTTTGAAATTTTAGCATTTTCTGTTGGAATTTTGCAATTTCTGAGTTGTTGTAAATGTTGTTGATGTTGTTTATTATGTTGATTCTGTGTTGTTTGTGGCATTGGGTTGATGTATGCATCAATGCATGTTGGTTAGAAATTGAATTTGGTCTTTGATATAGTTTGTATGATTTTAGCACTCCAAGTGTTTGTAAAAATGTTTTAATGACATAATTGGTATTTGAATTGTGTTGTAGACATGGAAGAGGATGTTGGAAGAACAAGGCTAGGCAGGGAGACACGCGCACATGCTTCTGCGCGTGATGCTGTTGCCCCTCGCCCGAAAAGAGGACGCCGCCGTAGGCAATCACCGGTGCCGTTTCAAGGAAGAAGTGATTATGAAGCGGGAGGTTCCTCAACGGGTGGTTCACGACGGCATTCAATGCCTTCACAAGATCAAGTGCCTGAGGGTGAAGTTGAACATGCTGCTGAAGGTCTAGAGGATGTAAATCCTCCGCTTGACAGAGACGAGGATAATGACGAGGATAATGATGATGATGATGATGATGATGGACAGCCACCGGTGGTTCCTGAGCAGGGGTATGGAGGCGGTCCGAGCGATTTGTCCCTATTGCATGATTACCATAAGCATAGGGCAATTCTAATATGGGAAGCTAGGAACTCTGAAGCCAAGGTAACTATTGTCTTCAAATTTGTTAATGAATATGTTTGTCTTAAAATTCGTAATAAATTGAATATAATGCTAATTGTCGATGTATTATATTTGCAATTTTGTAGATTTTGAAGAAAGTGATGCGGTCTGTAGCAAATGGGAAAAAGGTGATTAATCTTCCGAAGCTTCCGCGGACTAGAGAGTACGACTGGTTTTGGAACGCTATCGAGGCAACGGGTCTAGAGCCCATGACGAGGACGAGTTACAGCATAATCGACCATGGCCTGATGACGGCATTTGCAGAAAGATGGCATCCAGAGACAAACACTTTCCACCTTCCAATTGGTGAAGTGGCCATCACATTGGACGATATCCAATGTCTACTGCATCTTCCGATTACGGGGACTTTCTTGCACCACTCGCGGATGAGGAAAGATGAAGGGATGGATCTGTTGAAGAGACATTTGGGCGTTGAGGAGGATATTATTCAGCACAATTTTGAAAAAACAAATGGATGTCATATCAAGTACCATGAGTTGCAGGCTGTGTACATGCAGAATAAGGAAGCGGCTGTGGAGGCGGAGAAAGAAAAAAAGCCTATGGAGGAAATTGTTGTTTACAGGGACAGGTGTATCAAGGCGTTTTTGTTGTATTTGGTGTGCTGTACCATTTTCAGCAACAAGAGCCAGAATTATTGTGATGTTGTTTATCTGCAATATTTTGAGGACCTGACGGAGGTGAGTCGCTGGAACTGGGGTGCTGCTGCCCTCGTGTATCTTCAGGCATATATGGAAAAATCTTCTCGGAAGCGTTGTGGTCTAATGGCAGGATACATGTCATTACTTCAGGTATGGTTACATTAATAATATATTACTTGGTTAATAATTATAAAAGTTTAGTTTCCTGTGCTGAATAAATTTCGTTTGACTGTTTGTTTCAGGGATGGATCATATCTCACATGCCGAGAATGAGTGTGTGGAAATTGGCTAGCAATTGGAACGAAACCCTCCCACGTAATGCAAGGTATGAGCCTGGACAAGGACATAGGGATCAGGCAGCTTATAGGGAGCATCTGGATAACATGCAGATGTCAGACTTCGTGTACACTCCCTATGCTGCACACCGCGCAGTGAGGCCGTTGATTGATGCATGTTGGTTTTCTGGGTGGTTAAGGTGCGGAGGTGACACAAGCACACATTTGCCTGAACGTGTGCTGAGGCAATTTGGATATGTTCAGACCATTCCAAGACCTCCTGCTGCAGCTGCTCCTTCCGGCATGACGTTATACAAGATTGATCAGGTGTTTATGGAAGAGATGGAGGAGAGATTGATTGATGAGGAAATGCGGGGTGCAGCAGTGGATAACCCGTGGGACCATCAGCCTGGGTACATAGCATGGTTTTACAAAGTCTCACATCCGAAGATGCTCCGATTAGAGGCACACGCACCTCCACCTGAACCCCCACATTTGGAGGTGTTGATAGAGCAGCAGGGAAGGCAAGGTGTCAGGGATACAGTGCATATTTGTCAGAATGTTAGGCTTGAGCTTGAGCGGGCGATTCGAGATGGTGAGGCGTTGCCCGGGACTCCGATCTATGACACAGTGCAAAATGTTCTTGGGATGGTTACCCCGGCGGTTGTTTATTCGTCAAGGCGCAGAACTCCTGGTGCACCTGTATACCCTTACCGCCGTCCCCGTGGTCCACGAGCAACGCAGTAGATGTTATGTAATTTGTTTTGAACAATTTTTCCAAAGATGGTTTTATGTATTGCTTTTGAACAATATGGTTTTATTTGGTGTTTATGTAATGACTTTTGAACAAGTATATGTAGTTTGCTTTGGTTATATGTGTCTCATTTACGTTTGTTATGTTGCGAAAAATTAACCAAATTTGTTGCCATTTACGTTTGTGCGTGCTACTCTGAAATTGGCAGGTCTCAGAACACACTTGTTCTGGCTTTTGGACATTGCAAATGCGCAAGTCCTGTAATTCACCTTATTTCGGAAAACACGTTCCGAAATGTTGTTTTATACAACTTTAGTTCAGAATCCAGTCTCCGAAGTAATATTTCGGATTCTACGTTCCGAAATACTGGAATATATGTTGAACGCATAAGAATGAAAATCAATACATAGGAACACATAACAAATACATTTCATTGCAACACAAATAAAAACATTACATATAGGGAATATGACATGAGAAATATAGACGTTACATGCGAGATAGAAACGAGTACAAGCAAATTTAAAACGTTAGACAACCATGAAAGACGATGATAAGAATAACAACAAGGATTACAAAAACAAAATCATTCTAACGACGCTTTCAAACGGTATGGAGATGGATCACCTTCGATGGTGTTAAACATGAAACGCACATTGTCGTCACTTTCTAAAATTACCCAATGGTATTTCTTGATATGTTCGTCAACCCCACCAGCATTATCCTCTGTAATATCAACGTAAGATTCATAAAATACAATTTTGTGGATCCTTAGCTCTTTCGCATATTTAAATGCATACAAGAATTCAATCTTATCTTTTAGGTCTTGCAGAGTTGTAATCGTACTCTTCAGCTCGACGTTCAGTGGTCTTTCTATACCTTGAAACTTGATACTGAAATCATAACGTTTAGCTAAATATTCTGCAACATAACGATCGGAAGCACTCATGTTATTGTTATTCATCTTTATAAAAATGTCAAATACATGAATCTAAGGTTGAGGAAACAAACCCGTATTTATAGGCATTCAAAGTTTCGGTTCGATCCGAGCCGTTCAAAGTGTCGGTGCGATCTGAGTCGTTCAAAGTGTCGGTGCAATTGTAACCATGCAAACTGTTGGTGCATTTGCAGCCAAGCAAAGTTTCGGTTCGATCCGAGCCGTTCAAAGTGTCGGTGCGATCTGAGTCGTTAAAATACGTTAAAAATATATAAATATAGACGAAATATAAAAACGATTACATTAAAAGAAAAAACTTTACACGAAATATAAAAACGATTACATTAAAAATAAAAACCTTACACGAAATATAAAAACGATTACATTAAAAATAAAAACCTTACACGAAATATAAAAACGATTACATTAAAAACAAAAACCTTACACAAAATATAAGAACGATTACATTAAAAACAAAAACCTTACACAAAATATAAAAACAATTACATGAAGAATAAAAACGTTACACGGTAAATAAAGACGAGTTCATAAAAAAATAAAACAGATCTGGCCGGTAAATAACACTATGGATCCGCTAAATTAAATGAGCATTCTCCATCTTCTGGTTGTTTCAACCTTGCAAGTATGGCATCAACAGATCTGGTCAGTTTGACATCTAACTCGATAGGTCCATTTGTGCTGTATTGGGAGTAAACTGAAAACATAGTACGGATATCCTCGTTTTTTTCAAGCTTCATGTTGGTGAAGGTAAGACTCCCATTAGACCCCATTGATGGCTTTCGATACTCGATGTTCGTGACTGTTCTGTCATCGTTTGGATTAATGCAACAGCGATTAATTTCATCAAGTTGTTGTTTGAGATCAACCAAAGTTGCATCGACGAAGATCCGAAACATGTTTGGTTTTCCGCCATTGAAGTAAACTGCAGCAAGGTGAGTGTCTCTCCGGTAAGTTAGTGAGATATCCATTTTACAAGTATTGTGCCATGAAACTTGATCGGAACGGGTCTATTTAAAGAAGTTTGAAAGCGTTATCCTTCACATAACGTGTGTGTAATCCTAACCGTTTAAATTGTCGGTAGAATCGTGAACGTTGAATAATAATGATAATAATAAGTAATAATTATAATTATAATAAAAGTAATACTAATAATAACAAAAGTTATAATAATAATAATGAAAATTATAATAATATTAAAAAAAACTGAACGTTTTTGCTAGATTTGAACTATTTCGGAACGGGAATATAGAATCCGAAATATCAATCAACATATATGCAGTAAAAGCTGTAACACAGTCAGGAGCATACTGATGCAAATGTTGCTTTTGCACAGATATTCTCATGCCTCTGCAACCCATGTTTCCATATATTCTCATGCCTCTGAAAATATTCACATGCCTCATTTCTCATTTCTCATGCCTATATGACAAGATTCTCACACATCACCATATTCATTTGGCAATATTTCCACATTGAATTGCTTTTACCAACATATTCTCATGCCTATGTGAAAATATTCCCATGCCTCACTACTTGTTAACACTTAGGTTATATATATTTGCATCTCATTCAAGTGGCACAAACACTTAAGTTAACACAAACACAAAGGTTTTGCTTATTGTTTACCATGACATCCTCTTCCACAACCATTGTTGCACCTCCCGAAAACATTGAAACTCTTTCAATTGTTCGTTTATCTCATCAAGTAAGTTTCATTATCTTATCAATTATTGTATAGTCTTGCTATGAATATGTGTTAATTTGTTCATTATTGTGCCTAACATCATATCTCATAATTTTATAGGATCATGCTGAGATTGAAACGGAATTTGCAACAAGGCATAGGTATTATCTTGGCAAGACTTGGAAAGTGATTAAAAATGATAAACAACACCACAAACTCAAGTTCAACAAGAACTATGACAATCCTCTGTTATTGAACGAAGGATGGGAGAGTTTCAAAAAATTCCACAACTTACCGGATGATGTTGAAGTAGTTTTACAATACTTTGGTCATGATCTCTTTGGAGTCAAATCTTTCAAACAATTGGGAGATGAAGCTACAATTCCGGCATTTCATAGCCGGAGTTTGGCACCAAAGAAAACAACCTTTTTTGAGTTCGAGCTCACTCCAAATCGAGTTGATATGCCTAAAATAGTCAGTCATTTAACTTTGTTCATGTTCTAACCCTTATGTTTTACCATAAAAGGTTGTCTAATATTTTGTTTTTCTTATATATTCAGGCACTACATGTTGATTTTGCTAAGTTTCTTCAACACTTTAATTTCAAAGTTGTTAACCTCTGTGGAGATAATGGGGTGACAATGACTCTTGCGGTTTTGAACTTTGCTGACACGCATCGCATGAAGCTAGGCTACAATTGGGATGAATTTGCAAGCAGCCAACAATTCAAAAGAGGAGACATTGTTCGCTTCAAATTTGAGCTTATTAATGAAACAACAGTTAGTCGTCGCTGCCATGTTTACAAACCATATTGAGGCATATGTTTCAAGACGACTTCAAGACTATCATGATCTTTCAATGTTATCTTTATGCAATGTTTGTTTATGTTTTTCAATGTATGATGTTTGCATGTGTTTGTTTATGTGTTTTGTAGCCATTGTGATCACTAAATGGCTACTATATGTCTGTAATCCTTTGAACCGTTTAATTTAAATTGCAGTGCTTTTAATCGTAGCTATTTTGATCAATTATGTCATCTCATAAATTGCAATACCTTGTTAAGGGCTTTCCTACATTCTGGTAGCTACTATATGTTCAGGGGTTTCCTGCATTCTGGTAGTCAGTATTTCGGAACGCATTTTCCGAAACACCAGATATCAGATTGCAGAAATACATGTAACACATACAAGACCTGTAATTTTTTTACAGCTTGATAAGCTTGATATAGTACATGTAATTAACTTTGAACGACAATTAAATTCCAGGCAGACATTCAAAGTACATAAAATTCCATAACAAACATACAAAATACGTCAAATCGATTATATGATATAATTCGAATAGAGAACGTATATTACATAACTTTCATTACAATTAAGATACGAATTACATAAAATATTACAAAATTACATGCCGCTTTACAATTACATCATAGTTCACAACTATTGCCAAAAAAAATCATAAGTCATGAATACAAAAAAAGTGAACATGTTGCAACAAACATACTATCACTCACTGTCAGAGCATGTGAGTGGATTGTTCTTGCTAGAACCAATGCCAACAATTTTTTTCACTTTAATCGTCCTCTTCTTGATTGCATCCTCTCTTTCAACATCAATCAATTCTTCAAACAGCGCAATTCTATCCATGAAAGGATACTCCCAGGCCATAGCTTCATCATTACAATATCGCCTCCATTCCGACGCCACCTTAGGTAAAATAGCACCGGGCTTCAACTTAACTTGAACAAAGTGACCCGGAATCAAACCTAAGCACAAAATCCGTGATTCCGGATCAGTTGGTGGTTTTGATCGAAGCGGGAAAAAAGTATCACTAACTCCGATAATGGGTGATGTCAACTCCACTACAATCCTGTTATAGTAAGTCGCAATCACATGACCCATATCCGGAAATGTTAGCCACTTTTCCTTAGGAGCTACACAACGGCGTGTATTTATTGGACTCGAGTGCAAAGCTTCTAAAATGAACTCAACACGATCCTTGCCACCAAACACGTTCTCATACAATTTCCTATGCGATTTAATCTCCCTTATCATGTTAAGCTTAACCAGCTCATAATCATCCTCATTTCCATTTTCATGCAATGCAACTACACGATAACCGCAATAGCCGTCACCCACAACATCGACAAAATCTTCAATATATGGTTGCATGAACTGAGGCATATGCTTGAAAAATGGATTACTAACTTGTGAGCTTTGACTTGGAGTCCAATTACCAATTCTCGCTCCCTTCCGAGAAGAACTTGCAGCCTTGGACTGTGACACTTGACAATCGGGAAATTGCGCATCAACGTGCTCCCAATATGACTTCTCCCGTGCCGTCGAATTTCCAACCCCACTTGATCTTCTTGGAACGACACTTGCCTTTTTAACAACGGTAGGACTTGTCAACGTCGTTGTTTCCAGAAAAGCAAGTTGTCGAAGCTTGTTTCTTATCTCCGCTTTCATGTTCACATCAACAATCTTCAAGCGTTCCTAAGGAATAAAAAAAACACAAATTATTAGTATTCAACGAAATTCAACTAGAAAATCAACAACAAATTAAAATATTAAACAACATTGCATAGAAATTCAACGATGAAAGTTTTATAAAATATTTAAAAACAAACCTTAATTGCTTCAAACTCAGCAGTGCACGCATAATCATCTTCAACTTCTTCTTCAACATCATCTTCAAATTGACCAAACTCGATCGTCAACTTCTTCCAATGCGAATTGACCTCATCAAGTCTAATCGGAAGCCTGTTGCGAATCTTCTTGGCAATTACACAAGCACAAGGCAAACCATATGATTTCCTAATAATGCACCCACACTTTTTCGGATCCGAACCACATTCCACTACTCTTTTTGCCTCATGGAAAATATAGTTCAAAGCTTTGCGAGAAATTTTAAACAAGAGTAAGGGGTACAGAAAAGAATTTTGCCCGCCATACCTATGTTCTTTAACCGACAAGCTTTGACCAAAACTTGTTTTTATGTCACTGAACTTAATCAACAACATTTGTTCACACGCCTCCCAAACCTTCACAAAATCACCATTACCGTCGGGCAAATACTTTTTTAACAAGCCGTGCGCCGACTCAGCCCTGTTGGTTGTAGTATTCCCAAAATGCATAATCTCATTTGTCCACGCATTCGCCACTTTTGTTTTGTCGGTGTCAAAAATGGTTTTTTGAACATAGGTAAGGAATATTGGCCATTTCGCACAAACTTTCCTAAATTCCACAACAACCTCAGCATAATCGTCCTGGGTTTGCGCGTCCAATATAGCGATAAAGCTATTTGTCGCCATGTTAACGACTTGTGTGTGGCTCATTTCATCTCCATCTCTAACTTTACACATGGTCTTTGCTTTTGCGTTGACATTTTTGATAACATGATAGCGACAAACCAACGGTGTTGCATCTGGAAATACCTTACCAACCGCATTCATAAGACCGGGATCCCTATCCGTCACCGTTACCTTCGGTCCTAAGGCCTCACTCCACAATAGGCTCCGACAATGTTGTAGTGCCCATGTAAAATTCTCCTCTTTCTCATTAGTCAGAAAGGCAAATGCAACATTGAAAGTCAAGCCGGTCGACGTCGATCCCACCATCTCAAACAATGGCCTACCATACCGGTTTGTCTTGTACGTCGAGTCCATCAATAAAACACTAGGGAAAGTGTTGAACAACGCCACAGAGGTAGGATGTGCAAAGAATATGTCCTTCACAACAGTGGATTTATCATCAAGATCATCCGGCCTAAATTTGAAGACATATTGCTTTTGCTCCAAACAATGAAAGAAATGTTGAATTTCATTCCTCGGCCCCCTTTCTTTCTGTCTCATTCTATGGCGTGCATTGTAAATCATTTTCTTGTGGGTGACATTACTCGGATCTCTATCCTTCATTGTAGACATTATATTCCTAGGCGGAACCAAGTTCCTTGTCAATTCGGCAACCAACTCCATCTCTTCCGGTTTCAACCTTCCCTGAACTAGATGGCCATCTAATTCTTTATCAAACTCATGGTTGTGTACGCCGTTCACAACACTTAGATGCCAATCCTTGGTTGTATTATGAAAATAACCACGGAGCTTAAACGGGCATCTGCACTTCCTCGTTCCCGTTTCTTCGAACTTTATCTTCTTGCTAGTTCTTTTGTAGGTACCTCCCCTTTCACAACCCAAAACCGCCTTTTGCTTCCTCTTTCCATCACCATAGTCAGAGTTTACAATCACAACTGCAAACTTTAAACCAGCAGCTACATCGCGAACCCACTTCAGTAAAGCATCTCGACTTCTCGAGTCTCAAACGCTTGGTCCGTCAAAAAACTTGAACTAGAATCAAAGTGTATTGCCGGAGGACCAATTGCATGAGGAGCAGGAGGAGGAGCGGGAAGAGGAGGAGCGGGAAGAGCAAGAGGAGCTTCTTTCGGTTGATGAAAATTGACAGGATTAACATCAGCCACAACTTCATAGACACCTAAACCAAGCACTACTTGTCTAGATTTATGATCCACCATAACTACAAAAAAAAAAAAAAATCAATATCAAATACATTTCATAACAAGTAAAATGTGGAAATAAAATTCAAATATCTAAGCTATAATCATTAACATATTATTAATAATAACCATTAAGCAACTCAAAACATGTAATCTACCTAAATTTGGAAAAAATAAAAAATTAGGCAGAAGCAGACAGTAGCAGTGCAGCATGAAATGCATGAAAATTTTTCTAAGTATTATTTCGGAACGTATTTTCCGAAATCAAATTTACATTATTTCGGAAAGTAGTTTCCGAACGATAGCATGTCAGAAATTTCGGAAACCTAGGTGCATCAGTCATATCAAAGCTAAAATAAACAAAATGTAATCGGTTAGAAACGCAATTTACCTTATGTTAATGCGTCAATGAGTGTTGATTCCGTTAGATAGCCTCCAAATCTTGAGATTGAGCCAATAATGATGAAAAACGCTTTTGGTTCCAAAGAGAGTAAGAGATTGAGTGTTTGACATGAATGAGAGAAAGTGAGCTGGTTTCAGCTCTATAACGTCTTTGTTCGGAAGCTAAAGCCCGAAATATCACTTCGGAAGAGGTTTTCCGAACACAATTTAATGTTTCAAATATTTCAGAACGTAGAATCCGAAGTTGACTTTTATAAGGTTAAAAATGGAAATGCGGGGGGGGGGGGGGGGGAAGAATCATGGGGGGTGGGATGAGAAAAATTCTCTACTTATGCCCAAGTACCAAAAGAAAAAGTGTAAACAAGTGACTAGTGGACCTCAAGCATATGTATCATTGAAATTACCAAAAAGCCTCGCCCACATCCTAGGATAAGAACAGATTTCGCATTCCAGGATGAGACGTTGATAAAATGAGCTCATGTTGTCCCACTTCCCATTCTAAAACTAATCGTCGATGGACTAAGCATTTGTTAGCACACGAAAAATTAAAAATAACCAAAAACAAAAGAAAATAATAATTGAGAGAAAAAAGGAGAGGCGGATGAATGATGGAAGAAAAAAAAGGTTTCAATTTATAGAAAATAACCAAAACAATTGGCACATACATTAACTTATTTTTTAAATTTATATAATACATTGACAACATAAAAATATTTTATGCTAATCTTCCATCATGTCTCATAATTAAGATGTGACAGTATTATTTCTCAAATTACACAAAAACATTTAAATAGTAAGAATTAGACGTATGTTTAAATATTTTACTTTAAGTGCATATAAATTAAATTCATCAACTATCTAATTTTTAATAAAAATAATTTTTTTTATTTACAATGGAGAAGAGGATCGAACTCAAGACTTTATATTTCGTCAACAAAATAGCTGGACAATATTTAGGATGCTAAAATTACATAGAAGATCATAAAGTCCTTTTTTTTTTTAGTTTACAACAGAGTCAATGAGATTCAAACATAAGACCTCATAGATACTACCTAAACACCTCAGAAAGTCATTGTTTTTTAATTTAGTTAAAATAAGCAAGTTTTAGCGCATTAAAATAATATTTGTTATTTTTATTCCACAAAAAAAAATTGTTACCTATGTTGACATGAAAAATAATAATATAGAACATTAACAACCGTTTATACCAGTTATACATACTTATCCATATTATTTTCATAATCAAATAAGGTTCACAGAAATGAAATGAAATATATGGAAAGAACTCCTAAGATACTCTAAATAATCTAAGATACAGAATTCAGAAATGATATTATAGGGCATTTTATAGATATTTTAACATGGCTTTTCTCACAGGCTTAAGTTGAAACGAGCTAGTTAGAACAAGCACACGATCATGTAAGCAATCAAAATGTGAAAACTACCGTGGAATATAAATATTAAATAGCACTTCAAGAATCAATAAATGCTCGAGCAACTTCAGTTTACTAAAACCCAACTTAAGCTCTCCAAGCAACCTAACTTAGTATGCTGCTCTCTATAAACTACCACCGTGACATTCTAAAAAATTCTATACATTCCAGAAAAAGTGTTCATAAATCTATGGTTCTTTTTGTTCACCTGAAATTAAAGGTGTGATTGGGGAGAAAGCCAAGTGTTTGACATCATTAACACCATTTGAATCAGCATCACCTGATGACTTTTCATGCTCTGCGACAAGCATAAGCATCTCTAGGCGCTTGTCAAATTGTAAAGCACTCTCATCTCTCTCGTCAAGCTCAGCAGCTTCAATCTCGAGCCATTTATCACGTAAATCATCAAGAAGATTTCCTTGATCATTATTAAGGGCGGATCCTGGCATGCTTGGGACAGTGGTACGAAGAGACGAGTCTCCAGATGGTGGAGGCAAAGTCAACAACAGTGCCCGAAAATCTTTAGTATCGGCAAACATTTCAAAATTACAGGCAATTGTGTCTAAACAGAATTCCCGAATCTTCAAAACACCATACCTGGAAATGAACAAATATTCAATAGGAAATAAAGATAAAACCAAAATATGATGTAGTGCAGCTTCATTATTAGATCTAGATATACTTCCAGCATGGTATTGGTATTTCATAAAATAATGAGAACAAAGATCAATTATCAAGAAGAAAAAACAGGAGCATAACATATATAATTCAGCATAACCGCCTACGGTAATATGGGAGTCAGGAATCAGTGAACAAAGACATGGGTTCCCCCTTTCGACACAATCCTAAGGTCAATTTGAGCAATGGTGAATGAATTGAGGAAATGGTAAACCAAAAATTCTAGAGCTATTCATTTCATTCCAGTAGTGATATTCTTCCTAAAATATTACAGTCATAAATAATCTACAAATGACATTGAGGGTCTTTCTTATATTAGCTATGGTCCTCCTTTTTGAATTTCATCCATTTAATTTTGTATCTGAATTATAGATCATTAGTAAATATTAAAATTTGGTTTAAATCAATTATAATTACACCAGAAGAGATTTCAGCAACCATCCAGATTAACACCTTTTTTAATAACTAATTGTCGGAGTAGAGCTTATTAAATAAGCTCCTAGTAACATAATGAGCTCTAAAATAAGTAGAAATTAAAAGGTAAAGCACAAGTATCAAAATGTATTGAAACAATTATATAGTCATAATAAAGAAAGAAAATAAACCAACAATTCAGTCTTTAAACTATCATTCTTTTTCCAACTTAGTCCCTAAACTATATAACTGCATAAATATAATAAGTTGTCCCAAAAGTATAAAAAATCCGTCAATTTAGTATTTGCTATTAAGATGTTAGGGACTAAATTGGTGGATTTTCATATGCTTTAAGGACTAAATTGGTGGATTTTCATATAGTTTAGGAACTAATTATTATATTTATATAGTTCAGGGACTAAATTGAAGAAAGAATGATAGTTTAGGCACTAAATTGATGGTTTATCCAAATGTGAAGGAAGAATCTCTCCCCTCCCCAAGTATATTAAAAAAACAAAAATAATTGCAGCCAACAGTGTAAGATGAAGGAGAGAGACTGGGAGGAAAGAAAAATACATGTCCGCTAGCATTAACCAATAGCAAAGTTCTTCAGGTGACGCCACTTCCAAGTGTGGTATTAAAACATCAGCCACCGCACGCTTAAGAGGAAACATCAAGTATCTAGAAGCAATATCAAACATTTCCTCAGCCTGCTCAAAACCAAAACATATTATGAATATTTGACAATAAAATGACAAACAACTTTTACCAGAAATCTAAATGCATGTATAAGAACCTGATCTGGATTGATTTCCTGCAAACGGTCAGTGTACCTGAACCAACAAATAGAAGCAGGATAAAATTCACAAAAATCAAACTTGAAGCAGAAAATTAATGTACAAATACAGTTATATTTTCTCAGAAACTTTAAGCAGAAGGCACAATCACAGGAACATGCTACAGAAACTAACATATAACAACAAAAAAATGATATGGTACTAAAACAAACATGCATGAAACTAAGGAAATTGCATATAGGTTTTACTCAATCTTTGACAAATGGAAATAACAACCATGAGTACTTAAAGAACTACAAGTTTAAATGAAATCGATTGCATTTGGTCAGTTTGTTAGATATTCCAGATTGACATACAGAAAATATATGATGCTTTTCTCCCAAACATAAAGACATATAATCTTGAAGGGTATAAAGAATAATCACATTGCAAAGCGTTTAACTCTAAATCAGGTAACTATAGAATAATACAGTCACAGATACTGAGTCACAAAATGATCTCAAGTTATCATGGTAATTATTGCCATACTAGATCCCTCCAATATTTTCAATTTCCAAATTTCACAGTCAAGGGAAGAGACTTACATATATTCAATCATTTTCTCAAATGCTTCCACACTCATATCATGTTCTTCAAGACAAGGAAGGAAACCAACATATAATTCATCTTTCCCTTCATGGAAATCCTTCATTCGTGATAGTCTTGCTTTGAAATATTCTGACCTTGATGCTAGAATAACTTTATGGCAGCGGAAATTTTTTCTATCAACTCTTACACAAACATCAGAAAGATCATTTAGAGGTTTAGCTATCTGCATGGCATCCATCCTAAATACCAATTCATTGATTCCATTATCTTGATAATTTTCATGAGTGGAATTTGAAAGGGCTGTCAGAAGGATTCTGTGCAAGGCAGCAGGAAGCCTGTCTTCTTCAGGAAGAGATTGACCCTGTAAAATAAACCGCTTCTGAGAATTGTCTACATCTGCCAAAGCTTTATACTGTGCATATTTTTGATGAACTACTTCTTTCTCGAGAATTTTCTGTAGAGATTCACATTTGCATACTTTACAAATTCTCACAAGATCCTCCATGTCATCCACAGCAATCTCTAATCTGTCTGAATAAAAGAAATGTATAAGGCTATAAAGCGCAGGATATGACAACTTTTCCCGTGAAAATCTTACTTCACTACGCTCTTTCCAATCAGTTTCAAACTTTTTCTTGAAAAATGGTGACCTTGCACTTAATATGACCCTATGAGCTTCAATGGGTCTTCCTTGTACAGTAAAAACCACATCTGGAGGAAAGTAGTTGCAACTGAACCCTTGAGTGGATGAGATGCCTATTCAAATATGATAAATATTGAGTCCCAGACCAAATATTATAATTTGGAAAAATAATTGTCAAAAACAATGATATCACCAGAGAGAGAGAGAGAGAGAGAGGGGGAGAGAGTAAAGAAGTCTTCTTTTATTATTTGACAGTTTTAGTAGTTGAACCTTAATTCCGTGTTGTGTAAGAATAGTAGATATTTTACCTACTCAAGAGTTATTGCTCTAAGTAAATATTTCATCAGTTAATTATGTCTAGAAAAGTCCAATACCATAATAAGGGATTTAAGTAATCAAAATTTTCAAAAAGTCAGTGCAGAGTCATTAATAAGCTGCTTCAGCATTCAGTCAGTTCAAGATACATGTTGTGTCTAAAATAAGTAATTTTATATGTAATTTTCAACAGAGTTGAAAATTCAGTAAAACAGTATTCAGAGAATTCAGATATAGTCCAGCGTTTATGTTTAAATTATCATTAGAAATCCGATATCAGATTCCTATTTCAGGTGCAGGACTCTTCCCATGCAAACCCTTTTATCCCTTGTGATGTTCCTCATAGGATCATACAGATCTTTGCTTTTTGTGTGAGCTTCAATCCTAACTAAACACCAACCGTATTTGGTAAGATCGTGATGACTGATGAGAATCGTGATGAGGACCTAAAAGGGGCTAATAAGAAGGAAAACAAGGAAAAAAATCCAGGTCACAACTTTAGAATAATTTTAGTTTAATTTGAATTGTAATAGTTTTTGTTTTATTTAATAAAGTAGTGTAATCACAAATTAATGGGTCTTCATTTGTGTTTAAGGCCTTTTAGGTATATGAACACTTTCATACAAATACTTTAGTACAATCCTCATTTAGACAACTTTGCAATGAAACAAAGTTTTCCCTGATGAGGACGGTGAGCAAGCAATGTCTCCTCTTTAGTTCTTAGATTGGAAACCTAATTGGTCGTTATCAATGAATCCAAACACAATGCAACAAATCCACCAAAGCTATCAACACAAGAGTTTCCAGAAGTAAACGTCTCAAGACAAAACTAAGAAGTTAAAATGACAAACAAGAAAAGCTAAGAAAAAACAAGCACACTCAAATAGATTATCAATGGAACAACTCAAGAAATTTTAGAACTAAATGACTAAGTGATCCAAATATGTATAACACTAATGTGTGGGAGGTAAGGTACTATATCCATATCAAATTGTCGCCACGCTTGTCTAATCAATGAAATTGACCAATTTTTGTGACCTAGGAGAACACCACATAAGAAATGAAGCAACCCTATTTAGGGGAAATAAAACAAACCCCACCCAAAACCTAGTGAGATGGTATGTGCATGCTGCAGCTTGGGTATGCTTGGGTTCAACTGTTGCTGACAGTTTAGTTGCTAGGGTTAACTGTGTTATAAAAGGTTCAACTTCGATTTGTTATATAGTTTTTAATTTTATTATATTATTCAGTTTTTTCGTATACTTTATAGATGCCCTGCCATGCTTCCGTCATAGGCCGCAATGCTGTCCACCATACTGTTTTGGCGAATCCTTGGCTTGCTGTCATGAACCGCCCTCTGCCATTGATAACATTGATGCAAGCTGAATTTTGTTAAACTACGAAAAACCGCAAGCTAGTAGGCTTTATTCTATTCAAATATCTTCTAATCATCTAACCATATTTCACGCTGCAGTGGATTTATCAAACGGTTAAAATCTCACCTCAATATTGCGCAAACAGTACCCCACCCCCATGTCTTGTTCTGCAGGCAAAAGACAGTGTCCTCCAACTTCCAAGCAGGGGAAGATTAAGCACGCCAACTATGAAGATAAACCTATGCTGACGCTGCTGTAGTTTTTGAAATGGAGAGGAAAATTAAGAGTTTCTCAACAGTTATGCACTTTTGTGCTGTGTCATTGTGTCTTACAGTAAGACTCTTACTACTCTAGTTTAAATATTGTTCTGCCCAGAATAATCCCTCAAGTATTATGTAACAACAAACAAGTTCCTTGTTGTATTCCCCTTTAATTTCCTATCTATCTTTCTTATTGAATTTAGCAACAAAAACTCTCACAATATGCCCCCATTTTTTCCTTCATCGCTAATTTCACCTCTCTTAACACTAAAACTAGAAACGCCACAGATTTGAGTCATATCGGATAAACTTTTGAACAAAAACTAATAGGAAAAGAAAAAAAGAAATAATCTTACAAAAACTACAAAGCTCCAAAATTAAAGAGTGCTTCTAGTTCTAGAGCTCAACTTTCTAATAAGCTCTCTCATATAGATTCTCGCTAATCATCTATAAATAAACTCTTGATAAAATAAAAGATATTTTCATAACTTAGAAATCAAATACTTATCAGAGACAAACTAAAACTTTCATAGGCACGTATCTTTGTTGTATTCCCCTTTAACTTCATGTGCATCTTTCTTATATCATATAAAAAATTGCAACATGATCAAAAAATTATTGAAAGTTGCAACAAAAACTCCTAAATTAACTACGAATATCCTAAATTAAAAAAGAACAAAACTCAAGTGCATTTTTTTATGTGGTTTTTCACATAAAATACTCATAACTACATATGATTTCTTAAATGGGCAAACAACCATTTTGGTCTCTTGAAAGTGTAACTCGCTATCATATTGATCCCCGAATGTAACGAAATTGCAAACACATCCGCAATTGTTTCATTTATTAGTCATTTTGATCCTCAAATCTATTAGGTAGTCAATTTAGTCCTCGAATTCATCGGTCAATTTCTTACATACAATTACTAACAGAAAGGATGTATTTGCAATTTCGAAACATTCAGAGTTTTCCCGTTCTCAATTTTTTCAAAGTTTGTTATAATCACAAAATATGAATTTTATGTGAATAACCATACCAAAAACACTTAAGCAAATATACCTAAGTTTTCTCCATTAGAAAAAAAAAAAATTCCACACGTTAACATTCTCATAAACTAATTGATCCAAATAACAGAAAAATGAAAAGGAAGAATGAAATTGGTACCGGGTAACTGAAAGCCACCGGAAAGCGAATTAGCAGGACAAGCAAAAAAAGTATCACGAAGAGAAGACTGCAAAGGATTCAAAGGAGGAGGACGAGCTTCAAAAGCTTTAAGAAGTTTCCGAACTTTCAAATTGAGAGCAGCGTAATGACACCTATCACCGTCAAAAGTGTGTTCGGAGCAAATAGCGCCACTTTCTAGAAGCATACGAGCGGCATCGAGATGACCGGCGAGACAAGCGTAGTAAAGTGCGACGGAATCCCATTGGTCGCGAGCGTTGACGTTAACGCCGCATTCTAGAAGGTAACGGAGACGGTCGACGTCTCCGGCGCGTGATGCTTGAAAAACGTCGCCGTTTGGGACTTTTTTTAGAGGGACTGATGAACCGAAATCGGAAGGGTCTAAGTCGATGCCGTCATCGATGAAGCTCATTGTTACGGTTAGGATTAGGATTTGTTTAAGCTTCAGTGACTGCACATGAGTGTGTGTGTGTGTGTGTGTTTGTGTTCTCTTTGAAGAGATTGTACTTGCACCGCTGAATCTCTTTTAATAGATACGCCTTTTATTTATAGATTATAGAAAAGAAACTAGTTTTTTTTTTTCCTTAGATGAAATGGTATTATAGAAAACGCCTTTTCTTATTTTTGAGCTTACTATGCAATATAAATTAGGTTTTATGCTATTTTATAAGTTCAAATTATTGAAAATTGAATTTTTATAAGCTATTTTATCATAAACTACTTTGAAAAACTTATAATAATACATAAAAATTGCATAAGCTGTTTGCATAAACTCAAAAATAAACTAGGCCAAACGGACCCTAAATGTACTTTTGAACATATAGTTAAGAAAACAAAGCAAAAGAGAAACAGAAACAGATGTGATTTCTCGCCATAGGGTAGGCACGCAATGACAAGTAGAACTTCCATAGCGTTGGTAGGACAGATAGATGTGATTTCTTGCCATAAACAGTTTATTCATGCGAAGTGTGAGTGAAAGTCAAATCTCAATTAAAAGGTAGAGCTTTCATGATTTGAGTCTGAGAAACGAGAATTTTCAAAGCCAACTATGTGTGGTTAGAGAATTTTCCTTTTTATGTAAATTGTAAATTTAAGGATTTCCCTATTTCTTAACAATAGGGAATCAATTCAACATGTCTTGTAAAGAAAACAAATAATAGCAATGAACCTTCTTCTATCGCAGTTAGATTATTTTTAATGTTTGTATCAAACCAAATGTTGAATTGATTCAGAAACTGAATTCACCATAGGTGGTTTGTTTGAGTCAGAAGATTTAAATTCTTCTCGGATGGATATTTTTCATCAACTATTTCTCACCCTAGCTCATTTATGGTTCGAAACGTTGCTAAAAAAATTGAATTAACTTTGACGCACAGAAACTTATTATAACATGATTACTTCTGATTCTGACAAATATCTGAAGGAAAATGCAAATCCATTTTAAACACATTTGACAATAAAGTATACAAAAAATTAAGTACAATTCAGTCTCCAAGTTGCCATATACAAGAGACACGAATTCATGAACACGGAACCGATGGTTCTCTCTTTTGTGCCTGAGATTTTTTGGCAGTTTTAACAAATGTCTTCAAATAAACTTCTACTGACCATAATAAATATACTGTCAATGAATCCAATGTGGTCATGCAGTATGATCTCTGTAATTTGAAGCAAAAGGCTAATCAAACGCCAAATCAGTAATGCCCTTGCTCACAGAAATGCCAACAGGATATGCCCTGTGTACTCTTGATTTAGAAACAGATAGTTTCTCATCTGAAAAGTTGAGACCAACTTTCTTTGTTATTATGGGTGAATTCTCAACTGTGTCTGGTTTTTCAGCAATGAATTGCAGCCCCTGAAACGCAAACTTTAAATAAGTCACCTCTGGCTAGGAGTTTGAGAACAACTTAAATGATTGACATTACACAAAGTAGACAAAACCTTGGGGGCTTTCTCGTCAAGCGCCATTGTAAGTTCGGCTAGTCCCTGTCGAAATAAAATACCCATAAAAACAAAGCTCAGTATTTGCATAAGATTAGAAGTTTCCATGATAATCTAGAGCAATATTGTTCATAGTAAATGAATTTCAACATGTGTATTATAAACTAGTAATTAGTAGTTGCATTTAGAACTCTTAAATATGAAAACCTTTCTCAAAAAAAAAAAACAAGAATCCCTTTTTTTTACAACTTATACACGCAACTAGATGATAAGTAGAGGAAAATACACACAAAGCTTAAATATCTAACCTTGTAAACTCTACCATTTGGCCCATTGCTCATTTTGTCAACAATATCGCAAATATACCAGATACCTGAGTTAGTAAGGTTCTGCATGATATTTAACAAACAAAAAATAAGGGAAATAATTAATAAATATATAAAAAAAAAATTAAAACTAAATGCTAGAATGCAACCCATGTCTGCAAAGTTAAACTCATAACCTGTTTGCCTTCGGCAAGCTTGAGCTTCTCTTCCTATCAAGTTAAGCAATTGACTCAGGTTAGAACATCGAAAAGATGATTATTTAATTTGATTAGATGCTAAAGAGAGAGCAGAAAAGAGAAACAAGCAAGTTATGCAATTTACCAGCCCAGATATAAATTGATTTATAAGTTCAACATCACACCCAATCTGAGAAAGGTCTGCCTTCACTTCATTCACCTGTATGAAAAATTTAATTAAACACGACGAAACAGTGTAAAAATTCATTTGGCCAAAGTACTCAACTTTATGAAAACTGCAAATTTAGTTCACAAAACATACTACAATATTAAGGACCAAATAAAGTTCAAGTTAAAAAATACCATTTAAGTAGATCAGGTAATTCATTTTCTTACATGCTTAGAATTTCAACACATAATAAGGGTTTTCAATGTGGTATTGATTTATTGTTATTTAGTAGTTAGGGTTTTAAAGCTTAAAATGGGACCTATTAGGTTGTTAGCTTTATATAAGGTCTATAAAAAAAACCTTCAATTTAAGCATTTACACAGCTTTTGAATGATTGATTACAAAAGTATTTTCTATTCAATGAGTATCTGAGTTTGAGTCAAAGAAGCAAGCACTCCAATTTGGTATTCATAGTCCGGTATGAGCACTACTTTCATACTCCATCATTATCTTGTGTTCTTTCTAAATTCCACGATTTCAGCATTATGAGGACATCATCAGATTTGCACTGTCAATACCCAGACCCATCAATTCTAGTGTCCCTCACGGCAACACATCGACAGAAAGTTGCCAGAAAGGTTCCTAACAACATGGATACCAACACCAGACCCGTTAGATAGAAAAACTGACCACCCCAATGGAGACAGCCTGGTCTACACAACCACGAAATTTCATGACCAACGGATATGCCCCTGTGTGCTACCGCTAGCATTTTGCAAGTAGTCATGATTCATATCTATGTTGAGAAAAACAATTTAAAATTTCAAATAGCAATTCAAGTGATTCCAATGCATAGTAAATTACTATGTTAGTGGAACTCAATGTTTAACTCTTGGGATTTGGGAAGTTTACATTCATCCTCAAATGGAATGACTGATTTTAAATATTTTGGAAAGGTGGGATAAATTAATATCCACTATCCGTTTTGAAAGAAGATACCTCCATTATCTATATAAGGGGGTCTTATGAAGAATTGGGGTCTTATGAAGAGATGAAACACCAAGTTCACGGGAAGTGACAGTTCAACTTGGATGTAAGGTATAATGGTTATTTCCCCCTCTTTCAATTACTTTGCAAAATAGGGACAGTTCCAATTCCAAAGATCTTTGAACTATTGATGCTTTTCACTCATAGGATTCAACTCTTTTTTATTTTTCTTTGACTCTCGGAAGAGAATTCTCCCCTGGGGGAAAATGATGTAGACTGGGATATCATTTTATTATGAATTTTTAGGTTTTTTTTTAATAAATGAATTTATCTTAGGTTTTTCTATTTTGAATTATCATATTCCGTTTTAAAATAAGAACAATTCTTAGGTTGTTTGCCTTTACTATGTCTACAAGTAGGCCATCCAATGTTAACATTTAGATGACTTTTTGATGATTAATTATTATATAGTTTTCTTTCAGAGTTTCTAAGTTTGAGCTACAGGAGCAATTTGCACTTAAAGACGCATTTACCATAGTCCATAGGAATACTCCTAGGTTACATATCCTAAACCAAGCATGCAAATGAAATACAAAACCTTCTTTGGGACATCGACTACAAGCTTTTGAGATATTGAAAGAGATGAAGTTTGACATGCAAATAGCCAATACGAGCAGGCATAAAGAGTTCAATCCTTAACACCCACATTCTTCGTAATTAAATTTTAGCATACGGTACTGTTTATGCATTGTCAACACTTCAAGCCCCAAAGCTCATTCTTGAGAGGATATGCTTGAAATAGAAAATCATTATTGGGCTCCAAGTACCAACTTGAACTTTTTTAAGAGTTGGTATGTGACACTGAAAAACAAAAAAAGGGTACAACATCGTTGATTGAATATGATGGAGAACAGCTACTATCTTATAAGCTGTTACTAGCCAAAGGTCATGAATTCAATTCCTATTAAGGCACAGACTACTACTAGCAAGTGATAGGATAGTGATGTTGGTTGTAGGCTAACACTAAGGCAATGTGTGATAGATCCCTAGAAAGGTAACCTGTATAGATAGTGCTAGGAAAGTAACTGTGGTAGTGGGTTAACATCATGCCTTGGTGAGGTCTGGGTATTGGGTAGAGTTGAAGTTGGATTGAACCAATGTACGAGCAAACAAGATTTTCTCGAAGTGTTTACATCATGAAGGTCGACCTTGATAGTTCTATGGCTTGATTATTCTGACACATTTTCTCTAGCTGCTAATCTTGCATCTGTTTGATTATTCATCACTTGTGTATCTAGCTACCATTGGATGTCAAGCATGTCGTTCTTCATGGACCTTTGCAAGGAGAGATGATAGAAACATGGGTCAGACAGTAGGCTTTGATAGTGAGCCCAATCCAAGAGTATGAAGAATATACAAAAGGAAGAAAGGGAAAGGCAATAAGAATGATGACATGGACAAATGATGTGAGAGGTGCGTGGGAGGAGTACTATAAAGGAGGGTGTCAGTAAGGGATTTTATTCTCATACTAGAAGTTTGTCATTTGTGTGGTGTGGAGTCACCTTGTCTGTGACTTTGGGGAGCATTCGTTGCTTTTGGGATTGGTATCTTTTACCAATTTGTTATTTCCTATTTTCTGTTTTCCTTACCCTCTAATTGTGGATCTACAGTAATACAATTGCAGTTCTTCATCATATTATATTATAATTCTCTTATTATTACAATATTTCTAAATCAAAACCTATCAAGAGAGGTATATGCAGAGGCAACCAAAATCAAGGTTCTTTGATCGAGGGAAAAGTGGTAATAATGATTGCAGATTTAAGAAATCATTGTATCGTGAAAAAACTATCCCAAAAGCCGAAGTTTTTAAGTGAAAGCTGATAGAACACCAAGATTCAATATGCTAGCAGGTCCAATTTTTGGGCCCACTTTACATGAGCACTATTTCTAGAATTAATTAGAATTAGGGAGAAGAAGAGTTAGTGGCATTTTATGGAAGTTTGTGGCATTTTATGGGAGTTAATGGGGAAGATATCAGTTATAAAAGAGAGAAGAAAGGAGTGAGTGAGGGCATTCAGAAAGTTGATAAGAGTTTTGTTTAGAGGAGAGATATCTCTCTGGTCTAGGAGCACTAGTGCTCTGGTAGGAGTTCTATGCAACTCTGGTTTAGTCTTTATTCTTTTCTCTTCTATCTTTCATCATTGTAGAGCTTGGCTCATCACTTTTCCATAAATAAGATAAAGTTTCCTTTGTTGAAATTCTGGGGTTCTATCAAAAGCACATGCATGATTTTACATCTAGCACGCCCTCTCAAACAAGCCCCTGGGCTTGAAGCATGGGTAATGCACAGACCCTCTCTACCTTATGCTAATTGCTAGATTATCTTTTATTTAGAACAATGGGGCAACAAGATTCAAACTCTCTAGACCACATGGTCAATGTAAATTATATTAATATCTTAGTCTAAAGCAAAATTAACTTCACTTACGTCATTTGAAATATGTTGGCCTAACTCATTCTGCTCTTCTATCTTCGAGTCAATACCTTCCAACCTCTTTGTTAGATGCCTTTTTGTTGACTGTACAAATTAAATAATCAAAAAGATCATCAACACTCAAAGAGAAAAGATGTCCAAATAGTAAAAAAAAAAGGGATGTCGACAACCAATAAAAGCTACTTACTGCCAATGTTTCATGTACATTCTCTAGTTGCTTTGACACAGTTGCAACCGCATTAGCCAGATTCTTCTTTGTCGCAAACATTAAATCAGAAAATGACCAATCCTGCACGATAGTGGTAAGATTGTAAGCGTTAAACATCATCACATCATATTCCAGTTTATACATAACTGCATTTGATAAGAAAAGAAGCTGAGTTACAGTCTCACCCTCCAGCGCATGTAACAATATCCTGCAGCTCCTATTGCAGCAGCAGGTAGTAGGTAAGAAGCAAGACCCCCTGCGCCCAAATATTAACGTTAACATTTTATGTAAGTTAATAAGATACTCTTCTAGATAAAGAAAAATATAGAACATTTGATGATGGATAGCAACACTTGGAAACTTGAATCGATCAAGTTGTCGGATTACTAGGTCATTAGTTGAATCAGTTGAACGGATATACATGTCTAGACTCCAATTTTTAAAAAGTATGACACAAGTACCTAGCACACCTTAGCAAGTTTAAAATAATACTACCGTTGTCCCTAAATATAGGACCTCGTTCACTAAATCTCAGATATTAAGAAGATTGGTATATTAATTAAATTGGTAAAATGTTGATATCATTTTTCTAAGTTTACCCTTCAACCGAAATGATTGATTTATCTTTTCCATAGTAGCATTTATTGCTAGTAAAAAACATTAAAATTATTAGAGATATTTTGGCAAAGAAATAATTAATACAGTTGAAAATTTGAAAAATTCATAAAAAGGGACAAGACAAATTGTCAAGAGAGTCCTATATTTAGGTACAGAGGTAGTACATTTTTACATTCATGAGTTCAAAGAACAATTGAAAATAGCCCAATTGTTACAGCTCAACTCCAATGTTTAATATCACAATTGACAAGATGAGGAAACAAAAGTTTGCAGGAGTAGAAGTTATGGTATAGTTGGATCTACATACCGCTAGAAGAACGGTCATTGTAGATAGTCATAGGCCTAGATAAGGACAACTCCCTAATTTCTTGTGCCAGTTGCCGAACCTGAAGTTAAATAAACATTTGCAGCATGAAAACCAATACGTTCATTGTGAAGAAATAACTTTACCATCAACATCAAATATTATAAATGTTAAAACTGAACAAGAAATAGTTGATAATATTGAATTATTTCTGAAAGTCTACTGCAAAAAACGGTATGATGTCAATATAAGAAGAATGGTGGGTTTGTACAAAAATAGTAGAAATTATTTTCTCCACTCACTCTCACTACCAAACAGGATATCCTAAGCATGGCTCCGTCCCAAACTCGTCCTCCCCTCTTCTTCATTTCTTTATCCATCCACCAATTATCTGGATCCTTTCCTGCCCTACCATGCTAAAGGGAGGTAATTTTCCTGTTCATCTAACTCCCTGGATCCTTTCTTGCCATCCCATATTCTCTCACCATGACTCCCCATGGCTCAAACTCTCTTATGTAATTGTAGGCATAGTTGTGAACTTGCTATAACATATAATTTCACCGGCAATCATAAAATTGAAACTTCACAAATAAACGATAGGCTACCGGAATGTTTTTCAGGTAATTCCTCATCTTGGTTCTGTCTTTTCTTTGTTGGGGTTCCTTTTCACAGGCAAGTTATCTTAGTAAGGCCAATCAACGGAGCTATAACCTATTAGTATAACTAGTAGTTTAACCCACAAACCCAACAAAATAAAAATATACATGTGCACCAAGCTTCCAGTCTAACATCATGAACATGCAGTCACTTCAATGAAACATTAACTCTCAATCCCCAATACCTAGTTGTAATATGCTTTCCACTAAAAAAAATCTAAATAAACAGTCATTTTGGTCCTTGAATGTGTCTAACGCTATCACTATAGCCCATAATTCACCAAAATTACAAAAACATAGTCGAATGTGTCTCTCCTTAGTCAGTTTGATCCTCAAAGCATTTTTCATTAATTATTTATTTTTATTTTTATTGGTTTTTACCACCAGTTTAATCTGGTTCGGGGGTTAGTTCTAGCATCAAGTGGCTCCAACCCCCTCCCGATCGCAGTTGCGGGAGATCGAACCGTGGTCCTCCCTACCAAGTTCAGCGCCAATCACCACTGAACCAACTAACGATTGGTACATTTTCATTAATTAGTTTGGTTCTTAAACATGTCTTCCATTAGTTAATCAATTTGGTTCATCAAATTACAATCAAACGATACATTGAAAATTGTTTTCGTACTTTTGATACATTTCAGGACTATAACGCCTCATAGCAAATATTCGAGAGGCATATGCAATTTGAAAATACCTGAGCAGCAATAACGGTGGTGTCATATCCAGCAGTTGAAATCTTAACCTGATCATCAACTCCCTTGAGCACTTCCTGAAGCTGTGCAATGACAGCAGACAATTGGCCACCATTCAAAACAACAGAACTAGCCAAACCTGAAAAGCAACAAAACAACACAAGAATTTCATAAAACAAAGGAGTTTATTTAGAATCAAAAGCTAATAGAAAAGTTTGAAAGCTTTAATATTAAGCAAGAACTCAAAAATGAAAAGAGTAAAACGAGAAAAGAATATAATAATCGGAATAGAAAGGAATACCGGCTCCGACGAGAATTAGAACCTTGGAGGAGCTAGGTGTCATTTGTAATGCCATGGTTGTTCGATTGAAAAGGTGGTTACGTTACCGGCGGTGACTTCTCCTTCTCCGAATGGAAGCGGAGGATGTATAATTACCGTCAAGATCATCAACAAAGACAGGTAAAGGCAACTATGCAGGACCGGGATCAGGTGTGTTCAACTTTCCATACACTTGGTCTTTTCATCACCATTTGATTTGATTTCATTTGGTTCATACTCAATCGTGATCCATTATTTTTTTCTTGGACAATGTTAACCCCGCAGCCGCAGCACACCACTAATTAAGGAAACATGTATTAATTCCCTAAGGCTTTGTTTGAGAGTTTTGAGAGGAAGGAAAGGAAAGGTTAAGGAGGGGAGGGGAATGAAAGAGAGGGAAGGGATAAAGGAGGGAAATTCTTCCCCTTGTTTGGGAGTTGAAAAACCAACAAGGAAGGACATAGGGGGCTTATGTGATGATTTTACTATTTTACCCTTTTTTCCCTTAAAATTAATACATTGTGTTATATTATTTTGCCCTTTTTGAGAATAAGTTTCGATTTCAGATAAAAAATAATTTCGGAACAAAAGTTTACGATATTTTTTCATGAAAAAAGATCTAATATTTTATTCGAAAAAAAAGTTTCCGATTTTTTCCAGAAAAAAGTTTCTGATTTTTTGTTGGGAAAAATGTTCTCGATTTTACCGGAAAAAAAGTTCTCGATTTTTCCCAAAAAAAGTTTCTGATTTTTTGCCGGGAAAAAAAGTTCCCGATTTTTCCGAAAAAAAGTTTCCGATTGTACCGGAAAAAAATATTCCGATTTTTTCCGGAAAAAAAGTTCTCTTTTTTTCCGGAAAAAAAGTTCCCGATTTTTTCCCGAAAAAAGTTTCCGATTTTTTGCCGGGAAAAAGAGTTCCCGGTTTTTCCAGA
This sequence comes from Trifolium repens, assembly GCA_030408175.1. Classification (NCBI taxonomy): domain Eukaryota; kingdom Viridiplantae; phylum Streptophyta; class Magnoliopsida; order Fabales; family Fabaceae; genus Trifolium; species Trifolium repens. The sequence goes on along the minus strand of CP125841.1, from coordinate 26,480,910 downwards.
AAAAAAGTTTCCGATTTTTTTCCCGAAAAAAAGTTCTCGATTTTTCCGGAAAAAAGTTCCCGATTTTCTCCCAAAAAAAAGTTTCCGATTTTTTGCCGGGAAAAAAAGTTCCCGATTTTTCCGGAAAAAAAAGTTTCCGATTTTTTCCGGAAAAAAAGTTCTCGATTTTTCCGGAAAAGTTCCCGATTTTTTCCAGAAAAAAGTTTCCGAATTTTTGCCGGGAAATAAAGTTCCCGATTTTTCCGGAAAGAAGTTTCCGATTTTTTGCCGGGAAAAAAAGTTCCGGATTTTTTTCGGAAAAAAAGTAGTCGATTTTTCCGAAAAAAAGTACTCGATTTTTCCGAAAAAAAATTCCCGATTTTTTCCAGAAAAAAGTTTCCGAATTTTTGCCGGGAAATAAAGTTCCCGATTTTTCCGGAAAGAAGTTTCCGATTTTTTCGGAAAAAAAAAATTTCAGATTTTTTCCGAAAAAAATGTTTCCTATTTTTTCCGGAAAAAAGTTCTCGATTTTTCCAGAAAAAAGTTTTTTATCTTTTGGAATGAAATTAGGCTAGGGCTAAAATTGGAATTTTGAATTATTGTAAAGGGTAAAATAGACAATTTATATAGTTAACCCTCCAAAACCCCCCAATTTGGGGGAACTTTAAAATTGGATAAAATAAGCCCCCCAAAACCTTTCCTTATTTTTTTAAAACTCTCAAACAAGAGTTTACCTCTTCCCAAGCCTCTCCTTCCTCTCCAAAACCCAACTCCCAAACAAAGCCTAAATATTTAATCTTTTAACTTTTTAGTTATATCCCAAGATTTTAGTTCTTTTAAAAAAATTAAAGGTAAAAAAAAAAACTTAACTTATCAATTTTTATTCTTTCTTAATTATTGTGCAAAATTCTACCCGTTTTGTTTTCTTACTATGTGTTTTAGGGCACTAATTAGTATAATTCTATTTTTGTAGGGTTAAATAGATTTTAATTTATATAAAAGAATTTGGTAAATTTTAATTTATATTATTAACTAAATACATCAATTATTTAATAAATTTAGAAAGGTAAACTGTATCTTATAAAAAATATTAAAAGGAGTAGTATTTTTCAATCTACACTTATATCACATATTTATACATTTTTATTGAATACCGTTAATATTAATTAATCTCAATAATATATCAAATAAATTTAAATTTATTTTATCAAATCAATACCATTTCAATTTTTAATAATACCATTTTGAATTGTGAAATCCATTAGCCATGAGACATAAATGTAGTTGAAAATTTGAAATATACCATTCTTTATTAATTTGCTTAGCCGTGACAAGTTGTATGTAGTCATTTACACAAGAAACGACAAAAATTAAACAAATTAAATCTACTAAAACAATAAGAAGAAAAAAACCATAGAAGAGAGGTCGGAGAGGTGTGAGCCTTCGGCAAAATAAAAGGCTTCCTTTTATAGGCAATTTGGCCGCACATGTGGCCAATTAAAATTGACCATGTGGCAGGCCTTTGATTGAAGTAGAAGACTTGACCACCGACAGATCCGCTACTTAAGTAGCGGACTGTAAGTGTAGGGTATTTCGCGACTTAAGTAGAGGATGAGTCTGTGACAGAAGTTCAAGCACACGAAGCAGGAGTGGATAAATGAAAATTTAACATCATTTTTTCTTTTTAAAATATTAAACACAAAAATTACATCAATTTAAATATTACATCCAACATTTTCACTTGCAATTAAATAAACAAGCAAAATTAGTTTATAGCTGATGGCTGATAGCTTATAGCTGATGGCTGGTGACTGATAAGTTGAGTGAAGTGTTTGGTAAAATTAGCGGTTCAACTGACTGATAAATATAAAATGACAATTTGTCAAAAAAAATATATATAAAATGACAAAAAAGGGCATATAAATTCTTTTTTAAAAAATCATTATTAAATCTATATCTAATTAATATTTAAGACACTTCAAATTTTAAATTTATTAATTTAATATATCTTTTATATATTATTAAGTTTTTTTATATAGAAATAATTTTATTATTTGAAATTTTATTTTTAATTTATTTTCATTTCAATTATTATACTTATATAAAAGATTAAACATTACATTTTTTAGGTTTTTATAATAAATACATAAAGATAAATCAAAAGTACTAAAAAAAAAGGGGTGTTATAAAACACACAATGCATCAGTTTTTTTTTTTTTGATGGAACATGCATCAGTTACGTAAACCACCTTTCTGTTTATTTTTTGGTATTTACGGACAAAAACGTTTTAAAAGGAGATATAACAAAAAAAAAAAAAAGTTACAATATAGTAAACAAAATAATGGATAGGCTAGTGTTAAAAAAAAGTACAAAACTTATCTATTTTGTCTTAAATTGTAATTAATTTTAAAAGATAAAAATGAATTTAAGATAAAATTTTAAAAGGTAAAATTGGAAGAAAAAATGATAAGCTATAAGCTCATAAGCTAATTGAAATAGCGTTTGAAAAATAAACTATAAGTCAGTAAAATAAGTTATAAGCTCATAGTGATATGACAGTTACCAAACAGGTCTTTTAGCTTATAAGCTATAAGACATAAGTCATAAGTCAATTTTTGGGTGTTGCCAAACAGACCCTAAAGAGCACCCTCTTGTGACATTTTGTCCCCGAACCATAAATTTTATCTTTAGTAAAAAATTTCAACATGAAACAAAGATATAAATATGGGATCTAACTGTAATTCTCCCCCTATAGATTTTCCCGTACGTGTTAAATAGAAGAGTTTGACCTTCAAGTTTTACCTGTTTTTCAGTTACTACCACCAGTTGTCTCAGCAACATGAGAGATTCCCATTTGTGTGAGCCTAAATGAAAGCTGGGTAAATTCTGTTTCGGCTAGTCATACTGTACCCAATTAGGACAAAAAAAGGTCATCGTTGACCAACATACTACACCCAACTATGTGACTAAACAATACTGGTTCACACCAACTTATTTCTTTCCCTTTGAATGCTTTCTTTCTCCTTATATATATATATATATATATATATATATATATATATATATATATATATATATATATATATATATATATTTGGTTTTTGTTATTTATAATTTTAGTTAGTTTTGTGTAAACGGCTGCGTAGTCTTTATCGACTACTCATATCTCTCCTACTAGTGTTGTTTTGTCAACATGTTTGGGAGAGATATGATAATCGACGATGGATTTTTTGTGTCCTAATTAGGAGAGATATGAGTAGTCGAAACGAGTTCTACGCTTGGTGGTCATTTAAGAAATTAGAATGTCCTCATATTCTTTCTTTTTTTCATACCACCTAAATTTTAGTATGGCTCTGATGGTAGCAAGTGATTCATCAACTCTTTCCATTTTGCCTAATTTTTTATTTTAATTTTGATATAATTTTTTGGGAGAGATATGATTAATCGAAACAGGTTCTACGCAGTTGTGACTTTAGCGGATACAAATGAGACTGTCCTATAGTGCTGACAAGACATATGATGGTCATTGAAAACAGGTGGTCCCGTACCATCAGGTGCAAACAAGTTAAAGGTTTCAGCTGAAGAGGAGACAAAATTTCACAAGAGGAGCTTGTTTACTTTATTTAATTGAAAATGAAAATTCTTGATGTAATATTAAAATTAATGTAATTTTTTATCTAATCTTTGATGAAAAGTTTAACATTCAATTATTTATCTACCATTAAATTTTTTTGTCACTGTCGTTTTAATTTCTGTTTTAATTGAATTCTGTTACAGAGACATTCGTGATCTAGGCAGCGAACACTATCAAATTCGCTATGTACACAGCGAGCAACTTCACTGTTTGCTTCCTGTAAGGCGAACAGTGTGGTTGTTCGCTGTCTGAGATGCGAACGGTCTAGTTGTCTGCCAACTAGAATGTGAACGCATCAAACGTCAGAACAAAATTTGAATTTAAGCCAAATGTAAATTATGTGAATCAACTTTTTTTTCGGCGTTTTACCGAAACTGTTTTGAAAATTTTAAATTATGCAGAAAATAAATACGAAGTTAAACCCGAAAAAAAAAACATTATAGTCAAAATTAAAAACATTATCCATACAAACATGTGCTAATTATCCAAACAAAAAACATAATCCAAATATTGTTACAAGCAGACACAAAACATCACTGGGTAGACGGACCCCCTCTATCACTCCGTCTCCGATATTGGTGAAAGAAATGTGTGTATCTCTCGATCTGCTGCAGAGCACGATAAGGGCAGGATTCCTGTGGTATATGTTGGCCATCAATGCCCTTATCATTTGCCGGATGTCGAGCATTTTAGCATAAGAGGGGTCAAGACCTGACCTATGAAATGCACAAACAGGATGTCTATCTATTGTGGTGTTGCGCCAATAGGAGCGGAGTGATGTGAAGGCCTCGGAATAGTCTGCACATAACCAAACTAGTGAAAGACCCTCTCTAAGAGGTCTCAGACCTTTATAGGTTCACATCTGATCCAGCCAGAGTACAAACGTTTTTCTGAAGAAGCTAAATTAGCCTACCCAAATTGGCACCAGAGAGAGCCGGAGTACAAACTAATTGGCCGAAGAGGGCAAATTTATCGGTGCTCCTCAAACACGCCCAATCCACATCATGTGGAAGTAACCGATCAAGTGCCTTCCGAATTGAACTGACTCTTGTCTGTCTTCTAGTAGGTACAAATTTCCGCGCATGTGGCATATGCTCCTTATACCTAGGGACCTCCTCTCCACCGATACCATGGAAATGGTGGTAAATCCAAGCATGTATAAAATATAAGTGAATAAAAAAGAGAATAAAAATAAGTAAACAACAAACTTTCAAGAAAATAAATAAATACAAATGTAATGTTTGGTTACTTAAAGAAGTGTAGCGTGCCCTGCCAAATACTTGCACCTGGAAGGAGTGGTGTTGAGAGGGTTTTGTGGGGGGTGGGAGTCTTATATATGAGTTGAGTTCTCTTTCTAGCAAGCGAACACATTACTTACAGTTCACGTTCCTGAAAGCGAACAGTGTTTTTCCCATATTTCAAATGAGGGAGTGAATGTATCTTGACTTTGGAAGAACGTCACATTATTTTACACACCCGTTGCCTAGAAGGCGAACAACACTCAGGAGACGCGAAAAGTACCTCTCTAATTATAATAGCACCGATAATCACCAAAATGCAACAAAAGAATGACATATCGAATTGATATGATAATATGTTTCTATTTGCACTTCCAATATTTTAATATACAGTCCTTTTTCTTTCCCCCATATTTGTATGTGTTGAATAATACATCACAGTATTTGACATGTCTTCATAATACAATATAAAATGCCAATTTTAACTCATTTACATAAAAATACAGTGGACATAATTTATATAGTACACTTCTACATGTCACTTTGTTTTGTCTTTAAGAATTGTTTTTAGAGCTATCAAGCTCTGCTTGACTCCAGGGTTGACTTAGCTAGCCACAATAAGCCAGGATCATTCCGCTTCAGCACCAAGTATGCATCTTCCTTCCCAAGATTGTCATATATAACATCTTCTCTGAAACCAACCAACGAAAGAATTTCCAATGCAGCTGCAACAGAAAAAAGATAATAAATATTCCAATTTTGAGCAATATACAATGATACTGATAGCATCAACTGCTACAGAAAGTTGTTTAGGTGGCAGTTTTACACAACCAGCACTACTGAAATAAACATTCAATGGTCAGAAGATGCAAACCTTTACTATTTAGGATATTCCTCTCGATGACGGGATTAGTCTGCAAAAACAATGTTCATTATTATATAGATTATAGAAATAGAATCACGGGAAATATTAGCCTCAGGCAGAATAGATTATATACCTTCCGCAATCTCTTGTATTTTTCCATCTCAGGATGTTCAATCACGTTCCTGCAATCAAATAGCAATGATTCGTAGAGAATGGAATGCTTAAAGTCAGGACTAAACAAATAATTACTAGAAGTATTTTCTGAAACTTTCTGAAGCAAGAGAATGTCCATTCAACCGAAATGGTAGCAAATGATTTCTCAATCTAATTGTTCATAAGCATACCTAATTATTTTCAAGAGAGTTTGGAGAATTGAAGTACTTTGCATTGGACTAACTTCACTTTTCAGCATCTCCAAGGCCTTCTGCAATCGGTTACAAACAGAAGCCATGGCACCATTTATCCTCTGGAGTTCTTCGTCATCAGGATCTGGCTCATATGTCTGCAGTGTAGATAATTCTGGTGTGGGAGTCACAAGATCATCAGGATCAGGTTCTGCCATCATCTTCATTTCTGCATAAAATTCATCATGAGTGTCTTTTATAAACACGGTTACCCACCCTTTGCTTATCATTCAACATCTAGGGACAAATCCAATAAGGAGGCAACTGAATCAAGAAATTATCAAGAGAGAAGGATATTTGATTTGGAAAAAAAAAGGGAAGAGAATATAGTTAGTTTAGACAGCAAAGTAGTTGATTAGGGGAAATTAGTTAGATAGATAAACAGTGGGAGTATTGGTAAATGGTAATTCAGGTAATTATAGTTTGAGAAGACCTAACAAGTGTTCAGATATGAAAGGGGAAATCCATGGAGAAGAGATATCTCTCCCGGTACCCATCATTTTAATTAAGCAATAAAATTATATTTATTTCTTTTCTTTATTTCCATGTGGGCACCCTGACAACAACATACTATTATGAATTGTTGCTTTTTTCCACCAAGACATCATTGTTAGGCTTATGAATGTCCATCAGGATATGTCTATCTAAAAAGTACCGGTTTGGGAGAACGCTTACCAATAGCCGGAGCAATAGACTTCAAAGATGTTTCTGAATCATTTGCATCAGGGTAAGTTGCATCCATATTCGCGGTACTTGTCTGAGAATGCAAAGGTTCTGCTACACCAAAAGAATAAGCGTTTGTTAAAATACAGTCCTGCTATCAGTAGTTTCTGGACAAATAGCTAAAAGAACAGCTTTACCATGATAAGAATCATCTGGATCAGGTTCGTGTTTCATTCCATTTTTAATATGATCATCAGGGTCAGGCTCATTAAGTCCTTCGTCATTATTGATGGCTGTGTCAGTATATTTGATTTCTCCAGAGGAAGATTCCATATAATCGGGTTGTTCTCTGGTATTAGCATTAGAATAATCATGATCTGGTTCTTCATTTACTTCAGACCCTCCCGACTTGTTAGTGGAAACATTAGCCATCCTATGGTACGCAGCAATAATTGAAGATTCACGAGCACTCATAAGCTGACCGGATCTGCTACCTCCAAGCTTCTGAGGAATATTGCTACTATCTTCTATAAAATCATCTTCCAGGATTTCAGAACTCCTCATTCCACTCAGAGTGTGGCCAGTAGATTTGGTCCAATCTAAACTAGCAGCTTCTTGATTTAACTGCCAAAGAAATAAATTAAATCAACACAAGTGAATATCAAAATGTTGTAGTAGACTGACAGCAAACACTCAAGAAGGTGCACACACCTGCTTATCCAGAGCATAAAAGTTTGCATCATGTTCAGAGTGTATCATGTGAGCCTGAAATAAAACACGGGTTGGTTTGATAACTTTCATTTCTCAAATAGACGATTGCAATTTTTTTTTTTCCGTGTTATTTAAAATACTCAGTATCAAGAAAAAAACACACATGATACTTGTGGTGTATGGTATAGCTTACAAGTTCATGCAGTAGAGTTTTCTTGATGCTTTCGTATTTCCTGAAACCTTTGAGGTCATCGGTTCGAAGTCGTAATGATATTTCCTCTCCATGGTTCTATAAATAAGATGAAAATACGAGAAATTAACAATAGAACAAAGGTCGATATTTAAAATACCATGCTTCCTTATCTTGAAGATTCCAATACCTTGTTAAAACCAAGAATGCATTTTGGGCTCACACCAACATAACCAATAGGAGCCATCTCAGTCATAATTCCCACACGCCAACGATGCTACAAGATGCAAACCAAACATTTGTCAGAATATGTGGGACACAAATATATAACTATGTCAAAATTTATTTGTGTGCACCTTGTTCATGACAGCAACAATTCCAGGATCTGCAGCAAGCATGTGCATTCTTTTCAGTGCCTCAGAAGGAGGAGGATTCAACTGAAGGTAGCGGAAAGCAAAAACCATTTATGATAAGTTGAGAAAACTCCATTGTACAAATATGATTGAGTGGCAAAGAAAGCGATGGATAATCATTAACCAGAAAATATCATATGCATGGCTACACTTTCCAGTCCAAAACCAAATGTATGATTTTTTTTTACCAAAACACCATTACAAAGTAAATACGTGTAAGGAGCTATTAGTATTGAAGATAAAATAGGAGTTGCGTGGTTCTCGGCAAGACCTCAATTAATAATCAATAATCATATTGTAAAATAATACCTTCATTCCAGGAATTTCAAGAGTGCGAAATTCACAAAATATATAAGGCCCTTGTGGAAGTTTCAATGAAACACGAGGTCCATGTGAAATTTTTTGTTTCAATCTCTTTTCCTCGTCCTCAAATCCCGCTATTCTTAAATTCGCTTCAGCATTTTTCAAAACTTCTTCAACTTCATTTGTTGAAGCACCCATCATTAAAATTGACCTGGCCTAGAAAGGGAAAAAAGTAACTTAGGGTCATGATACAATAACAAACAACCAAAGTCTTTCTCCGCTATGTGGGCTCTTCAACATGGATCAAGTGACACTATAATGATCTTTCATGAATCATGCCTAACAAAAGACTATTAAAATCTACCTTAAAGCAACAATAAGCTAAATAATTTAGTCAATGCATTTACCATTTCCAATGGTACTATAGTGTTAATTACAAGCTTAAATTGAATAAACAAGAAGGACTTTTAATTGAAAAATCAATTCAAATAATCCTTATGATCGGCCCAGAATTCATGGGTAAAAGAGAAGAAGGCTTTATACGCCCAATAATGAAGATGAAACAACTGGGTTGACAGGGACAGAATAACAGAAAGTACATGTGGAAAATAGAGAGCCGGGGGAGAGGTATGGAATCAACTCTATATTAGTGGAGATGTGGGGTTAATAAAGGAGCATATGAGAATTAGTAATTGAGTAATTGGGTATTGTTTGAGAATTATGAATTGGGGTCCATTTTCTGCTTTGAGCTTGTAATAGAGGCTAATTCCTCCCATTATTAAGAGTATTTTCATATCAGCTCAGTTTATTGACCAATATATGAAGAAATGAATTGTGATAATAACAAAAGGGCCACTGTCATTTCACTACACGGTAACTCCTTACTCCTTAGCAGAAGATATAATTAGACGAAAGTGCATAATATTTTATCATTAATACAAGTAACCTAACATCAAATACCAATATGGTCTCTTTCCATATTAAAAAAATTGGAGTTCAGTTGCAATCCAGGATGGAAGGACAAAATATAATACAGCGGGAATAATAGCATATAAGAATAACACATCTACTCAAGCACATTGAAGAATGTGTCCAAAACAATAGTATCATGAAGGGAGAGAATGCCTTCGGAGAACTCAACGATAATTTAGTTCATATAGGTCAAACAATTGAAGTTGTACTATAGATCATTTAAAATTATACACTAAACACAAGCTAACATAGTGCAGAGTTTTATAGACACTAATGTCAGCCATACTAAAATCCATAGTTCGCATATCCTTAAATACTAATCCAGATGATATAGTAATAGTATATATGTAAATGATAGTACCTCGGTAATGGATGTTTCTCGCAAGCTTAAAAGTGAATGCTCTGTTGAAAAGGGAGCCAGCAATTTTGATGTTTTGCCAGCAATCTGTGGTACAATGAGCTTCATGGTATCTTCTTTGATATTCGTTAATTTTTGCAATTCCTCCCCTAGATCCTTCACAGTGGCATCCAAATTCATGTCTACAACAAACTTCTTTCCCCTCCATGTAACCGAGATGTTGATCAAGCTTGATGAAGTAGGCATATTTAATCTACAGAATCATAACACGCCCAGTCATCCACGACTCGTTATACTACCGCACACATAAAAAGTGTCCCAATAAAAATATCGAGAAATCTAACATGTGAGTGTGTGTAGGATGATGCCTTAAGGAAAACTTTTCGTGCAAGTTAACTCCAATAAAAAGCATTAACATTTTTCCCCTACCCCTTTCAATATTCTTTAATTTGTATCAAGTCTTCAGTGTCTAGAGTTGAAAAAGAACAAATATAAACAGATTTAAAATCAAGTGTGCTCCTCTGAAGGTATCATGTTCGAATCATCCCGGTATCACTTCATGTGTTCTGGCTTTAAATGGATCCACCGCTAGTGGACGGTGGGATTGGTGTCCCTCCTATTATTCAATTTTGGGCCGGATACGAGTCTTAAAAAAAAAGCCGGAAAACCCCAACACAATAAAATTGTCCCAAATTCAAGCACAATCCATAATCAAGAAAGTTAACAACTCCATATAATCACATACACTCTAAAATTCAACAAAAGTCAACCTTTTCAACAAATTCTGAACTACCACAACCAATTTCTGAAAATAGAGAAACCCATGTTAAAATCCTAAATTGAATATCATCCTTAAACCAAAAACAGATAAAAAGAAAGAGAATTTGGAAACAAAATCAGCTCTAACAATAACAAAAACGAGAAAGGAATGAATGAATGAATGAATTGATTATGTGATGATGAGAAGTGAAATAACAGAATCGAAGAGAATTGAATTAAATATACCTTAGGGTATTGTTCTTGAATGAAGCTAAGGAAGGAGCAGAAGAAAACAATAGTAATTGTTTGATAGGAAGATGAGATACAAATAAATGGGAATCGGAGAAACAGGTCGGGAGATGGACGCATGCGCTGACGCACACACACCACCGCGAAAATTCTAGTATTTTTGCTTTTTTTTTCATGATTTTTTAATTTATGTTTATTCTCACGTTTTTATTATTTAGATTTTTTTATAAAAGATTAATTAAATATTAATTTTTAAATACCAAAAATTTTAAAAAATTCATATTTAATTTATCATTTGTTAAAAGAATTTTAATTTTTACGGGAGATATTTATATAACTAGTATGTTAGCCCGTGCCGTGTACGAGATTATTTTCTTTTTTAATATTATTTTTGTATTTATTTTGATATATTATTTGAGTAATTTGGTTTAAAATTCTACGAAAAAATTGAGATAGATTTTGCATGATATAGATTTAACGATGTTACCAAATAAAGCAAAATGAAGAGTATTACTTCGCTTCTCATTTTACACTATTATGAAATTAATTCTTTATCTCGTCTTCATTCCCGAAACTATATAGTTATCCTATAAATATAAAATAATTATAAATTTCATTCTCAAATAAAAATATACTCTGATTTTTCATGGCGCCCTTAAGATTTTTTGGGAGCGTACTCATAAAATAAAAATATACCATGATTTTTTTTTTCATCTTCAGCTGACTCTTTATCGAAAATCTACATTAGGTTCATTGTCAAATACGGGGTAATTTTTATTTTTTTAATAATATTTATTTTCATATGTAATTTTGTTTTAAGATTATCTATGTCTTTTTTCATTTTATATTATTTATAAGGTTGTCTACGTTTTTTCAATTGTCTATGAGATTGATTTCTTTTAGTTTATTTGAGTATGAAAGTATGATATATGTTTAAACCCAAGACTCTGTAGGGACTTTATCAACAATAAATAATTGTAAATTCTATACTATTTTTTAAATGATTATTAACATATTTTGACTTTGTTCCTATTCTCAACTTTTTTCTTGTCACCGTACCACAAAGAGGCAATGTTCACGCGTGAGCATCAAATGGTAAAACCTAAAATAATGGGAAACGGGTAACACTTTCCACCCCACTATTAGAGTCCTGCAACGAAGACGAGAGAGAGAGAGAGAGGGGGAATCTCTAGGTGGTATATAATGGGAAACGGGTAACACTTTCCACCCCACTATTAGAAATACAGATTGACTAATTAAAATTTGAATTTCGACTACAACAGTTTTTCCATATTTTGTTTCATTACACTTTCATTATATTACATTTGGCTGATGAAATTTATGGGAAATCTAAAATAAATTAATATAATTTTATTTTTTATAATTTATGCTATTTTTTATAATTCAAATTTTAAACTTTCCATAAACCTTCGTTCGAACTTTTTTAGGAATATAAATTTATCAATGTTAGTGGAGATTCACACATAGGTTTTTCCATTTGATGCTCACCCGTGAAGATTGCTTCTTTGTGGTACGGTGACAAGAAAAAATTTGAGAATAGGAACAAGGTCAAAGTATATTAATAATCATTTAAAAAATAGTATAGAATTTACAATTATTTTTTGTTGATAAAGTCCCTACAGAGTCTTGGGTTTAAACATATATCATACTTGCATACTCAAATAAACTAAAAGAAATCAATCTCATAGACAATTGAAAAAACGTAGACAACCTTATAAATAATATAAAATGAAAAAAGACATAGATAACCTTAAAAAAAATTACATATGAAAATAAATATTATTAAAAAAATAAAAATTATCCCATGTTTGACAATGAACCTAATGTAGATTTTCGATAAAGAGTCAGCTGAAGATGAAAAATAAAAAAATCATGGTATATTTTTATTTTATGAGTACGCTCCCAAAAAATCTTAAGGCCATGAAAAATCGGAGTATATTTTTATTTGAGAATGAAGTTTATAATTATTTTATATTTATAGGATCACAATATAGTTTCGGGAATGAAGACGAGATAAAGAATTAATCTCATAATAGTGTAGAATGGGAAACGAAGCAATACTCTTCATCTTGTTTTATTCTGTATCATCGTTAAATCTATATCATGCAAAATCTATCTCAATTTAATCGTAGAATTTTAAACCAAATTACTCAAATAATATATCAAAATAAACACAAAAATAATGTTAAAAAAAAATTATCCCATGCATGGCACGGGCTAACATACTAGTCTATTTTTATGTGAAAGTTATTTTTCAACATATACAAATATTTAGTTTTTTTTTTGGTAGTTTTTGTTAAGGGTAAAATAGAAATAATAAAAAAGTCATCCCAAAAATTTGTATCATTTTTATATATAGTAAAAGATATTAAGTATGTCTGAAGAAAAAAATTTTAAAAGATACATATGTCAAAAAAAAATGTATATATACACACGATAGTTACTACCATTATGTTGTAAAAATTGACAATATGATTCTCTCACATGAAAATAATTTGGGTTCGTTTTCTTAAGTTATCCATTTAAAATGTAGTTCATTCATCTTTAAATAAATAAAAATAAATATTTTGTTGTTCGACTCAAAAATTAATCTCATAATAAATCTTAAAAACTTATGTCATGAGAATACTTTTGGAGTGCCTATTAAAGGGTCAAAATTCCCAATTATGATGGATTAGCAAAAATGATAGCATGGTTACTTATTGATAAAAGGAAAATAAATTGAAAATTAAGTAATTTAAAAACAACAAAATAATAAGTAATTAAGTAATACTTTTAGATGTTTTAGTTTATTTTCTTTCTTGTGATGTGCTCGTATGTGTTTGTATTACATATTATGCTCGTCTTGTGTGCAGTTGCAATATTAATAAAATTTAGCCGTTCAAAAAAAAAGTAATTTAAAAACAACACCACTATTTGGTACGAGAAGTCAAACAACGAAATGCAAGAATGCACCTGCACATATGTGTCATGTTTTTAATTAGGGAAAAGAAATTAGCTTCCATGTTTGGCGGAAATCATGGGGTAGGTGTTTGTGAAAATAAGCTTCGCGTACTTCTTGCGTTGATTGTTTCGTAAGCTTTATCATTTTCCATTTAAAAATGTTGATAAATAACTAGGTACCAAATTTTTAGACACTGTAAAGTCTAATTTCTTCCAACGATCATATTTAGAGTGTGTTTGGTTTAGAAGAGAAGTTGTGAAGAGATAGATAGATAAGAGAGAGTATGTGAAGAGAGAAAGATGTAAGAAATATAGGAGATTTAATGGATTGTTTGGTATAAGAGAGTGAGAAGAGAAATAGAAGAGAGAGAAATGTCTTTAATTTATGAAAGGACAAAAACACCCTTTACAAAAAAATTATTATTCAATTAAGCTAATTACTTACACAACCACAAAGATATGGGAAAAAACGTAAAATTCAAATAAATGGCCAGTTCTCTCCTCTTTCTTCGCTCCCTTGAAGAGAAATTGAAAAGGTGTGGGACCCATGTTTTAGACTTCTCTCTTTTCCATTTCTCTTCAAACCAAACATGAGAAATTGGACTTTTCTCTTTAATATCTCTCTCCCCAAATTCTCTCTTCCTTATTTCACCCAAACCAAACACATGCTAGAGTTATAAATGCCAATTTATCATTGGCATATCGTACTTTAATATTTGGAGAACAAATTGATACGATTTTTTGTATTATAAAATTTGGTGGGATATATTTTTATGTGGAGAAAATTCAATTCTTATTCTCATTATGAACCATAGCTATATCATTTTATATATAGAGCACATAAAAACAAATTGTATCTTTATAAATAAGAAACTAATCCTATAAATTTTAAATATATCCTAAATATTCTAAATTGAAATATTAATTTTAAATTCTAATATATCTTATTTTAAATTTAAAACTAAAATATATTTAAATATAAAATCTTTAAAAAAAATTAGGCATAATCAACACAAATTTGGTCCAATATTAGAGTTATAAATGCCAATTTGTCACTGTTTGAGCTTGTTTCAATGGCTTAAAGTGAAGTTTCGCAAAATTTGAATGTTGGGGTTTAATGTTTTTCTTTTGTTGGAAGAGATTTCATCGGTGTTGAACGAATATCGTTCTGATTTTCATTGGTTGGTATAATCTTAGAATATATATTTTTTTGGTTGAAAAATCCGTAACTTATCAATGGACGGTAGTCATTTTTTCTAAAGGTTGTCCAATTTGATTTCCTAATTTGCTATAATTTCTTCTTCAAGGTTCCATCATTTCTAAGATTTTATCTATATTTAATTCTTTCTTTCGGGTTGATGAATTGAAATCTTGTCTAAGGTTTTATCTCTAAGATTTTATCATTACTAAGGATTCATCAGAACCACATCATTGAGATCTTGTCTGATAATTAAAGTAGCACCGTCACGTTATGGTTGATGGAATTGACGAATTGCAGCTTGATTTGCAACAAAGCAACTTGATCAAGCATAAGCGGCGATTGATAGCTCTAAAATATGCATACTTTATAGTAATAGTTTTATTAGATAAAGCTTGCTTATAAGTCAAGTTTTTTATATTTTCTTACTACATTTCCTTTGTTTTATCTTTTGTAGGTCCAAATGCATGAACAAGTAGAAATATATTCTTTTTAAGCCCATTTTGGTTGTTTATTAATCAAAGCATTGTATGAGGACTAAGGGAGAGCCTCCTTTATGAAGGGATCGTGGATTATGGCATTCTTAGGCCAACATTTACCACTACCTTTAAGGTGAAGAAAATAAAAGATCAAAAGGGTCAAACACTTGGCCACGGCTGTGCCAAGCCAACCAAAAGGGAGAAACGCCTTTGAAACAACTCCCACGGTCGTGCCAATGCATCTCACGGGCATGGCAGCTCAAGCGGAAGGAAAATGGCAATTTTAGCTCTTTATTTTCTCATTTTATTTGCCACTTATGTGCACTAGGCTTAGCATTTGGCTACGAAAATCCCAGCTTTGGGAGGCTATATAATGCCCCCTTCCCTTTGTAAAACTCATCAAACAAGTCTTGTAACACTTTGCATAATCCAATAAAGGTTTTCACATAATAAAAACACATAGGTAGTATAGAGTTGAGAATTTGTGTTTGTGATGAAACTCATAACCTTGGGGTTATAAGTTCAAAATCAGTGTTGCTTGCTTGTTTGATTACCACAAAAATTCAATTCAATCTTACAATCTTTATAATCATTTCTTTAATCATCTCATCATATAATTGTAGTATTTCCTTGATTATAATTCTACCCTATTACTCATTAGTCATTGTGGGTTCGATACTCTTTTATTATGACGATATACTCGTGCACTTGCGAGCGTATCAAAGCTCATGCTATGCAAAACTCTACCCGAGCGTTTTTTTTAAAACAAATAATCATCATTGACGGTTTTTTCCAAATTATTATAACTGTTGTGAATTCGACGATAAACTCACACCAATAATAAACTGATGTGTGGGGCAAGCGTAACAAGCAACCAAATAATAAGCGGGATAGAAACGATGATGCAATAATCCAAAGCAATAACGGCGGAAGAAAAAGAACACAATCAATTTGTTTACCCAGTTCGGTGTTAATGAACCTACGTCTGGGGGAGAGAGCAACTCTCCGTTCCACTAGATCAAAGAAGTCACTTTACAAGAAATTCCCATTTGAGTTACAAGAATTAATCCTAATTCTACCCAAAATCTCGAATCTCTTCCCGTGGCCAAGAGACTCAATTTGACTTAGGCCCCGTTTGGCCCGGCTTATTTTTTACTTTTTATTTTAGCTTAAACGAAATAAAGAAGTATAAAATTATATTTGACACTATTTCTCCTTAAAAGTATTTGAGAAATAAAGTAAAGATGTAAAAAATAAAAAAAAATTAAGTCAAACACAATTTTTTCCTTCTTTACTATTTTTAAGGAGAAGAAAAAAAGAGGAAAATAAGCCGGGCCAAACGGGGCCTTAGTCTACCCAAGGTGATCCCACAAGATGATCTCAAGAATGATTTGCCCAAACCCCTAGGATCCTAAGACCCTAGCCTTGTGTGGTGGCAAACCCCGATTCCCTACATCTTGTCCCTCTCTCTTAATTTTTCTATGAATACAACAACTTCTGTTTATAGAAAAATATATGCCTATTATTTTAAAATCAATCTTTTAAAATAAAACCAAATCTCACATTATTTTTAAATATATCCAATTTTAAAACAAAACAGAATTCAAGTCAGATATTCTTCAAAAACATATTTTTCCACAAAATCTGCAATATTCTGACTTCCAATCCTGAGATTTAAAGGCATATCCAACAATAACATTTAATAGATGCATCAATTAAATACTTAGCCATATTTGGTGTTTAATAATAACAAATGGACTCATCGGTAATGTCGTAGTTAAATACATTGTTGTGTTGTTTTATTTTTTTTGCAAGTAATTTTGTCTTGAAGCTTTGGTTTCTCCATTGAAAATACCATCATAGTCAATGTAGAAGATAGCTCGCTCAACAATTCTGGTACATTTGTTTTTTTAGGCTTTATTTTTATTGCTTCTACCTTATTGAGTTGTATGCCATTTTGAATGGTCTTCAACAATGATTGACTTGGTTGTTCAAGGAATCAGACTTCCGCTCATCATTGGAATTCGACAATTTCAAAATTTAGACTAAGCCGTCTCATTTTCTCTTAATCTTAAATGGGTGCAACTTTTGAAATTGGTTTGAATTATGGAAAAAACTTTCTTTCTCTAAAAATCCCTTTCTCTCTAACCTCGCTCCTTGCACTACCCAGATCTCATATTTTCGCTCCTCCCTCTCAACTCCAAACCTCTTCCTTCATAATGTAGATCGGCGCCGGTAACTTCTTCTCTGGTTTCGGCCGCTTTTGGGTCGTGCTTTGTTTCCCATTCTTCATCCGGTGTTCGGCGGCCGTTGGTGCCTTGTTACTCCAGACATTTTTGTTCTTCTAGTGGTGGTTGTGTTCTTGTTCGTGCTCGTTTTTACCAGATCTTGTTCATGCTTTGTTCTTCTAGTGGTGGTTTTTGGTTTTCCTCCGACTCCGTTTGTGTCCTGTTTTCGTTTTTTTTGGTGTTTTGTTTTTCTCCGCCGGATCTGGTGGTGTTTTCCGGTTTCGACGGTGTACTGGTGATGTGTGTTATCATTCTTCTTGTAGGTTTCTTGTTTATCTGGTTGACCTCTAGCTACTGTGTTGGTGCTGACTGTTTGAAGGAAATCTGCAAGCTGAGACTTATCTGCCTAGATTCTCCGTCTACCGTTGTCCCATCAATTTTGGCTCACGGAGCCTCCTTTTGGATTCTGATGGGTCAATCACTGTTGATTCGAGATCGGGAGTTTGTGTATAGTTGCGTATTTATGGGTCGGGTTGATGTATTCTCTGGTAGTCTGAAAGCTTAAGAGTGTTTTTCTAAGAATAAGATTAGATGTAGACCACTTTTAGGTGGTGTCGATTTTGGTATGTTCACTGATATTTCGTTTATATACAGCGTCTTTATTTTGTAGCCTCTCGTTTACTAGACTCTGTTCATCTTATGTGAAGATTGGATTTTTATTAATAATATAGTTGCTGTAAAAAAAAAAGGGTGCAACTTTTTGACATGTCCTTAAAGACTTAGCATTGTTGTGCTCTTAAGCTTAATAAATTTTTGTTGCCGTCATATAACTTAATTACCCTTCATTAATTAGGCTCGATCTTTTTTCTTTGTTGATTTTTTTTTTCTGCATAAAAAAGTTAAATACTTTGAAAAAAGCTCTTGAAAAAATATCTCTTAACGTGTCCCTAACTATAAAACTCGGCCGGCGAGATGTAAACTCAAGAGTGGGTGGTGCGACGAGTCCTCTACTCCGTACCACCGAGCTAGATCCCGATCTGGCTCTGTTTTCACGTTCTGGTGCTTCTTTTTCCTCCGTCCGGCGCCGTTTTGTTTCTCCGGCTCCGGTCGCTAGGTTTTCGTTCACCCTTTTTCGTGTTCGCGCCGTAGCCTTGCCGCCGCTTGTCTGCTTCTTTACCAACTTCTGTTTCCTCCGGTGTCGGCTGTGCTGTTCGCCGGCGATTGGGTCGTGCTCCTCGCCGGAGCACCGTTTTTCTCTAGGTGATGTGCGTTGGTTGTTTGCAGGTTTGGTGTTAGGATCGGGTTGGCTCTAGCCCAGATTCGGTTTTGGGTTGGTTTTGGTGTTGGTGGAAGCGGTGTGGCTTAGACGTTGTTTGCTCTCGGGCTTGTGCTGCTGCCGCGTGGGTTGGTGTCTTGGTGTGCTCTTGGGCGTGTGTTGGGCCTGTTGTCTTGCTGCTCAGGTGTTGGTTAGCTTTGCTGGCCTTTGTTTTTTGTTTTGTGTTGGGTGGGTGTTTGTCCTTTGGGGCTGCTACTGATTTTGGTGTTAGGAAGCGGTGCTTTGTGCCTCCGGTGGTGGGGTGTAGTGGTGTTTGGTGCTCGGATTAGTTTTAAGGGGGTTGTTGTGGTGTTTGATGGAGGCAGGCAGTAGCGATGCAGTCGGCGTGGCCTCGGTGAAGCGTGGTCACGGTGGAGAAGGTGAGGTGGGGCTTGGCTGTCGGCGTGGTTTCGGTTTAGGTGGTGGTGGTGTGGTGAAGCTGTGGTGGCAGCAGTGGTGGTGGTGGTGCGTTGCGATTAGGTGTTGTTGGTCTCGGTGGGGTCGTTTGAAGGTGTTTTGGCGGTGGCGGTGGTGGTGGCTGGCTGAGGTGGTGTTTTTCTTGGTCTTGGTTGCTGTCCTGGCGTGCCCGAAAGGGCGAGGTATGTAGACACTCCGTGTTGACGGACGTTGTTGCTTTATCGTACCCCCGGGATGTTTCGGCGACGGAGAGGTGTGGATGGTTAATGCCGAGTGTGGGTAGTTTCTCCCTGATACGAGAGTCTCTGACCATTTTCAAATCTGGTGAGATTTGCAGGACTCTTGGAGTCGCTGAGGGGTGTTTCAAGTCTGTTGAGACTTGCAGGTCTCTGGTATCTGGTCGAACTCCACTGCATCAGGTGTTGATTGTCGATTCTCTGACTACTGGTGTCCCTCTACCTTCGACTTTTGGGGCTACTTTCTGGATCTGATGGGCCGAGTAATTTTAATTCGAGTTCGGAAGTTAGTGTCTAGAGGTGTCTCCTAGGGCCGGATAGGGGTTTTCTCTGGTAGGTTTAGTGAATCATTATTGGTGTATGGGTGGATTGGGGCGTTGGATTAGGTGTAGGTAATTGTGTTATATCACGTTACCTTTCGTTGTATGTTCCATAACAATTCCTTTCACTTCTTGTGGAGGAGTTGTTTTTTAATAAATTTTGCCGATTCAAAAAAAAAAACTATAAAACTATTTTTACTTTTATTTTGTCTATTTATATAAAATCATTTTCAAAATTCTACATGTATTAACTATTTCTTTAAAAAAAATGTCCTTATTTAATTTATCATTAAAAAATGTAAACTTTTTCTCCCTCTCTCATGATATTAATACTTTAGGTAAATATGTCAAAATAACTCATATTTTTGACAAATTTATTACTACAATTATTCTTTGATAAAGGAGACATATTAACTATAAAGAAAGTTGGGAGGTATCCCCAACATAACAAAATAGAATTTTAAAAAGAAGCAACATATTAACAAGTTGAATCGTTAATAACAAAACACAATTAAATCTCCTTTTTCTTCTTCTCTTCCAACCCTAGCCGTCAATATTTTTTTTCTTCTTCTTAATCCATTGAAGAGGGGTGATTTTAGGTCAGTTTTGGCCTAAAATCATCCCTCCAATTTGTTTTTTTTCTTTCTCGTTATGATAAATAAGTGTGATTTTCACATATTTGTTTGTTTTGATTTTCTGTCTTTGTACGGTGTATTTGGTTGTCCTGTCTTTGTGCGGTGTGTTTGTTTTCCCGTCTTTGTACGGTGTTTATTTGTTTCAGGTTAAAGGAGTAGATCCAATCTAGTGCAGATTCGATCAATGTCGACTTTGGTGTCATCAACGCTACAGATCCGGAGGCATGGATATTCCGGACACTTCAATATAGTCATATTTGTAGGCATATGTAATTTGTCATTTTATGCTATTAACATGGATACTGTGAGTTTGTTCGCAGATTTATCCTTTTTGTTTTTAGCGATTATGAATTTGTATTACACCGATGTACTCTTTTTATTTGAATGAATGAATATCGTTTATTTTGTCAAAAAAAAAAAAAGCAACATATTCAACAATAGAAAAAGAAGTAGAAAAATTACATTGAATCAACATATAAACTCATTTATTTGTTTCTCTTAAAAAAAAAAACAAATAAAACTAGTATCAGTTGGTTGGACAATGCATTATATATGCAGGGGGTCGGGGTTCGAACCCCGGTCATCTCACTTATCCACTTTAAAGGTGAATTTTTTAGCCATCAGGTTACTCGACCAAAAAAAAAAAACTAGTATAATCCGCATTATGAAGCGGCAAAAAAAAGAGTGTAGGTGGTATGACATTTCTTAACCATAGATGAAAAAATAATCAATTTCAAAGATTTTTTTTTAAATGTCAAAGATAATGTTTTTAATTCTTAGATCTCGGGTCAAAATGAAAATGACACCACGAAGCAACACCTACCTTTTGCAAAGAGGGAATTGTTTGGAACTAACTTTACCAAAGAAAAACAACCATGATGGACTCAAAGAAAGCCACCATTAATGCAAGAATGAGCACCGTCTATGATTTTTTTTATTATATTTCAATTATCTCTCTTATTTTTCATGAAAATAGTTAAAATGGTGAGAAAAAAAAGTAAATCTCCAAAGTAAAATGATAATAATTCATTTAAAAATAATTTTTCTAATATTTTATATTAATATATTTTTACTTTAAATTTTTTAAAAGTATTATATCTCGTACCAGTACCAATATCGATACTGTACTCGCACCTAGATAGAAATTCAGAAAAAACATATGTTGTTTAAGTAATAACAATAATCAAGTTTTGATTGATATGGCGAAACTTAGCTAAGGAATAAAAAAATTTATAAGATCTAAAAGTATTCACACAATAAATGGGTGAAATATTTATTGATATCAATAAATTCAAAGAGTACAAATTTTTGGGCTTTGTGTGGTCCTCTTATGTGTGAAGTTACATTCTGTTTGTGATATTGATAGTAAATTGATCTACTCATCTAGCCTTTACACTAAATTTTATTGAAAAGCTACATCACTAAAGCTAAAATCTCACCAAGCAAACACTTCCCATTGGAACTTATCCCTTCATTCTTATGCCATATACATGCAAACCCTAAAAAAGTTACACTATGCCCATTCCATTTTGAAATTGCACATTACTCTCACCGTATAGATTGGCTCTCAAAAACATTACTTATGATTCCCAACAACTCATTCACCTAACAACTAAGTTACATTAATGTTTCAAACATTTAACCAATGCAAGTTATTGGTCAATGAATTCAACTTAAGTTACCAATACCAATCATTCAGGAAAATATGAATCGACTACAATAATTTTTAGTTAGACTTTACTTGTCTTTTGATTGAAAACTAAATTATCAAAGATCATTCTACTAAAATCCAAAGTGTTAAGAAAAAATATTTGAAGCGTTGGATGAGATATAGTCTTAACATAAAATTAACAATGATAAATGAAGCTATATTAAACTATATTATTCAAGCTCTATGTTCAATATTTCGTATTAAACTATATTATAAATACAAATATCATTCTCATTTCACAAAAAATAATCTAAATCGTTAAGAGTCTCACATCGGATGAGATATGGTTTGAACATAAGTTTATATGTGAAGCAATCTCACCTTATAAGTCAATTTTGTAAAGTTGAGTTAGACACAATCACACAATCCAAATTCTAAAACGGTATCAAAGTTGATCAAAGATTTTTTGTATCACGCATGCTATCAAGTTACCATTATCGGACCACTGAGATCACACTCAAGATGTACAGTCTTGAATGTAAGAGTGTGTAAGAGTCTCACGTTGGATAAGATATATATAGTCTCAACATAAATTTATAAATAAGGACAATCTCCTCCTTACAAACATGTTGTGTAATTTTGTTGACTTACACACAACCAAAATTCTAAGATATATGAAAGAGTTGTTGAACATTAAAGGTGAATCAAAGATGTTTTGTTGACACATTTTCACTCCTTCAACACCATATATAGCCTATGTTTAACATCACAGTGAGTATGTCAGAATTACGATGATGCATCGTGATTTTGTTTTAACTTACGCAAAATTATAGCGGATCACCGTGATTCTGGTATAGCCACTGTGATACCAAACAAACATACACTGTTTTTATATTAAATTATTTATCTCTCTTTGTATTCTGACTAATGCTGAATTTGAGTGAATTAGATGTCAGATTTGTGTGTCAAAATGTAACAGGTAAAACCGCCTGCTCAACCATACCAAAGCAGAAGTCAAATTTAAATTCTAACCACTTTCTTAAAGTGTGCCACAGTTTTTACAACTCATATCAACTAGATATTTTTGGTATTTCAAACCAATATTTATTCCACCACAACTTCACAACTCAAGTCACACTACATAGTTATTAGTTACACAGTCACTATACAAGTACACATAATGATGAAAGGAAGACATGCAAAGAAGCTCCTATTCACCAACATTTTCTGCATCCTTTTACATCAATGGCTTGATCTTTCCTTAGTAATTAGTACTAACGTTCCGGCAATCATAGTTTTCGGCGACTCATCGGTGGATGCAGGGAACAACAATTTCATATTGACAGTTGCTCGGAGCAATTTCCAGCCGTATGGACGAGATTTCATGGGTGGTAAGCCAACTGGGAGATTCAGTAATGGAAGAATAGCAACTGATTTCATATCAGAAGCATTTGGAATCAAACCATACATACCAGCATACTTAGATCCTAGTTATAATATCTCACAGTTTTCTACTGGTGTCAGTTTTGCTTCTGCTGCTACTGGTTATGACAATGCCACTTCAGATGTTCTGGTAATTTTTATATTTATTTAATGCTTTTTTTATAAACTTATATGAATGCACATACATTGCTCAACTACCTTGTTTCTATCTATAATGGTAAAACTCTTACACTACTGACACCAGGTAGTAAAAAAAATTATTTGAGTGAAATGCTTTGAGATTATTTGAGTAAAAAAAATCTATAATAACTAAACCAATCTCCAGACTCTAAGACCTAGCTCAACTGACAATGTCGATATTATTAGGCTGAATATCTTCATCCTGATTCGAACTCAAAACCATGCAGTTATGCGTTTGAGATGTCTTATGGAGTATCTAGTCTAGTAGTAATGTTCATGTGACTGCAAAAAAAGAAACTTAGAAATATAGTAAAGGAATAAGACTACTTTAGGGATTTGAATTCTACCAACTAAATATATGAATGACACATTTATTAATCTTGATTGTATGTTCTCAAATCAACGGTGAATAGTACTACTTAATTCAGTATAGATGTAATGTGAGTCAATCAATCTCAAATCAATAGTTGAGATCTATTAATATGTATATATACACTGTTTTACCGTAGATAATCTGGATCCGTAGTTTAGTAGCAATGAGCTGTCATTATTTTTTTGACCGGTCATATTTCATTATTACTGCATCATAATATATATTTCTTTTTTACTCAAATGCATCATAATATTAGATTTTAAAAAAAATATGTGTCTTCAAAAGGTACATTATTATTATTAATTAATTTGAAATTTGAATTTTCAGTCTGTTATACCATTATGGAAGCAATTGGAGTACTACAAAGAATATAAAAAAAAGCTAGGTGCCTATCTTGGAGAAAAAAAGGCAAAAGACACAATCACCAAATCACTACACATAATAAGTTTAGGAACAAATGATTTCCTAGAGAATTACTATGCAATTCCTGGCAGGGCATCTCAATACACACCTAGTCAGTATCAAAATTTTCTTGCTGGAATAGCTGAGAATTTCATACACAAACTTTATGACCTTGGTGCTAAGAAAATATCCTTAGGAGGTTTACCTCCAATGGGATGCTTACCTTTGGAGAGAACCACAAATTTTGCTGATGGGAATGAGTGTGTGTCCAATTACAATAACATTGCATTGGAGTTTAATGATAAGCTCAATAAATTAACCACAAAATTGAAGAAGGACCTTCCTGGGATCAAATTGGTGTTTTCAAATCCTTATGATATTTTGTTCAGTGTTGTTAAAAAGCCAGGCCAATATGGTAAGTTACTCATCTTAACTTATATTTTGATTTGCTTAGCAATTAATTAGGCGTCGTCCCCCTAAATTGATCGGAATCCCCCATGTCCCTTCCATCTGCCGGAAGATATCTCCGAGTAGTGCAAATCTTGTCAGGAGATATCTTTCGCTAGTGTAAAACTGTATTTGAATCCTCTATGACTACAATACAACATTATAGTCATATCCAAAGTCCAAGTATTTGACACATACATTTAATGATATGTTACTATAGTATTTAATAGTATGACAAGACATGCCAACTACGAATTGATTCAAATGGTAAGACATTTGAGTCCGTTAAGTAAGTGGTTATGAATTTGATCTTTGACTATTGTATATGAAAATAATTCAGTTGGGATGGAAGAATCCATCTTGTATGCTTTACAGATTCTCCAATATAGATTAGTCACTAAACGGACATATATGTGTAATATAATATATTATATATATCATTAGTATTGAATGAAGTGAAACAAATATTATTAGATGGTTATATAAATTTATATTGCATAAAAGTTAAAAGTTTAATTTAAACTGCAATGCAGTATATTTAGATAAAAATTTCATGTTCAATGGTCATATAATTAAAAATAAATTTATGGGTGATGCAGGGTTTCAAGTGACTTCAATGTCATGTTGTGCAACTGGAATGTTTGAGATGGGATATGCATGCAGCAGGGCTAGTTTTTTCAGTTGTGTGGATGCTTCTAGATATGTATTTTGGGACTCATTTCATCCAACAGAGAAAACAAATGGCATTGTTGCAAACTACTTGGTGAAGAATGCATTAGCTCAGTTTTTGCATTAGAAAATCATTGTCTTAATTATTTTATAATACATAATAGAGTAGTGTCAGCAACACTCACTCTAACACTGATAACATGGCCCCAAATTATGTATGGCTTTTCTAAATGGATTTCTTGAAAACTATATGTAGTAAAATGCTCTAATTTGCTTTGTGTGCAATAATAATATAATAATAAAGGCTTGCAATTATTGATAATTTTTGGATCATCAATTGGGATCCATGGTGTTGGAAAAGTAACAAATATACTCAAAATCATAGATATAATATAGGACATGTTTTAATAGAAATGTTTAGTAATGTGTAGGTGTCATGATTGTGATTGTTCATAGCCATCTTAAAGAAGAAAGTGCCAAAGGATTATTGGCCTCTATCTAGTGAAGATGGTGGCCAGAGTTAGTCTCACTTAATAAGATGATTAGAATCTATATTCATCAGATGAAAGTTGAAACCTCTCAAGAGGCTAATTAATTGAACGATTCAACCTGGTCATCCATATAATATGATCCAAATTAATTTTTTTTAAATTTTTTTTTTTTATTAACTCTCAGATTTTTAGAGAAATGGACAGCTCAAACCTGGATTCTTTTTAGAGGGAACTCATTAACCAATCGAGCTTGATGTCTTGGTTAAATTAATAATATTAATTTGTTTATGAGTTATTTATAATTGAGTGCATTACAGAGACGATTATAGAATAGATACGAAGCACTTCCTATACAAGAAATTTGAGAGTTTTGGTCTCTCCCTTCCAATAATTAGAGTTTGGCCTCTCCTCCATAACCACTCAAAAATGAGTAAACAACGATTTTGATCCTAAAATAGTATGGTATTAATATTCTAAAATGATATTGATATTGTAAAATATTAATCAAATTCATTCCTCTGTATGAATCTATTACCAAATGCATCCAGAATTTTAAATTCATCCATGGTATTACCAGCTTATTGCCACACAACTACGAGCAGAGGGACAAAATTGATTAAAATTCTACAATTTTAAAGATGATTTTGGAATATTCAAAATGTGATGGATTAGAATGATACTACAATATAATCCTTCTTGAACAAAAAAAAAAGAATGATACAGTCATTTGGTTAAAAATTAAAAAGGAATTATTTGTAACTTTTTTGCATCTTTTGTAAAGATTCATTGACAGGAAATCCAAAAAAAATTCTCTTGCTTAGACGTAGGTCGATTTTAAGCCGAAATGGGTAAACAATTTTGGTGTTGTTTTACTTGATTGGAATTTATTACATTTAAGTTGTTAGATTTATTATTATTATTATTTTTAGTACATGTTAGATTATTATTATTATTTGGGTTGTTCACAAGACAACCCTACAATTTTATTGAATTTCCTCATAAAATTCACTATTTGAGAAAGACATCATAAATTTGTTGCAAATCCTCAGAAATAAAAATTCTGCAATTGTATGCAAATGAGACTCTAAAAAAAACTAAGAAGTATGAATCATTGAATTAAATATATTTTTTAGTCTAAAAACAAATATAATTAAATCCCCAAACACCTCTGTTGATCATTGAATTCGAAAAATATTCTCCATCTAAAATAAATATAGTTAAATCAACAAACACCTCTACAACAGGTCTGCTGATCTTTTGTTTGTACTTCAAAAGTTATTATATTTGTTTTGCATCTTTGAAAAAGTGTTAATTTTTGCTTGGCAAGTAAGTGTCCTTTGATTGTCAAGGAAAGGTAATTTGATTAAAACAAATGTTGTATGTATTCTTTCTGCATATTCATATGAAGAAACTTCACAGCATTTACTTACATGATTTATTTTATTCATCCCATGCTTGTGCATCTCTTCTATTGGCTTGGACTTCAAGTTGTTCTTCCTTCAAAATTGGCAAGATAATCTACGGTGACAATTTACAAATTCGTATACTGATGCAGTGTTGATAAAAGTAAAATTCTTCATGATGGAGCAGAAAAATAGAAAGTATCAAATTTGAAAGGATACGGAAAGCGTATTTTCCGCATACATGGCAATAATTCTAGTCACTGTTTCTTCTCTTTTGTCACGTTACAACTTTAATTTTCTTTCAGATTTTAATTCTTTGCCTGTAAATCCTGACCAGAAATAAAAACAAATACAATGCCAATCTGTCTCAACCTCTAATAATTGTTACTTGAAATGTTGCTAAATAGGATTTCACTCTCTAAAAATGTCAGTGGTTAAAACCTCATTGGATTCTAACTATGTGTGACATAGTGTACAGTTAAATCTAAAACATTTTTCGAAGAATGCTGAAATATTTCATAATAGTACGTGTTTCAATCATGCCTCCCTTACCCTACGAAGCATTTTCTGCTTCTATTGCAGCATGAAGGAGCTCGTCAGGAGTTGCAGCTGGATCAAGGTCCCAACATTTGTCAGGCAAATTGCTTGCTTCCTCCCCCTTCAACAACCACGAAGGCACTTGGTGTGAAAAGCGCAACATTTCTCTTCTTGGAATCCATCGAATGGCACTTTTGTCTGCGTTCCTCTTGTACACGGTTTTGAATCCATCCAACTTAATAAGAGGGCTAATGCAAAGACCAAGCTCCTCAGAATAATCATCCAGCACCTCCACCATATCGTATTGATGCCTTACTTCATCTGGTGTAGATCTGTTCCAATCTGTTGACCAGTTTCTGTAAACAGCCCAAATTTCTCCACATTTGGGATATATGCGAACACAACCGCCTCGACCAGCCTTCACCCTGCTTAGAGCATGAGAAAAAATGTTAACTTGGTCAACAACATCAGAGGTCATGGCCCTGAAATTTCCACAAGATTTGGTGAAACCAGAAACAAGCCAGTTCACTTGGCCAAACTCGCCATCAGTTTTTGAACTCAAGTAACTAATGTTAATCTTGAATGGATTGACAGACACAACCTCGCGTATCAGACAATACAAGCGGGGCATCCCATCCTCCTCATCATACAAGGCCCATATTTGCTTGGGCTTGAAGCACGCCTCTGACCTATCTTTGTCAAAGTCATGAAAGTCAGGATCTGGGACAGTAATTGTCACTGGAACAGTTTTCCTATGTTCTAACTGAATATCAGAAACGTTCAGAACTGTTTTAATGTGTGTGTCTCCTTTGACCTGACCAACATCAGCTTGCGATTTCTTTCTCTCATTAACAGCAGCTGCAGTTTCAGATGCCAACTTCATCTCTTCCAGTTTTTTCCTAATTTCTGTCCTGGCTTTCTCAATCAATAATTTTCTTGCATCAAAAGCTGGTGCCATGGAATACTGTTTGGCATACTGTTTGGTTGGAACTTCACTTGTACAGGAAAGCCTCTGGCCATGCACAGCGCTTCCATTCCCATTAGCCAATCCTGACTCTGAAGCACATTTTAAACCCTTTCCTTCATGGACATCTCTTAAACTGGCTCCTAGAACTTTCCTTTTCTTCTCAGGTCTACTCGGCTTAACATCCTGTGGTTCATTCCGGGAGAATGATACATCTGAATTTATATTGACCACTGTCTCTGTCATGCAATGCTTCCTATCAGCTCCTGATTTAACTTTTGGTCTTCCCCTCTTTGCATGCCCATTGGCCTGACAAGCAGGTAAGGTAGTTGATCCATTTTGATTGACATATCCAGCAGAGCTAATTTGATATGGAACATTTGAAGCATACTCATATCCGTGTGACGAGTGGTATCCGGTAACTCCATTACCATTGAAATAGGCGCCATTAGTGGGAACATATGTAACACCATCATATGAATGGCTTCCATAACCACTGCTAGACCCATAAGACCAAGGACAATACGGGAATGAACCATTTGCCGGGGCTGTTTCAACAGCAATGAAAACCCCACGGCAATTCTTACAAGAAAGTTTCTTATTTATATACTTGCGCAGATACTCATACTGAACTTTGCAAGAAGTACAAATCGTCCAGAAAGTATCCTGATTACCACCAGAGGCATGAACCGAAGACAAACCCTTATGATGAAGTCCATGCCCAGCACCCGATTGTGCATTTCTCTTCAGATCATAACTACCAGACAGTCTACTCCATGCCTCAGAAACAAGATGAAATGCCCCATCAGCTCCGACACACTTGTTATTATCAGGGTGGAGCAACCCAGCCATCTTCTTGTACCGTTTCTTCACAGCTTCTATATTTGTCGAAGGTTTTAAACCCATAATGGAATACCAATCTAGTTCACCATTGCAGGTAACTTGAGAGGCAATGTAAACTTCGAAAGTGGTCACCAATTGAGATATACCCTCTAATCCAGGACACAGTGTTTTGGCTTTTAAAGCATAACTTTTTGCTCCAACAAAATCTCTATGAGCAAATCTTTTCTCAGCATTCGCTATCGCTTTAAGTGCCTCCTCTTTCTTTGCTTCCATCCAAACAACTTCACAAAACCCTCGAAACAGAACCTAAACCCAGCAAAACCCTTCAACCATCATTTCCATGCCTGCAAACAAATTAGGAATGAAAACTAAAGCAAAACAATAAAATAAAATAATTAATTTGAGTCTATTTAAAGCTCACAATTTTTTGCATAATTAAAACCTACATACACAAATGCAATCCTAAATTAAACAAAATTTAATCATTAACATACAATTTATGCTTTTAAGATTGCACACAAACCCAAATAGAACACTAAAATTTTCACCCTAAATTCCTAACTTGACTCTTCTTTTTTCCTAAAATTTCCAAATTAAACCAAACAATTCCAATTTATAGATCAATATAAATAATTTCACTTCAAAAAACAACAAAATTAATAAAACAAAAAAATAAGCATAAAAAAATTAGGGATCGAAATTACACATCAAAAACCCTCAAAATTTAAATTATGCTTTACTCTAATCAAAACAACTAAAAAAAATAATACAATAACAAGAAAAATGATAGATATAATGGATTTTAGAACTATATTAGAAAACAAAAAAAAAAAACTAACAAAGTTATTGGAGCTGAAAATGGAAATTGAAGAAGATTCAGATCGAAACATGTACTTGAAGAAGGTTGAAGTAAAATTGAAGTTAGAACAGTGGGAAATCGGAGGAAGCGAGAATCGTGAAGTGAGTGTGGCGGTGAAAATGGTGAATCGGGTTCGGGTTTGGAAATGGGTCCGTCCGATTTCTTCGATGAATAGGAGTTTTCTGACAGTGGCAGATGAGAATGGTAACAGTATAATCAATAATAACATTAATAATCAAAATTTATTTATATCATAAAATATAATCAACATGGTTACCAAAAATATATTATAAAATATAGTAGTGAGTATAAACTTTTCTAACATAAAAGTAACCTAATTTTTGTTTTATTTTAATTATTATTATTTTTTAATATAATTGTGTAACTTTATCATTTATGCAAAAAAGTTAATTATATCATTATTTTTTAAAAAAAATATCTACTTCTATTTTATATTAGTTATGATTAATTTTATTTTAAATTCAACTTAATTTTCTTTTTTTTTATTGCTTTTGAACAAATTCAAATTACTTTTCTAAAATCAAATATTTTACTTTCAGATTGATTATGTAAATGTTAGGACATTTTTATTTAAATATATTTTATTTTTTCCTACTAAATTTAAAAAGATTCATCCTATTATAAAAAAAATAGATTCATGTTATTGTTATTTTTCTGTTTTGAATACTATTTTTTTATTTTATTTTGAGGTAATACTATTTTGTTTTAAAATCATCAAGCATAGTATATGTTTATAATTTGTATATATTTTTCACTATTATACAACAATTAATAATGTGCAGCTAAAAGTTTTTAAATTTTTTTTCTTGAGTAATATTTTAAATTTTTATTTACTTCGATTTAGAATTACTTGTGCAATATAGTATCATATTATTACAATGCATAATAAGATGATGATAATTTTATTAAAATAATTAAGAAATTAAATAAATCCAATTTGATGTAAAACAATTTTGAACAAAAATTGATGTAGTTAATGTGTACTGTATATTTTTTTTACAGGAACTATAAATTATTCTTTTTTAACATAATATATATACTATCAATTGAGTTTTCAATTTAAGATGGATCTCAAATTAACTTAAAAATTGACATTCTTATTTTTTCTTAGTTATTAGGTTCGAAATTTCCATTTATTTAAAAGTTCAAATTTCTTAATTTCATTTACTTAAAAGTTCAAATTTCCATTTATTCAATTATCTTTTTTTAAATACAGTAAATAAAGTATTACATTTTTCTTAAGTTAACCCTAAACTTGTTCACTATAGAGATGAACAATCTCTTTTTTCAAAGGTTTTACGTTTTTTTTTTTTGTTCAAGTTCAAAGGTTTTATGTAGTATATTATACTTTTATTTTATTTTTAATTATTATGTTATATGTAAAAAAATTTCAATATCGCTTATTTCTATTGAGAATTATGGACACACAAGATAAAAAAAAAAAAACCATTTCAAATGAATTTTTTTCTTTATGCAAGATCCAAAGGTTAAGTACGCCATATCTTACATGTAATATAATATAAAAGAAATTTTAGATTATTCTTTATACAAATGTATTCATACGAATATTTTTTATGAACAAATATATTTTTACAAATGTATAGACATACTTATCTGTACGTAAACTGATTGTATACCACCAATGATAAACATCAGAATAGGTGATATCCACTGGGCCAAAACCACTCCCTCGAGTAAAAGCTTCTACTTGAGTCAAAACTTCACCATTCCAAATTTGTTAGGTAAAGGGAAAAACAATTAGTCAAAATGATTGTCTAAAATTATTTGGCCTTCAATAAACACATTTGAAATCCGTAAAAATAAATTACATTGAAAAGACATTTCAGCCAATATTCACTTGTCTCTTTAAGTATGGCATAAGCAATCATAAGCAATCAATAACTCTACTTCACCTTTCCAAAAAAAAAAACTCTACTTCACTATAAATTCCGTAGGATACATATAATATCCCTTTCTGAAGAGATAAAGGTTCACCATATTTGAATTTGGAGACTCCAACAAGTTTTGATTAGTTGATTTTATCCTCACACTTAATATATGATACTAAGATTTTGTTTATTGGTAATCCAGTGTTTGACATCAAGATAAATAAAGTCTGATCTAAGAATTGTTTTCATTATGAATTGAATTTAGTTTTTTTTTCAAACGATTTATCCTGGAGGTAACCACTTAAATTTAATGTCTTTGTTATATTTAATTAATTTGTTAACAAATAGATTTTTTTATGAGAAAAAATCATAGCCTACTACAGTACAGTACAACTAATCTATTGATGCACATCTAAATGTTAACAAATAGATGTGATACTGTTAAAAACTTAAAATGAATAATTATAGATGAAAAAGATAAAATGCTAGTTAGAGATGATGTATTTTAAAAAAAGATGAAAATAAGATTTGAATATCTTCGATGTTTTCAAAAATACACACAATTGTCAAAAAAGAGTCTAGTTCTCCTAAGTAAATTTAACAAAAATATTAGGAAATATAAATAGAAAACATTTTCAAAAAGTAAAGAGGATTTAAGTTTTTGACTCTGATCTAATTTTGTATTTGTCGTGTCAAAGTGAATAGTCATCAAAATTTTCTTAAATGAGTTTGAATCTTATTTCAAAAGTTAACTCAAAAGATAATGGTGCCTGAACATTTATTTATGTGAGAGTTTTCAATTTTATCCATGTAAGAATCTAAATTGAGAGTAATAAAATACTACTCCCTCCGTTCATTTTTATTTGCCGTTTTAGAAAAAAAATTGTTTCAAATTATTTGTCGTTTTGATAACTTAAAGTTATATTTTGTCGATTATACCCATTGTCAATTGCTTTTATCTTTTTCAATAAAACTAATTAATGCTATATCCAAAATCATTTGATATGCTATTGAGACATATAAAGATCAACGGCATTTAAAAAATGACGCAAACCGTTAACTTTGATGTACTTCAATAACATATCAAATGATTTTGGATTTTTCTGAAACTTTACATAAATCATCTATATGATATAAACTTTCAATCTAACGGTGGATTTTATAAAATTTATATCGGTTAAGACGTTATTAAGAGGTGTAAGATTTGGTGTCAAACTATTTGGTGTCAACGGATCCTGACTCTTATATAGAACATATATTTAGAAATGAAATTTTTGTTTTTTTTTTGTATGATTGGTGGACAAATAAAACTCAGTCACTTGTTTATGATGATATTTGAACTGCTTTATTGTTTTGAGTATCCTTTTACTCAAGTGAGTATAGGATAAGGATATTGCTTTGCTTATTTAAAAAAAAAAAAAAAAAACCAAAACTATAACCTCAAACAACATATTGATAGTGATCGATGATAATAATTAACAAATTACAAATGATATAATATTCTTTTCACGAGATATTGATTTTGATCGGTGTTTATGTCTAACAAGTTTAATTGCAATTGCCTGGTAGTTTGTTGAATATTGCATTTTATACTTGTATTAGAATATTACAGACTCCCATTAAATAAATCTACTTACAATATATTAAAAGAAACTACTATTAAAAATCTAAGTTTGTCCTTATTACTTTTAACGGTGTTCCAAGTTTTACGCCCTTAAATGTAATTTTTGTAACACCCCAAAATTTAGAAATAGTTATTTATTTAGAATATGGTTTATTTAGGTGTTTATGTGCTAAGTAAATTATTTGATAAGTTAGAATTTATTTAATTTAGTGAGAACAAGAGAATTATTTGAAAAATAGAATTAAGTAAGGTATATTTTAGAATCATTAGAGATATAATTTTGAAATATATTTTAGGAGTATATCATTAAAATAAAAGATATGAATTTTCTTGGGGAATAAGTTGAGAGTTTTTAGGGAATTAAAATAGAAATAAATCTGTTTTGAATCTTACTTGCTTTTAGGAAAAGAAAAACATAATCTTCCTCTATAAATAGATCAAAATAACTTAGAATTAGGATTACCACATTTTAGGGACAAAAATTCGTGATCAAATAGTGGAATTCGAGAGCAATGCCAAAATACTCATAACTTTCTCATCCGAAGTCGGAATTCGATTCCGTTTGTTGCTGAACGACCGTAGGAGAAAGAGCGCAGTAGATATCCCAATTAAGATGGAGCACGTTTCTGCAAATTCGAGGTAAGGGGGGAGATTGTTCACGCATAGGGGTAGTGTTAACCATAAGAGTAGTCGAGGGGACCTTGCCCTCCTTCCCATTCCCTTTTATTTTTCCTTTTCTTTCTTATGTTTTGATTTTTTATTTAAATTCTGTTTCTAATTGATATTTTGGTAAATTGTAAAAATAAATAAAGAAATAAGATTGACTATACCCTTCTATTAAATTATGGTTTTGTCTATTATCTACGTTTTTAATTTGGTTAATATACATACTTCATGTTTCGGTTCTATATATCTTCTATAATTAAATCATTGTATTCAAGAGTCTAATTTGCTATGTTATGTGTCTATAATATATTTGATGGTTTTATCACATGTCGTATGTTGTTAACTGTCTGTGAGTATTATGTTTGTTACCTTATTTTATAACTAGTTGAAATTAAGAAGCAGACCATATGTATAAGTAGATGTGAGTCACTGTGACATATTTTTGTATCGAACTATTTTAGAGTATCCTAATATGTTTGATTTTGTAGAGAATGATTTCTCTAATTAAGTGCTAACATTATTATAGGTTGTTAATTAGCCTCTTGCTGGTAGTTTTAAATTAAAATTCTATGAGGACTAGATGCGAGTGTAATTGGAGTTGGATCTATTTTGTGTTAATTAATTTGGTGTTGAGTTTGATTGGTGTCGAATTTAATTGGTGTTTTGGTGTCGAGTTTATTTCGGTTGTTTAGCGGTGTTGTTATTAATTGATGTTAATGGTGCTAATATAAAGGTGTAATTGACGATGTTGTTTTTGAGTTTTCAATTCTAATTGTTATTCATTTTGGTGTTGTTTGATTCAATGTTTGAGCATTTAATTGATGTCGGAATATATGTTCATGCATCCATTCATGTGTCAGTCCTCGGTGTTGATAATTCGGTGTTGATAAATCGGTGTTGATAATTCGGTGTTGATAAATCGGTGTTGATTCGGTGTTGAGGAGTGTTTTCAGGAATATAATTCTGACCTCCGACCTTGGTACCACATGCATTTAGAGAGTCTAGATCGCATTGCATCCATTGTCTAATTGAGTTGAGTTTAAATCGATTGAGTTGCTATGTTTATGATGTTGTGTTTGCTTATGTGTTTGATCGTCCCAAAGGACGATATTTTGTGTTTTATGTTTTCCCTATTCTTGTGTGTTAATACACCGATGCTTGTGTGAATGTATTCTCACCCCTTGCTTTTTGTCTTGTCTGGCTTGGCCCTGCGATTGTAAAATCGTAGTATTTACAGGTTGTCGAGTTTCGAGTTCGAGTTAAGGAAAGCCCGCTCTGATTGTGACACTTGGGAAAGAGTCTTAAAGTCTAGGATGTTTTGTTACTTCATGTTTAGGACTAATGTATTTTTTTTGAAAAGAAATTATTATAGCTCATCTTTATAATAGTTTTTAAATAATTTCGATATTGAGTCCAATTTTATAGTTCTTTTATCCGCTGCATAATGTCTCTTAAAAGGAATTTTCGAAAAATCATATTGAAAATAAAATTATTATTAGTCTCGGGTTCGGGGCGTTACAATTGGTATCAGAGCAGGTCGGTCCAATCCGACTGTGTGGGTTATGTGTCAATCAGAGCAGGTCTGTGCAGTCAGACCAAGTGGGCGTAGTGTCGGTGTCGTGTCTAACTTGTATTTTCCTATGTAGTTACACTTGCACATTAGTCACTATTTAAATATCTTGCTATATGACTTATAACATGTTTGATTAGTTTTATGAATTTTGTTCTTATTGTTTGCTGACATGTTAATTGCTTGATTTTTCTTTATATGACTCACTTCTTTAATTCTTATTTGTGGTGTGAGTAAACTAGTTTGTTTTTTGAAAAACTTTAGGCAATTTTCGAGGGCGAAAATTTTTAAAGGGGGGGAGAATTGTAACACCCCAAAATTTAGAAATAGTTATTTATTTAGAATATGGTTTATTTAGGTGTTTATGTGCTAAGTAAATTATTTGATAAGTTAGAATTTATTTAATTTAGTGAGAACAAGAGAATTATTTGAAAAATAGAATTAAGTAAGGTATATTTTAGAATCATTAGAGATATAATTTTGAAATATATTTTAGGAGTATATCATTAAAATAAAAGATATGAATTTTCTTGGGGAATAAGTTGAGAGTTTTTAGGGAATTAAAATAGAAATAAATCTGTTTTGAATCTTACTTGCTTTTAGGAAAAGAAAAACATAATCTTCCTCTATAAATAGATCAAAATAACTTAGAATTAGGATTACCACATTTTAGGGACAAAAATTCGTGATCAAATAGTGGAATTCGAGAGCAATGCCAAAATACTCATAACTTTCTCATCCGAAGTCGGAATTCGATTCCGTTTGTTGCTGAACGACCGTAGGAGAAAGAGCGCAGTAGATATCCCAATTAAGATGGAGCACGTTTCTGCAAATTCGAGGTAAGGGGGGAGATTGTTCACGCATAGGGGTAGTGTTAACCATAAGAGTAGTCGAGGGGACCTTGCCCTCCTTCCCATTCCCTTTTATTTTTCCTTTTCTTTCTTATGTTTTGATTTTTTATTTAAATTCTGTTTCTAATTGATATTTTGGTAAATTGTAAAAATAAATAAAGAAATAAGATTGACTATACCCTTCTATTAAATTATGGTTTTGTCTATTATCTACGTTTTTAATTTGGTTAATATACATACTTCATGTTTCGGTTCTATATATCTTCTATAATTAAATCATTGTATTCAAGAGTCTAATTTGCTATGTTATGTGTCTATAATATATTTGATGGTTTTATCACATGTCGTATGTTGTTAACTGTCTGTGAGTATTATGTTTGTTACCTTATTTTATAACTAGTTGAAATTAAGAAGCAGACCATATGTATAAGTAGATGTGAGTCACTGTGACATATTTTTGTATCGAACTATTTTAGAGTATCCTAATATGTTTGATTTTGTAGAGAATGATTTCTCTAATTAAGTGCTAACATTATTATAGGTTGTTAATTAGCCTCTTGCTGGTAGTTTTAAATTAAAATTCTATGAGGACTAGATGCGAGTGTAATTGGAGTTGGATCTATTTTGTGTTAATTAATTTGGTGTTGAGTTTGATTGGTGTCGAATTTAATTGGTGTTTTGGTGTCGAGTTTATTTCGGTTGTTTAGCGGTGTTGTTATTAATTGATGTTAATGGTGCTAATATAAAGGTGTAATTGACGATGTTGTTTTTGAGTTTTCAATTCTAATTGTTATTCATTTTGGTGTTGTTTGATTCAATGTTTGAGCATTTAATTGATGTCGGAATATATGTTCATGCATCCATTCATGTGTCAGTCCTCGGTGTTGATAATTCGGTGTTGATAAATCGGTGTTGATAATTCGGTGTTGATAAATCGGTGTTGATTCGGTGTTGAGGAGTGTTTTCAGGAATATAATTCTGACCTCCGACCTTGGTACCACATGCATTTAGAGAGTCTAGATCGCATTGCATCCATTGTCTAATTGAGTTGAGTTTAAATCGATTGAGTTGCTATGTTTATGATGTTGTGTTTGCTTATGTGTTTGATCGTCCCAAAGGACGATATTTTGTGTTTTATGTTTTCCCTATTCTTGTGTGTTAATACACCGATGCTTGTGTGAATGTATTCTCACCCCTTGCTTT
This sequence comes from Trifolium repens, assembly GCA_030408175.1. Taxonomy (NCBI): domain Eukaryota; kingdom Viridiplantae; phylum Streptophyta; class Magnoliopsida; order Fabales; family Fabaceae; genus Trifolium; species Trifolium repens. The sequence goes on along the minus strand of CP125841.1, from coordinate 26,442,293 downwards.
TTGTCTTGTCTGGCTTGGCCCTGCGATTGTAAAATCGTAGTATTTACAGGTTGTCGAGTTTCGAGTTCGAGTTAAGGAAAGCCCGCTCTGATTGTGACACTTGGGAAAGAGTCTTAAAGTCTAGGATGTTTTGTTACTTCATGTTTAGGACTAATGTATTTTTTTTGAAAAGAAATTATTATAGCTCATCTTTATAATAGTTTTTAAATAATTTCGATATTGAGTCCAATTTTATAGTTCTTTTATCCGCTGCATAATGTCTCTTAAAAGGAATTTTCGAAAAATCATATTGAAAATAAAATTATTATTAGTCTCGGGTTCGGGGCGTTACAATTGGTATCAGAGCAGGTCGGTCCAATCCGACTGTGTGGGTTATGTGTCAATCAGAGCAGGTCTGTGCAGTCAGACCAAGTGGGCGTAGTGTCGGTGTCGTGTCTAACTTGTATTTTCCTATGTAGTTACACTTGCACATTAGTCACTATTTAAATATCTTGCTATATGACTTATAACATGTTTGATTAGTTTTATGAATTTTGTTCTTATTGTTTGCTGACATGTTAATTGCTTGATTTTTCTTTATATGACTCACTTCTTTAATTCTTATTTGTGGTGTGAGTAAACTAGTTTGTTTTTTGAAAAACTTTAGGCAATTTTCGAGGGCGAAAATTTTTAAAGGGGGGGAGAATTGTAACACCCCAAAATTTAGAAATAGTTATTTATTTAGAATATGGTTTATTTAGGTGTTTATGTGCTAAGTAAATTATTTGATAAGTTAGAATTTATTTAATTTAGTGAGAACAAGAGAATTATTTGAAAAATAGAATTAAGTAAGGTATATTTTAGAATCATTAGAGATATAATTTTGAAATATATTTTAGGAGTATATCATTAAAATAAAAGATATGAATTTTCTTGGGGAATAAGTTGAGAGTTTTTAGGGAATTAAAATAGAAATAAATCTGTTTTGAATCTTACTTGCTTTTAGGAAAAGAAAAACATAATCTTCCTCTATAAATAGATCAAAATAACTTAGAATTAGGATTACCACATTTTAGGGACAAAAATTCGTGATCAAATAGTGGAATTCGAGAGCAATGCCAAAATACTCATAACTTTCTCATCCGAAGTCGGAATTCGATTCCGTTTGTTGCTGAACGACCGTAGGAGAAAGAGCGCAGTAGATATCCCAATTAAGATGGAGCACGTTTCTGCAAATTCGAGGTAAGGGGGGAGATTGTTCACGCATAGGGGTAGTGTTAACCATAAGAGTAGTCGAAGGGACCTTGCCCTCCTTCCCATTCCCTTTTATTTTTCCTTTTCTTTCTTATGTTTTGATTTTTTATTTAAATTCTGTTTCTAATTGATATTTTGGTAAATTGTAAAAATAAATAAAGAAATAAGATTGACTATACCCTTCTATTAAATTATGGTTTTGTCTATTATCTACGTTTTTAATTTGGTTAATATACATACTTCATGTTTCGGTTCTATATATCTTCTATAATTAAATCATTGTATTCAAGAGTCTAATTTGCTATGTTATGTGTCTATAATATATTTGATGGTTTTATCACATGTCGTATGTTGTTAACTGTCTGTGAGTATTATGTTTGTTACCTTATTTTATAACTAGTTGAAATTAAGAAGCAGACCATATGTATAAGTAGATGTGAGTCACTGTGACATATTTTTGTATCGAACTATTTTAGAGTATCCTAATATGTTTGATTTTGTAGAGAATGATTTCTCTAATTAAGTGCTAACATTATTATAGGTTGTTAATTAGCCTCTTGCTGGTAGTTTTAAATTAAAATTCTATGAGGACTAGATGCGAGTGTAATTGGAGTTGGATCTATTTTGTGTTAATTAATTTGGTGTTGAGTTTGATTGGTGTCGAATTTAATTGGTGTTTTGGTGTCGAGTTTATTTCGGTTGTTTAGCGGTGTTGTTATTAATTGATGTTAATGGTGCTAATATAAAGGTGTAATTGACGATGTTGTTTTTGAGTTTTCAATTCTAATTGTTATTCATTTTGGTGTTGTTTGATTCAATGTTTGAGCATTTAATTGATGTCGGAATATATGTTCATGCATCCATTCATGTGTCAGTCCTCGGTGTTGATAATTCGGTGTTGATAAATCGGTGTTGATAATTCGGTGTTGATAAATCGGTGTTGATTCGGTGTTGAGGAGTGTTTTCAGGAATATAATTCTGACCTCCGACCTTGGTACCACATGCATTTAGAGAGTCTAGATCGCATTGCATCCATTGTCTAATTGAGTTGAGTTTAAATCGATTGAGTTGCTATGTTTATGATGTTGTGTTTGCTTATGTGTTTGATCGTCCCAAAGGACGATATTTTGTGTTTTATGTTTTCCCTATTCTTGTGTGTTAATACACCGATGCTTGTGTGAATGTATTCTCACCCCTTGCTTTTTGTCTTGTCTGGCTTGGCCCTGCGATTGTAAAATCGTAGTATTTACAGGTTGTCGAGTTTCGAGTTCGAGTTAAGGAAAGCCCGCTCTGATTGTGACACTTGGGAAAGAGTCTTAAAGTCTAGGATGTTTTGTTACTTCATGTTTAGGACTAATGTATTTTTTTTGAAAAGAAATTATTATAGCTCATCTTTATAATAGTTTTTAAATAATTTCGATATTGAGTCCAATTTTATAGTTCTTTTATCCGCTGCATAATGTCTCTTAAAAGGAATTTTCGAAAAATCATATTGAAAATAAAATTATTATTAGTCTCGGGTTCGGGGCGTTACAATTGGTATCAGAGCAGGTCGGTCCAATCCGACTGTGTGGGTTATGTGTCAATCAGAGCAGGTCTGTGCAGTCAGACCAAGTGGGCGTAGTGTCGGTGTCGTGTCTAACTTGTATTTTCCTATGTAGTTACACTTGCACATTAGTCACTATTTAAATATCTTGCTATATGACTTATAACATGTTTGATTAGTTTTATGAATTTTGTTCTTATTGTTTGCTGACATGTTAATTGCTTGATTTTTCTTTATATGACTCACTTCTTTAATTCTTATTTGTGGTGTGAGTAAACTAGTTTGTTTTTTGAAAAACTTTAGGCAATTTTCGAGGGCGAAAATTTTTAAAGGGGGGGAGAATTGTAACACCCCAAAATTTAGAAATAGTTATTTATTTAGAATATGGTTTATTTAGGTGTTTATGTGCTAAGTAAATTATTTGATAAGTTAGAATTTATTTAATTTAGTGAGAACAAGAGAATTATTTGAAAAATAGAATTAAGTAAGGTATATTTTAGAATCATTAGAGATATAATTTTGAAATATATTTTAGGAGTATATCATTAAAATAAAAGATATGAATTTTCTTGGGGAATAAGTTGAGAGTTTTTAGGGAATTAAAATAGAAATAAATCTGTTTTGAATCTTACTTGCTTTTAGGAAAAGAAAAACATAATCTTCCTCTATAAATAGATCAAAATAACTTAGAATTAGGATTACCACATTTTAGGGACAAAAATTCGTGATCAAATAGTGGAATTCGAGAGCAATGCCAAAATACTCATAACTTTCTCATCCGAAGTCGGAATTCGATTCCGTTTGTTGCTGAACGACCGTAGGAGAAAGAGCGCAGTAGATATCCCAATTAAGATGGAGCACGTTTCTGCAAATTCGAGGTAAGGGGGGAGATTGTTCACGCATAGGGGTAGTGTTAACCATAAGAGTAGTCGAAGGGACCTTGCCCTCCTTCCCATTCCCTTTTATTTTTCCTTTTCTTTCTTATGTTTTGATTTTTTATTTAAATTCTGTTTCTAATTGATATTTTGGTAAATTGTAAAAATAAATAAAGAAATAAGATTGACTATACCCTTCTATTAAATTATGGTTTTGTCTATTATCTACGTTTTTAATTTGGTTAATATACATACTTCATGTTTCGGTTCTATATATCTTCTATAATTAAATCATTGTATTCAAGAGTCTAATTTGCTATGTTATGTGTCTATAATATATTTGATGGTTTTATCACATGTCGTATGTTGTTAACTGTCTGTGAGTATTATGTTTGTTACCTTATTTTATAACTAGTTGAAATTAAGAAGCAGACCATATGTATAAGTAGATGTGAGTCACTGTGACATATTTTTGTATCGAACTATTTTAGAGTATCCTAATATGTTTGATTTTGTAGAGAATGATTTCTCTAATTAAGTGCTAACATTATTATAGGTTGTTAATTAGCCTCTTGCTGGTAGTTTTAAATTAAAATTCTATGAGGACTAGATGCGAGTGTAATTGGAGTTGGATCTATTTTGTGTTAATTAATTTGGTGTTGAGTTTGATTGGTGTCGAATTTAATTGGTGTTTTGGTGTCGAGTTTATTTCGGTTGTTTAGCGGTGTTGTTATTAATTGATGTTAATGGTGCTAATATAAAGGTGTAATTGACGATGTTGTTTTTGAGTTTTCAATTCTAATTGTTATTCATTTTGGTGTTGTTTGATTCAATGTTTGAGCATTTAATTGATGTCGGAATATATGTTCATGCATCCATTCATGTGTCAGTCCTCGGTGTTGATAATTCGGTGTTGATAAATCGGTGTTGATAATTCGGTGTTGATAAATCGGTGTTGATTCGGTGTTGAGGAGTGTTTTCAGGAATATAATTCTGACCTCCGACCTTGGTACCACATGCATTTAGAGAGTCTAGATCGCATTGCATCCATTGTCTAATTGAGTTGAGTTTAAATCGATTGAGTTGCTATGTTTATGATGTTGTGTTTGCTTATGTGTTTGATCGTCCCAAAGGACGATATTTTGTGTTTTATGTTTTCCCTATTCTTGTGTGTTAATACACCGATGCTTGTGTGAATGTATTCTCACCCCTTGCTTTTTGTCTTGTCTGGCTTGGCCCTGCGATTGTAAAATCGTAGTATTTACAGGTTGTCGAGTTTCGAGTTCGAGTTAAGGAAAGCCCGCTCTGATTGTGACACTTGGGAAAGAGTCTTAAAGTCTAGGATGTTTTGTTACTTCATGTTTAGGACTAATGTATTTTTTTTGAAAAGAAATTATTATATCTCATCTTTATAATAGTTTTTAAATAATTTCGATATTGAGTCCAATTTTATAGTTCTTTTATCCGCTGCATAATGTCTCTTAAAAGGAATTTTCGAAAAATCATATTGAAAATAAAATTATTATTAGTCTCGGGTTCGGGGCGTTACAATTTTAACTCTACACTAATAAAAAAATACAAAAAAAAGGAAAGAAAGATAAGCATAAAACAAATATTCCCATAAAAATAGCATCAGAAATCAAATCTCTAAACAAAAAAAAACAAAACAAAAACAGAAAAAAAGAAGATAAACATCAAATAAATCTTCCCATAAAAATTTAATTAAAATAAATTTACACAAAAAAATATGAACAAAATTCACTATAAAAGTTACGCTTCAAAAATAGTAACTTTTTTTTTAACGAAAAAATAGTAACTCAATCTAACATATAAAAACTTATATTTAAAAAATAAAAATAGAATAACCTAATAAAAGAAGATACTTATTTATGAGCTTAAAAATAAAAGAACAGAAAAATAGAAACAAAAACACAATCGACCCGTTTGGATTGACTTATTTATGAGTTTATGCGAAATAACTTATGCAAATAAATAAGTTTTTATGTATTATTATAAGTTTTTTAAGGTAGTTCATGAAAACAATTTATAAATATATATAATTTTTGTTAGTGAAAACTTATGAATTAATATGCGTAAAAAAACTTATGAATTAACATAAAAGTTTATTTATAAATTATATCCATAAACTATTTTCATAAGTTTAAAAATAAGCCAAATTCAAACAGGGCCAATATATTAAAATGTATTACTACTAAAAATTCTAATTTGTCCTCATCAATTCTTAAAAATATTTCAAATCTTCTATTTCGTAAAAAAATTATATTTTTTAATTTAATATATTATTATATAATAGTTAAATTCTACTCTATTTTTATTATAAAAAAATCTACTCTATTTTTGTTTACTCTTATATAAAAAATACAGAAGAAGTGCATTATTGATGAATATATATTATAATAATTACGGGGTAAATATTTGTCATTATACTTAAAACATCACGGGACAAGTGTTGATCAATAATTTTGTAAAAAAAAAAAGAAAATGTTGATCACTAATATATAAAAAATCATACACGGGACAATTGTTCTAATAAAAAAATTTAATCATACACGGGACAATTGCTTTAATAAAAAATATTTAATCATACACGAGACAATTGCTTTAATAAAAAAAAATTAATTATACACGGGACAATTGTTTTAATAAAAAAAATTTAATCATTCACGAGACAATTGCTTTAATAAAAAAAATTTAATCATACACGGGACAATTGCTTTAATGAAAAAAAATTAATCATACACGAGACAATTGCTTTAATAAAAAAAGGAAATTGAATACTAAATAATTTTTATTATTAATTATAATTTATTACATAAAAATCATACACGGGACAATTACTTTAATAAAAAAATGAATTAATTTAATATATTTTAAAAAAATAACAGAATAACGTCATTTATAATTTAACAATAATTTATAAATAAAAATCAATAGACCCGTGCGAATGCACGGGTCTCAAAACTAGTATTAACAATAAAGATTGCATTATTCTTCTAGCTAAAAAATGCATACACATTATCAAAAAAAAAAAAAAAATACAAATATGACTATACAATTATAATCACTTCCAATTGCATATTTTGCTTTCAAATTTTCAAGAAACCTCACACTACCCGGTTCTTGGCATTGATCAATTAATTAACAGTGTTATAATTAGCATGTTTTCAAAAAAAATAAATCAAAAAGGAAACGCAAATAAATAACCATAAAAAATAGTTATTACTAATTAAAATGCATAAAATAAAAGGGTCAATATATCTAGAAATTGTAAATGTAATGTGATTCTCATATATCCTAATTCCATAACATATGATAACAATATTATAAAAGCGATAAGATCAAGAGCCATAATTAATTATAATTTTTTTTTTAACGGCCCATGATTAATTATCATGATATGATTTAAGCTTCCAAGATCCACTCCCCGCTAAACGACAACTCATGATGAACCCTTATTTGATTACAAGGGTAGTAAATGTTTTGATGGGTATAGTCAAAATACACATTATAGTAATAACTTTTTTGCATACAGATTTTCTCGCTTGTAATTGTAACAGCCCGGCGACCAGCCACACAGATGCTGAAGCCCCGCTGCTCGTTACCAGCTTAATCACTACCCCCCTTGTAGTGTTTTTGCCTCCGTAGTGATTCGAACCATGCACCCTGGGGATAAATACATGTTCAATGCAATCACTACTACCAATTGAGCTACTAGCTCAATTGGTAGTAGTGATTGCATTGAACATGTATTTATCCCCAGGGTGCATGGTTCGAATCACTACGGAGGCAAAAACACTACAAGGGGGGTAGTGATTAAGCTGGTAACGAGCAGCGGGGCTTCAGCATCTGTGTGGCTGGTCGCCGGGCTGTTACATCAAAAGGAATAGCTCAATTGGTAGTAGTGATTGCATTGAACATGTATTTATCCCCAGGGTGCATGGTTCGAATCACTACGGAGGCAAAAACACTACAAGGGGGGTAGTAATTAAGCTGGTAACGAGCAGCGGGACTTCAGCATCTGTGTGGCTGGTCGCCGGGCTGTTACAGTAATTTTCCCTACCCACCAACCATCTTTATCAAAAACATCCACTTTTTGATTGAGTTGGAACTTAGGAGGATTACGAACGCGTGGCGGTAATGGACGAAGATCCTTTGGAAAAAATGTCTCAGTAAGAAGACCGGACTCATCATCTTTAAGAAGGTTCTTGTAACGAACAACATATTTTCCATTATCAAGACATGAAACAATTGTGTTCTTTGCAACATACTTCCACTTTGTCT